>JARFJB010001607.1:357500-992500 GCA_036346205.1 Vesta saturnalis | reverse complement strand
ATTTTGTAGGTTGGAAGGTCGTGTGGTGCTCCACACCAGATATTTAGTCTTGTCACATATTTAAATCGATTTATCCACCATGCTACACCTATTTTTTTTTAAATTCAAGATCTATGATTTAATTCATTCATAATTTGTTTAAATGAATACTTATGATTTAATTTATAAAAAAGCGTGTAAAAAATGAAGTAATTTGTACGGTCAACAATGTCAAACTGAAGGTTATGGATAGTTAATAATAAAAGGCCATCTTCTCCCACGCGAAAATTATAACTTTAATCTGTCTAAAAATGGAAATAAAAAGGAAAATTAAAATCTACGGTAACCTAGGATCCTTTCAATGGATTTTAGAATACCGTAGCTTGGATCCTAGGTTACCGTAGATTTTTATTTTCCTTTTTATTATTATTTTAGATTGAGTTTATTTATAATTCGCTAAATTTCGCGTGGTAGAAGACACGGCGTAAGAAAAAAGGTGCATTAGCCGGGAATCCAATGCGCACCGACCGCGTGGCAGGCGATCATTTTACCATTAGACCAAAAATGCTCTGCCAGTTTGACATCGAAGCTACTATTTAAACTGTTGAATTGAAATTTATGTTAATTATAGTTTAATTAAGCATTTTTATAAACCGAAAATGCTAAATGATTGTACTGTCATCAGTATTTTGAAGAGTTTCAAGTCGATTGGACTTTTAGAAAAATCGATTATAAATTTTAACGCATTCAAAAACATACAAACAGTGAGAGTTAAATAACAGCATGTAAAAAATTAGTGCAAAAATATATTACTCTCCTGTACAGTTTAGAAAATATTTTTCCCATTATGTTTATAAGCTTCTTAAAATAGAAACTGAACGACATATTAAATATGTAAAAAATCTGATGTGGTTTTTTGGTTATTACTAACCAATTAAAAATTTGCATTAGATTTTTACTGCTTTTTGGGCATAATTTTCTCTTAAGAAAAGAAGCACTATCCCGAAATGTGTATTTGAAATTAAAATCTTCTTTTCACTGTCGTGATAATGAGAAGCAAATTTGATGAATGATAGTCCAATATTATGAACAAAATTGTGTAATAAGCAACTTATACAATACAAACATACACTATTTGGATACAAATGTAATTCAATCGATACTGTTACAAATTCTGTTTTGCTGACAAAGATAATTTCACTCCAGATTACTCCCTATAAGGTTTTCATGTCATTTCTTTTGGAAGATATTCAAAATACTAATGATCATGCTGCCTTTTTTGTCAACTTTTTACATTCCGATTTACATATATATATATATACATATATATATATATATATATATATATATATATATGTAGGTACATATACATATGTAGGTATAAAGTGTTGTCTAAGTGCTTTTAAAACACTTAGAGGAAAAATTTCAACGTGTACAAAAAGAATGTGGTCTGTAGGATCAACTATGTTGATGATGTCTTCTGTGTTTTTGAAGGCAATGATAGTAAGCTAAACAATTTTTTCACATAGGTACATCAATAGTTGGCACGAAAATATAACATTCACTAAAGAAATGGAGAATAAGAGCTTTATTCCATTTGTTGATGTTTACATTACGAAGGTCAACGACCACTTAGAAAAAATATCCACTCAGTCAACATTATACCCTATCACAGCAACTCGCCACATAGCTTCTGCCATACAGCCATTCATACATACGTAATTTAAAAGAGACTGATTTCCGAGTGGAAAAGAATATTATATACCAAATAGCTCAGAATAATGGATACAGTAGGAAAACAGTTGATAAGATCATAAACAGAACCATACGCAAAATGAAACTCAAAGAACTAACCTCGTTGCAAAGTATAAGTGAAGAAAAAAAATATTATGTTATACTACCGTACTATGGTGCTATTTCACAGCAAATTGCTAGTTTTAAAAAAAAATTTAAATTCATGTGGCGTTCAAAGCGCCTTATAATATAAATGCAAGTTTGTGTACCTATAAAGACAAGCAGGAAAAAGGTCATCTCCCTGGCATTTATAAATTGAATTGTGAAAATTGTGATGCATAGGTATTACTACATGCTATATAATAGTAAGAACACCACCGTCAAATTAAAAACAACAACAGAGGTACACAGATTTCTCATTTCGCCGAGCACATACTAAACAGTGGTTACGAATTTAACATAGTCAATGTAGAAATACTGGATATGACACTTAATAATAATAATATTAAACTAAAAGAAACATTCTACATTAAATCCCATCTTAAGATAGAGACCAACCTACTTTATGATATAATTAGTCAATCGCCTGTGATACCAGACCTAGTCATCTATAGTAGCAACAACTACCAGTTTTAGTTATGTAGCATATATATTTTTAATTTTAGTTGTTAAAATTCTAAACTTGTCTTTTTATTTATTTATTTGTTAATATATATTTCACTGGGATTTTCGATTAATGTCATTTGTTCTTGTTAGAATATCTATGATTAATTCAATGTTATGGTGAATGTGTTCGTAGAGTCGTTAACTCTAAAACTAAATTATTTGGACAATTTTACGTATATTTTTTAGTAAGTAGATTATAATAACATACATATGTGGTGTTTATACTTTATGATTGTATAATTAATTGGAACAATCGAAACGTATATAAATGGAGTTTACAAATTTAACTACAATATATAATTTTTTTCAGATTAGTGGCTCAGAGTTTATATTATTACATTAAACTTATTACCAAATTAATATTTCTGTGTTATTTATGCTCTAGTTAATTGTTAGTACTTGTAATATTGTTCTATTTACATTGTCACGTTATGTCATTAACTAGCATTAATCTTTATGTGTAATTTGAGTGTATTAAAGCCTTGTATTCTAACGGTTTATTCAATTCAATTTAATAAAGTCTATATATATATATATATATATATATATATATATATATATATATATATATATATATATATATATAGATCATTTTATCTTTCTTGAACTTTTGGGTGTTCCATACCATGCTGCTCTATACATCAACCGCAATCCTATGCTTTTTTTGAATATGTATAGTACATTAGTTAATGTCATGAATAATAATATCCATAAATATACATCAATAATGTTTTTAATAAATAACTTGTGTATATCTCCACAATTAGTACTTTCCTGAATCGCAACCTTTTCCATCCCATGTTGATCCCATTATATACAGCTTTATAAACGCGAACGGTAAATCTTGAGCCATTATAACGTTGCAAGTTCGTTTATACGTTGACCCCGTTATCTAAGTAGTACGGTAAACAATTCCTTACATGATTATTTTTATCATGAAAAGAATTTCTGACAACAAGCAATATGTATCTGTAATAATTAGTATAACACACAGAGTAAGAAAAGCTAGTACTGCATACGGGTTTTGTATATGTAATAATGGAAAGATAATGTTTAACGATTGAGCGTGCATTGGTACACCAAACCAACTTCTATATATTTACCTGGCTTTGAAAACTGCAAGTATGTTAGTAGTACTGTTAGCAAATTCCAAATATCGGATACTTTCTTTAGGAATGAGTGCTTAGCAGTCACAGCTGCTTTCCATGTTAATGGTATAAAAGTTGGCATGTTTACATGAAAAGGTAATAGCTGAAAAAACCTGTTGATGTAGCTTCTAATTTCGTATTTTAAAGTATTGTTTTAAACATATTATTATGGTATTATTATACGTGCATCAAGGGAGAGAAATACATTAGTTTATTCGCGGTGCAATTTGTACAATGCACCAAGAAAAAAAGGGCCTTTCGCTCCAGAGATGTATATACCAATTTTGTACACTGGGGTAGGCGTATACTTAGTTTTTAACAGATTTAAGAATTATCGTTAATAACTTGATATAATAATGTTAATAGAAAATGAAATATGTATCATGGGAACAAGTTTGACTTTTTGATTTATAACAAATGTCTATAAACGTGAGTGAGTTTTCATTAAAATGTTGTTTTCTAGGAAATAAAACCCAACTTTCGTCCCTGTTTGTAACCAGACAAACGGTCTTTTACTCTCCCAAGTGCAAAATACTATATTACACATCAAGGGAGGGAAATTCATTGTTTAGCGCGGTGCAATTTGTACCTCAAGGGCGAAAAGGAAAAATGCCATTTCGCTCCAAAGGTATATATACGATTTTTTGTACTCGCGCAGACGTTTACGTAGCTTTTAACAGATTTCAGGGTATTCGTCAATAACTTTAAATATACTGACTTCCATAAAAATTGCAACACCTAGAATTTATTGAAATTTTGGTCAACGATGTCTTTCATTAGAACAAACAAACGATTAAAATTTGAAAATAAAAGAACAAAAACTAAACATGTTTTTTTCAATAATGAGTTGCTCCGCCACGATTTGTAGTGCACTCATTTAGACGGCGTGGTATCAAGCGATCTATAGCTGCCTGTGCTATATCAAGCCAAGCTTCTTGAATCCGTAGCCGGAGATCGTGTTATCTGGAGGGTGTGGTAAATTACCCAGTCGTCTACCGACCTCATCCCATGCATGTTCAATGGGCTACAAATCAGGCGATCGAGCAGGCCATGGGAGGACGGCAATGTTAGCTTCTCCAAAAAACGTGTTGTAGGCCTTGCCGTTTGAGGGTGCGCATTATCCTGTTAGAAAATGGGATTTTCCAGCCCCTGAAGGTATGGAAGCGCAACGGGTTCTAGCACATTGGCAATATAACCAGCGGCGTTTAAGTTGCCATCAATGAAGACCAAGGGTGATCTGCTACTGTAACATAATGCACCCCACATCATTACTCCTTGTGTGAGGGCTGTATTGCGTTCCACAAAAAATGTTGGATTTTTACGTTCTCCACACATCCGTCTGACCCTCCTACGACCATCGTGGGCCCGCAAGCAAAATCGGCACCCGTCACTAAACACAATTCCATGCCATTCTTGTGCTCAATTCACTCTTTCGTTGCTCCATTCTAACCTGCGTAGACGGTGAAGTGGTGTAAGAGGAAGACATAAAAATGGACGATATGAACGCATCCCATAAGACTTTATCCGGCGATAAACAGATGACATTGAAATTCTGGGTCCTAGACCTCTCATCCAATCATTTGCAATCGATCGAGTTGTTGAAAATCTGTCTCTTGTGCCCAAAAGTCTTAAGAGACGTTCTTCGCGATCTGTAGTCCTGCGGGGACCTCCAGATCCAGGGCGACGTTATTGCACCCCTTCCTCGAACCATTCGGACCAACATCTCAATACTGTTGTAACATTTCGGTTTACACGACGAGCAATTTCTCTTAGCGAAAGTCTGGCGTCTCGCATGCCAATAATACGGCCACGTTCAAAATCAGTTAATTGGGAAAAATGTTGATGATGACGTACTCTGGAACAAACAATTTGCAAAATTGACAGTTAATTACACACTGATTGGTTTATTTCTTCAAATTTGTTGTTACTAAGTGCAAAGGAAAAAAAAACTACTAGCTAGATTTTATTCAAATTCTAATCGTTTGTTTGTTCTAATGAAAGACATCGTTGACGAAAACTTCAATAAAATCATTCAACCAATTCTAGGTGTTGCAAATTTTATGGAAGTCAGTATAATCATGTTAGTTGAGAATGAAGTATGTATCATACCAACGAGTTTGATTTTTTGATTTATAATAAATTCCTACGTGAGTAAGTTTTTATAGTCATTATTTACCTAGGAAATAAAAAGCAGTCTTAGTTCCTGGATAAATTGTAACATATTTCAGTTATTTTTAAGAAAAATTGTCTATTTTAGCAAAGCAGTAGGTACCTGCCATCTGGTAGGTTCCAGTACGGAAAATAACTTTTGTATAGTACCCTTAATTTACAGTTAATAAAGTAAATAAAAATAATCAGCTATTTTCAATCCACTACGTCGGGACTCCAGTCCCCGTTTTGTGATCATAAACGTTGACTCTCACGAGTGCAAAAATCATTTTCTACATTACATGTATTACCTTATTTGTACTATTTTTGAGCGCTCCATGTATTGCACCCTTAACTTTCATAATAGTAACTACTAATTTTCGTATCCCACAGCATTTGCAAAAAGCGCAATACTAACATAAGACGACCATTCATCCCGTATTATACGGGACATTCCCTTTTTTAAACATTTCATTTCGTATATGTAGTTATTTGAATAAATTACGCAAATGTTTCGTATTTATAAGTCACCTTTTTGTCGTTTCAGACGTTTCATATATTAATCAAAGTCTAGAAAGCACGAAAAAGATGGTACAACCTTCAGATAAGATACAACAGGATGACATCACAAGTTCTACAATTTACGAGACCATTGTAGCACTTTTGTCAACTTTAATAAATAGCGCACGATTCCGCTTATGAGGCAGTATTAAGTACCAAGTCTTGCGCGACAAAAATTTGCTTACGACGCCACGACGGTGTCTTATACCTGCGGAAAATAAATACACCGGTGCGTGTAAATAGTTCATTAATCAAGGTTAATTGTTAATAAATAACTTTTTTTAAATAAATAATTGTTGTAGTGTAGTTTGTATCTAGCACGGCAGAAAATCAGAAAATGCCAAAAAGAAAGAGTACATTTAATAGAGATTTGGAAAGTGAATATCCATTTATTAAAAAGACAACCTCAGATAGTGATGTAGGGTGCTTAAAATGATGTGCACAGTTTTCACTTGCGAATGGTGGTAAAGTGGATATTGTTCAACACATATCGACGCTTAATCGTAAAAAGGCAGATATTGCTGCTTCTAGTAGTACCAAAATGTCGTCTTTTTTTTGTAAGATACATTTGTAAATGAAGCTAGCTACCTGTGATTGAATGTCCTTGGTCATACCACAACGTGATCCACAATCAGTCGTTTCGTTCTGTGGAGCACCAGTAAACTAATAAACAGTTGTTTCCAACAATTTGCATATGAGAACCAAATCTGAAGGTATTGTGTGTTACATTTTACAAAAGGAATCATTAAACTCCATACAAAATGATCTTGGAACTGTCAATTTTGTAACCATCATACTGTTCAAAACAGAGGAGTGTAAAAATTTGTCCTGTATTCGTAAGATATTTTATGAAAGACAAGGGCATTCAAGTACAAGTTCTGGAAATTTAAGATCTTCCAGGTGAAGCTTCTGACATTGAATCCGAATATATTATTAAAACAGGTGACAAATACGAATTAACAACAAAAGTAATGGCTTTGTGCACTAACAACACAAATTGAAATTTTTGAGTTGCAGCGACATGGCCAAAATAACGTCTTTCATAAAATTCAGCAGTTACTTAAAAGATTTTTAGTTGGGATGAACCGTGCTGCTCACATCATTCATAACTGTATTCAAACATCAGAAGACTCTCTGCTTGTCTATTGACAGCCAGCAATTATTGTGACAATCTATGACTATTTCTACATTTATACTGTTTGAGTTGAACAATTAAAAGAATTTTATGAGTTTGTTAATGTTGAAGTTTGGCTATGGTTTCTTCACTCGCAAACTTTTACATTTCATAAATGCATGCTGCAAGTGGAATCTGAAAAATATTTAATGGTAGAAGTATACATGGCTTTATCAAATTTAAAGCAACAATTAATAGAACGTAGAAATAAAGTCTTTTGGCCAAATTAGGTTAACACTATCTAGTAGCTTTGATGAATGAAGAAGAAGGCCTAGCCGTAGCTCAGTTTAAAACGTCAGTGACCATGTTTTATACAGCCTATTTAGATAAATAGATACAAACGATTCGTTGGGTATTGCTAAAAAAAGAACCTCTGTGGTCAGATGTTGGAAACTCATTAATTGTTTTTCAAAAACAACACCTTGATATTCATATAGATGATTCGGAACTTTTTGATGAAAATGTGTGGATTACAAAACATTAAAAAAAATGTACCTTTTCAAATAGTTTTGATACAATGTGATCATCTGGGCTTTTCCTTACAGTTGGATCTAAATTTGTATTAGATTTTAAGGGATTACTAGCCCAATGTGATAAATTTTTTTTGTCTGTGTGTTACATTAACGTGCTCTTTAGTTTTTTTGGTATCGGTAATGTGTTTATACATTGAATATTATGCATCAGCTTCCTACAAAACAAAGGAAATTTGTTACATGCAGTACATTTGGATAATTAGCAGTATAATATTAAAATAATAAATAAATAATATTAAAGACTTACTTAAGAATTATGTTTCTTTTGTAAATAAATGCTTACCTAACCCTAAAGGCTAACAAGAACTAGGAATTCTTTCTCAAATTAAAATTAAACAACAGATGCAAATTTTAGAAAACTCAATGGATTTTGGTTATTAAAAAGTTTAATACACTTTTAAGTTTAATATCCTTTTAAAGGCACGTTTAGCAGCATCAATTATTGTTTGAGGATTCATAAACATGTAACATTTAACTCTAATCGGTTATTTAACACACTGAGCAAGTTTATGCACACTCAGCTTGAAATTAAGACATGCTTGGTTAGATTATAAAACGATAATCAATAATTGTCACTTCGGAAAATATAATTTTACTCATATTATCATGCAAGCTTGAGATTACAATTATAAGAGCATATAATTAACCATGATGATTTTCTAGCGGTAATCTTAGTAATAATGTACATCTTTAACACGTTAAGCGCCACCATAGAATCAGAATTTTTGGTCCCACAGGCCAACTTTTTTTTTTAATAATTCCTACTTCGAAATTCATTTTTTAGCTTATTTGTAGCAATCGTTTTGTTTTCTGACTTTTTTTTTGTTAAGTTTTGTAGTTTTCTTTTTATGTCATAGTAGTCAACCGCGGATGTAGACCAACTAGTTGGTGGGGGTGGCATAGTAAAGACAAAAAACAAACCATGGATTCTTATAAGCGTTTATATAAATTAAAAAAAAAAGAGTTTTTCATAACTTCTAAATGCCTATACCCACTACAATCATATACCTACTATAATAATAATTATATTACAAAACAAAATCAATTCTGCGTCATTGAGATGCGAATCTGTTTATAATATTTTCAATATTAATTTGTTCTAGCATTTTTATATACAAAAGCGCTAAGCCATTTGGTCTTTCCTGACGTTCACCACTCGCAACACTTATCGGTAAGGCGCACAATATATTTAAAATTGAGTAAACGCATGGATATATGTCTTTATCACATTTAATTATTGCCGAATATGACGAATTCGGAATAACTCCACCATTCTGTTTTTGTTGAAGCCAATGAACTTTCCACAATTCGAGCTCTCCTAAAAATATTGGCGGTGTCATTTCAAATTTCTCAATGTATTTTTGCACAGATTTCAGAGAAGTTCGAAACTCTGATGCCTCCAATGACACTAAATTATTAGGAATACACATATTTAAATAAAAGTGATCAAAATTGTTGTCTGCAAATCTAAATTTTAAATCAGTCAAGAGGCCATCCAGAAGTGGAATAAAAACTGTAATTCGATAATAATCTTGAAGCCTTAACATTATCTCGATGGTTCTGTCTCCCACATAGTCTTGGTAGATTAACTTCAGTATCTAGTCCCCAAGAGTTTGTAAAGCATTTTCATATATTTCTTTAAAGACATTTTCGCAGTTTTCTCTCTTCGTAGCAATTGTTGTTATTGTATTTTTTATTAAAACATCAGCTTTTGCTTTATCAAGAGCAACCGTCTGTAATAGCCTACTTAATGGCATAGTTATGCCAAGTACTGCGGATAAAATATTGATTGTTATTATGAACATAGGTGTCGTTAAATTTGTTAATAGTTTATTTGCTTTATCTGAAGATTCACGTTCTTTCCACTGCGAGAAAACTTGTAAGGTACTTACAATATCTAAAAGATTATCCTTGAATTGCATTACAGATTCGTGTCTCTCAGTCCACCTTGTTTCGCAAAGTCCACGAAGTTTTTCTTTATTTTTGTGTTTAAAAACATTATTTCTTTTCGCAGAAGCAGAAAAAATGCAATTACTTCCTTCATGGTGGATACAATATTTCGCACAGCCTGTACGTTAGAATACTTTGACACTGAAAGGTTTAAAGCGTGATTGTAGCATGAACATTTGATAGCATGTACTAATTCAGATTTTAATTCTGTAATAGCACCACGTTGTTCAGATGCCATTACCGCACATCCATCTGTTCCAATACCAACGCATTTTTTCGGATTTAGACCGATTTTCTTTATGTATCTTAAAACGGTTTGTCCCAATATTCTTCCAGTGAGTACAGGCTCCATTGTATAATCATCATAATTTTCAGCATGGCAATCCAAAAATCCAAGAAATTCCTCTCTTATTTGATTCTCAAAAAAATATCTTACGATTAGACACATTTGAGGAATATGAGATACATCCGTAGTTTCGTCAAAAATTATACTATAATAACAAGATTCCCTAACCCGATCTACAACTGATTCAATAATTTCATCCGCACAACATTGAACTATTTCGTTCTGGATAGTTTTACTTAAGTAAGGCGCATTCATTTTATGCGTTTTTATGTGATCTTCTAAAATTACATCACCTGCGTCGACACGCATTTTTAAAAGTTCTCCAAAATTGCCTTCATTGTCTCCACATTGAGATTCATCATCTGACTCTGTACGCAAAATTCCGTCATCACGATGTCCTCTAAGAAGAATGTTTTGGCGTCCCAAACAAATTATTGTTTTGATTATTGGGCGAAGTTTTGCTCTATTTTCCAAAGTTTTCTTCTTTCTATCCTCGGACAACGCATTCCGGACATCTTTGGCGGGATTTAAATATACATTTAAAAATATTTTACCTGAAAATTTTATAACTATTTATACGGTTATCGACGAATTAATTGATTTATTTACCTGATTCCAGGGCTTTTTTATGATAAATATGGCTATCATGCTCTCTTGGTCTATAAAGAAGTTACCATGGAAAAATTGTCCATTACCGAGTTCAAAGAAAAATTATGCCACTCTGTACTACGTATTGAAAACACAAACATAGAAGAACTTGAGCCCGAAAATAACGACCGAAATCATTCCTTGGAACTGACTGATTCAAGATCGAGATGTGTCGTTTGTTACGAAAATCTGAAACAAAGGGATGGCCGAAAAGTTGCAATAAATAAAAGTGCGCGAAGCAAATGGCTATGTAGTGTGTGTAAAAAACATTATTGCATTGAATGCTTTTTTACTGTTCATTTTGCAAAAAAAATTTAAATGAAATATCATATTTACTTGTTTTTTATTAGTTTTTTAGTTATCATAGACATGTCTACCTTTCTATAGGAATAATCTTGTTTACTTTGTTGTATCCCATTTTTTCGTTTATTTATTGTTGATGGTAGATTGTGCAAAAAATGTCTTTATTGGTTTTTAATTTCGTTTTTTTTGTACACTTTTGTAATACTATTGAAAAATTGCGTTTGACTTTTATATTTTGAATAAATTGATGTTATAAATAAAAATACCCCTGTTCTTTTTGTATGCCATTCAAGTGACAAATAGTCAGCAGAGGTGTGAAATTTTTATGGACCAAAATCACTGCTTGGCTTCCGGGTCCACATATTCAACTTCCATATAAAAACTAGAGAAACGTGACACACCGTGTGTACAACGTACGCTAATAAATCCGGCTCTGGTCGGGCACAATATTTGTACCACGAAGCCCTAAGAACAAAATTGTGTGTGGCACGCACGATGTACCACGTGGTGCTTAACGTGTTAATTAAGGTATGGCACATGTAAGAGTATTTCAACTAGGTAACTACAAACTGCATACACCACAAAAATGACAAAAATTAAATTGAGTCAATGTTGTCTAGTGGCTCAGGAAGGTTATAAAAATTTCATACACACATATACCCCAGTATTAATGTAAGCGCCCCCACATTGAAAATTTTAAAACTAAATTTTGACGATTTTATACAAGTTGAGCCAATTTTTTTTTGTTAATTACGTCGAGATAGATGAGTGGATATGTTTGTAAGGGTTAAACCGTCCAGAGCCATATATAAGGGTCAGGATTGGTAAGTTGGTTCAGGTTTGTATGCTCGCATACATACTTCAGGCTCAAGCTGGTATGAAAGATTATATATATATATATATATATATATATATATATATATATATATATATATATATATATATATATATATATATATATATATATAGTATATATATATTATTTTCAAGAAAACAACATGACGGTGAGTCCATTGATCAATATATGCAAGTTTTAAAACAGATGAGTAAAAGTTGTAACTTCAAAGCAATTAGTGCTGATCAAAATAGAGATGATTTTCTTAGAGATACATTTATAGCTGACTTAACTTCTTCAGATATTAGACAAAGACTTTTAAAACGTTCTACTTTGAACTTAACAGAAGCTTTCGATTCAGCAAGGGCATTGAAAATGGTACATCATTCAGAATCACATCTTCCTTTTAGTTCCCATGTAAATAGTGTTATATCAGAAAGTACTCCTGAATTCTCATCTATTTTTTTTTGTTATGATTGTGGACCTGAACATGCTAAATTAGGCCTATCGTGCTAAAGCACTCAGGAATACTTAGGAGGATGGATAATGAATCGCCAATAGATGCCTATGAACTGCTACCTTAAATTTTCTATCATAAGTGAGAGGAAAACAGGAATTAGGGAGATCATAGTGAAAAATGACGATAATTCTACTATAGCCGCTGCATTAACTAAGTGTTATTTTTGTGGAAACAGGCATCCCAAAAATAAGTGTGAAGAAGAAATTATTCGTGCAATTTCTGTGGTAAAATGGGGCATTTTGCTAAGGTATGCAAATCATCTAAAAATCAAAAATCTTATAATTCTTTAAACAAAAAATATTACCTATATGATAGGAATGATGTAAGCTGCTTCTCCTGTCTGTCTCTCAAAAGCTTTAATTAAAGTCGAAGTGAATGATTTTAAACCTGAAGCATTAATAGATACAGGCAGCTCAGATAGTTACATTTCAACTAAAATTGTGTCAAAGATATTAAAATCTTTCCTACTAATTTGAGTGTTACAATGGCTTAATCAGTTTTCAATTCATGTGTGCAGGGATTTTGTATTGTTAAATTCAAAATATATATTCTAGATGAATTGTGTGCAGATAATATTATAGGTCATGATTTATTACAACACTCCGAAATGAGAATTAGTTTTGGTGGCAGTAAATTACTTATTTCAATTTTTAACTTAACTTTAGCAAAATTTGGACCTAATCCACTATTTGAACATTTAACTGATCACTGCAAACCTAATGCAGTGAAATCTCGAACATATTCTATTGCTGATACAAAGTTTATTGAAACTGAAATAAATACTTTTGGAAGAAAAGATAATTGAAACCAGTAATACACCTTGGAGAGCACAAGTACTTGTAATAACTAACGAAAAACATAAAAAAGAATGGTTAGTGATTACTCTATGACAATTAATAAATTTACATTATTGGATGCCTACCCTCTACCAAGAATTGAAGATATGATCACTAACATTTCACAGTATGAATATTTTAGTACTACAGACCTCCGTAGTGCATATCATCAAATACCAATTTTGGAACATGAAAAAATTTACACTGGTTTCAAGGCATGTGGAAATTTGTATCAATTTACAAGAACACCATTCGGAGTAACCAATAGTGTGTTTTCCACGAGCTATAAACCAAATAATTAAAAACGAAGGTTTTGAAGATACATATGCATTTCTAGATGATATCACTATATGTAGGAACAGTAAGGAACAGCATGATAAAAATTTTTTAATGTTACACGAAAGTATTGTCTATTAACAAAAAAAAAAGCAAATATGGTATGTCTTAGGTTATACAATAGAAAGAAAATGTATAAAACCAGACGCTGATAGATTAAGACCTCTCCTTGAGTTACCTGTGCCTAAAGATTCAGCATCCCTTAAAAGAATTCAGGGTATGTTTGCACATTATTCAAATTTCATTTAAAAGTTCTCTGAAAAGATACAGCCTATTATTCAAATTAAACGTTTCCCTTTGTCAAATTATCAAGTAGCTGCATTTGAACAATTAAAAAAAGATCTAGTAAATGCTGTTGTAAATTCAATTGACGATGAAGCCACTTTTACAGTAGAAACTGATGCTTCTGATTATACAATTGCCGCACAATTAACAAAGTTAGGAAAACCTGTAGCATTTTTTTTCAGAACATTTTGAAAATCAGAACAGCGACATTCTTCAATGGAAAAAGAAGCCTACGCTATTGTAGAATCTCTTAAAAATGGAGGCATTTCTTGATTGGCAGATATTTTAAACTAATAACCAACCAAAGAACTGTTGCTTTTATGTTTGACACGAAAATAACTTCAAAAATCAAAAATGAAAAAATAATGAGATGGCGTTTGCAGATGTCATGCTATAAATATATTATATACTGAGCAGGGATGAATGTAATATATTTTCATATATCATGTATGTTAATATTTTCACATCTTTTCTTCTGTTTACATTGTCATGGTATGTCACTAACTAGGATTAATCTTTGTGTAATTTGAGTTTATTAAAGTCTTGTATTCTAAACGTTTATTCAATTCAGTACTTTAACGATAGAATTTTTAAATAATATCTGTGCAATCTTATTTTTTTCCTATTGTACTTATGGAAGTGTCGTCTAAATCAATCCCTGGTTACAATTGGATAATGTTACATCAATGCCCACCAACTAATCCATTATGTGCAGTAGCAGATCATACTGTTATTAGGCCACAACACACACCAAAAAACACTGTGCAGTATTTATGGTACAATATACAGTAATAGACTTAAAATTACTTTTTTGTTTTTCACGGCGCTTATATTTGCGTAATTCCATGTGATCTGTTTAATAGTTTCAATGTGAACTAACAAAAATTCAATACCACAATAGGAAAAACTGTTATTGGGCGGCCAGGCTGGTTCTTTGTTGGGTACATTAGCAAATATTTAAGTAAACATTAAGGCTATTTTGGCAGTTTTTAATTTTTATGCATCTGTTACACTATGCAGCCCCAGAAATGAAATCACTTATTAAGACCACATTGTAAAACTAAATTTTTCACTTTAGCTTTTAGAATGTTAGAAGTCTTCATTTTATCTTTGATCCTATATTTTAAAGTTATGTACTGCCTATTATTTCTAGCGATATGTTGCCAACCTGAATAAAAAAAAAATAGGTTGTATCAACACAAGTAACAAATTAAATTGATAGGGTACAACAGCTATTACGTACTCTAGGAGCTAGCGTTCTCTTCAGTATATGATGTCACTCTAATGCAAATCATTTCTGTGTGACATTACCTCAAAATAGAACTTAGCATGTGAATGACGTGTGCTGTGCGGCCTACTTAGGAGAATCACCGAGTTACACACGACTCTCATGACATTAAATATTTTAATTTTGGTAAAAGTACTTCCACCGCAGCACACCAATTATAATATAATTTCAAATAAATTAATATCTTAAAATAAAAAAATCTGAAATACAAGTTTCCAAAAAATTAATGTCTTTATTATTGAAATAAAACCTAATTTTACAATTAACATACCGAAATATATCCGGCCACATTAAAATTAGGAAACAATAAAAAAAAACATTGCTAAATTAAAATCTATCAATGTCCTTTCAATGAGCAAAGATCAGTCTGATCCAATCACAGGCCAGATTTCTGGAATTAATTATACAAACATTTCTTATAATATTAACAGCAACCTGTTGTAGGTATTTTTACATCAATATATTTTTTTTTGTTAAAATTAAGAAATGTAACGACATATATACTGCTTAATGCATTTACTGGAATATTTACTCTGAACTTTCTATAAATGCTATTAACTTCTATTCTACTAATACTTTCAGAGTTTAGTTACATGTATAAATTACTATTACCAGCTAATTCAATAGTAACATATTGAGTATAAAAAACAGTATGCAAAATACTCTGTATATTTGGAGGCTTGGAGCAATTGTAAATATTTAAATTAAATTCATTTCAGAAAATAATATTTACAACATGAACTCAAATTTGTTCATACAAATTAAAGCAAAAATAAATGTTAAGATTAGAAATTGAATATAAAAAAATTTAACTGCTGGTCCCATTTATAGTATGATTGTTGATAGATGATTGCTTTTCAATAGATTCGTTCCTAATTGTTTTATTGGCTTCTTCTGATATGCTTTTACGTGCTGAATTCCTTCGGTTCCGCGGTTTTCTTGGAAAACTGACATCAATAGAACCTTTCGGTACAAATGTTGTCCACTCACTTGAATTTTGATCAAGATACTCGATTGTATTCAAAAAAGTTTTACCTAAATATTAATATGTTATGCACAATGAATAGACTTGTTGGTAATTTACCTGAAAATCCACCTACTGCATATAAACGATCACCCACTACAGCTACTGCGACATTAGCTCTTGGAGTTGTCATACTCGGTCCGACAACCCAATTTCCACTTTGTTCATCCAGTACTTCTGTTGAGTTTAAAGAATGAGATCCATCAGAACCACCAACAACATATAATTTGTTATTGAACAAAGCTACACCACAACCCCTTCTAGCAGTTATAATGGGTTTGGCAATATTCCATACATTATCAACTGGGTTGTATACCTCAACAGTATTTAAACAATTCCAAGCATCACAACCTCCAATAGCATAAACCATGTTTTTAAATGAAGTTACACCCGCTTGGTAACGACCTATAAATTTATCACTTTATATCACATAATTAAATACCAAAGCAACAAACCTGTATTTAAAGAAGCGATTGTTGACCAAGTTGAGGTTTCAGGGTTAAAAATATCACACTGCTTAATACCAACTTGCCCGTTCCAACCGCCAACACAGTAAATAAGACCACCAAGTTCACATACACCAAGATTACTTCTTGCCAATGGTAATTTAGGCAAATTAGTCCACCTTCCAACCGATAAATCAAGCATTTCAACTTTGTCCAATTCAGTAGTACCATTACTACCACCAATTGCATATACTTTATCTTCAAGTACTGCAATTTGAAATCTTCCTCTTGCTTCTCGCATCGAAGGTGCGAGTTTCCATGTGTTTGATTCAGGAATATACTGCTCAACACTGCGGAGACATTCTATACGATCGTAGCCACCTAATGATAATACATAACACTTAAATGAAATACTAAAAACATTTATATTTTGTATTTACAGATACTAATTTGGTTCATCAATTATAGATATGAAGTATTAGAAGATGTAGACTACAAGTAGTGTCTGCATTAGCATAATAGGTTAAATGCCATTAATAAGTAAATGTGCAATGAACAATAATAGAGATATGTGTATTTTTGTTCAATGAGTATTAAAACCTACCACAAACTAAAAGAGTATTTTGTAAATTTCCACATCCAACAGCACATCTTGCAGAAGACATATTTTTAATCGTACAATAAAGATCCGGCTTCTCCTCACTAGCACATCTACTAGAATCCGGAGTTGAAACAGGTGATGGAGTACTTGGAGGATTCAGTCTAAATAATACAATCTTAAAATTTTTAAAAATTACATTACACCTAAATTTTACCTTAACTGTACCGAAACTGTAGTTAACTTTCCACCCAAAGTAACTAATGCCAAAGTGCAATGTTCGGCTACTTGAGATGTAGCAATTAAGTTCCAATCAGGTTCACATTCGAGCTCAATTTCTTCACCAATATCTCTTGAATAAAAAAGTACACGAGGTTTAACTGGTTGACTTAAAAATTTACGTTTATTTTTAGAATTTGGTTGCACTGTTTTCGAAGACATTTTTTTGTAATCCTGTACAATCTCTGTATCACTAATATCACCTGAAGGTAAACCTGAACAGTCTTGAAGTGAATTATCAATCGCAAGATATAACATAAAAGTTTTTTCTGATAATGATTCAATACGAAGAGATTCTTCTGTAATTTGACGTTTAATCCATTCAAGTACTAATACACAGAGAGATTTATGATTAACCAAAGACATTTCTTCACGTGATTGGTTTAATACTTCAATTTTGGCGCACAACAAATTTAGAAGGTTTGACGATTTACTAATTTTTTCAAACTGTAAAGTTACACAATAAGAAAGAAATATCTATATTTTTCACTTACTTCTTTCGCAATGAAATCATCCACTTCCTGAATAAATTCTTTATTTCTTGCTATACCGGGTAATGAGCGAATTTCAATGCAATTATCAACTGATAAATGCTTAATTAAATGCTGAGCACACTTTCGTGCAACTCTGTCCATTTTCAAGTGACATGCAGCTAAATAAACTGCCTTTACCTGAAGAAAAAAAAAAAACAAATGGTACAAACTGTACATAAAGTTAGAGTACAAAGTATATTTTGGGATAAAGTTCTCTTACCTATTTTACTTTTTGTCTTTTAAGCATAATAAATAACATGATTTTTTTTTAATTCTAATCAGTAATGGATTACAATGACTGGGTGTTGTAATATATACAAAATACAGGATGTAACAAAATTTTGTAACTATAATGAATACTTTAGTATAGAAACAAAGTTTTCGATTTTTTTGTGTACACCGTTAATACAAAGACCATTCCCTTCGTGACGCATCCAATAATAAAAGTCCGATGAACCTTATTTTTCAAGTGCGGCAATTTTCAGTCGTCATAATACAAGAAATTGGTCTGCAGAAAATCCCCAATTAATTTTTGAGAGGGCACAACAAGAACGCTTTGGGGTTGGGGTTTCGTGTTTAATTTTTGGAAGACACATAATCTACAGAATTTACGAAGAAGGTCGTACAGCGCTTCTGTACCGCGAAATCCTGGAAGAAGTTATTCCAGAACTGATGGAAAATGTTAGATTGACCTTTTATAATGCAGTTTATCTTCAACAAGGCGGTGCCCCAAGCCACAACTCTGCCCTTATAAGGGCAGTTTTAGACGATAACTTTCCTCAAAGATGTGTAAGATGGCCCCTTCGATCGCCGGGATCTATCAATTGGATTTTTTCTGATGGGGTTTCATCCAAAATAAAATGTATAAAACACAATATCAGTCTGTAACGAAAATGTGCCAAAATTGTGTTTCTCTTTTGTTTTCTCTAACTTAAGTTTAAAGTAAGATAGGTAATTCTTGTTTTGTTTTTTATTAAAATTCAATAATTTTATCTTATTTAAGTTAAAATGTTGAGACAAATAAGTAAGTGTTGTGAATTAAAGGTGATCTTTTGAATTAAGCTTGACAATATAATAAAGTACTTACATGCATTTTGTTTGTAATAAATTCTAGCCATAGCCTACTACCTACTAATTGGACACAATAGAAAACTTTAGAATATCTTAAATTCTGAGCTTGTTTTTGAAAATAATTTTATACAATTAAATATTTTTGGTAAGCCCACATTATGTCTAATAAATATAAGAAATAATATACAGGATGTTCCATTTAAGAAAACAGGTTTGCTTCATAACTCAAAAGCGGAAGGTGTTAGAAAAAAAAACTAACTACGCTAATGAATTCTACGAAAAAAAATCTATAGGAATACGTTTTAACTTCTTCAATAAGTTTAAAGATAACTGAGATACTAGGGGTGCCTCAAAAGTGATACTTTTCAATTCCACCCTGTATCTCAGAAACCAAAACGGCTATGAAAACTCCGCTGGCGCCATCTTTAATTTCATAAAAAAGTAGCACACTGTCGCGAAAACAGCAAACCTCTATCTTTAAAAATAAAGGAGACATCTACCCCGCAAAAGTGCCGAAAATGGGATACCTTACACAGTTTCATTAGCTACAGTAAAACATATATGTAAAATATTTTCCACTTTAAGAATTCCGGTAATTATTGTCATCTCGACTCATAAAACTTACTTGTTTTTAAAATCGCCAATTTTACTGCTTCGCAATTTTTGTAGATTTATTGTGAAAATTCATGGAAATGAGGTTGAAAACTAATTATTAATTAAAGGTATGAAGGGTTTTAAGCCTATTATTTAAAGTACGTCCCAGAATATCAGAAGAGTAATTAATCGTTGTATTAGTGAAATAGTGCTTTTTTTTGCATGGAAGCGGCAAACAGAAATCAATAGCAAATCGGGCTAGTTTATGTGGTAAATGTGCCGCTTGCAAAATATTGTGTTAAATAAAGACGGTTCAGGTAAACAGCAAACAAAACGCGACCCTTTAAAATTCGACTTTTAACTTGAAAATCAGACAACTCGTAGACGTACGGTTGGGATTTCACTGTATTAAAAATTGTAGTTTAATTATCAAAAAATTGAAAGGCGTGAAAGAATTCAACATTTATTTTAGATAAGGCTCTTTCAAAATGCTAATGTTTTGATTAATATAAAATAATTATAAATGTAGTTTCCATTCATTTTTTTACATTTAATATTGTCATAAAGATAGACTTTGGAAACAAATGCCATATGTAACTAACAATCAGTCTTATAGTTTCTTCCACTATCACATCAAGTTCCCACATACTCCGTTCCTCTTTAACTACATGATTAACACACTTTTCCCACTGTTCTGCATTAACATTGTCTATGGCTTGCATTAAAAGCTGTCGCACTTCACTTAATTTAAAAGTCATATTGTTACGACATACTTCACTTTTTGAGCCCAAACTAACTATGAGGTTGAGTTAGCAGTGATATGGTGGTAACTTTGAGCATAGTTTCATCAGATTGTATCTATTTTGATGTTATCCATTTTGGCAATGTCTCCTTCTTTCGTAGTTGTTGATAAGCGTTTGGCTTACCTAGAATGGCCACTTGCATTATCCACAACAATTACAGCTCCCCGTGAAATGTTTGCTATCATTTGTTCAAAATATTCTTCAAAAACATCAGCGTTCAATATCTTCGTGACAATCCCCTGTGTGCTTGGACTCAAACACAAGTAAACCATTTTTTAAGAATCCATTAGCACAATCTATATGTGTAATAATTAGTTGTCGAACTTTGCCCGATGGTGGATTTGTTCCCATTGACCAACCCTCTTGGACGGCTTGATGGCGACTTGTAACATTTTTAACTTGCCAATTTTTTTTACAGTATATCCTTCGATCAACCAGTCTCATCGAGATAAACGATTTCCCGGCCTTTGGCACGCAACTTCATTTCGCGAAGGAATTTGCGTCTCCAAGAAACAATTTTGAGATTATCAATTAGCCTTGATTTTTGATTAACTTTTTCCTACGAAAAATTAAGTTCCTGCAGTGTCCTGTACAGCCTCGACCGAGACAATTGTGATCTATCAACGTCTTCTTTTAGTACTGCTACTATTTTGTTGAGGGTAGGAATTTCTTTATTGAAGTAGAAGTAATGAATTTTTCTTCGAATATGAACTTTTTTTCTTGACTTACGCGTTGGCTGTAGAGCAAGCCGGTTCTTTCAAGACACCTGTAGTACTACTGCACTCTCGTCATATTAGAACACATTTCTACTACACTATTTGTCGGATTTTGATAGTTTAAGGCCAAATGATATTTTTTGCATATTTCTAATTTACATATAATTAAATAATAGTGTAATGAGTACTTTCTAAACTTATACAAATTTTCTTGGAATTTCGGAAGATCCTCACTACTGTGTACAATAATATATTATATGCGTCAGTAAAGATGAGGTTTGTATTGATTCAATCTCAATTTGTACGTAACTAACAAAAACAGCGCTGTCGCTTCATTTCTTATTGAATGAAAGGGTTTCTCTGCTGTAACTTGTAACAGATTAAATTTTTAATATAACAGAGATGTTTAACCAATTTGATGTTATTTAGCAGCCTCGAAAATATTTTAGGAATTGCCTTTTGTTTTCTTTTATGTAAAAAGTTGTTTAAGTAAAAAACAGTACCCATTAGTATCCATTTTGGAACTTACACAAATTTCACTATTGCGGCTAATAATAGTCCAATTGGAAGCAACCATGCCAACAAATATAAAATCGCTAGGCAAGTGATGCCTCAATTATGCTTTAGAAGGAGCAGGCTTGAGGACGTTTTAGAATACCAAAATTGTATGCAAATCCCTCCATATTCCTTTAACGTACTGTTCCAGAAAATAACTATAAAACAACAATCTAATATAACAACGATATCCAGCCAAATAAAATTGAAGGTATCCCTCTCATACCTTGCAACTAGAAACTGCTTTCAAAATATTCAACACTTCAAAATTTATACTAGAAGTCTGCGATGCAATTTTTGATGACTTAGAAGCTGCAGTGAAAAAAGTAGGCAAGTCAGTTACTATGAAAATGTAAACTTTCACCATTATCAGACATAATAAAATACTTATCTTTTTTGGGTTTTTTTAATGGTGTATTTTAAATTATACAATCTAAACATTTCGATAACACTTACAGTTATCTTTGTTAGTAGCCAGTAGTTTATTCGGACAATTATATGCAAATTATGTAACACATGTATTTTCCTGAATAAGTGCATAACGCAAAATCACGTCATTTTTGCTTGTAAAGTTCTTCGGCGTCTATTCCAAAGTATGTATGTGTGTCCTTAAATGTATTCCTTGTTTCAGCAATACCAAAATGAAATATTTTCATTTTTTCATGATTCTTTATCGTTACTTGGTGGAATTCAATAATTAATAGCACTAATGTTTCAAATATAATTCCACAAAGTTTTATAAACATTTATTACTCAACGCCTTTCAATTCAATATGTACCATTATCAAGAGAAAATATATAAATAAAATAGTATTACGTAGTTATGGTAACAAAGCATTAAGGTAAACCAGCAAACTTTATGTAAATTGTAATTCTATATTAAAAGTGCCTGTTAAGGTGAGTCTATAAGATCATCCTGTTCGTTCATTAAAGATACTTTTTGTTTATGTTTATAAAATACAAATGCTTCCAAAACATCTAATTTTCTTTTTTATTACAAAAATGTAAAAATTTAATATTGTTTTGTAAATTCATAAGGTGATTATTTACTATTAAATGTTTGTTTAAATGTGTTCTATGCATCTAATACAAAAATTCCTAAGTGTATGTCCAATATAAACAGAGTTACACAATGTGCAGTTCAATTTATAAATATTTAAGAACATTGATATTAGTTTTGCAGGCTACTTTGTACTTCTTATTCTTTTGTAGTATGTAAGCTACTTTTTTGATATTTTATCTGTTGGTTCTGTGTTAACTGTTACTGTTCATTTTTAACTAAAGTGTCGATTATACTTGAAATGTAACCGTTTGCTTTTGCAATATGTTTTATAAATCGTTTTTCTTTATTAATCGTAATGGCATTGTTCTATGTACTAATGATCAATATGTAGCTAACTTATGTGTTTTCTAGTACATGTATTGAAAGCCGTTGAGAAGGAAATATTTACATAAAACATTGTGGAATTGTATTTGTAACATTAGTGGTATTCTTTACTAAAGCTCTTTCGCGAGCCTTTTTATAACTATTTAAGAGTCTATCACCGGTAGGAATTGAAACTGATTGGTTTCGATGTATACATAAAATTCAAATAAAGCATTGTTGTATAAATACAAAAAAAGGTGTCAATGGATAGAAGGTTATTGTAGGGCCCTTCTAATAGGGATTTTTTAATTTTTTACAAAGTTTTTGGTAAAATCTGTTTGAAGTTGGTTAATATTCATTCCATTTCACGAATATTTTGTAAGAAATGCTAACGAAAATGGAAAATTTTAAGACACGAAGAATACACAAAAATTACAGAAGAGGCTTCCTTGACTAGAGTCATTAATGGTTGGATGACTTCAGGGTTGGAACCGTTTCATAGTTGAAAAACTCAACGTTTCATACACTTTTGTAAGGGGCTCATAAGCACAAACTAAAACGAATAATAACAAAAGAACAAGTAAATAAACACTCTTACTAAATGTAACCCCCTAAACTCTGGCTTATGTTTTATGTCTTACAGAGTAGTAGAGAGGAATAATATATATGTTCATTCATTCAACGATATGTATTTACGTACAAAAAGTAATTTCTAATAATTGTAAACAGGATTTTTTTCCGATCAATACAAAAACAATTGGTTTATTTTATTAATATGTAATAATGTTTAAATATTCTTTCAGTTCAAAAGGTTGGCGAACCGTACGGAATTTCACGAAGAATCTATGACTACAAATTCTACACCAAAAGGTATAAGGTACTTAAATTGAATGCTTTGTAAATTTCTACAGCATAGTCCACATGAATTCAAATTGATTCGACTGTTGTTTAGATATCGCATTTTTGCACTGAAGTATCGATATACAATTTATTCACGGATTTAGTTAACAATTGAAAAACGCTCTTTTGGTTCATATTTATCAAAAACATTTATTCATTATATAACATTTCATTCTATTTATTAACAGTGAAAATCTAGTTATGCTTTCATTTCAGAACCATTACTATCGAAGGACATCGCATAGCACATTTGCAAAGCTTTATTGATTCTCTAAAGCATATGTCAAGTCATTCTCTTTTATATGGATGCTCGATAGTGAATATGGAAATTGTAAAAAAGCAGAGAAAAGGTTTTGAATAAAAAATTACGTTTATTTGTAACATGTGCAATTTCTCAAAAATAATATCTACTTGTCCAAAACAACCACAAAAAGTTGCCACAAACATCGCTGCGGTTACAAGTATAATGAATATAGGCGGTGAAAAATTTTTCGGCGGCAGTAGACATTCCACCACCAAGCTTTAATCTATATAAAAGAGTTCACTCTGACATATGTGATGCATGGTAGACCATTACATGGGATAAATGAAGGAAGCTGGCCAAGAAGAGGCAAAATGGCAATAGAAAGTAATAGTGTCGATATTAATGGAACGCCAATAATTTCTGTAGTTTGTGACGGAAGCTGGGCAAAACGTTCGTATCGAGGAGGGGGAAATTATAATTCTCTCTCTGTGTGGCCACAATAATTCGTTTAAAATCTAACAAAGTGTTGTACTTGGGAGTAAAGAATAAATATTGCTGTGTGTGCCAGAGACGAGGTACCGGCAAAAACTGGAAATTATCATCCACTGCCACGGAAGCCACCATCAATGCTGAAGGATTTTGCTGCAGTTTGGAAATGTACAACAAAATGATAGCAGAAGGTGACAGCAGTTGCTTTAAGAAAATTCTTGATAGAAGGCCTTACGTAACTCACGTAGTACAAAAAACAGAGTGTACTAATCACCTACTTAGGAACTACAGTAGCAAACTAATGGAAATATCTCAAACAAAACGTGTTCCACGTGCTGTATGAAATGCTATTGCAAGCAATATTTTGAGATGCAGAAGTGCATTTACCAAGACTGTTCAACACACAAAATTGGCAGGGTATTCCAAGAGTTGGTAGAAAATGTAAAAAATATAGTAGAACAATTTAACGCAAGAATTCCTCAAACAATAGGAGGCAAAAGGATTAATTACACATTCCGATGATATTATCAAGCGCGTTGTTTTTTGCGGTGGTTTCCAAAAACACTACAACATTCACAAACACTTGAGTGGTGGATACAGTCCTTCAAGAAATTGGAGACTACAAAGCGATAAACGAAACTTGTTAGAGCAAGAAGGAAATTAATATTAATCACAACTAACCCTGATGTGGATTATGGAGATACTTGTGAAAAGTCCGACCTTGATGAAGAAACCTATATGGGATTAAAAAATGAATTTATTAAAAAATTGCCCAAGGCAGACATCGAATATAAAAATATAGAAGCAAATACGCCACTTTAAGCAGATTCAGCTGTATGGAAACTGCACAGAAAGAATTTAGTAACCATATAAGTTTTGTTATGAACGAAAGTTCAAAGGTAAATATGTAATTAAAAATTATTATTAATTTTATTAAATACATAAATAAAAAGTTTACCTCGAGTAGGATTTGAATTTACATCAGTTCTACATAAATAAAGACAAAATTTACATCAATTGGGGCTTAAATCTCGATAGCGCAAATGGTTAGCGCGGTACTCTAGCAAAGTACAGGTCGTAGGTTCAAATCATACTTGAGGTAAACTTTTTATTTATGTATTTAATAAAATTAATAATAATTTTTAATTCAGTAACCTCTTCAATATTTGGTAAAATTTGTAAAATGTTGTTCCAGGGACTGTTACAAAAATTCTGTACAAAGAATTTTTTTCTAAAGCAACTGCGTGGGAAAAAACAACGAAGACAGGGCCAATGAAGAACACAAATTCGGTTTCGACATTTGTAAAAGTGTTTTATTAATAAATAAAATAGGACGTTCCTCGGTGCTTCTCCTGATGGTATTGAACAAAATTCAGGATATCTTATCGAAATCAAATGTCCCTTTGCATCAAGAAATATGACCATTAAAGAAGCAATTTCCAAAAAAAATCCATATTTAGCATTAAACTGTTCAAATTTTATATTTAAAAAAAAGAACCGTAAATATTATCAAATACAAAGACAATTAAATATTGCATGTAAACGAAATGTTATTTTGTGATGTGGACCCTAAAAAAAATAATTTATATAGTAGTTCCTGAAGACACAGAATTTTTTAAAGTTTCAATGTTGCCCAAGTGGGAAAATTTTTATTATAATTGCCTATTAATCCACGACGTACTCGCGGCATGAAAATAAGGGATCCGACTTACATTTCTGAGGCACAACAAAAATAGAAACGATCAACTAAATAAAATAGTACCTACCTGAATCAACGGAATGTTTAATTGCTTTTTTTTTCTAAATATGTCCTTACATATTTACATTTTCATTTGTCGATTTTTGATTTGTACTATTTTTAAGATATCAACAGTAAATTGCTAAGTACCTGTTTCGTTGAAATAAAAAAATGTCATTGCAAAGAGGAAAGTTACTTGTGTCTTAAAATTTTCCATTTTGTTAGCATTTCTTGTAAAATAATTATGAAATGGAATGAACAAACTTCAAACAGATTATACCATGTAGAAAATCAGAAAATCCCTATGAGCAGGGCCCTACAATAAACCTTCCTCTATCCATTGACACCTTTTTTGTGTTTATACAAAAAAGTTTTGTTTGAATTTTATGTATACATTGAAACCCGTGCAATTAGTTACAATTCCAACCTGTGATAGACTCTTACTTGCTACGGCCACACAAAAATGTTGCTGATGAAGGCGAATAGGCTCCGCCTCCACCTACTCGTTTTCCACTCTTACACCCCCCCACCCATTGGAAATCGTCAGACAGTGATGGACTCCTAAGTCGGGTGCACATTGAGACGCTGGTGACGCAGCGCAGCGTAAGGTAGCGCAGCGCAGGAAAAACTGTGTGACCTATGTGAGCGCATATTACTACGCAGTTCCGTGTCACCATTCACCCAGTCATAAGTGAAATGATAGCAGAAAATTTAATAAATTTAAGTTCTGAATCAGATTCTGATGATGAATTTGATGAACTTCTTTTATTATATTTGTTAAGTACCTACACGTAAAAAATTGTGGAAAAGTAATTTTATAAAAAAAACGAAAAAGTCATGGAGAATTCAATTTGTCGTCGGAATTTTCTGACAAACAATTTTCCAATTACTTCCGCTTAAACCGAAAACAATTCAATGAAGTTCTTAATTTAATACGAGATACTACTTATTCATTTGGGTGTAATGCTCAAAAACCTATTGATCCTGAAGAAAAACTTGCAGTCTTCTTAAGGTAAGTTTTTTAAAATCTTAACAATGAACAGGATGTATATTTAGAATGAAAGCTATAATAAAGAAGAAAAAATAAACACGTTATATTCATTATACCATATATATTAACACTTTGATTATAATCGATCTAATATATACAACTAACGAATGGAGAAAAAATGTCCCTATATAGGTACTATTAATTGAATCATAACGTTTTATAATTGTAAGATGTTTTAACAAGATTGTGTAAAATATTAGTAATAGGAAAAAATTTAATTAAATGACTTAAAAAACTTATTCAGTATAAGTATTGATATAATGTATAATACTATCTTGGTTTTCACCAGTTTCGGACATTGAACTTCCGCGAGATGTAGACGAATTTTCTCCAATTGACAACATAGTAAAAGGTTGAGGTTGACTGTAGATATTACGTTGTGTTTGTTGAGGTTCTCGACATGCATTTTGTTGAAAATTCAAAAGATCAGACTCTACTTGCGAAACAACTTAGTATTTTATTTTTTATAGTAAGTTGAGATGCCGGTGGCATTCTATGAGTCGTTTGGTACAGAGACATAAAAAAATGGTAAAGTGGATCATTTGGAGGTTTGAAGTTTACCAACTTTTGGCGTTCAATTGATCTTTCTTTTGCCCGTTGTTCGCGATTGGCTATAGACTGTTGAATTAAGCTGCCTATATCATTCTTTTTCATTTTTTCCATGGTTCTTTGAAAGTAATTTTCTTTCCAGTTGACGAAGGACTATCTTTTAATTTTATCTTTGTCGTTGTTGTCCAATTCATTATCTTCATCTGGCATATAATCATTCTCCAAGATTGGTGTCTGTGTCTCCAAATCATTTGCCTCCAAAATTTCATTAACTTCAGTGTCTGCATTATCAGATTGCTCATCATCGCCGTCAAGTACATTGCCAATTCGCTTCCTGTTTTCCATGTATGGCAACAAAAACTCCATTTGTTTCTGGAATCTCCATTGTCTTATAACCCCAGCTGCAGCTCCATTAAAAAAAAATTTTTTTTTGCCTTTGTAGAGTATCTCTATGACAATTTCTGAGTTTAGTCCACATGTATCACCTGTAATAACAATAGATTACAATGAAGTTTTTTTTTAAATTAATTTTTATATTAATAATATTATTATACTATAGAATTATTACGAATTAAATAATATTAATTATTAATTTGTTTACAGGTATTTAGCTTCAGGAGATAGCTATAAAAGTATCGCATATAGTTGGGAGATCGAACTGTTTCAAAAATTATAAATGAAGTATCCACTGCTATATGGAATAACATGCAACCATTATATTTACCACAACTCACAACGGAAATGTGGAAATCGATCGCGAATGATTTTGAACAGATATGGTAGTTTCCACACTGCATTGGCGCCCTAGATCAAGATGGCAAACACATTGTAATTAAAAAACCACCTAAAAGTGGTACTTCATTTTATAATTATAAACAAACATTTTCTGTGGTTCTAATGGCATTAGTTGACGCTCACTACAAATTTATAAGTATAGATATAGGATCTATGGGAAGATTCAGTGACGCGAATATATTTTCGAGCGGTACATTAGCAAAAAAACACAATAAACAAACTTTAAGACTCCCATCACCAGTAGCGTTAACCAATTATGATCAAATATTATCATACACTTTTGTAGCATTTCCACTATGTGAAAATATTATGCGACCTTATCCAAAGAGAAGTGTTACGGACAATTTTCAAAATAAAGTTTTTAATTATAGACTTTCAAGAGCACGGCAAACTGTCGAGTGCACTTTTGGCATATTAGCATCAAGATTCCGAGTGTTTAGAAGACCATTTGAAAGTAAAATTGAAGTGTTGATAATGTTCTAAAAGCAGCATGTGTATTACATAATTATTTAAGAAATGAAACAATCACTTTAAATAACATGCAGGGCGATAATGATGAAAATAAAATACCTAAAAATCAATTACTGCCATTAGTTAATAGCAACAGTAGAAGTGGATCAAATGCTTTTTGGGTAAGACAAAAGTTCACGGACTATTTTAACACAGTAGGAAGCGTACCATGGCAAACTGGTAGTGTTTCTAGGGTAAATACTAAATAATTTGATGTGTAGACAAATTATATTATAATATATACAATTTTATGAAAACTATTGTATTTATTTGCTATTGTAATTATAAATATTCTAGGTACGTAATCTAAATTAATTTGGAATATAATACTAGGTAGGTACTTACCATTTTTTAATTTAATTTCACTTGCTATCTTTTCCCATATCTCATTTTTTAATTTTGTCTTCATATAGGCGACATGACTAGTGTCATATAAGACACTGTAATGTCGGACGGCTTCAATTATAGACTCTTCGATCGCAAAAATAAAATACCGAATTAAAATTAAAATGGAGGAAATTATGTTAGGCTGGCGTAATTTAAATGGAAAATATTCCAAACGCATGTGGCACGTGCGCAGTAAACTGTGTCGCGGACACTGCGTGGCGCAGGTCAACACAGGCGAAGTTCTGCTCTACCCTGCCCTGCCTACCAATATGCACTAGTACAATTCCAACTATAGATTACAGAAAACTATGCTGTGCTGTCCTACGCTGCGCTGCGTCACCTGCGTCTCAATGTGCGCCCAGCTTTACGTTTACATTCCATAAATATTCTTCGATTCAACAAGTTCCGTAAATTTTAAAGTGGTATCTTCACCTCAAGCAGCAACTTCTATCCACTCGTACAAGCTACTCGAATCGTGTAATCGGTCTCTAGACGGTGCGAGTGCGTCAAACAGTCGAATACAATAGTGCTGGCAGAACCAATTCATTCCAGTAAATAGAATTGATTGCTATTCAATCGACTGGCATGGATACTTGCAACGTGTGCTTTACTGGAATATAGAACACCAATTTACATGAGGAGAGTACTAAAACTCAGTATTCAGTTTTAGTCACTCGTATGAGTTATTAGCAACGTGTAAATTTGCTTTAATTAATTCAATCAATCCCACAACCGTTGGGCAAACTTTTGGGTGTGACTTGGAAAAAAAGAGAACAGCATTTGTATTAACACAGAATTGTGTTGTTTGACCAGAAATAACAGTTATTTCCAACATAATACTTACTTTAACACTCATATATACATGCAAAACTAATCAAGTTAATCATTGCTATAATTACCTGATGGGATAACACTTTAAGCTTGGAGGTGTATGCATAATCCACCAGTAGTTCAAATGCTCGTTTATCAAACCCTCCATTAAGCTTATAGGTAATAATATTTTCATTACGCTTTTTCTCTTGATCACTTGTAAAGAGTTCAAAAAGGTAAGGTGAAGCGCTCGCCAAAACTGCACGGTGAGCGTGAATTTCGCCATTGCCAATCTATAAACCAAACAATCCATAATATTATACACAATAAAAACATTTTTTTTTTAAATAAATTAGTAAAAAGTTCTAACAAAAGAAGAAATAACAATTTAGGGAATTTGTAAATAAATAAAAGTGTTACCATTTACTATTTTTGATAACCCTCTGTAAACATAGAAAAATTAAAAGGTTCCTTAAGACTAACATTTGTTCTGTACCATCCAAGCATGAACTATATATTTCGTTGTACAAGTTGCACGATGTTTCTTTGCGTTTTAGAGTGAATATATAGATCATTACTTGGAGTATATAGTAGCAAACCTTGATTATTTACCTAATGTTCAAGAGAATAATTCTGAAAACACAGAAAATATTATTTCTCGTTCTTACTGTATTTCGAGTCATTTGAAACTAAAATAAAAACTGTATCTTTCTGAAATGATTTTGCCTAAATCACAACTACCAACTTAATTTTTTTTTATAAATAATCCAAAACTACTCACTACATATTAAAAATAGTATTTATGTCGAAGTGGGATCCAGAAATGTCTTGACCATAAACAATTAAAATTTTACATAAGATTTCAGTCATTCATTGCAAAATGGTGTTCAATGTGTAAGTGATAAGGATTTATATAACTAGGTGTAGTTCTGTATCAAAAGTAGTGAAATGAATGACCGAAATCTGTAAAATTTGTGTTTTACAGCCAGTACACATACGTGCAGAATAACATCACAAAAGTGACGATTTTTTCTCATCTTGTTGAGGGATGCAAGGGTGTTGGCCTGATGAAGATCATCCACGTAGACTAAATGAAAGTGGAGTACTTCCTCTTCTTCTGGCAATTCCACTGGTTCACTGGCATTATCTGCAAAAAAAAAATAATTTAAAGTATTAATTATAAGTTCTTTCACATTATCTAATTCAGAATATTTATGCGGACAGTAATAGGATGTCGGCATTTTTACGATATAAAAACTTGAAAGAATGTGTGGAGATTTATTAAGTTGCAGAAGTGCAGTAACCTCTTTCGACTACAGAATTTAATTTAAAATTCCTCACACTTTTTTACTTTATAAAGTACATAAAGTCGTTGAAATATTATTTGGTTTAGTCTTACTCAAATGTATTGCAATTATAACAGAAACGTGCGTTGTAGAAATTAATTTATATTGACAAAGAGGAGCGTGATCAAATGTGGTAAAACAATTTGTAAGAGCAATCTAGCAATCTAGACTCATTATAAAGAATTGTAGATTCAACCGTCGTTTGTTTTTATGCTCATTAAAGCATGAAATAGTTGATTTACATTTGTGTAAATTTAACCTTGAAAACCCAGAATGGTCGTAAGGGAATGGGAAAACTATACATCTCAACTTTATGCCCGTTTCTAAAATTGTGATCCATCCTGTTAACGTATCGACAATGCTTTAAATAAATAGTTGTAAAATACCAGAAAGTGAGCGTTGCCATTTGGTTTATGTGTAATCTTTCAAATCCAAGTGTGAAATGCGCAACAAATTTCCATTTGTAATGTTTTTTAAAGGGTAAAAGTGAATAAAAGCAGAAGGGGAGAATAGCCTTCAGTACATACGTACGTGACACAATTACTAACACAAATGTAACTTTTTGTTGTATTGACCTACATTTTCACAAATCTTTAATTCCTAAAGCGTTATTATTAAATACCCTTAGAACAAATTAAATATAATTGGTCATAATTTATATCGTCAAATCTAAAATGCAATTTAATCTATCTAAACGTGTGTAAGAATATGTAACATAAGTAGGTAATACGTGAATTAAAATGGGATTAATTCAACTTAGCACACATCTCCGCAAACAAAAGAAAAGCTAGCTTGTTTTTTAAAACAAATGATGTTTTGACAAAGACAAAATATAGCAAGCTTTATTTTTAGCCAAATTAGGCTAATAGATTATTAATTTAAACATTAATATCTCGTTAAGATGTCGAATTTGCGTGAAAGTTAATTAAAGATTAAAAAAGGGCAAAGAAATGTAGATTTTCAGTGATTCATCATTTTAATTGCGCATTTTAGAATTTAATATTTTAATCGATTAGTTAATGCATGTGCAGAGGAAGGGGTAAATCTCTAAATAACTTAACAACGGAAAGTTTTATTTAAAACAACACACGTCAGCTTTATTTCGAAGGGTTGATAAGTATAAAAGTTTCACCTCCAGTGCATCGGACTCTACTCCCGTCTTAAACATCTCAAATAGTAGCGAAGTTGACAGGCTCAGAAGACGAACTAACCAGCTAAAACTGCGAAGTTACACGAACGTTCACGAACCTCCGTCACCACAACGTTACTAAAAAGTCACAAATGCCCTAATCGTCTATATGCATGCGAACCTGTCGAAACCCGTATTAATAAACTTATGCAACAAGTATGACAAGTCAAAACAAGGAAAACCTTTACTTCAAGTGTAACTGCGTTGATACAATCAATGATAATTAATGCGTATTTATTTCCAAATGGATAATGTAGTCCCAGAAAATACGAGCAAAATAAAATTAAAGGGCAACCTCTGAAAACGATTTTTAATATTCCTGATATCAACATCGTATGAATATCATACACCTAATACCGAAACGACTTATGTTGGTAGGTTTGCATGAAAGCGATGAATATGATCAAGATGCGATCAAATTTATGCGAAAGGCAACAATGGAACTGTAATTGTTTACTATGACCTGTTAATATTATATTTAACTCAAGAATACAAGTACTATATAAATTACTACAGACTAATATAACAATCTTCTATTTGGTCAGACTTGTTATTCTTTTTCTCTAGCAACCATAACCTTCCTTTTCTGGCCTGGCACCTTTGACATCCCCCTTCTTGAGCGACAGTCTTCAGACTTCACAAATCCAAAATCTTAGGTTTTCGTCCTATGCGGTCGGACCTTGCTTCAGGTACTTGTTTTTCATTACAATGTGTTGATTTGTAGAGGTGGATTTGCCGTGTTTTAAAAACCAACCATTTCTCCTGAGACTACCACCATTTGCTGTCTCCACCATATAAGATCTTCCCTCAGGTTCTTTGGATAGCACTTGAGCAGGTTCCCATATCTTGTGATTTTTCCTTAACAGTACTCTATCCCCTTCTTGATATTCTGGAAGAGACCTCTTGTTTTTGACTGTACTCCTCTTTTCATTTTCTTTGATCCTCTGCAACTTCTTGGGAACGTTTGAAGTGATTTGTGGCAAAAGAAATTTTTCATTGACAGGTAAAAGTGACTTAGTACGTCGACCCATCAACCTCTGTACAGGAGATCCCAGATCTTCACGAGGAGTATTTTTATGATGAAGTAATGCTAACTGTACATCCGTTCCATCTTCTAATCATTTTGCTAATAAATTCTTCGCTTGAGCGTGGAAATTCTGGACTTGAAAACCGATGTTCAAATTTCCAAGTTTCCTTAAATGTTCGGAATTCTTCCAAATTGTATTGGCGACCATTACCTGTCAATAATTTATCCGGTATTCCATGAGTTGAATAATTTTGCAAAATCAAAATATGCTGAATAGGCATCTACAATTACTAAGCACTCATGACCTTTCATATGAAAAATGTCACTAGCTACTATCGACCAGGGACGGACTGGAACTTCTTGAAGTAAGATGGACTCAGTTACATAGTCTTTTTGAAATTTTTGGCAAATCTTGCAGTTATTAACAAACCTTTGAATATCTTTTTTTCATTTGTGGCCAAAAAACATAATCCCTGGCTAGTTTTAATGATCCTTCTGTTCATTTGTGACACAAATGACTACAACCGATTACTCTTTGTCTTAAGTTCTGTTGGAACTAACACTCTGCAATTCTTGAATATCATCCCATTTATGTATGACAATTCTTCTCTATATGACCAGTACTTGTAGAGTTCCTCTGGTAAGTATTTTTGATTATTGGGCCAACCTTAGGTATAGTATAACTTCCTTTAATTTCTTGGGTTATGGATCACTGCCAACCAATTCTTTGATACATATTTGTAATTTTTTCGTGAATGGCATTAACACATGAACCATTGTTCTTTTTGTGATGTCTGCATCTGGTTCTACTACCAATTGACAATCTCTACTTAGATTATCAGCTATATACATCTCAGTTCCTTTTTTATACTCAACTTTTAAATTATACTGCACTACTTCTAGTAACATTCGTTGCAGTCTTGGAGGAGCAGCGTATAACTGTTTTTTTTAAATATTGCTTCAAGTGGCTTGTGATCACTTTCAACTCTTACATTGGTATGTCCCCAGATGTATTCGTGAAACTTCTTACAAGCTGTGGATATGGCTAACATCTCTTTTTCCAATTGGCTATAGTTTAATTGACTTTTTGTTAACGCCTTAGCACTGCAACATACTGGCCTTTCATCCTGTAATAGTACTGCACCCAATCCTGTACTACTAGCATCCACTGAAAGCTTAATTTCTTTTTTAAGATCAAAATAACTCAGTACGATTGGTGATTTCAGCATTTCTTTCAATCTTTGAAATGCCTGTTCTTGCTCTGCATCCCATAACCATTCATTTTTCTCCTCCAATAGTTGACGCAATGGTGTTGTGACTTCTGCAAGATTAGGTATAAATTTAGGTAAGTAATTTACCATACCTAAAAACCGTTGTAATTCTTTAACTGTTGCTGGAGTTGTTAGTTGTTGAATAGCTTTTATTTTTTCTTCATCTGCTTGTAATCCTTTGTAAGAAACTAAGTGTCCTAGAAATTTTACTTCCTGTTGATTAAATACACATTTTTCTTTGTTGAGTTTCAATCCCGTTTTTTCAATTCTCATAATTATTTCATGTGTGACTTTTTTTAGTTCATCTTTATTCGCTGCAAATATGAGAACATCATCCATTGATACTTCTACTCCTTTTACTCCACCAAGCAACGATGACATAACCTGCTGAAACACTTCTGGAGCCGACGCCAATCCAAACAGAAGTCTTTTGCATTTATACCGACCCCAAGGCGTTGCAAATGTTAGGTATCCTGCAGTACGTTCCGTAACTTTTATCTGCCAATAACCTTTTTTACAATCTAACTTTTAGTAAACCATTTAGATCCACTAATTTTTGGTAAAATATCATCTATTGTTGTTAGAGGGTAATGTCGTCTTTTTAAATTCTTATTGATATCTGAAGGATCTATACATAATCTAATTTTTTCGCCTACTTTTACTACTACCAATGGAGAAACTGCTGGAGTTGGCTCTGTTATAGGTTCAATGATACCCATTTTTACCATTTTGTCCAGTTCCTTCTTGACTTCGTCTTTAATTGAAAATGGTATTCTTCGCGGAGGAATAATGGATAATTTAGGATTACCTATATCATATGAAAATCCTTTTAAACATCCTATACCTTCAAATATTTCACCTGGCATTGTTTGGATAGAGTCCATCCTTTTAATAAACCCTAACTTTACACATGTCTCTTTTCCCAAAATTAGCCGAAATTCTTCATTCGCTACGAAGAATGTGACTGTTGAAGATCCTCTTTTTGTTATAATTCTATATTCACTCTCTCCTAAAACAGCAATATTATAATTTGAAAATGACTTTAACACCTTAGTGTTTGACGATTTTCTTATTAATAACATTGCACTGAGCTCCTGCGTCCAGCTTAAAATCCATTTTTGTATTGTTTTCATCCACGCATGCTCGTTTGATTCGTCAGTAACAGTTGATACTAGGAGAAACTCTTCAACTTCACTATGCTCTGCTTCTTTATGCAGTGTATGTACTTTCTTCATTTTACATTTTAGTTCAAAGTGACCTTTTCTATAACACTTGCCGCATTTCTTGCCAAAAGCTGGGCATGATTTTCTACCATGTCTTGTTCCACATCTTTGACAGTCAAAATGGTCAGTTTTTCCTCTCAAGATTTATTTAGGACTTTTTGATAAATCTTTTTGCTTTTATTGCATTTACCTGAGGTTCTTCTTTCCATATTCGCATTGTTATTAACTGTTTTCGAGCTTGTTCAGCTGCTCTGCAAATGTTAATTGCTTTTTCAAGAGATACATTTTCCTCAGCTAACAGTCTTTCACGAACCCCATCATTGTAGATGCCTGCTACAATTGTTACATTTTTGTTTTAATGCCACCAAGAAATCATCAAACGACTCTTCAGTTCTTTGTACTGTTTTATTGAATACATATCTTTCAAAAGTGACATTTATTTTTGGCACAAAGTAGTTTTGAAACTTGTCTTTGATTATTACAAGACTCCTTCCATCTGCCGTTGACAGATTGAATGTGTGAAAGATTTCTGCTGCGTCTGCCCTATTATTGACATAAATGATACTACCTGCACTTCTGGTGGACTTTCTTTTAAGACCTGTTGCTATTTCAAACCAATGATGCTGTTGACTCCATTTTCTCCATTCCAAACCCATATTGTGATCCGTATCCTTATAAATTTGAAGGCATTTTGGTGGTCTCACACCAGTCGCATGGGCTGTCGTATTTATTCCCGCATCTTGATCCATGTTCTATTTAATTGTAATGGGGTTTCAGCACCATGTAATTGTTTACTATTATCTGTTAATATTATATTTAACGCAAGAATACAACTTATTTACTACTATGTAAATTACTGCAGACTAATATAACAATCTTCTATTTGGTCAGACTTATTATTCTTTTTCCCTAGCAACCATAGCCTTCCTTTTCTGGCCTGGCTAAGCACCCTTGACAGGAACCTTTTCAAAATATATTTCAAATTTGTTACAGCCACAAAGGCATTGAAGCACGTAAGATAGAGATTACCTGTGTTATTAGGTATATTAATTTGTCTGATACCTATGACCAAATTTATACTTGGTCAAATAATCCAACAATGAGATCTCTTAAAAATATATTTCAAAATTTATTGAATTAAGGCATAGAGCCCCATATACAGAAGATATAAATTACCTTTGCTTCAAAATTTGTTGCACTATAGCTATAAGGGTGCATCTTATACGTAAGATAAGATTGCTCCTGTTGGAAAGTTTATCATTTCTCTCTAAAATGATTCATACGATCACATTGGTGATTGGAGAAATGAGAGGCAATTAAAAGATCTCACTGAAACATATTGAAGACTTATTACATTACATAATTACGGACATTATAACACCATACACATTACAAACAAAATTTATTTTAATTAAAATACTTCGCTTTTGGGTTTTTTATTGCGTTTTCATCTTTTTCTCATTTCATAAATTTATTCTAATATCTCAAATAATTATTACGGATATTACTGATGACGATATCTGTAATTCTTATCGAAACGTATAAATTTATATAAAATGTAATGGCATTTAAAAAATCCACAAGCTAAGTATTTTCATTATGCATAATACTGGTGAAAGTTTACATTTTCAAAATTTATTTTACGATTTACTAAAAATAGATACAAAAATGATTAAAAACGTTGAATCAACAAAGATTGAATAAACTTTTTAATTACTAAAATAACATTACAATTAAATCTTTATAAAGGGTACGGAAAAAATAAAAAAAAAAAATTGTTATTCGTAATAGCACCGAAAAGTTGCGAACTGAGAAAACTAAAAAGAGGTAAAAGAAAAGAAATAAAATCGATTTGTATCTTCCGGTCACGCTGCCGAAATTTGGAAAAATTTATATTTTTACGAAAAACTTAACTTGTGAATATTTAAATATCTGTAGTCGACCCTTAAAGGAACCCATAATGATTTAAAAAAAAGAATGGCTCCCTGTCAAATATAACAAACCGTTGCATTTATTTCAATGCAACTTAACAGTAATTATACTATGACTGTACCTATGAAAATAATGAAAATAAAGGCATTTGACTACCCATGGTTCATTCATCTAAACACAGGTTGCTAGTGCAGTAACTAACAAAATTGTTGGTTTGTATCAAATAGCATCTATCCCAAAGATTACAGATAACAGAATCGTACATTTCATGATACATATTATTATTAAAGCCTATAAAAGTCATACATGCGATAAAAATATAGATTCGAACATTTAATGTTAGCCATGACACAAATTGATACAAAATACGGAAGGAGCTCGGACTTCGATGAATTCTAAAGACGAGACAGTTAGAACAAAAGAGAACAATCATCAGAACATTCATACCACCAAAACTCAATTTCAAAGCTCATGACTTCTCAGAAATAGTTTGTTACACGATCAAACTGCGTTAGCGTCATGTAATGCTTATAAAACAAGCAGGGTGCTGTCTAACTACAATATAGGTGGGCAGATTCGAGATAGGACCGAAAATGGCTGAAAACTGACTTCAAATACCTTATACTTACCTCAATATCGGGGATAAATAGCCTACGATCTAAAGTTAACTGGAAATTTATCTTAGGCTGAGATATTAATCTTGCGAGATCCTTAAACGCAAGATATTTGCTTACTCGGTACATAAAACTCTTCCAGTATAAAACTCGTATAATTTGAATGTATTCAATCGCGTTAAGTACTTTTTGAAAACGCAAATCTATCAGTCCTAGCTGAACTATTTATTTTGCCCTCATATAATTATGAACTAATATCTATGATCACCAATAATAATCCAAAATAGATAAATATTATTACTCTGTTCGGAAAATATTAGGTACACCTATTAACTTTTAAACTGATTTGTAAAAGTCCACTTGTGAATGGGGTATATTTAAAACCAGAAACGCATTCCCACTAAATAATATGTCAAATACAATTTCGTCTTTGCTCAATATGCATAAAACATTAATTAATTGTTCCCTATATTAATATAAAAACATGCGTAATGATCTGTGCTTAAATTATATTTATATTACATCAAATATTATTGCTTGAAATTATTATAATTAATATAATAAACGCATACACGTGAGATTTACCTTGGTTGAAGTCATAACCTTTACTTTTATATAAGAATGAATAAGTGATAAGCAGTAAATGAGAATACGATTCAATTCAATAAACCAAATAATAGCAATTAAATTTTGGAATGGCTTCTCTAAAAGAAATCTACTTTCAAGCCAACATTTATAAGTATAGCCATAGGTAACCAAAGAATTATTACTTTGTGTGTGTGTGTGTGTGTGTGTGTGTGTGTGTGTCTATATATATATATATATAAAGAGAAGGTACTAATGACTGATAGTAATTAATAAAACTAGTTTGTTGAGGAGGCAGTCAATTTATGAAGGTTTAATTATATATATATATATATATATATATATATATATAATTAAAAACATATTTAAGGTCATTGTGTAGCCCGTACGACATATTAACAGTACCCTCTCAAGCCCGAAAAACCGTTATGAAGCCCGGCTGCGGGATTGCTAAGATACCCGTGTGTATATCATCAAAATATGATTGTACATATGACAGAACGAGTAAATACGAATTTTAGAGTGGGCTCCATAATATACCTTTCATATGTGCAGTATATACAGATTGGTTCTTGCCATCACGCTGCAGAGGTCGCTTTTATATACAGCTTGTCTGAATATACTAACATGACCTTGTGTAGCCCAAGTAGTGGCAGCTATGTTCGGGCTCTATAAGGGCTACTTCGTATTTACCAAATGTGTCCGAATTTGAAACATCGATTTATTTGCAAATTATTATATTAAGAAACGACCACTAGATGCAGTAAACAAAAATAAATATATGAATTTTTTTAAGAAAGAAATGTCCACAAATTAAACTATTGAAATGTAAATTGTTAATTCTTTTGTAATTGTGACATACAATAAAATTTAGATAACAATCAGTTTGAAAACGGTTTGTGTAGAAATAATGTAAGAATATTGAAAATTCCACTCAATCAATTTAAAGATATGTGTCTACCTGCATAAGACGATTAAACAAAAGACCTTTGTCTAATGCTTAAATTCTTTCGATTGTATAGGATTGGGGAAATATTTAATTATTCACAAAACTAATGTACAAAATAGGAAACTAGTATCAGATTTTTAGGATTATTTTAAGGGCAGAAAAACAAACAATATTAAATATTAAACTAATTATTACATTGTATCTTCACTTACATGTGAGATAAGTTCCACGTAAATGCTACATTTTATATTGTAGTTGTCAAGATTTTAATTTTAATGTTAAAATTCAATTTTGGGTGAATTACTAATATTGTATGTACCCAATAATTTTTGGCTTTAAGGTTAGAATAATGTGTGACATGCTCAATTAGCTTTAACAATCAAGACAACACATAAATGGTTACTATTAGCTTAATTTTAATAAAAAATCTCTTATTCACGAACGTTGTATATCATTGTAACACCTGTGTAGGTATAACATGTAAAACTATTTACTACAGATTACTATTTTTGTTATTGAACGTTACAAATTTAAAAGTATTTGCACTAATTTCAACGCTACATTTACAATTAATGTTATCTGCGGATTCGTCAACTGCTAGGCCTGGTATTGTTAAAGCAGTTTATTTAAAATTGCATTAAATAGTATTACAACTTAAACATTTATCCAATTTTCAGTTTTAATTTAAATGTGAAATATTTTCTTCTAGCCCATAATGTGTAAAGTCGGCCTTGTATGGTTATATTTAAAATATTCTTGTCACTGTTCTACACGAGTACTTGTAAATTCATATTTCGTAACAATTCCTTGGTATATTCCAAAAACATTTTTAAATTTTTATAAAACATTTAAACACAGTCCTGGTTTTAAAAAAGTTTTTAAGAATTGAAATGCATTGGATTATATAAGCACCCATGCGTCTATTTGTCGAATATGAAGTTTCTACTCGTAGTAGATTATAAAAAATGTGGGGTCGATATTGCTAAAAGAAATTTGGAACTCGTATGGTTAAAAACGGCAGATACGTTCCATTACGCTCCACTTCCCTTTAACCCTTAATTTCGCCCCCCTACAAAAAATGTCAAAAACCACCCTGTGGTACCCACTCTTGTTCAATAAGGAACTTATCATTCAAATTTTAATCTCCTAATAGAATTAACCAGGGAAATGATATCGATCTTCAACTCCATGTTTCACCCTCTTAAGGAGAGCATCTTTTCAAAACGTTTCTTGTTTCACACCTCCACCATGTAGGCTCTCATATCTGAAAATTTCATGCCTCTAAGTTAAATAATTTCGACTGTGGGTTGATGGATCGATCAGTCAGTCAGCCTTTGTGATTCTTACGTAAAATTAAAATCGTGATAGCCTTAGTTTTCATAATAGTATTACCCAATTGTTAAAAACAAGACGAATACTCGTTTTTTGGTTACTGTTCTAAAAATTTAACTAATCCATCTAAACAAGTTTTAAAATATTAAAAGTATAACGTATAAACCATTTATGGGCTGAAACGGTAAGCTAAACTTTACTTCGGGTCACTAGCGACATACTTGAACACTTAACGTTGTTTTTCCATTTTTTTAATTCCTTTCACTTAACTTTTCTTAACCGAGCTGGTAGCGTAGTGGTGACACAACCTGATTAGCGTTCGGGAGGTAATAGGTTCGATTCCTGTGTCCGTCTACGTTGTATGAGGTTTTTTCATGGGGTTTTCCTCATACACATGTAGCGGCATGGTCATTGCGTATATGCACACCATGTGCGGTTACTTAGGCGAATGCTGGGGTAGTATTTTCCCCCTCAGAACCCTAACTCCGTTCCTTCCGTCCTATCCTGACCACACCCATCCTTAATCCCACCATGCATATGTACGTAATGTATGTATGTATGCTGGGAATCCATGATTGTGGTTGAAGGAGCTCGGAAAGTTCGAGTAGCCCACCCATGAAATACGTGGCCTTTTCCTCCCTTTCTTTAAAAACTGCCTTACAAAGTTATTTATTCATATTGATACTATGAGCACTATTCGAGTACTTCGTAGAATAAAGACGTGTTTTATACTGCTTTTAAAGTATTATTATTAAACATTAAACTCGGAATTTAATGCGAGCATTTAACCAATGAATCAATTAAATAGTGCGTCGTGATTAATATAAAATTATCTGTGACTATAAAAATGCGCTAGGACGCTAATTACAAGGTTTATTATTGTTGTGCATAAAGAATATTAAACAGCATAAACATCGTGCAGTGTAGTTCAAGTGCTTTGTCCGATAACGCGGCCCCGGCCGCTTTATCACTGATAACCTTCCATAGAAAACTACAGAAACAGGTAGACTTATTATTAAATTATGTTACCAGCAGGAAATGGGCCAGGCTTCAACTACGTGTTTAGCCAGACACTATCTCAAGATCAACAGGGTCAACCCCAAAACAATTCACAAACGTTACCAATTCCAAATCCCTTTCACAACCAGTCTTTTACAAACACTCAAATACCAGTACAGTACAATACGCAGCCTCCAATGACGCACCTATCTCATAACCCTCAATCAAACTCCCAACAACTTTATAGAATGGTTTCAACTAGCGACGATGAAATGGAAAACCCCACTCCATCTCAAGCAAATCCTTGGCAAGTCGTGAAATCTACAAAATGTAGAAAAATAAGAAAAAACGTTCAAGTAGATACTGACCCAGGTGTAATACCGCTCTCCAATAAATACAGTACATTTACAAACATAGAAGAAAACAACTCCAATAACAACACAACGGAACCTGAAAAGATACCCAAACCTCCACCAATATTTGTTTATGGAGTTATAAATCTATCAGAAATGAAGAAAAAAATTGCCGAAATAATAGCAGACGAGCAGTACGTCACAAAAAGTCTTATTAACAACACGGTAAAAATCTCAAGTAACACTCCAGACACATATCGAAAACTAACGAAATTTCTACGCGATAATCAAATAATACACCACACTTATCAACCCAAAGAAGAACGGTCATTTAGGGTGGTCATAAAACATTTACATCATTCAATTCCAATAGATGAAATAAAAATCGAAATCACCAAGCTTGGACACACAGTCAGGAACATTATCAACGGAAGGCACAGAAATACAAAAGAGCCTATGAATCTATTCTTCGTAGACCTGGAACCATCCGAAAACAACAAGGACATCTACAAAATTCAATACCTCCAATATAACCGTATAATAATCGAACCGCCACGAACCAACAGAAGTTTAGTACAATGCATGCGATGCCAGCTATATGGCCACACCAAATCATACTGTTGTCGACTATACGTATGTGTCAAATGTGGCGGAGAACACAGCACAGCAAGCTGCAAGAAAAGCAAAGACACACCAGCAATCTGCGCCCTATGCGGAGGAAGTCATCCAGCCAACTATCGTGGATGTGAGTACTATCACAACCTCCTCAAATCGAAAACCATCAACCACAGACCTCAAACCCAGGCCCCACCCTTGCACTCAAAAAAACAATTTCCAAACTTCCGCCACTCTATGAGCTACGCCAATATAGTCAGAAATGTAGAACCCCAACCTGTAAACGCAATCGATCAATCAGCTAACCCCACTCTTAGCAAGTTCTTAGATGAATTTAAATCCATGTTTTCACAACTAATCCAACAAAACAGCATGGTTCTAAACATGCTCACAATGCTAATTAATAAACAAACTAATGGATAAATTCTAACAATAGCACAATGGAACGCCAATGGTCTCCTGAAACATAGGGACGAAATAATTCTATTCCTTAAACAAAACTACATTGACATATTGTTAATAAGTGAAACACACTTCACAGAAAAATCCTATTTTAAAATCCCAAACTACATAACGTACTACACTAATCACCCCGACAAAACTGGACATGCAGGAACTGCCATCTTAGTAAAACAAAACATCAAACACTATGCTCTCCCCAAATACGAAGAAGCTATGCTCCAGGCCACATCCATTAAAGTGACTACTTTACCCTATGAACTTACGGTTGCGGCTGTTTATTGTCCTCCTAGACACAACATTAAAAAAGAGGACTTCGAAAAATTCTTCCACACTCTGGGACCCAAATTTATTACTGGGGGAGACTTTAACTGCAAACACACCACATGGGGATCTCGCTTAGTCACGACCAAAGGCAGAGAGCTGCTCAAGGTTATGCAACAAAACAAATACAACTACCTGTCAACGGGAATCCCAACATACTGGCCTTCGGACCCCAACAAAACACCAGATCTTCTCGACTTTTTTATCACCAACGGAATATCGACACCCTACACGCATGTATTAGCAAGCCTTGACTTAGCTTCAGACCACACGCCAATTGTAGCGACAATCAGCGCAAGAATTATTCGCAACGAACCTCCCAAAAGAGCTCACAACTCCAAAACTGACTGGGAATATTACCGTCATATTCTACATGAAAGCATAGATCTGAAACTCAGACTCAAGAACCCAAAAGAAGTAGACGACGCCGTCAATCACCTAAACTCCCTGTTAATAACAGCAGCCCAACAAGCCACTCCTTCCACAAAACACAAGGAAACTAACAATAATATTCCACTTGACGTCAAGCAGTTAGTTGCTCAAAAAAGAAAAGCCAGAGCCAAATGGCAAAGAACTCACCATCCAACAGATAAAACCAGACTCAACAAGCTAAACAACCAAATAAAAGCAAAACTTAAGAGCCTAAGAGAAGATTCGTTCAAAACCTATGCAGTAAACCTAAATCGGTACGATAACACAATTTGGAAACCAATCAAATCTTCCTTAAAACCTCAAATTCCTTCTCCGCCTATACGTAAACTACCACCGGCACTAGGGTGGGCTAAAAGCAATAAAGAAAAAACAGACCTGTTCGCCTGCCACCTCTCCGGCATTTTCCAACCGCACGAAGAACTACCCGATGACCCGATCCAAGAAAATCTTAATTCACCTCAAATCTCTCTAGCCCCAGTCCAACAATTACACCAAAGAACATCAAAACTGAGGCTCAACGCCTAAACCTCAAGAAAACTCCAGGCCTAGACCAAATTACGCCCAGAATGCTACGGGAACTACCAAAGAAAGGGATTGTACTCCTGACATACATATTCAATGCAATCCTGAGGCTTCAATACTGGCCTACAGAATTCAAAAAAGCCGAAATAATACTCATTCTCAAACCAGGCAAAGATCCAAATTACGCAGCATCATATCGGCCAGTAAGCCTGCTATCAGTGACCTCCAAACTTCTTGAAAGGCTAATATTACGAACCATTGATCCCGAATTCTCAACAACAAACTGGAAACCAGACTATCAATTTGGGTTTCGGAAATCGCACTCAACCATCCAACAGTGCCATCGGATCACTCAAGTAATTAATACTGCCCTCGAAGAGAAATCCTACTGCATAGCCATCCTTCTGGACATTAGCCAGGCTTTCGATAAGGTATGGCACAAAGGGCTTATCCACAAAATTCAAAAAACCTTACCACCTTCATTCCATAAGCTGTTAGAATCCTACCTAAGCAACCGGCAATTTCGAACGAGAGTCAACGACGAAACTTCAGAACTACACCCAATAAATTCAGGAGTACCTCAAGGAAGTGTCCTGGGACCCTTCCTATACCTACTATACACGTCAGACCTCCCAACCACTCCTACTACAACAATAGGTACCTTTGCTGACGACACCGTTATACTTGCGAGTCACAAAGATGTAAACACTGCAGCACACCAAGTTCAAAGCCACCTTAACTTACTTGAAGTCTGGCTCAAAAAATGGAAGACAAAAGTCAATGAAACAAAATCAAGCCACGTGACATTCACCCTGCGTAAAGACCAATGCCCACCAATTTATCTAAATAGTATCGAGATACCTCAGTCTAACACCATGAAATACTTAGGACTACATCTTGATAACAAGCTCACATGGCGAGAGCACATTAACAAAAAAAAGAAACACATAGACCTACGACTCAAAAACCTCTACTGGCTAATTGGTAGAACATCGCCCTTATCACTGGATAACAAACTCCTGCTATATAAAACCGTCATCAAACCCATATGGACATATGGAGTGGAACTGTGGGTTGTGCTAGTAAGTCCAACATCGCCATCATGCAACGATGCCAGTCAAAATCCTACGAGCAATAACCAATGCGCCGTGGTATATAACGAATCAAATGTTACATGAAGACCTTAGTATCCCGTTTATAACACAAGTCATACAGGATAGAACAACCAAGCACGTCGACAAGATCGCAACTCACTCTAATCCCCTGCTCTCTGACCTACCATACCAGGAAGTTACCCGAAGACTTAAGAGACGATGGCCAACTGATCTGCACTAAAGAGGACTCATCGCTGGAGGGGCCCTCACCACGCCAGTTTCTAAAGACAACAAATTAGCTTATAGGATACTACTGTATTCTGATTGCTGATACTTGGTTGAATAAAAAAAAAAAAAATATTGATACTATGTAGTCAAATCAAACGGATTTACCAACGTTTTTTGTAAAACTATGAAGCATTCTGCTTGATATCGAGTATCAATATATGTATAAAATAATCGCCTTTGTATACACTATTTACAATGTTGAAATAGGTCAATTTATCGTAAGGCAAGGCACCGGTAATTTCTAGTATCAGCGCACTCTACGAAACCCCAAATAAATAACTAAAAGCAAGAATATTAAGTTAAATTGCTCCCCTTGACATCATAGTTTTTTAGTCTTCTTGGGTTTTAACGTTCCAATTTTCAAACCCTTGAAATTAATTTTTATACTATATTTGAAACTTCTCTGGAACAAATCTAAAATCAGCTTTTTTTAAATCCACTAAACCTACCATTTTGCTATAAATTATTATTAAATAAATCAACTAATGCATAAATTTCATAGATTTTTATTGTTTTGCTAGATATTAATGACAGGAAAGGGTTGGATAAAAATTTAAACTCTACGTGAGTTACTATATATAATTCACTTACAAAAATTAGCCGGTTCATTTAAAATGTTCCCACACACCCACACACGCACCCGCCCACCCACACACACCCACGCACCCGCACTCGCGCACACACATACACCCGCACGCGCGCACACACACACACGCGCATGTACGCACGCACGCACCCCCCCCACCCACCCACCCAACCACCAACCCACCCACCCATCCACCCACCCACCCACCCACATTATGGCGTAACTCCTTAATGTGACGTCCGCTAAAACCAGACGTATTCTCTGACATTTTATTCAAGTATATAAATAAGCATTTTTTTCTGATTCTCAGAATCGATTCCATATTTTTATTATATACATGATTTTCGTACATTTGACGATCATTCTGGAAACCGTACATTACAGTGCCACTTTAAATATTATTATGGCATCTTGCTATGTTGCCTGTTCTTAGAATAACAAAATAATCTTTGTGGCGTCTCAGATTAAAATATACACAATATTGCAAAAAATAGGCGTCAACACATTTTAATCCATGGTTTTTCTGGAATCAGTTAGGCGCCTACTACAAATTGTTCAACAAATATATGTTTTATCACAACTGAACTATCCGATCCTTCTGGCGTCTTAATTTAAAATATACGTAATGTTATTATTGTAGTATCTTTATTATGTGTAATACGGTCGATGTGTTTTGGTACGTTGACTAAAGAAACTCTCATTCTGACATAAATCTCTCATTTTCTTTTACGTGAGCGACTTACCGCGAAAAGATTTCCAAATTCTCTATTAGTCTAGTCATTTTTTCAAATCATTATCTTTAATCTGTTTCCAGTTAGTATTTCTGTTAATATGAACTTTAGTTACTACGAATAGATTTTATTTGTTTCTATATTTATTTTATGAAATACATTAATTTTTGCTGAAATATCAAATATTGTTCCTAATATTGAAACGCAACGTACTTAGCATTTAGGGTACTACCCATTCACTTTTCTAATTTATTTTTTGCACTCGCAAGAGCAAAAGTCTGTTTCTATAACCACAAAATAAAAACCAAAATAACGTAGGTAAATAGTAATCTGTTTATTTTCTTATTGACTGATTTCCATGACATGTTTTACTCTTACTAATATACTACGTTTCAAATGAAATGCACCACTTAGAAACAATAATGCTATGATTTTGAAATTTTGGCAAAATAATGTTTCAGTATCATATAGAAAACGATGGAAGTTTCAATGAAAAAGAACAAGTCATTATGTACTTTGCACCACTGTTAACATCAATTATCAACAATTTTTATTTATACATTTTAAGAAATCTAGTCGCTTAGTGTCAATTTTGTTGTTGTTTAACTGACACATTTATTCTGAAAAAATGCCCCAGTAAGACAACGACGAAACTTTGCCCAAGTTTCAGATTTTGACAGGGGTAGAATTATCGGCATGAACGAAGCAGGAGCTATTGGTCGTCACCTATCAATGTCAACAATCTACAGGAGAATTAAGTCTTTTGGCTTACATTCGTATCGTCCGTACCGACGACCCCAGTTAACTCAAGAGCATAAGACTGCTAGATTGGCATGGTGTCAAGAGCGGCGGGACTGGGGCCTTCAATGGAATAACATCGTCTTCAGCGACGAATCGCGTTTTGTTTGTGGCGAAACGGTCGTCAGAAGGTGCGGCGGTTTCGAGGAGAACGTCGAAATTTAGTTTGTTGAAAGACGACCCACAGGCTTAACACCTGGAGTCATAGTTTGGGGCGCCATACGTGTTGGTGGAAGATCTCCTCTGATTGTGTTCATTCTATGCACATTAAGTGCTCAGGGCTACATTGATAATGTTTTGGAGCCAGTGGTAGTACCGTTAATGCCGACGTATTTTGCAACAAGATAATGCTAGGCCACACACCGCACATGTATTTTGTGTTTTATTAGTCACTAAACAATTGTGTATGTGTAAATTTCTCACCTATTTTTTTTTGTTTGTCCTTGCATTTACCTTATTACCACCTGTGCAATTTTACTGATGTTATATATTATTTGTACCGAAATTTGCCTTATTGCTTTATTTGTTTATTTACTTAAAGACCGGCATGAAGGCCACATGTTTGGTATTACAATTTTTATTCTGATTTACTTATGACACAATTGTGGGTGTGACTACGGGGTTTTTTTATTGTGTTTATGTGTAGCTAAACTGCTTTTTATTTATTTTCCTCTTAATATTATAATTTTGTATGCACTTTAACCTGATTTAATGGTGTTTTGCCCTTTCATTGTTTTTTGTGTTACTTATTTATGAATAAAGTGGGTTGAATTGGTAGTTCTTTCCCACAATAGTACATTAACTGGTTGAACCATCATTGCGTAAAGTCCGTTAATTTTAATTTGAGTAGTTTAATTTTTTTACCTGCCACACATGATGCAACACTTAACCTCATCCAGCCTATCTAATTCAAATAGCACAACGTACCTACCACCAGACGGCCAATTCTTTTAATCAGATTTGAGGTTTGCGAGTAATTAAATATCAGACTTGTAAATAAATTCTAATATTTTAATTATTACCAGGAAAGTTAATGTTCAAGGCAAGCAATTAATTTGAATAATAGTAACATTGCTGTCAGTAATGTCAAGATAAATCACTTAGCGCTTATTTTGTTCTTGAATTTGCATTCTTGCAAATAAGTTCAAATTACACTTAGCAAGATATGGTACCTGGGGGACGCTACAAGTGGATAACAAGCATAAAGTTGCTGCCCAAAACGAAGATCGTTTTCCTAATTTAGATGATCAATAAAATACAGATGGTAAAATTATGATGGGCGAGGTAAACCAACACACTATTTAGGTTAAATTCCATTTATCGGACCGAATAAACATTTTGGATATATCACCTGTTGAGTCACCATCACACACCAGAAACTTGTCAATTTTTTCTAAACATACAGGTCAACGAATTCAGGCGCTTCAATGCCGTAAACTGGATATTGTTTATGTGTGAAACTCATTCTTCATCTTATCCCTTCTCGTTTTACTTCACGCGTTTCTCAGGCCCACCGCATTTATTTTATTTTTGTGTTTTTTTTACATACCCATGTCTCACTTCCATACAGTACTGACGGAACAAACACATCACTATTGATTGCTCGTTTGGCAGCAACGGTACATGATTTCGTTTTTCATTATCGTCCATATACTTCCAATGACTTTGCTTCCAGCATTGACCCGTCATCCAATCTCGCTATCCATTGTACCATTGTACTATCTACCCAGATATACCAACTCGTCCACTTCTTCCACAATTTCATCATGCAGGGTAAATACTCAACTCTCCTTTTCACCTTCCCAATTGAACACCACAATCTTGGTCTCACAGACTATATTAAACTTCCTCAGAGAAGTTTGTAGCATCCGGATTCTCACTTAATAATGTAACGTGCCAATTCTTTGCTATCGTTAGCTTAATTCAAGTTTTGAATTTGTGTTATTATTGATAAATATATTGACATTACTTTAATACCTCTAGGCATCTTTTTTCTTTCAATAATTAAATTTTGGAATATATATATATATATATATATATATATATATATATTTTAATAATAAAATCTTTTTTGGTTTTTTTAATGGTGGCTTTTAAATTATACAATCTAAACGTTTCGATAACACTTACAGTCTTCGTCAGTAGTAATATCGTTAAAATTGCTAAAGATGTTGTAAACAATTTTGTCAAAGTTGAAAAATTAATTTTTCAACTTTGACAAGTACCTATCGTACTGTAATATTTGTTGATATAGGTCAGTAAATGCTTTATTCTTGAATACAGTGTTGATCATATTACATATTGAATTTTAAGTAAATATAGATTATAAGCTTGTATAGTTGTGTTGAATTTAGTAATTTTAAAATCGTAAAGTTTTACGAGAAATATCGTTTTACCTATTTTATGCTGGAATTATTCAGACAATTTGGTTTACTTAAATATACATATAAATACAGTTGTTTGGTGTTATTTAGATTACCTATGCTATTAACAAACTATTAATAAACTTTCTCAATTTTTGTTGTATTATAATTTTTAAACCTATAAATTGCATGGCGTCCAACAAACAAACGCTTTACTGATTATACCTATGGATATATCTCAGCCTCCCTCAACTACAGTAAGTTTCGTGAGCATTGTACCTTACTGAGCTAAACGGTGGTGCAATTTACCATTTTAATATACCAATCACTCACACCTAATTTTTTATTTGTTATAACTGTCATCTGCATATACAAGAACTCGTCCATTGACGTCACCAACCATTACACCCTTTGTATCTGTACATGCTTGCCTAACAAATTTATCTATGTATACATTGAACAACCACAGTAACATAGCACAGCCTTGTCGCACTCTTTGCTCAATATTAAAGAATTCATTCACACCTACTCTTACCCTAACACATGCCCGACTACTGTTGTATACTGCCCTTATTCCATTTATTAGACCTTTATTTACGCCATATTCATTTAATATTTCCCACAGCTTCTCCCTATTCACTCTGTCCTATGATTTCTCCAGATCTACAAACGCACAGTATAACTTCCTTTTTACCCTTAAACACTTTTCGATCACCTATTGGATAGCAACTCTCTGATCGACACATCCTCTCCCTGGCATGAAGCCACCCTGCACATCCCAAATCTTAGTTTGTGTAGTTTCTCGTGCTGTATCAATTAGTATTCTCCCAAATACTTTACCAGGCACGCTGATCAAACTTATTCCTCTGCAGTTCTTACAATCACTCTTGTTCCCCTTACCCTTATACAGTGGTACAATGATCGCGCTCTTCCAATCCCTCCGCACTTTTCCACACATAAGGCATACGTTGAATAATTCACACAATCTTCGAATAAGATTTACACCACCATACTTTAGCATTTCACCAGTGAGTTCATCTACGCCTGCTCCCTTGTAGTTTTTCAACCTTCCTACCGTTTTCAGTCTTATTTTCCTCACTACTGTACACCTTTCCGAAATATTCTTGTCAGCATTTCCTCACTTCACAATCGTCCCATACTGTTTCGTTGCTAATATTCATCACTCCTCTGTTTTGGGCCACGTTTTGTATTTTTGACCCATTTCCTGAAGAGTTTTTTGTTTCCCTCAAAATCATTCTGCATTTGCTCTCCTTCCACAGCCATCACTTCGTCTTTACTTATTCGCACTGCCTCCTTCCCTTCTTTGTTTCTTAATCTGTACACCTCATACAATCGCTTCTTCTCAGTCTCATTTTTTGCAGCAATCATTGCCATGTACGCATCTTTTTTTTCTTACATACTGCCTCTTTTACCGAATCATTCCACCAAGCACATTTTTTCTGTCTACCTACAGTCGCTCTTCCATATATTGGCCCGGCACAATTGACAACAGTGTTTTTCAAGCGTATCCATGCACTTTCCACGTAATTGTCTTTTATTTGTTCGTTCCACACTATTCCATTCACATTCAACTCTTTACTCACAGCAACTACGTATTTCATTCTCGCACCATTATCCATTAGTTTGTCACCCTAATTCTGGACGTTCGTACTATGTTTGCTTTCCTTCTCCAGACCCACTTTTGCCCTAAACACACTCTCGATACAACCAAAAAGTGGCCCGATCCACACTCCGATCCGCGTATTACCTTTGTGTCTTTAACCAGGTTTCTAAGCAGTTCATCATACATTATCAAGTTTATCATACTTTTAGATGTATACATATGCACATTTTTATGTTTAAACAACGTATAGGATACGAACATGCTTCTCTCCACATAGCTGTTCAGCAAGTGCTCACCATTCTCATTAACTCTTTAGTCTCCGAACATTCCTAGAACGCGTTCACTATGTTCTCTCTGTACACCCACCCATTCGTTCATATCCCCCACTATCATCACTATTTCGTTTGGCTTACATACATTCAATACGTTCTCTACTTCATTCCAGAAGTTCTCACGCTCCTGGTCTCTTTCTCCATTCGCCGGTGCATAGCATGCAATAAGAAAAATTCTTCGAAACTCCACTTTCATTCTAACCCATATTACCAGGGGAGATACCAATTTTCGATTTTTCACTTATGATTGCCCCTACTCCTTTAGCGCCGTGCACTTCAGTCTCAACTCCTGACCATAGTGCTAGGCTGCCATCCTCAATCTCCACAGCATTCTTTCCTTTGCGCTTTGTCTCCGAGAGATTTATATATATATATATATATATATATATATATATATATATATTAATTGTATTGTATTTAAAATTAACTTTTAAAGTACATACAGTAAAGATTAACTCGAGTGGGACTTGAACCCACTCGAGTTATATATATATATATATATATATATATATATATATATATATATATATATATATATATATATATATATCTTTCAGAACGGATTGTCGCCAAGCTTTTATTAGTTTAAGTATTCCAACTCTCCCATGCATATATATTCTAGAGTGTCTGTGTTTAGTTAAACGAGCTACATATACCGATACGTTACTATTCGAAACTCACCAATATGACACCCGCAACAAGAATAACATAGGGAAAAACCCCCAATAGTTGGCAGCGACCCAATTATTGTCACTTCTCATGAAAATCGCGTTTTATAAGTTTTACTTACGAGATACCAGATGTCAGGTTTGTCGTAGTAAGTAGGCGGAGGTCAGAATTCTGTCAGTTTGTTGTATTAGTGCATAGAAGACACACATAGCATCCCGTTAACGCACCAAAAATTAGCCATTTTGTAAGGTAGCGATAAGTTTTTATGCTAATTTTAATCTAATTTTTTAAATATTTGTTAAATGTTTGTGATTATTTATGTTAATAAATAGTAAAAGTATGATATAGTGTACATTTTGTATAATATTTAATGATCAAAACTATAATTTTATAGGTGCCAACTACTGGGTACTCAATTTATTAAAAAGTAGTTATTGGCTGTAGTGCCAATAATTGGAATGCTATATATTTTACTGAAATCAGTAGTTGGCATTCTGTATACTTGCATGCTTTTTGTGATTTAAGATTATAAAAATTACTCTAATCGTCCTCTTCAAGAGTAAAAACAAGCTTTAGAGGATAAAACGTTGCTTAGGTATATTATAACAAAATAACTACTACCTACCTACAGTCTGTTTAAACAAATGTTAATATTACGTTTTAGCCATTTTATATTCAATATTTGGTTTTTTGGAAAGAATTTTTCTTTACAGAGTGAACTAAAAAATGACAAAAGTGAAGAAAAATACCAAGTACTGCAAATCATACAAAGATGAAACTCTTCAACAAGCAATTGCAGCTGTAATTAATGGAATGTCCAAAGCCCAAGCTGCAGAAAGATATAAAGTTCCTCGTCAAACCTTCAGTATCGTTTAGGGAAGAAATTTGAAAAACCTAGTCACGGCTCCTTTTTCATTTTAAGCAAGGAGGAAAAATACTTATGGGAACGCTAGATTTTGGAAAGTCACAAAAAAGGTTTTCCACCCAGGCGTGATGATGTTCAGTTGTCGGTTAAGTCTTTCCTTGATGAAAATCCACGTCCGAATCCATTTACAAACAACATTCCGGGTAAACACTGGTATACAGCACCTTTAAAAAGACATCCTTTGCTGGTGCATAGAGTTCCTGAAGGGGTAACTGTGGCAAGTGCTAATGTTTCAGAGACAGATATAGAAAGTTGGTTCATGAAAATAGAAAATTATCTTCAAGAGAAGAATGTTACGGATATTTTACAAGACCCGTCTAGAATCTTTAATTACCCTAAGAAGTTTTGTCTAACCTCATTCATCTGTTTAGTAATGATGAAGACAGAATATATGGCTGCAACAGAATGGTGCCCCTCCGCACTACCGCCGCGAGGAATGGGAATTTTTAGAGGATAACTATCCTCAAAAATGGATTGGTGTGAATGCTTTATCTAGTGGCTCCCAAGGTCGCGCGATCTTACCCTATTATATTTGTTATGGGGATATAAAAACAAACGTACGTATGTCACATCTCCCGCTAAAAACGCCCTAAAAACGGTGCGCCACTGGCAATTTAAAAATTTTTTTATTTAATGTTTTACAAATTAACAAAGTTGCAAAATCGAGCATTAACCCATAATACCTGAATTTTAGTCTTATCGGATTTTAAACACGATAATCCCCCATGTTTGCTTCGCCATTTTGAATTGTTAAATTTTAACAAATGATTTATACTTAGCGATCTTAATAACTTCCAATACCCGACTTTCTAAAAAATCGGTTGGTAAATTAAATAAACACGACAATTCCCCATTTTTGATCCGCCATTTTTAATTTATTAATTTTGACAAATGATTTATTCTTAGCGATCTTTAAAACCCCCAATAACTGACTTTCAAAACAGTTTTGCACTTCAAAAACGGTGCGCCAAGTTTTTAAAATTGTTTTATTTGGATGTTGTACAAATAAATAAATTTGCAAAATTGATCATTAGCTCACAATACATGAATTTTAGTCACATCGATAATCCCCCATTTTTGATCCGCCATACCATCAATACCCGACCGAAAAAATCGGTTGATAAATTAAAAAATGCACAATTTTGTACCCTAAAAACGGCACGCCACTGGTTATTATACATTTTTTATTTTGAAATTATATAAAAAGTATTAGTTTGTTTTTTAATTATGTAACTTTTTTTTTATTTTCTATTCCCCTAAAAATGCCCGGCCACTGGTTGGATTTTGCTTATTAACGAACTTGACCTACATTTAAAAGATTTCCCAAAAAGTATTAGTTTGTTTTTTAATTATGTAACTTTTTTTTTATTTTCTATTCCCCTAAAAATGCCCCGCCACTGGTTGGATTTTGCTTATTAACGAACTTGACCTACATTTAAAAGATATCCCGCACACACAAACAGACACAAAGACACGAAATTCATTTTTCTAAAACCTTGGTTTTTTATCTCTAGCTTTAATGTTTCAAAAGATATCGCGCACACTCCCATAGACACACAATCACACACGATAGTTTCTTTTCCAAAAATGTGTTTTTCGTACTGTTTATGTCACAAAACGTCGAGAAATGTAATAAAAAGAAGTATGAGAAAGCAATAATACAGTTATACCTATACAGGCGATTTTTTTGATAAAATTCAATTATACTTACATACATGTAACCTATATAAAAAATAGTTTTATAATTGCACGTAGAATGTAAAAAACGAATGATATACAGGGTGGTCCATTAAAAAAAATACTAACTTTGTTTTGCCCTGTTTTTGGAACACTCTGTATAGTCAAGAATAATTTTAAAATGCGTACACTTAACCTACATAAACCTGGCACCCCACATTAAAATAATGAAATTATTTTGATTGCATCTGATTTGTAATAGTTTGTACCCGTTTGTACCACATCTTTTACCTTTCGTACCTCAAGGTGTTAAACTTTAACCCGGCGTTAAAAAATGTTAGCACCCCACTTGAATATTTTCTATCGTTCATGACGGTATTCGAGAGAGGATCGTTTGCACCTAATTGTACCATTTTCCCTTTTGTTTGTACCTCAAGGGGTTGGTTTGTATCGAATTTCCAAATTTTTTTAAAGGGGTAGTAACCTTTTCATTTAAAGAGATTTTCAAAATCAAGCAGCGGATACTGTTTCGTTTGTACCGGTTTGTACCACTTTTTTTCCTATGTATTTCAAGGGGTACATATTTAACCAGGGGTTAAAAATCGCAGCACCCCAATTTAATATTTTTTATCATTCTCGACGGAATTCGAGAGAGCATCGATTGTACTCCATTGTACCATTTTTCCTTTGTCTTTGTACATCAAGGAGTACAAATTTATCCAGGTGTTAAAAAATGTTAGCACCTCACTTTAATAATTTTAGTCGCTTTTGACGAAATTCGAAACTATTCCAATGTAATAATAAGCGGCTTTTCGAATAATGTTTTTTCCAGATTAAAATCTTTGTCTGATTTTTTAATATACCGGGAGAATCAGTATATTTTTTAAAGAACGGTAAATCGTACAGAGTAGTTTTCTGCAGCATATCTCCAAAATTTTAAATGTCACCACATGTCGAAAAGGTATTGTTGAAAAGATCGTTAAAAAAGTAGAAAGTTTTATGGAAAAAAATATTTTATTACTCCCACTCCTTTTAAGTAATATTCGACTAAAAATTATTAAATTTGAAATTCATTGTTAACAAACAAAATTGAAAAGTCGGATTTCAAAATTTAGTTACCGAATTAAACAATGTCATCATACACATGTTTTAATATCAATAATTGCACGTGTTATATTAACCCGTTAGCGCCTGGTGTTCCCATATGGGCTCACTATTCGCCATGTTTTTCAAAGCGTGGTGTGGGTACTAGTATGCGTTTGTTGATTACATATTCACGTGGTATTCATTCCGGATACTTCCTCTGATCTGATTATTTTACGGTGAACTATATATGTTTATTGTGTGCGCCACTAACGACTTCTGTTTTGGCAACGTGTTTTTACTTTTCAAAAATGTCGGACATTCATTTCGTGTAAGTATATGATTAACTTTTTTTAGAGCTTATGTAAACGTCTGTATGTTATAAGGCAAAGTGAAAATAATATTAACCAGGGATAGTCTTAGTTTTTATGTACAGTTTGCATTTTTTTTTAAATTGACCTTAAAGATTAGTGGTCCCATACAGAACCACTAGAAGCTTTATGTGAATTTTAGAAAATATTTTTTTTGTAGTGGAATTACGTTACAAGCAGCCTTGGACATCAGAGTCAGATACAGAAGTTGCAGAAATGTTTATAGAACCTCCAGAAAGTCACGTACTTACGACGAAGATGGTGGTGGATTAGCAGATAATCTAAGCTCACGTCAGCTGGAGCCGAAATACGTTTTACGAACTCTAGGAGAATTGGCGGAATTACAGATCAGTTAAGTAGTAATTTGCGCGGCGGAATAACAGATAGAACACGCTCTGATGATTTATGGACCGGAATTTACAAAATCCCTCCACTAGCAATACAGAACTAACTGAAAAGAATACGTTGAATCTTGAGTCAATCCCGCCTAATTCTAAATATTGTAAGGGGGATTTGTTATTTACTGAGCACGATTTTCCGGAAGAAAACTATGCCATGTATCACAATATGACTTTATGTGAACTCTTTGAACATATTTTTACTGATGAGTTGTTGTAGTTAATTTCTTGCCAGACATCAAATTATGCCCTTTTTCGAAATTATCCAGATCCACAAGTATCTGTGGAAGAATTAAAGGTTTTTATAGCCATTTTAATAGTGAGTGGCTACAACGAACATCCCTCAAAACGTAGCTATTGGTAAGTATCAAAGGATATGCGTAACGATATATGAGGCAATGCGAAGAGATGGGTTCCAGCAAATTTGTCGCTTTATCCACTTTGCAGATAACACTCGTATCGATGAAAGAGACAAAATATACAGGGTGAATCTTATCTAATCCGCCATAATTAAAGGAGTGCTAGAACTCATCATTCTAAAAATTTCATATGTACATTGGTCTGGAAATGCTTCGTTTCCGAGATACGGGGTGTCAAAGTTGAAAAAAGAAATCGCGTTTTCTTCAATATCTTTCGACTGTTTCGAAATAATTTCATGAAATTTCGTATGTGGAGGTTTTTTGGGATGACAAATTTAAATTTCTGGTCCATTTAGTTGTGGTTTCTAGGGGGCGCCAGCGGCAACCATTTCGACCCCTTTAAATCGTCGCAATTTTTTTGTGCTACACTGTATACCATTTTGGACTAGAAAAATCGATCTTCATATCTTTCCTGCTAAAAAAAGGTATATCTTAGTGAAGTCGCTAGGAGCAACCCTTTCCGAGAAAAACGGATTTAAAACTCATGATGCATACACATTTTCGGAGGGTATTCTCTTGACAGGTTTAACAATAGGGATTCTTACTTGTTTACTTATGTGTCTGCTCTAGCAACTTCACTTTTTTTAGCAGAAAAGATTTGAATTTGTCATCCCAAAAAACCCCCATATAAAAAATTTCATGAAATTATTTCGAAACAGTCGAAAGATATTGAATAAAATGCGATTTATTTTTTCAACTTTGACACCCTGTATCTCGGAAACAAAGCATTTCCGGACCCACCTACATATGAACTTTTTTGCTTAGAATGATGAGTTCTAGTACTCCTTTAATTTTGGCGGATTAGATAAGATTCACCCTATATAAGCTTAGATCGCTAACCGAATAAAAAGTTTCTGGAACACTTTGTATCTGAACCCAACTTGTATGACGAATCTATGATTCGCTATTATGGACGTCACGGATGTAAACAATTTATCCGTGGCCAACCCATCAGATTTGCGTATAAGGTGTGGTGCCTAAATAAGTCTAGCGGCTATTTAATAAATTTCGAACTGTATCAAGGCAAGAATCCAAGGGCAAATAGAGTTTACGAGTCGCTGTTTGGAAAGTGTGCCGCTCCTCTTGTGGAAATGCTCGACGAGTTGAAAAATATCAATAAATTATTTCGATACAATATATTTATACACAATCTGTTTACTGGCACAAATATTCTCTATACCCTAAAACAAAATGGTTATGGGGTCACAGGTACGGTTCGCGAGAATCGCGTTCCTAAAGAATGTCCAATAATACCCAAACCTCAAATGAAGAGACAAAACAGAGGAACTTATTCTACCACCCTTGACAAAACCACTGGTATACAACACATTGGCTGAATGGATAACAGCGTCGTTACTGTAGCGAGCACGTCTTACGGGGTTCAGCCACTTCAAAATGTTGATCGATTTTCCCGTGCATAAAAAAATAAAGTACCAATCTCAAGACCGCGTGCTATTCTACAATATAATAAAAATATGGGAGAAACTGATTTGATGGATGAGGTAATATCTAAGTAACTCTCGAGTATAACTAAAATAATCCCCATTTCTACTTATGTATTCCAAATTTCAGTTATCGAATTCGTATTAGAGGAAAAAATGGTACTGGCCAATATTCACGTATTGTCTTGATGCTGTTATACATAATGCTTGGCAACTTTGTAAAAAATCAGGTCATGCAGTACCTCGACTAGTGTCGACGAAATTTATCACAAGTTCGTTTGTAATTTTAGATTTACCTTACACAATTTAAAAGATATACTCAACGTGCCCGTTAATCCTTCAATGTTTTTCGGAGATTGGCAGCACGTATTTGTACCAAAGGGCAGGTGCAACCAACATACAATCGCGGAAATCGAATTATACGACATGTACGTAATAACATACAGCCTGATGTTTTCGCTGCTGTAATTGTTGATCCGCATATTTCAACGAGCAAGGGATTTTGGAATTAGCCAATACTCAGTATGTTGATAGATCGTAACTTTCATCCATACCACGTCATAGGCACCAAGAATTAAATGAGAATGATTTTCATGCTCGAGTCATTTTTTATACTTGGTTAATAAATAAAGGTCCACACTTTCCTAGGATAGTTTTATGGACCGACGAAGTTACTGAAAAGCACCAGAGAAGTCAATATTCACAATGCAAATTACTGGTCGCAAACAAATCCTCACTGGCTCCAAACTATTGACAATCAACATCTTTGGAGTATTAATACGTGATGTGGTATACTTGAAGAAAATATCATAGGCCCTTATTTTTTGGAAGAAACTGTGAATGGGATACGATACGCCGAGTTTTTAAGTAACAACTTGATCAACTTACTGGAGAATGTCCCTCTTTTAACGCGTGTAACAATGTGGTTTCGGCAGGACGGCTGTCCAGCTCATTTTTCATTGGTCGTCAGTAACACAGTAAATCAACTATTTCCCAACAGACGGATTGGCAGAGGAAGCATAGTGGCGTGGCCGCCAAGATCACCAGATTATACGCCCCCTAGATGTTTTCCTTTGGGGTAGGATTAAGGATATTGTCTATAAATAAAAACCAACGGGACATTATATGAAGCTGAGAATTCGCAATATGCTTGCCATACATTAAGCATTGAAGAAGTACTTAGAGCCACTGATAGTGTAACTAGAAGAAATTAACAGTGTTTAGCAGTAAATGGAAGGCATTTTGAACACTTGTAACATTGTCTAATTCGGTAAAATCCGACTTTTCAATGTTGTTTGTTAACAATGGATTCAAATTCAATAATTTTAGTCGAATATTACTTAGGGGTGGGAGTAATAAAATATTTCTTTCTAATACCTTTCTTCTTTTTAACGATCTTTTCAACAATACCTTTTTTGACATGTGGTGCCATTTAAAATTTTGGGGACATTCTAGAGAAAAATACTCAGGACGCTGACTTGTCCCAGAAATAATATCACCATTCAATTCTTTATTATGAGGTTTATAACAATGTTTAACTCTCTACGACTTACTGTTCTTTAAAAGAAATACTGATACGGATGGTCTCATTCATCCGGTATATAAAATGTAACTATAATGTATAAGATATATCTTTACTTACCGGAAGAGAAAAATTAAATTGTCGGTAAACAATAAACAGATCATATTACAAACACTGTAGAGCAACCTATTGTTCAGTATCTCTTTATGTGCGCGCCGCAAGCGTCTTATCTTCCTTTCGAAACACCGCTTATTCTTACATGTGAATACTGTTTCGAATTTCTTCAAAAGCGACTAAAACTATTAAAATGAGGTGCTAAAATTTTTGAACACCTGGTTAAATTTGTACCCCTTGAAATACGATGGAAACAAGTGGTACAAGGCGGTACAAACGAAAACGAAACAGTATCCGCTCCCTGATTTTGAAAATTTCTTTAAACGAAAAAGTTATCCCTTTAAAACATTTGGAAATTCGGTACAAACCAACCCCTTGAGGTACAAACAAAAGGAAAAATGGTACAATTAGGTACAAAAGATCCTCTCTCGAATACCGTCATGAACGATAAAAAATATTCAAATACGAGTAGAAACTATTATAAATCAGATGCAATCCGATTAATTTCGTTATATTAATGTGGGGTGCCAGGTTCGGTTACTGAATGTCTAAGTCAAAGATTTGGAAATAATTGGATAGGTACGAATGGACCTATAAGGTGGCCTGCCAGATCGCCGGATCTAACAATATTAGATTGTTTCGTATGGGCATACGTTAAAAATTTCATGTATGCTACCCCAGTTACAACACGAGAAGATCTAGAAGACCGCGTGAGAAGAGCTTTCAACAATATTACACAAGACATGCTGGAAAATGTGAATGACATTTTTTTAAGAAGACTTCAACTCTGTCTACAACTGAAGGCTGGGCATTTTGAACCGCTAATTAATTAAGTTCAATTATTAGGTATTATTATTGAATACGAGTATTTTGAAGGTATTTGCTAATTTGTTGTTGTTGTTAATTTTGTCAGTTTTGTTATTAAAGTTATTTACCAACTGTTTCTCTTTTGATACTTCGACAGGGGTGGCTTCAGGAGCATTTTGTGTTTATGGTAATTAAATAATGGTAGATTATTTAACTTTATTTAAGAAAACAAGTGAATGTATCCACACCATTTAATTCGAATTTATATGAGCTATTTTAAATACGGGGTGGCCCATCATTTTTTTTACAAATAAAACATTGTTTTGGTTAAAAAAACTGCATTTTATGATTTTAGTGTTAAATTAGATTAATAAAATTAAATCATTCTCAAAATGAATACTTTTTACATAATTTTGGTTAAGTTATAAGTAATTTGAAGCAAGTCTTGACCACCTTGGATGAACAAAAAGAAATCAATTGAAAATATTTAAATGGCGTCCAGATTGAAATTTGACAATTGCGTTGTACGTATTTGAAGTCGTACAGTCCAAAAATGCTAAAATATACAGAGTGTCCCATTAAAATTTCCAGTTTTTATATCATTTACGGCGAAACCGGATGTCGGCCATATTGAACTTTTTATCGAAAAATCTCAAATTTGCTCTTATATATGAAAACGTAAACTTTCACCATGATCACGCATAATAAAATACTTATCTTTTTTGGGTTTTTTAATGGTGTATTTTAAATTATGCAGTCTAAACGTTTCGATAACACTTACAGTTATCTTCGTCAGTAGCAATTGTTAAAGTTACATGATGGATTCACATTGATATTGATTTTTAAGATGTTAACAGTTTTTTCTTTATAATAGTAGTTATGTCAATAAAATAATTTTTGCAGTCAGTCGCCTTTTTCTATTCTCATCAGAAAATCTATAAAACATAAAACTCTCATTAGGTTATGGGCCCAGATAAGTCTAGTATATATTAAATATTATCTGTAGAAAAGAAAAATAGGCGCGAAGAGTAAAAAAAATCAACATTTGTGTTAGAACTTTAAAAGTGTCATTAAGATGGACTTAATTCGCAACATAAAAAATTTAAACGGCGAAGAAGACTGGCCAATTTGGAAAAACAAGATGCGCGATATGCTGGACTACCATGAACGTACTTTAGATGTTATAGAAGGTAAACTTCAGAAGCCCGAACTGTTAGCTGAAACTCCGTCAAACGAGGAAATAAAACAGCTCAAGGTAAAATCTGATTTATACAGAAAAGCAAATAGTTATGCCAAATCAATGATAACTAATGCGTTAATTGATGATATATCAGAAGATAATGGATAAAGAAACAGCATACGACGCATGGCAAGCACTGAAACAGCAATTTAAAGCTATTTAAAGTTTGTACTGAGTTCTTTGCATTTACTTGGACACAAAATAAAGACGTTTCTACACACGTTTGTGTTGAGTACCTGAAATCTCTAAGAATTTATTCTCAGTTTTAGTAGCCCAGAACAAAAACTTAAATAGCGTTCTTAAGTCAACTGCCATCTCGAAATTAATGGTGAAATTGTATTAAAAGGAAGTCGTGAAATTAACGGTAGCTGGTTTCGAGTTTTTATTGAACCTATTGTACCGGAATATCACAAACCCCATATAAATACTGTTGTTTCTGTTGATACATCTCTATTACAACTCTACCATGAAAGATGGGGCCACCAGGACTTCCGCCACGTTCAAGAAAAACTTCAGAAGGATTTAAGCATAAAAGTTAAACTTGAAAGAGCAACTTATGAACTCTGCATTTATGGAAAAGCTCATCACTTAGCGTTTGGAGTAAGGGATAAAGCAACTACACCAGGGCATTTGCTTGTATTTAAGGATGCTTATACGAAATTTTGCTACGGTTATATCCTAAAAGAAAAATCAGAAGTAAAAACCGTTATCATAGAAATGTTGTCCACATGCAAGTAATATGGGGCATGATTAAAGAAATTTTAAGCGATAATGGATACGAATTCGGTAACGAAGAAGTAAGATCGATTTTATGAACAAGAGGTATTACACAAAGACTAACTGCACCACACACGCCACAACAGAATGGTGCAAGTGAAAGAGAAAATCATACAATCGTTGAAATGGCAAGAACTTTTAAATATTCCAATCCAGATGTTGATTTTCCAACAGCTGTATGGGTAGAATTAGTCAGCACTGCTATTTATATTCTTAATAGAACTGGAAAACCATCCGTGGAAGATAAGGGTCCATACGAGTTGTGGATGGGTAAGAAGAATGAGTCATTTTAAGATTATAGCGTCTACCTGTTTTGCCCATATTCCTGCACAAAACAGAAAAAAAATGGACAAAAAGGCCGTCAAAGGGTACCTGGTTGGATATGATGGAGAAAAAAGTTATAGAATGTGGTCAGAGGAAGAGAAAAGAATAATCTTATCAAGAGATGTTAAATTTGAAGAAAAATTCAGGGATTGTAATAAACAAGTTCCGCTACCTCTTGAAGATTATAAACAAGACAATGTTGAGAGTGAAGAAAGCCACTCTAATGATGAACTTGAACCATATTTTGAACAAAATATTGAAGATAGTCAAGATCAAAATCAAATAGTGTCTTCCAGGTATAGTTTAAGAGATCGAGAGACATTGAGAAGGCCTTCAATTTTCGATGAATATATATTATAAGCTGAAGATTTAGTCCACTTAATAAAACTCCAGAAACTTTTCAAGAAGCTTTAGAAAGTAACGAGGGGCAGGAATGGAAAGATGCAATGGACCAAGAAATGAATTCCTTAAATGAAAATGACACAAAGTTACCTGATAATGTAAAAGTTTTACTATGCAGATGGGTATTTAGGATTAAAACTAACCCTGATGGGACCATTAATGGTTACAAGGCACGATTAGTTATCAAAGGATTTAACCAGCATCGAGGAATTGACTATACGGAAACGTTTAGCCCAGTAGCTAGATTGTCCACCGTACCTTCCATATTAAGCATAGTAGCAAGTGAGAACATGTTTTTGAGACAATTTGACGTTTCAACAGCCTTTCTTTATGGTCACCTTGAAGAAACTATTTACATGAAACAACCAAATGGATACAAAACTGGTACTGATATGGTATGCTGACTAAAACGTAGCCTTTACGATTTGAAGCAGGCACCAAGATGTTGGTATAAACGTTTAAACACATTTCTACAAAAACTTAAGAACAAACGAAGCTGACCCTTGCTTGTACGTGAGACATAAGAGCAAAAAATATCTTATTATTGTCTTTATGTTGATGGTGCGTCAAATTGTGAAGAAGATTTGGACAAATTGATTCAAGAACTAAAGACAGAATTCAAAATCACAACACAAGATGCCACATACGTTTTGGGTTTAGAAATAGAAAAACTGGTAAATGGAATGAAAATTGGTCAGAGTTCATATACTAGAAAAACATTTAACTTCGAAAAATTGGGAAGTAAGTGTTTAATGTGATCATAAATAAAGATGTTTACTTTTTAATTTTAAAGGCAAAGAAATAGGATATATTGAAAATGCAAATCTGGAAGAAAATACAAATGGTAATTAAGCATTCCTTAAAAATTTATTAAGTTACAATTGTTTTACAAGCACATTTTATTTATTAAATTAATTACTTATTGTGTAGGATATTATTGGATAGTGGTTAATAGTTTTTTTTGTAATGTATTTAGATACATCAAGTGAAGTATTACAAATCTCTCTTCTGTAAAACTCTTAATATCAGGTGGTGCGACTCTTCTGTAAAACTCTTAATATCGTTATACGAAGAATTCAGACCAAAGGTAGGAAAAACAGTAAAATTTAAGACCAAAAAGAAAATGTGGGAAGCTATAGAAATAGAAATGAAAAATCAAGGATATTGTTTTAGTGCGTTATAAATTGAGAATAAATGGAACGCTTTAGAAAGAGCTTTCAAGAAGAAAACAGAAAATAACAATAAAACCGGCAGAGCACGTGTAATATGTCCTTACGAGAAGTAAGTTTTTGTAAGTTGAAGTATAATCATATCAATTGATATTTTGTAGAGAATTAAGTGAATACATGCTACGAAAGTCGTCTGTTATACCAGAATCCTTATTTGGATCAAATGATAATTCGAAGAACCGACAGGAATTATTAATACAAGTAGATAGTGCACAAGCAAGTAGTTTCTAGTCCTAGCCTACAAATGGTGAAAAATAATTCTTCGAATAGTGAAACAACATTAAACACCAGAAGAAAGAACTAAGGAATTAAAAAGGAAAAATGATTTAACAATTTAATGTATTGCATATTAATTATAAAACATTCATAATGAATTACATATTTCATCTCTTAAATGCTTTCCATCTTAATAATATAATTGTGTAAATCTCTGCTTTAACATCCCAAATAAGTGCGTTCAGTATCTACTTGGCATGAACTCAAAGCAATATTAAAATTTTTTTGTTTTTACTTAAATGTCCATTGTCTCTATATGGAACAATAAGCCATTTTAGGCAAGGATACTGAATACACTACACTGCACTGTATTTAAGATCTACAATTCATTTTGATTAAAATGTAATTACATTTTTATAGTTTATCGACTGAACTGATGAGTTATTTGTTTGGCAAAGTTTACCAACACAATTTAATTGTTAAGTTATAATCAAAATAAACTGAATACATATTTAAAAAATCGGAACGAAATCATATAAAAATCAAAACGTTTAAAATATCAAGGCAAAATTAGTTTATGTTATTTTCTTAATCTAATTTAAGTTCAGAACTTGTGTCATCTTCCGACAAACCAGTATTCACTACAAATTCCAAACTTGCCACTACTTCGTCAAATAATCCATCTTTCTCCCACATTTCTTGAGCCAATGGATCCACATGCTTGCAATGTTTTTGCCAATCTAATGCTGTGATTTCAGCAAAAGCGTTTCTCATTAGCATTTCGATTTGCTTGGCGCTTAGCTGTACGTTGTTCATTGCGACCTTATGTTTTACCAAACTCCATATGAACTCAATTGGATTAAGATCGCAATGATATGGAGGCGAACGCAACACTGTATGTCCGTGTTTTTTTTAAATTTCATCCACATAAAATGGTTTAGTGTGATTAAACTGTTTCACCAGTTCTAACAATTCGGCTTTCCGCATATCCCCAGTTGTTGAAACCTCGTTACTTTCAAGCCAATCTCTAATTTCCTACTTTCTTGTGGCTTGGATTGGGGGTTTGTTAATTTGAACACTGTGGTACGGTGCATTATCCATAACAACTATCCCTTTCGGAGGCAAATTTGGGATCAACTGTTTTTCGATCCACTGCATAAAATTCTGGTGATTCATGCCATCGTGGTAATCCCCTGATTTACTCTTAGATTTGAAAATTAACAACGCGTTGTTTACAAATCCGTATGCACCACCTGCGTGTACAATAATGTACCGCTAACCAGAACGATCAGCTTTGTATATACCTGGTTGGTCCTTTGACTGCCAGCATTTACTCACCCTATAAGATGGATGAATAAAAGTTTCGTCTAAATACGTGATTGGTTGTTTATTGTCTCAGAGAGCACAGTTTTCTCTGCACTTTCGTAAATAACGAGAACGCCAAGCTACGATGTCATTGCGTTCCATGAGCAATTTTCGTCGGTTTTCACATTTCTTAAATTTGAAGCCAATTTTTAAAAGATTTCTTCGAATAGTTTCTTGTCCACCAGTATAATTGATCTTGTCTTGCATCTTATTCACTAAAATTCTTAACGTCGGCACTTGCTTGTCAACCGTGAACACTCATCCATTACTATTTTGTTGGATCCTCCGCTTCTCCTTTTTTTCGAAGGTGAATCGAGTAAATCACCATCAGCCACAGCAGCTTCTTTCCTGATCCTCAAAATAGTAGCAATTGATTTCCCAACAGCAGCTGCTGCAAGTTCGGTTACCATGACCAAAGAACTGTATAACATCTTTGATAATGTTTCGAGCCTCAGAATGTATAGTTTTCTTCGTAGTTCCAGGCATAATAGGGATAAACCTTAAAGATTAAAATTACATTTTTATAAAAATTCTTGTACATACCTTTATTTCACAAATAAAACAACCAAAGTCTTCAAAAAACCTGATTTTAACAAACAAGAGTAACACAATAAAAGGATGAAGTAATAAAACGCGCGCGGAAAATGTCAGCTATAAACTGTAATAATTTACTTTTAACTGTGAATGTACCACTTTATAATTCTCAAATATGATTGGACAAATAATTTACTGCGTCAAAAATTTCAAATCTATTATTTGAGTTGACATATTTTCCGACTATCTTGTTTGCGGAGTGGAGCTGTATGCATTTTCATTACGTACGTTTGATCGTCCTAGAGTTATCGTATACAGGGCTTTTCACGATGAGCGTTAATTAGTCGTTTCTAGCAAACCGGACAACGGATCAACCTGAAAATTTGACAGTATGCATAAATTAATATGATCTACACGCCTAAAATTTTTTTAGATGTTGCGGCGTTGCCGCTTCTACTATAAAGTAGCGACTACTTTGATTTTTCAAATGGAACACCCTGTATATTTACACATTTTTGAGCTCTACATCCAATTTTAGATTGGCTTTAATCAGATAATACTATTTCGATTTCGAACCGTTTTCGAGATAAACTGTTCCAAACAGAAACTGACGTGGTTTCCTTGTATTCACCACTTATTTTTGAAATTTAACAGATTCCGTTCGATGTTCCTTCATCAGTCACAGATAATACAATGAATAAATAGTTATTAAAATACTCTTCAACCATCAAATGAAACTTCTCTGCAAACAATAGTTTTATTAACGCTGACACACGAGCTGAAAATAATTTCATGAATTAGTAAGTTAATTCAATTATCAGCGTATTTCAGAATATGTTCGAACACATCTCCACCTCTACTTAAACAAACATGTAATCTCTTCAAAAGATTTTCATGTGTAGCGCTTCTGATTAAATCTGGAATTAAACTATTGAAAGCAGTTCTAACTCTCGATTTCATATCTTCCATTGTTGTTACTGGGTTGGAGTAAACCATATTTTTAATGAAACTCCACACAAAATAATCTATTGGATTGCCATCTGGTGTTCTAGGAGGCCAACGAAAAGCTCCATTATTACCAATCCATCTGTCTTCGAAGATTTCAGTTAAAACTTCGTCTACTGAACGAGAATTATGAGGTGGAGCACCATCCATACACGTTCTCTTCCTGGCCTATTATTTAAAATCATTTGAATTCCATTTCTCAGTAAATTTTCATATTTTGTTGCATTCAAATTATCATCATAAAACTCGATATAAAAAATTGACTCATTCTTTATGACACAAAATACATTAAATTGCCATCTTTCCTGAAAACCCATTTGGCGAACGACATGAGGATTTTCTGGCGCCCAATAATGACTGTTGTGTCTGTTCAAAATTCCATTTTTTTAAACTTCGCCTCATCTGTCCATATGATATTGTCAAGGAAATGTTCATCCTCTTGAGTCTTGACACGTAGAGTACACCTATCTCCCTTTCAGCCTCGTGTAGAGAAGCATTTGGAAATGCATTAAAAAATCCCAAAACTGTTATGTCATTGTCATCATCATCCACTGCAGGCTTTCTACGAATGATTTTTGGACGAAAAGTTCCATTCAACCTACAGTTTTGTAGTAGTCGATTTATCACATTATTATTCGCCTTCGGAAGTTGTGGATATTTTTCATGAAATACTCGGCATGTTCTCCTTGCAATTCTATTGCACTCACCATGAATAATTAATAAATTCAAGAAATCTTCATTACTGTAACCTAATCTTGACATTTTTCTATTATAATTAGTATCACAATCAGTCAAAACCACCAACGAAAGTTTGACGTTTCAAAATTGGATCATTTATTTTTCCAAAGCACACTATTAAAAAATATTAATTTGCAATGTAATGTAACTTTTTCTAAGGTACATATCAATTTCTAATTGACTGATTTGAGATTGTTGAAAAACTAAATCGAAAAGAAATTGTATTACGTAGTATAAAATAGATGTTAAATCTCAAAATTAAGTGATGAATACAAGGAAATCACGTCAGTTTCTGTTTGAAACTGTTTATCTCGAAAACGGTTCGAAATCGAAATAGCATTATCTGATTAAAGTCAATCTAAAATTGGATGTAGAGCTCAAAAATGTGTAAATATAGAGGGTGTTCCATTAGAAAAAATTGACTTCCACTTCTTTTTCATGTGAATAAAGTATCTGCATATTTTTTAAAGACCCTGTATGAGGCAAATAAAAATATGACTCGAAGTGAAGATTCTTATGGTATCACTCCACTCCATTTCGAATTTGATCGTCTTAGTACCAGAGAGTTCAAGATTATCAGCGTTTATAAACGTACATGTTTTGTAAAAAAAAATCGAAATTAATTTATATCTCGTAAACGGTAATAGTACATGAAGTTGTTGACAAAGTAATAGGAAATCATAACATGATATTATATACAGGGTGTTCCATTTTAAAAGATCAAAGTTTATAGTAGAAGCGGCAACGCCGCATCATCTAAAATATTTTAGGCGTGTAGATCATATTAATTTATGCATACTGTCAAATTTTCAGGTTGATCCGTTGTCTGGTTTGCCAGAAACGTCTAATTAACGCTCATCGTGAAAAGCCCTGTATACTAACACTAATACGCATACACACGCATGCGCACTCAGGCGCGCGCGCGTACACAAAAACAAAGTTAACCTAAGAAGGTGTCCCTCTCGAAACCGTACCACTTTTGTATGAATTATTTTCGTATATATTTCATTGTTTTTAAAATATTCAGTTGATCAAGTTAAAATGGGCCACCTTCTATTATGCATGGTGAATTTTTCTTTCTCTGGAAATATCTAGGGATCACCGAGCATTACCAAATAACAAAAAAACCGATGTGAATCGCATAACCGGAATAACAAGCGTTTTATCAGAAGATATGTTCCGCCCAGATTATACACACATTTGATGAAAATTAAAACGTTTCTTACCACTCCATGTGCTAGCAACAGAGGATTAATATAGGCATAAACGTGCAATATTTAATTAGCATTTAAACATTTCGGGCGTAAAACCATAAATAATATTATACATACTCTTAATTTATATACAAATAGCAACAGTTAAGTAATTAAATACATATTTTCTAATTTAATAAGAAGCTAATTAACGATAAAAAAATAAGCTGGTCACGTATACAATTTGTGGAAATTTTTATTTTCTATTCAATTATTTATCTAGAAAAACTGATTCAAGGTTAGTGTAGGTAAGTAACTTGATCTGCTTATGCAATTTATCGAACATGGTAAATTTCTAACATTTGATAAAGCATTCTATAAACAATGTTTTTTATAGTACATTGTTGCATTACTTATGTTTTATAATAATTTACTAATTTAATTCGTTCTCATGTTAAAATTATTTTTTGTGATCCCCAAAATTTGCTTCTAAATTAATCAACATGTTTGCAGGTGTAATTGACAGGAAAATTAATTTTATTCGGGCGGATATAATTTTTTATCTATGACGCTAAGAGAAATTACGTAACAATTCAAATTGAGGATCATCATTGTTAATGATTTATATTTTTAACTTTTGTATTATGGTTGCAAATTTAGTTTACAATTTGAATACATAGGTATAGTTAGTTACATCTTTCTTCATCTGATTGGTCATGGTTCGGAAATACACATTTTGAGTACATGAAAGTATATCAGAGGATATTTCTACATCAATTTAAGTAATTTAGTAGCCATATTTACTATTCAAAATTCACCTATTCCCGTACTATACAAGTCAATCCTTTTTTTTTAAATACATCGTTTCCTATGCGTGATTATTTCAATAAATTACGTAAATGTTTCGTATTTATAAATACGTCCCCTTTATGTCCCGTTTCTGACGTTTCATTGTTTAGAAGGAATTAATCAAAGTATAAAACGTACGAAAAAGAAAGCGCGACCTACAGATAAGACACAATAGATGGCATCACAAGCTCTACAATTTACGAAAGATCCCGCACTTTTGTCGATGCGTGTAAATCAGTAGCGGATTTAAGGAAATGGGCCCGGCCGGCAATTTTCTCTGAGGGCCCAGTTGTTCGGTACATTATATAAATCAAGTAATAAATGGTGAAATTTATAATTTTTTATTGAGTACAAAAAAAAAAACAGAATCATGTAACTTTGAACCCTCGTCTTGCTTTTCGTTCAGTAAAAACTTCCATCGTAGAATCCAAATTGAGTGAATTCGCAACTGATCTATCGACGTAAAGGATACAAAAATTGTTTAGTGTGTCTTCAGCCAGAGAAGCTCGACAATATATTCTTTAACAATTTTTAAAGAGCTCATGACTAGGGGTGGGCGATATCGCAAAATTGATATCAAAGTTTAATATTAAAAAAATATCATATCAATTTGATATATCGAAATATCAAACTATCAAAATATCAAAATAACTAGCATTTATTAGAAACAAAACACACAAAAAAAAAACTACTGGAGAATTCAAATAACATTACTACTTAGTTAATAAAACTTGTAGACATAGTCTTTGTTGGATGCCAAGAATATAAGTTGTTCAGCATGTTCCCCCGTCAAAGACGATCTTTGATCCGACACTATTCGTCCAGCCCCACTGAACACTCTCTCCGATGGGACGCTTGTGCCCTGAGAACAAAGGTACTTTTGGGCCAGCAAGCTCAGTTTGGGGAACTTGCTTTTGTTCAACTGCCACCAAGACATAGGATCATCATCCACATATATTATGTCAAGGTTCAAATATTGTTGGATCTCATTTCGAGGTTGCATGTTTTTATTTTCCGGCGAGTTGATACTAAAAATAGCGCTGAGGCCTCCGCTGCTATTGGAATTCTGACGTTTACTAATATGCGTTCCAAATTCTTCACTTTCACCAGTAGACTCCATTTCCCTTGAGATACTCGCAATTATTTCGACCTGTTCTTCCACTTTGAAGTATTTCAACTTGAACCGAGGGTCGACGAACGAACATTTCTTCAAGAACGAATTTGTAGCTGCTTTCTGCACGTATCTCTTCGACATGTAATCCAAAATTTTTTCCATAAAATGATGTTTTAATTCAATTGAAGTATAATCGATACATGTCTCTTCTATATCAATAGCTGATGAGAGTATACATTCCAATTTGTAATACAACGGCAGAATACAAGAGGCTGTAACGTGAAATTCACCAGACATGTTGGTAGAAACGGTTTCTATTGGTTTCAACACGGCAATAATATCTTGCAAAACATCCAGCTGTAATTGATCCACAATTAAGTGCTTATACTTTCCTTTCTGATACTGCTGCAGCAATGACATAAGAGCCACATTTTGCTCAACCACTACAGTTATAAGCTTGAATAAGGACCACCATCTTGTTTTGCAATAGGACGGTATCTTATGTAGCGGTAAATTGTAGTGTTCCTGAAGGCTTCTTAGCTCCCGATTGACTTTAACACTGTGAGCGCAAAGGTTGTGTATCTCCTTAATTTTGTCCAGAATGTCCTTAATTTTGGACAACTCAAATGCTTGAGCCACTGCAGTATTCATGGTGTGACCAAAACATGCAATGTGCTCGATATCGGTAATACCTTTCATTTCAACTTGAACCGCTTTTACAATATTTGACCCGCAGTCCGTTGTTATAGACACTCGGTTATTCTCAGTTATCCCCCAATCGGCTATCAAGTCTTCAAGGATCTCGGCGAGGTTTATTGCGGTTTGATCACTGGACACTTGAATACAATTGAAGCATGCTTTCTTCATTTTCCAGTGTTCAATGAAATGTACTGTGAGTGACAAGTATGCCTCATTGGCTACAGAAGTCCATACATCTGTAGTGAATGAAACGAAGTTACATTTACTCAAGGCCGATTTCACTCTCTCCTTCGTTTCTAGATACAATTTAGGCACAAGAGATTCTGTAAGTTTCTTCCTCGATGGCAATTTATAAGCAGGCCTCAATGATTGTACCAAATGTTTGAATCCTTCCCTTTCAACGATATTATACGGAAAGCTGTCCACTGCAACGCAATGTCACAGCTCTGTCAATCTTTTCAGACTGTCTTCGATCGATAGTGTCCAGCGTGGGCTGATGGTAAGTCCTCTTCCACAGTAGTAAAGAAGGGCTCGAAGTAGAAGGGCCGGGAGCATTCTCAGAATTCTGAGTACGTTGAACAGAAGAATCATTAGTTTCAGAAGATTCGGTGCATGACATAACGATTTCTCCTGAAGATGCAAAACTCTCCAGTTGAGAATTCTCGTCCATGTCTTCTTGATCTTGGTAGTCATTCCTATAATAATTGACGACCAGTATTAATTAGAATGTAAATAATTGAAAATGTAGGGTATGTACAGGGTGATTCACCGAGATGGCCTATTAAAAAAATTTCAACTTCTCGTTGAAGTACAATTTTGAAATTTGGTATACGGCTATAATCGATTATGGCGAGTCTTTGTAAATTATTTTCAAGATGGCGGTGTTTCCGCTTATATCAGAAACTAATGCACGTTCTTGCTTTACTTGTTGAAATCATACATGTAGGAAGGAAACGGCATATATATATATATATATATATATATATATATATATATATATATATATATATATATGTCGGTGTTAAATAAAACGCTAATCCGAAACTGAAATTGTTAGATTTTACAGACTATACTTACGGCAATTCAAACTAACATATCCTCATATGACACGCATCATAAACACACAATTTGCCCACATTAAAAAAAATTCTACGGTGTTGATAAAGTGGAAAAACCTCTCTTAAAAATTAAACAGATAACAGCAAACAAAGCCAATGAAATGACGGTATTGAGATATTTTAAGAAATGCTTCGACAGGCCTAGACTTCTCGTATTCGTCAGTTCAAAGAATTTTGTATCGTCACCAATTGTACCCTTACTCTTTTATAAGGCTTCAAAAACAGGGCTCCCAGATCGCCCCTCTAGATTTCTATCTGTGGACACGGATTAAAAAGGTAATCTATTCAATGTCAGTTGAAAAACGAAAATGATTTGCGAGTTAAAATCACCAATGCATTTGCACCTCTCCGGCCTAAAAAAAAAGGCCGGTGACGAGTCACTGAATCGAGCAGGGGGACTAATTGCATGACGCTGTTTATTGTTTAATAAAAATCTATATTAAAGGATTTGCATTGAGCAGGAAATGCATTTGTCATTATAATTATCTGTTGAACTTTTACTATAATTTAATTTGATGTTTGATTTGATTTAATTTAATTGATCATCTTGGTGAATCGCCCTCTATATTATATTATAAACCTGTATATAGGTATGTATTTCTATACGATTGTAGTTTGTTAGTTACGAGTTACGAGTACGACCATACGAAATTACTTATGTTTGATGGTATTTAGTTTTCTCCGATTCATAGTATTTGGATGGATGACGATTTTTCAAATGCGCTTTAAGATTTGTGGTGTTTCTCCCGTGCACAGATTTTCCACATAACTTGCAAACCGCACAGGCAGAAAGAATACCAGACCCAGAAGACGCAGAGTTCGCGTTTTTCTTAAAATATTGCCAGAGAAAAGTTCGCTGACTCACGATATAGTTGTGAATGTGATCCGTCTGTCTCCACAGTTAAATCAAAACGAACTTGACACGTTGGAATCGTAAAGATTACTGTCCTGTTAAACTTGGACTGTTCTGTAATAAGTACATTTAAACTCACACTAAGAAGTGCAGCATCCTTGTTTGGTTGGGTTTACCGCCGCCGCGCAGGTTGTGCGGATAACAGAATGAGATGGGGCTGAAGGGAGCATCCTAAAAACTTCTCTCTAATTCTGTTAAGAATACCTAATTAAAAACTAACTACTTGGATATATAGGTACATACGGTAACGTAGTACTTAAACTGAATAGCGATTTTCATCTAAAAGCAATTTAATTTCTTCATAAATCCCCGTAAAACGAGCAGTTTGTTTGAATTTGAAAATAACAAATGAGGTACAAAGGTAATTAGTACGTTCATGTACATTTGAGCAAGTGAGGAATGAAATGATGTTCCGTTCCGTTCCGAGAATTGAGAAAGATTGTTGTTTCCATTGTAATATTAAATAATTTAATTTGCTTACCCAGATTAATATTGGTGTTTCGAGAATTCAGACTCGACATATGCGTTCTTTTAATTTAGATACACCACGAACTAATATGATCAAATCTCCATTATACCATTGAGTAATCAATGGGTAGCTTGTTCAATCCATACTATTACTATGGTTTAATCTTACATGTGATATTTTGTGATATCTTTTATGGCCAAAAAAGGGTTATTATTTCTTGTTTTAAAAATAGGTTTGCAGACGCAGTGATATTCTTTCTTGTTCTGTTTTTATTGTTATACCGTTATGATGATGCTAAAATATATGTAAAGGGAAGTTTAACTTTTGAATATTTTCGATCACTATTGTAATGGGTTAATAACAACATATTTTTTTGTAAATTTTGTTATCTAATTAGAATTATTTATTTCGTAGATAACATTTATTGTATAAGTTTGTGAACTATTGCTTTTGTTTCTTGTAATTAGGCACCTGACATTTTGATATTTTGATATATCAAACCATCAATATCATATCATATCAATATTTTGATATTTGATTTGATATATCAAAATATCGCCCACCCCTACTCATGACACGTTCAGCACTAGCTGAACCGATAGGGAAAGTCAGAAACAATCTAAATAAACTGCAGCTCTCGGGAAAACTGTCCATTATATTGTTTGCAATAATAAATTCTAAATAATGCAACGGGCTGTCATTCGTGAAATCACGATTCTCCGAAAAATACACGCCTATGAAACTGACCAGTTCGTGTTTCAGATCTGTGATAAAAAATTCCGAATATTTCTTCATAATCATCATCATCGTCTTCTTTTACATTTTGCAAATTCTCTGGCATCCAAAATTCGAAAACTTCGTTCACTTCTTGAAATCCCTTTACGCGTTCCTGCAATTCATTACTCATTAAATCCAAAACTTCATAGTAACTCATTCTGATGTCTTTCATGTGTTTCCATTGGTGAATCAGCAGCTTTTTCGTCGAACATTTTTCTTTTCCTAAGAATAGGAAAATTGGCATTTTCCCATCCCATTTCTTCCCACTTATTTTACGCTTTTAGCACAAAATTATTGTACTTGCTTTCGTTTCTCAAATCTTCTAATTTTTTAATACCGTTGAAATGCACCTTTGTGTCATAATCAAATCTATTTCTTTTTTTTGCATTTGAACTTTCACAGTATATTCATCACGCTTAATACTGCATGCCACCATAACAAATTGAGGAAGAATGTCCAATTCATGGAGGAAAGTAAAGATCTTGCATTCATTATATCTTGTAAAGAAGCTCCAACTCTTGAAATTTCATCTTCTATGTAATTAATGTAAATAATGTAATTGATGATACATTCGAAATTCTGTATTATCGCTTCCACAGCTTTCAATCGTGAAGGCCAACGCGTTGTACTTAAACTTTTGGTGTGCAGTATTCGTTCACTTGCGATAGATTCTTCGCCAACAGGATTATGAACTGCGCCATTTTCAGATTCAAGGTTTGTTCCAAATATTTCTTTTTTTAATTCTTTCAAAAGTTTAATGCCAAAATCACTTGAATTCCTCTATAATTGCGTTCCACCGTCGATGCGAATGCGCGAAATATTTGAAGATGCTTTCAATGGTCGCAAATAATACTTTGATTGATGGACTAGTATTATTCTCTGCTGCATGAATCAAAACCAATGTTGCTTGATGAGCAAGGCAGTGAATATACGGTACAAATGATCCCTCGCCGTCGTCGGCATATTTTTTCATTAGAGCTTGAACACCTCCATTAGAACCCGACATGACAGAGGCACCGTCGTAGCTTTGACCACACAGATATTTCTTTTGAAATTTGAAATAAAACTGCAGTGATTTCATTGCAAATGGACTCCCTTTTTTAATTTAACAAAACACAGAAAGAACTTTAAGCGAGTTGGACCCATCCTTTTGTATCACAACGTATCGTATCAAAATAGCCATTTGGTCTTAATGAGCAGCATCTGTTGTAGAGTCAGCTATCAATGCAAAAAATTTTGCATCTTTACATTCATCAATGATTGCTAGACAGGTTTCATTTGCCAATATACTTAGCAACTCAAAAGTGATTGTCTTACTTAAATATTTTACACGTTCCGAAGATTCGATGTGTGTATACAGAATTGGATTGTATCTAGCAATCAACTTAATGATACTTAAATAAATTTCGGGATTATCATCCTCCTGTATGTTTTCTCTGTGACCTCGAAAACCAACGCCTAAACCAGCCAAGGTTTTCACAGTGTCTAGTAGTATATTAAGAATCGTGCGCCATTTTCTTGCTTATTCAATTATTTGCTTATCGAGTTGATTACGAATATCTAATTTGCTTAGAAATCCCGAAGCAGCGAGTGCGTTGTTCAGATGAGCCTTACTTTGACCGTGTTGGATAGCACATGTAGAAAAATGTTTCCAATCAGTGAAACCAGTACACCATACACTTCTCTTTGTGACTTCATATCTCCAAATAACCAACAAAAATGACAATATGCATAATTTTTAGTCGAAGAATATGATAACCAGGGACTGCGATTATCTTTCATAAAAGGTTTTTTCTTGTGCATGTAATAATATGAAGAGTTAAATCGGCGATTATCATTTGATTTTATAAATTCCCCACCGGGCATATCAGAATTCTGTGGTTGACAAGGACCTGCTAATGGTGAAGTTCTAATTTTTTCATTGTTTTTCTATCCTGCTATTTGTTCCAGTTCCTGCTGATATTCTTTTTTCCGTTTCAACAACTAAAGACGCAGAACTATGCGGTTTCTCTATTTGTGATTTAACATTGGCAGCGTATGTAGCATTTGGTTTCGGAACTGAAATATCATCATTTATTGCTGTTTAACCTGGTCATTGAAGTCAGATTTGGGAATTGGAGTATTTTGGATCTTATCTTGAATGTCGATATTTTTTTCACATGAAGTAGGAGCATTTGAACGAGTACTCATAAAACATCGTCCAAGTTTGGCTTCCTGTGTATCATTTTGTGCCTCTTCCAATTTCCTTTTCTCTCTGTCTTTTTTTTCCTAAATCCACTTTTTTGTTTCGCAGAATTATCCCATTTTCCAAACCTAAAAATGTATTTTGAAAATAGTATAGAAAGATAGACAAAATTTGAACTACAAATTACACGATATGCTTTGAGATGAAATTACGGACAGAGAAAAAGAATCAATTCGAAAATACTGCACTATATCTTGGAAATAAGAAAATTATATCTAGACATATACTTGCAAATGCAAATTATGAAATTAGGCCAGTCGGCAGGTCGTTTAAAATAGCTGATGGCGGGAGCAATTCCGGAAAAGCTGGAAATAATTTTAATTTGTTTGATTTAATGGTAAAAATCACGTATTAATGGGCTAAGAAAATGCCTTTTTTTTAGTTATTTGTCAATAACTCGATTCCTATAAACTTTAGAGCAAAATATGTAATTAATAAAATTAAAGAAGAGTCAAAACTCTACAAAAAAGGTTCTTTTTCTTTTTTCCGTGCGACTACTCGTTTCGAACTTATATAAACTTCAAAAACTGGATATATTATATGCATTTATTATCTTCTTTTTTCTAGGCATATTTGAAAACAAACAACTGCTATTATGCTTTTTAGACTTTGTTCATATTCATATTGGTTTTCTAAAAACCCTACTTCTGTTGTCTACAGAATGTTGAGCTCAAGGTCAATTTCGATCACTGTTCGAGACACAATCGAGCGCAAGTAATCTGTTGCAGAAAGGCCTTCGTACGATCAAATTTTACCGTTGTAGTGTATTTGTGTATGCAAAGTTTCGCCGCAAAAAGACAAGTTCGGAGAAGAGATTACTATTACAACAATTAGCAAAAAAAAACCATTGTTTGTTTTCGAAACACAGGACATATAATTTGATCAAAACAATGGTATACAGACCAGAAAAGTAATGTGGAAAAAGAACGATTAAGAATTGTAAAAGCAGCGGCAGAAATTATCTACGAAGACATCAAGATGAAAAGATATGATACTGAGAATTATCCGCAAACATATGACATTCTATAAAAATGTGAAAAAAGATGCACCACGGGCTTCAAGTCGACCTGTCCTCTTTTATAAATCAAAAATACGGATCCAAGCAACTTATAAATATACTAGCAGCGTTAGGTTTTCAGATGTCAATGTGTGTCTAATTAATGGTATGAATACATTTCACTGTATGGGAGGAATTCAGTGCGTCACCCCCATTCTTCCGTCTTCTCTAAGACGTGCGTTGCAAGAGTAAAACAATTGCCTTCGCCAGAATTTGTAGGAGAGTTAAGACAAGTTCCATTACAAGTTTTTTTCTAAAACAGACAGCTCTGGCTTGATAAAAATAAAAATCAAAGATCTAAAAGAGGTAACATCGATCTCCCAAGAAATATTGCCATCTATCACTGATTTTTTTTATGGTTTTATGGCAAGTCGCGGCAGATTCCAGATGTTCCTGGCTGGAATGGCTACATGGAGAGAACAACCGCACATCAAAGTTACAATAAATCACGAATTATTTGTCTTCCATTTACCAACGCTCCGCCCTCTGAATATAACACGATATACACTGTACTTCGAACTGCAATAGAAAAATACAAGACAAATAAACAGAAAACCTGCTTTGTAACTTTTGATCAACATTTGTATATCAAAGCACGCGTTATAGTTGCATCTAACATGGAAGGTTCGGATCTAAGTAATGACATAGTAAGGTTAGGAGGCTTCCATTTGTAGAAGTCTTTCATGGGCGCCATAGGCTACATAATGAATGGGAGTGGACTTAAGGAACTTTTCGAGACTGCGTATGCTAGCGCCTCTGTCGATAAAATGTTAAATGGACATGCCTATGCAAGAGCACTAAGGGTCCATATACTAGCCCAGCTTGCTTTAGCAAAAATTATTTTGAGTGAGACAAACCTGACTACCGACGAACGCACATTTCTGGAAAATCATGCTCATGCAGGCAAGATCTCAAAGTAGAATGTATGCACCCCATAATATGACTTTGGATTCTTCAATTATGGATAACACTTTATTTCTACATGCATTTAGTGGCTGCATTACTACATCCGCATTATACAAACAAGGGAAAATGAGATTCGTTATAGTTTTACAAAAAGAAAAAGAATTACAGAAAGTTGTACATATCTTTAAAGACCCAAACGCATCCCCAGAGGATATAGAGAAAGTAGTAGAACAACTTCTTCTTCAACTGTATGGATTCAAAAAATGCGACTCATTAAATAAACACAGATACCAGTGCTTGGTAAAATCTATTACCAAAAGCTTACCAAACCTAGCATCGTTACCACCGACTAAAGACGCAGCTCGCTTGCACTCCTTCCGTACTTACAATCAGGTACAGCTATGGTATGGCAATGAAAAATCAACTCTCGATTGGGGATGGAAAAATTTAAAGAATGTGTTGATGCCCATTGGTACTTCACAAGACGCAGCTAAAACGTATTTCTTGTAAATGCACCAAATGTTGTAATGCAGCTTGTAGCTGCTCGGTAATGTGTGCTCTTTGCCAGGGCAAATCATGTTCAAATACTGTGATGGTAGTAGAATTAGATGAAGAGGAGGAGAATTTGTCTATAGATAAAGATAATTGTGAATACTATTCCGTATATTATGAACCGATCCAGAATATGAGACAGATGTTGAAGACATTCAGGAAGATATTGAGGAGTATATTTAACAACCACTAACATCAAAAAGACGAAAAAACTATAATGAGCCTTCCACTTCAGAAGAGACTTAAACTTAAGTTGGTGGCATAGTGCATTAGGCCTATTGGGGAGACCACTAAAAAAAACGCGCCGTGTACTTTACCTCTAGAGGTGGCGAGGAAACAAGTACTGTAAACCCTGGATATATCGAATTCCCGCTTTTGTAGAACTTATATGACATGATTTCTTTACCAAATTAAAATGTAAATCACCAAAAACCAATTGAATGTGTATAGTGCTCATGAAGCTATCCAGGTTTCGAGACTTCGATTACCAATATCTTCGAAACGGTTATTCGCACGGAAAAGAACATGGAACAATTTTTGTAGAGTTTTTACTGTTCTTTAATTTTTATAGAAATCGAGTTATTCACAAATAATGAAAAAAAGGCATTTTTTTTAGCCACTTTCCCAAGATGGCGGTCAAATCCGGGCTCGCTGGGGGGTGCACAATTAAAATGAGATTTTTCACACCATATCAAACAAATTAACATTTATTCCAGCTTTTCCGGAATTGCTCCCGCCAATAATGTACTTGCCGACTGGCCTAAATATGAAATGAGAAATATTTAGTGTACTCGAACTTGAGCTATGGAATCACCAACCGATGTTTTGAACCCGCTCACAAACATAAGTCAGTTTTTTATATATTCTTATTCTATCATTGTTCACTGTTATCTTAATCAGTTCAGTAAAGGTTAGTTCAGTTAGGTCTGATGTTCTACGTTTTTTTTAGTTTAGTAAATTTAAGTCAAGTTAAGTGTATAGTACTTACTTCAGTTCAGTTGAGTATATATACTCAATTGCAATTATAATTGTATCAAATTTCAGATTTGTTCCTAAATGTTAAACGGATTATTATTCTTTCTTAGTCACTATGTTTCACTTCCATTTTTTTTTTCACTTAATAGTCCCGTGTCTGGTCATATAGCAATGCGATTCATGTCATATAAAAGTAAATCACAGTAATTTGTGCGTTAAAGGACAAGTAGAAATCGATGATGGAAGTGGAATTTTTGATTCGTACTCATTATGTGATTATATATTTAGGTTTTCAAAATAAAATGTACATTCGCAAAAAATGAGGTTAATTCATGTTAACTAAGAAACGTGCCAGAATTCGTACCGTCAGTATTTTCTCCACTTCATAACCTGCGGATATTACTGATATGGTAATTTCTCAGCCTGCTTACTCTGTTTGGTAGTTTCTACAATTCATACAGCACAAAAAGTGTTCGAGATATCAGTAACGTGTTACTGTTTATCCTTCGTCATAAATCAATATGACAACACATCAAGCCTTCAAGCAGAACTAGACAAGTGGCAACACTTGGCGTCATAGGCCGGAAATATTTTCAAATGGCTGACGTTCAACATAAAAATTTTATGTTTGTTATTTATATCCAATTTGAACATTGAATGCAAAATATTCCCTTATTATTTCTTTATCTAAATGCAACGATTATTGAGAAAATTTCGTAAGAGTTGAATCTCTAGCTACGGATTTTACATTTAAACTAGCTGGACAATTTGGACCTAGAGCTTTTCTGCTGGGGGTTGTGACCTATTTACCGGGGGACAGGCGACAATGTCCATTTTGCCACTCATTAAATCCGCCACTGGTGTAAATAGTTGGTTCGTTAAGGTTAAGTGTTAATAAAAAACTGTTTTTAAATAAATAATCCTTATAATGTAGTGTGTATCTAGGACGGTAGAAAATCAGAAAATTCCAAAAAGAAAGTGTAAATTTAATAGAGATTTGGAAAGTGAATATTCACTTATTAAAACGACATCCTCAGATACTGTTGTAAAGTGCTTAAAATGTTGTTCACAGCTTTCACTTGCACATGGTGGAAAGGCGGATATTGTTCAACACATATCGACATTTCAAGCATAAAAAGGCCGATATCGATGCTTCTAGTAGTAGCAAAGTGTCGTCTTTTTTTCGTAAGGACACATTTTGAAATGAAAAACAAAAGCTAGCTACGATTGAATGTACTTTTTCATACCACAACGTGATTCACAATCAGTCGGTGTGTAACATTTCACAAAAAGAATCATTAAGCTCCATACAAAATGATCTTGGAACGGTCAATCTTGTAACAATCTATACAGATTATTCAGATCACAGGAGCGTAAAAATTTTACATACTCGTAAGATATTTTATGAAAAATAAGGGAGTAGATATAATAGGCCGATCCTAACTCACCGTGCACTTCATTGAAGGTCGTGTGTGGGGAAATTTGACTCCCTCCGACCTTAATTTTTGCAAGGTCAAGGCCATGTGGTGGGAAATGTTCAAGGTCGCGCTGAATTGAGTCAAGGTCGTGTGTTAGTTCTTAGAATCAAAGTTATTACAATTCTTGAATAGAATTTTCAAGGTCATCTGCAGGGGTATTCTTAAAATGTTCAAGTTCATTGAAGGTGTGAATGATTCTTTGACCTTCAAATTTTTCAGGGTCCTGTGTACGTTGGTGGGAAATTTAATTTGTGAAGGTCAAGTTCATTGAAGGTCATGTGTTACTTCTTAAAATCGAAGTTATTACAATTCTTAGAAATCAATTTTCAAAGTTAAAGTTAATTTTTAAATGGTTATCTAAATTGAGTCAAGAAGGTCAAATTCATAGAAATCTAAAAAGCTCATGGTAACAAGGACGGGTTGTTATGCTAAAAAGTAGGTCAAAATTAAATGGTTCTTGTATTGCCGTATCTGCGCTGTTTTGAGTGGCTAGTCAAAGTTTATTGATTTGAAGGAAGCCTATTGCAAACCCATGTGTGTGTGTGTGACCTCTAGATATCTAAAAATGATGGTTGTAGAGGTGTCATATTACAATTCTTAGAAATCATGTTCAAGGTCATGTGTTAATTCTTAGAATCAAAGTTATTACAATGCATAGAAATGAATTTTTAAGGTTACCTGCAGGGGTATTTACAGAAATAGAATATTCAAGGTAACCTGAAGGGGCAATTCTTAGAAATCTAAACAGTTCTTGGAGCAAGTTACTGTCTAAAAAGTCAATCCAGGTCAGTGCTTCTTGTCGAAATTGAGCCAAGAAGGTCAAATCCATAGCAAAGCTCATGGCAACAATGACTAGTTGTTACGCTAAAAAGTAGTTCAAAATTAAATTGGCTTTTTGTAGAGTGACAATTTTTTGAGGCGTTTATTCAATGAAGACAATTCTTCTAGATGTACGTATAGAATAAAAGTTGAAGACTATATACAAGTAAATCTGTTAACGTTAACAAAATTGCTAACATGTGGCAGTGGTTTCCCACAAAAATAAAGCAATTTTAACCGAGTGAACATATGAGGTGATATTTACAGTAAAACGTTAGTAAAGACCATTGAAAAAAATTATTGATAAGGCTACATAATTTCATCTTGCTTCAATCTACAGAAAACTCATAATTAGATCTTAACTTTGAATGCGTAAATTCATCTTTGTTTGGATTTTTTTCAAGGATAATAGTGATAATAAAGAGTTTTCGGTGCAAAAGGGAAACTTATACATAAATTGTAACTTCAGCATTTTAAGTGAATCAGTAAATCACATACTAAATCAAACAAACTTTTCATTCAAATATATCGTGTTGTACTGCGTTTAAAAGTGATTTCAATCACAATAAAGCTACTGATAAGGACTTTTCAAGCGAGAGCTAAAGTATCTTATAAATAAAAACAACGCACTTTTCAATTATAAACAGTAAATTCGGAAATACTAATGAATTAATAATTCTAGTTAAAGCATGCGTAATTTACATTTAACTTCAAGTTTTACCTTTATAAGATAATAAACATTTTCAAGAGTGGTGCATTAATTATAAAACAACAATTGTAAATCACATTTGCAAGTGACCATGTTGCAGAATACTATCACATGCTTGCTGAAGGTCATTACCCATTCTCTTCGCAGTTCAATGATACATAAATTATATTAATCATCAATGTTCCGGGTAGTATCAAATAAAAATTTTCATTCATAATGTTTACCGAGAAACTGTCTCACGTGTAGGTAATACATTTTTATTACAGTTTCAAGGGCTTTTGCTTTACGACTATTCCTTGAACTCTCAATTAAATTTTAATGTACTTAAAAACAAAATTGTATAAATCGGAAAAGCAGTAAATGATAACTTTTTTTTTACAAAAATGGTACACGAGATATGTATGTAAGCCAATTAGGGGAAATGTAAAATGATTCCTTGAAAAAAACGATAGCAGAAGACAATTGATAAACTTACATAATTTTTTCTCATCATCTTTTGAGCTCGCGCTGGCAATCAATATACAGAACACTATCAGTGACTATTCATCTTGTAGATACAACAAGAAAAAATTATTCAGATGATCTATATAATTCACGGAAGTGTATATTTGTTTTCAAACTGTATGAGAGAGAAATGCTGAATTACATAATCTTTTATATATGTACCGGGTGAGTTTTTTCGATGATTTTAAATGGAAAGTACCCTTATTATACAAGATCCAGGGCTCTTTTTTAAAGATAAACTCAGATCCAAAAGCAAAATTTGATACATCTAAGTGTTTTCGAGTTATGGGACAAAAATGAAAATTTTGGGTTTTCGAAAATTTTGAATAACACTATTATTTATAAAATATTCAAAATCGGTAAAAACGTTCTTCAGACACTTTTTGCTTTTGGATCTGAGTTTATCTTTAAAAAAGAGCCCTGGACAGAGACATCAAATTTTCTCTATCTTGTATGATAAGGGTACGTTCCATTTAAAACCATCGAAAAAAACTCATCTTGTACACACACCTGCATACTATTGAAAATTATCTCATTGTGCTTTTAAATTTAATTTTTTCGGATAAGCAAAAGTCCTTGAAACTGTAATAAAAATGCAATATCTAGATGTGAGAAAGTTTCTTCTTATGAATGAAACTTTTTATTTCAGTTCAAGGACTTTTGATTTTACGAATATTCTTGAAATGCAAACGAACATTTAAAAAATTAAATTTGACATCCGTGCAGGTGGCCTTCAAAATTCTATTTAACCTCTAATAGATAGGACTTTACGTAAAAACTGCATGAAGGAATATGTAATGACCTTCATACCAGCATGTGAACGTGAAGACTTACAAATTTCATCAGTTAGTTATTTAGAATATTTATAATTAATGCATCACTCTTTAAAATGTTTATTACCTTGTAAAAGTAAAAATCAATGCATACATGTCCGCAACTTCACTAGAATTATTAATTCATTAATATTTCCAAATTTACTGTTTATAATTGACCAAAGTGCCTTGTCTTTATTTATAAGATACTTAGATCTCGATTGAAATTCTTTGTCAATAGCTTTATTGTGATTGAAATCACTTTTTAAACGCATTACAACACGCGAATCATATATTTGGACGAAAAAAGTTTCTTTGATTTCGCAAGCCAAGTAAAGTGGTCGTTGTGATCTCGATATAAGTATAAATACCCTGCTTTGTCCATCTTGGTAGACAATGTTAACCAAAAAGCGAAAGAGTGCGGGTGGTTAAGTGAATACTCTAATCAATACACTCCCCATTGAATTGCATTTACCTGGTTACCAGTATTGTGGGCGTGGTACAAGAAACGAGTCGCATGCGGTAACCCCGGTATTAATCAATTAGATGCTCAGTGCAAATTTTATGTTGTGAGTTATAAAGATTCCGGCGATTTAGAAAGTAGAAAGTAGACATAGCGCGGATACAATTTTAGAAGAAAACGCTTGGGGACGCTTTAAATCATCAGACGCAACATTAGGTGAACGAAGTGCGGCTTTGACAGTCGGTAGCACCATGAAAGCAAAGAGAAAATTAGGGATGAGGTGATCTAAGAAGACTGGTGAAAAATTATCGCATTTACGAAAAACAATAGCTAAAAAAATCAAACCTAACGGAAATTTCACAAACACAATAAAGTCGACGCTTTCAACAGCGAAACGTGTAAAGTTTAGGAGGAAAGAAAAACATTAAAATTCCCTAGAGCAATTTCCTTACCTAAACAAGGATGGTATTTACCATTTCTTATTCCGCTATTCGCAGGATTATCATCAATCGGTGCTGAAGCTAAAAATGCCAAAAAAATTGCAGTAAGAGACATCGCGCCATAATCGCATGATCGAGTCTATCGCAATAGGCCTCGTGAAAGGCCGTGCACTTTATACCATACAAATCTAGTGGTGGTGTGTTATACCGTTGACTGAAAACTTATATTTTTTACTCAATGGTTATACTTAAAACCGTTCCCAAAATACTGAATAGATTACCCGAAAGACCGTTAACAGATATTGATTTACAGAAATACACCAAAAATGTACCCTACTTTAGAGGTACTTTTATGCCTAAAGTACCATGGAAAAATGAACCTCCAATTAATAACCTAGATAGCCAATGCGGACCAGCTACGCCTTGGGTTTGTTACAAAAATCAAGATAAAAAGGTAGGGTATTACGATAGCTTCGGTAATCTTCGACCACCAATCGTGATTAACTACGTTCGGGGATGTAAAATATATTATAATTATAACCAAGCTCAAGAATTTAATGCTATTATTTGCGGACACTTATGCCTACAATTTTTATATAAATAATAAAACCTCAAATTTTCTCAGTTATGTCAATAACATTCAGTTTAGAAGGTGTTTGTAACACAGCTAGCTACAACTTCTATCCAGCGATAGAACTAGATTTGAGGAAGAAATACGTCATCGGATTGGTTAGATTTTACAGCTGCAATAGCATTAGAAACGTTTATACAGGCAACGATAATTTTATTTTTGAAGAAATCTATCTCATTTGCAGGTGATTAATATTCCACATGGTGCATATGAGTTAGATGAAATTAGTAATTATCTAAAATCTAAAATACCCACAGAAAAATTTATTATTATAGCAAACAACAATACACTTAAATGTGAGATAAACAGTTCATTTGAGATTGATTTTATTAAAAAAAATAGCATTAGTCGCGTGCTGGGGTTTGAGTCTAAAATACTAGAACCAAATATCTACATACGTATGCATTAGACATCCAAATACTTGAACATACCAATCTACACGTAAAGTGCAACATTATAAAAGGATCTTATCGAAAGGGGGAAACCTGCAAAAGTACTATATGAGATTGATGTTTCAGTCCTACCAGGTTATCGTCTAGATAACACCCCAAGCAATACTCAATATTCAGATGTAAACACTAATCAAAAGGATGAATTGATAGACCTTGGTGAAAGTGAACCATTCACAGTACGCCTAGAACTGAAACAACATGGGTCTGAGAATTAATCAAGGACCAATTCGATCTTCGTATAAAAGACATCATCCCTACAGTAAGTCACCAACCTTCATTGCGGTTAACATCTGCAGAGAAAAACTTTTTAACATCAAATGGCCAAATCATTAAAGGCCCTTCAACATGTACATTTTGATGATACATACTATAATTAAATCATATATTCACACTGCTCTTCCGTATGGATCTTCTAAAGATGGACCTTCTGAAGAAATACACATCGTAATTCAAAGTTAAAATCTAATTACGGCTATCTACGATAGTTTTCTGTACGAAGGCAAACTTGGTCTCAAAAAAGAGGATGATACGACATCATACAACTTAACCAATAATTTCCCCAACTTTCTTTTCGAAGAAATTCGTTATGAGTTAGGTGATCAAAGAGTGGAAGTTTGCAGGAATCCGGGCATAACGTCTGCACTAAGTCATTTGGGGTCGTCGCCAAAGAATGAAGAACCATTACAAGTAGAATTCGATGGAGAAAAAGAATTTTCAGTATGCATACCATTGAACCACATATTTGAAATAATGGAGGATTATCGGCAAGTAATCGTGAATATACGGTAAGTGTTGATTTTAATTCGATCTAGAAGCGATAAAAATTGCTACTATGGTGACGTTGATACAGCAATAATATTAAATACAATTCAATGGAAAGTATCGCACTTAACACTTTGCCAAACTTGACTTGTTTGAAGGAATCAATAAAAATTCTATTATTACTGCTCCATTTCGTTAATGCGAGTTATATGAATTACCTGCTTTACAGCAAGCAACCTCAGACACATGGCCAATAAAAACGTCGGCGCAACTGAAAAAACCATTGGATAATTGTTGCATTCCAACAAGGTAAAAGGTACACAAAGTCAGCAAGGACCGGAAATTTTGATCACATTAATATCAGAAACCTTAAAGTACATCTGAATTCTGAGTATTATCCATAATTAATTATCCAAGTAATGCATTTGAACTTTGGTGCTAACCAATACATACCTGCTTATCACAATTTTTTGAAATTCCTATGTAGTTACTATGGTGAAGATTATAAAGATGCATTATTCAACTATTCCGAATTCAAACCACATGCAGTATTCATAATGTACCGCTCTGAACAAAATGAATCCTTAAAAAAGTCAACAGTAGACATCAAATTGGAAATGAAATCTCTAATACCTTTCGATAATGGAATCGTTGTCTATGGCCTTATTCTCCATGATGCTATTATGCAGTACAACCCTATCAGCGGAGAAGTGAAAAAATTATAATTATTTTTAATATGCACTCTGTATGTCTAGTATATAAATAAAAATGTTTTAATTATTCGATTAGTTTTATTTCATCCGTTAACGATGAAAGTAGTTGCTCAGAAACAAAAACTTACAATTCAAAATCATGACTTTGATGAAAAATCTAGTACTCCAAAACATGGTTATTTACTTCCTAATAGTATACGTGGTATTATATGCAGCGCCCCCCCCCCCCAATTATGGTAAAACAAACACAATGATCAGTTTGATTACTGAGAAAAATGGTTTGAAATTTAAACATGTATACGTATAATCTAAGTCATTGAATCAAAACAAGCACAAACTTTTACAGGAAATCTTACTTCCAATGAGGGATATAGGTTACTTTACCTTCAGTGATGATCAAGATGTGATTGAGCCTAATTGTGCAAAATCAAACTCTTTTTACCTTCGATGATATCGCATGTGAAAAGCAAAATAACATAAGGGCATATTTTTCTATGGGTAGGCATACCGATATTTGGTTCAAACTTACAGTAAAATTCCAAAACGATTAATTCGTGATCACGCACATCATAAGCATGAAGTTGTTTCGTGAGATGTGTTCAAAGTGCTTATCATTGCATTAGGGTAGAAATTATTTATTATTACACTTTAATGCATTCAGTTTGAATTGTAATCTGGTTTCCGCAAACTGTAAGACATAATTTCGGTTGATTGATTGAGTTTTATCTGATGTTCGAGCGTGATTTGTTTGTTTGTTTGTTTGTTTGTGTTTGTTTGTTTGTGTTTGTTTGTTTATGTTTGTTTGTGTTTGTTTGATTGTGTTTGTTTGTGTTTGTTTGTTTGTGTTTGTTTGTGTTTGTTTGTTTGTGTTTGTTTGTTTGTGTTTGATTGTTTGTTTGTTTGTGTTTGTTTTTGTTTGTGTTTGTTTGTTTGTGTTTGTGTTTGTTTGTGCTTGTTTGTTTGTGTTTGTTTGTGTTTTGTTTGTTTGTGTTTGTTTGTATTTGTTTGTTTGTTTGTGTTTGTTTGTTTTTGTTTGTGTTTGTTTGTTTTTGTTTGTGTTTGTTTGTGTTTGTTTGTGTTTGTTTATGTTTGTTTGTGTTTGTTTGTGTTATTAGTATTATAATACAGAATTAATAACTCGGTACGGCCCCAAAGTCCAACAACTATTCAGAAAGCTTGAAACATCCATGCACAAGCTGGCACTAGGGAGAACCATATAACCTTCTTCGCAAAGCCTTTGATAAGAACATCCTGATGACGAAAGCAGAGCCAGGTTCCGAAACGTCGCGCTACAAAAGCAAAAACTGTGAAAACATTTTTTTTATTGTTTCATTTTTGAGTGGCATGATAAATTAAACAATATTCCTAAATGTAATGTTATTTACTTTGCGTAGGTGGCATACGGCCTTAATAAGGTACCAGACATATCTTTAGTTGGATATTTGTTATTATTAGTAATTTAACGCGTATTTTTATTAATTTATTTTGTTCTGTCCAACTGAAATGGGGAACTTAAAAAAAATAGTTTCGGTCAAAAAATTCAAGGAATTAATTCATAAAATTTTAAAACCATCCAGAGTACTTAAACATTAAAAAAAATTTTTTTGTGGGAATCATGTTTTTATCTAACCGTGACGAATTTTATAAATACATTCTGTCAAAAAAGGTCGTAAATACAACACATATGAGCTATTATTCATCAAAAGTTATTTTGTCGCCTCCAAAATATGCCCCATCACAGGCACACACATGCCAGCGAATTTGTTTTTATGGCTGCAATCGACTGAAAACGAGTTTCACGCTGGGAATTTGAATTTGTGAAACAAAAAGTCAGCAGAAGCCATATCAAGTGAATACGGTGCTTGTTCGATCACATTTGTCGCGTTTTTGGCCAAAAATGTGTGAGATGGAGCGTTGCCATGATGCAAAATCTATGAATTGTTTGTCCACAAATCTGGCCGTTTAAGGCGTACATTCTCTCTCAAACGCTTCATAACGCCCAATTAATACTCCTTATCGACTGCCTGGCCTTTCAGAAGTAATTCGTAGTGAACCATACCACAATTTTGACGATTATTGTTGGATTTTTGACTGGTTATGCATGTCATACTCAAATACGGACGTCTCATAGATCTTTTTGCAAAAAAAATTAGATATTTTGCAACAAGTCTTGCTGCTATGCGTCTCACGAACCCAAAACATAAACTAAAATTGTCCGAACTGACTCGTGAGAGAAGTTCTTGAGCTAGCTCTCTCAAACTAAAACGACGATATGATGCATTGAAAAGGTTGATAAATTGAAAGAATTGGTGCTTCCAGCAAAACGAAATTCCATTAGCAACACAAAATATAAGGAAACTAGTTGTTCAACAAAATTATTCATGATAAAAACACTCTTGAGGTCAACAAAAATGACTAATGTTAACAAACTTAGGTGACAGATCGCGTTCAAATAGTTGACAGTGCTACCAACTTAGCACAAAGAAAATGTTCAAAAACATTTACGCGGGCTCTTTATATGTGGAACTCAGGGTACTTTGTTTTTATTGGTTTCCGTAAAATTTACATTTTTGCAATTAAGAGGTTTGCGAATTAAGATAACCATATGCTACCAGTTGTACAGGCTGTGTCAAAGAGAGAGTAAAGTAAACCGATGCTTTATGGGTAAGTTTGCCAATATAATGTCTTTATTATATGATATGGCTAGTAAGTGTACCCATTTTAAAATTATTCTTGACTATGTTCCAAAAAAGCAGGGAAGACAAAGTTAGTATTTCATTAATGGAACTCCCGGTATATCACTCGGTGTTTGGATTCTACGTGCAATTACAGATCTTTATTTACATAAGTTCCATGCATGTAAAATTTATGGTTTTTGATATAATTGAATTTGTCCAAAAAATCGCATTTACAGGTATAAACTTATTTACTGTATCTTCAAATTTCTCATGGGTTGACCATCTTCTGTCAGCTACCAAAACAGCTGCTCGTAAAATAGGATTTTTGTACAGATCTAAGCAGTACTTTACCTCTCGACAACTCCTTCTGCTGTATAAGGCCCAAATTCGGCCTCATCTGGAATACAATTCTCACCTTTGGGTTAGTGCTCCCCAATACGCTCTCGATATCGTTGATCGTATTCAAAAGAGAGCGATTAGGCTTATAAATGACCCGTCCTTATCTTCTCACATACAGTCCCTTGAGCATAGAAGGATGGTTTCAGTTCTTTCTTTGTATTATCGTTATTACAACGGCTATTGTGCTGGTGAATTACATTCTTTGATACCATCTCCGGCTATCTTCGCGAGAAACACCCGGTTCGCTCATTCACATCATCAGTATGCAGTACAAATCTCCACTTGTCGTACCAAACGGGCGCAATCCACATTTTTCTACACGGCTTCTAACCTCTGGAATGATCTCCCTAGTTCCTGTTTTCCTCTCACTTATGATATGAGAAAATTTAAGGTAGCTGTTCATAGGCATCTATTGGCAATTCATTATCCCTCTATCCATCCTCCTAAGTGTTCCTGAGTGCTTTAGCACGATAGGCCTTATTTAGCCTGTTCAGGTCCACAATCACAAAAAAAAAAAAAAAAAAACTAAATTTAAACCTATGTTCTGAATAAGAAATATTAGAGATAAATGCTACAGGGTGTTAAAAATATCCGCGAAACATGAAATTAAAAAATATCACTTTTCTCAAATAGAAATCTCTGTATGTTTTTCCGCTGTTAAAGAGAATTAAAAACGACACAATTCTTTATTAGTATGACCTATACCTATGTCACTCTGTTTTTGAGTTATTTTGATTTTTCAACGTTATTCAATATTTCAATGGTTTTTCTTGTGATTATTCGCAGTAGCCATGAAAACAATTTCTCACATGACAAATATTTGACCTATCAAACTATTGTTCAAACTGTTGTTGCATTTTGGTAGCCATTTAAGATTGTAGAGTTTTGTGTGTTGTTACGGTCGAAAATGAAACTAAAACGGCAGGTAATAGACAATTAAACTGCACCGGACTAGCTTGGTGGGACAGAGGGCATGGGCGTGTTTTTGAATTTAAAAATACTGAAGGTGGTTAGTCGTATTGTCGAAAGTCACACATAAGGATGCGTCGTAATTAGAATAAAGTTAAGTAAAAGGACGCCAGACTTATTAAGACGAAATCGGTAAGAATACACTTGGGCACACGTAAATAAATTAACCTTCAACAGTCACTTACATTACGTTGGCTACCTCCAGGTGCGCGTTGGAAATGCTTCGAAACTTTAGCTCTAGAACAGATCTTAAGAATATCCACACGCTCAAAATAGCGTGGGCGCAAATCAGCTATTGGGTTTCAATGACTTCTTTAAGTTTATATTTCGTTACGTTATCCCAACGCTTGTCAACAAAATAATTCAAACACAATAATAAAAAAAAATAATGAACGTTAAATGTTACTCTTAAATCTCATTAACTCAAATTTTAATACTACTCAATTCCAAAGCTCTGTCATAAATTGAACTCCAAACAAAGATAATAATTTCGCTGGTCACAAATTAACACTATAAAATTCTGTTAATTGTTCGTCTATTATATCTAAATATATCTCAAAAAGCACACAAATACATAGGTTTATTTACAATGGTTTCGGTTTGATTTACAATCTTAAATGCTAGAAAACGGGAACATACAATGGTCAACCTTATAATCTTACCAAATGCCTTTGATTTTAAACTACGCAAATAGAATTATCTAAATATGAATAAATCAAAAACAATACGTAACCAATTGGTCACTAAAAATTTTATCAACGGAAATGTTCATATTTTATTCGCTCGTCAACCAATAATTTCACCGAGTTTACAAACAAAGATATGGTAAAGTATTCACAATAACGTACTATGTTGAGTTACCTTCTCCACCGGGCAGCAACGAAAGCAACTGGAACAGCTCCAGGATACCAGCAGAATGTCCTCGATCGGAAAACCAATACGGCCCAATCTTAATTTAGATAGCGATACATTGAACTTAATTGGTCACGACGTTATATAGTTTATGTGCACAAAACGAATAGCTTTTCCACACGAGATATTTACACACTTTAATGTTCAATTAAATCGGTAGCTCTATTTACAAGTCTGTTCAATTATTAAAATGGAAAGAAAAAAAAAGGTTTATTTACAAATTATTTACAGTGAGACTTTCGTCTGTTGCAGCTGATTTTCTTTTACGGGGGAAACGAAACGTTGTGCCTTCACAATTGTTTCATTCGGTAATATAAATCGGCTTTAAGCGCGACCTCGAACCACCACTAAGATGCACTCAGATAAATACATAACTTAGTGAAATGTTCGTTAATTGATCCCACCGTCTGTAACTTAAAATAAATAAAATAAATAACCAGGAGGGATGAACGTCTAGGCAAATATCCACTAAGCGGGTGCTTTTAGTTGCAAACAACTTATCCAAAAATTCGGTCCTCCAGGTATTCGAAACAGGCACGCCCCCAAGCTGACAGATCACATCTCATACCCACGAAAATCAGATCGAAAATCCCCGCGTAATTAACTGCGCAAAAAACAGCTTCCTCCCCTCTCCATCATGCACCATATTTCTCAACATGATAAATCTGCAGACACTGCGACATGCACGACTCAAGTGCTAATTGTCGTCCACAGATTTATCGCTTAAACGATAATAATTACTTAACACTAATGGACCGAGATACTCCATTCCGGCAGAAAAACAGCGTCAATTATTAAACGCGATAAGTAAAATAACATCAGCAGCCCCCGCTTAAACAAGCAAACCAAGGAATTATCTCATCCTACTCTTTAAATACGAACTTTTCTTATCTACAACTACATTTTATTTTAACGAAACCTTTCATAAAAATTTACAGCAAAACTAATTTAGATTCAACTTTAAAATTTCGTATTTCCATTTAATTAATCCACCAAAGTATATAATAGCCAATTTCAAAAATCAAATCTTCATTGTAATACGAAAAGTTTAATTCGAAAATCACTACAACTTAGAAAATCAAACATCTATAGTTACTTTCACTTGCACATTGATGAACACAAAAAAAACACCAAGTTTCGTTAGCGTAAACAGAGTCACTAGCAAAAAAAATAATAAGAAGAAAAAAATACGTATATATACAGGGCGTTCAAATACACATGACAGTATTCAATAGTAAAATAAAGTGAATTAATTCCTATGGTTTATGTGTTAGGAAAGGCTATAAATAATAGTCTTCTTGTTCAAAGATTTTACAGAATAAAGCATCACTGGCAGTATGGCTTATATAAAATGCAAATTAGTGATCGGAAATATCAGTAAACGATAAAAAGAACTTGAGATTCTGCTTCATAATGAAGTCAGGTAGAAATATTATGTGAAACGTCACAATCAACAGTCAATCGGAAAACTAGAAAATTAAAGTATCATAGTCACCATATTACGAGGAATTACGTAATGATGATTTCGAAAGACGAGTAAAATTTTGCCAGTGGATTAATGGCTTAACTTGAAATTAATCCAAACTGTTAATCGTTGTAATATGCACTATTGCGCATTAGATAATCCATTTTGGATCCGACAAATCCAAAACCAAAACCACTAGTCCATGGATGTTTGGTGTAGCATGGTCCACAATAGAATTATTGGACTGTTTTTTTAACACTCCCCTGGCTGGCCTTATCTAACTTCAATTACCCCAAGAAGTTTTATCTAACCTCATTCATCTGCTTAGTAATGATGAAGACAGAATGTATGGCTGCAACAAAATGGTGCCCCTCCGCACTACCGCCGCGAGGAATGTGAACTTTTAGAGGATAATTATCCTCAAAAATAGATTGGTGTGGATGTTTTATCTAGTGGCCCCCAAGGTCGTATGATCTTACCCCATTATATTTGTTCTTATGGGAATATAATAACAAACGTACATATGTCACATCTCCCGGTACAAAAGAAGATATGGAAGATAGAATACGAGACGCTTATGAAACGATAACACTGGAGATGCTGGGGAACGTGGGGAAAAACATAATAAAACGAGTAAATGTATGCATTCAGCAAGAGGGACACCGTTTCGTTCATATTTTAAGAAGAACTCTGTAGTAATTATTGAATTATCCAATGACTTGAGAATGTTCGTTTATTTTATATCAAGCTCTTTTGATAACGTAGTATATTATCTGTTGGAGATAACATATCTATGTTAGTGTTTAGTATTTAATGCAAATTGTTGTCTCTCTTCTTTTTAAATTTCATGGCTGCTGCGAATAATCACAAGAAAAACCATTGAAATATTGAATAACATAGAAAAATCTAAACAATTCAAAAATAGTGCGAGATAGGTATAGGACATACTGGCAAAGAATAGTGTGGTTTTTAATTCTCTTTAACACAGCGTAAAAATATACAGATATCTTTAATTTCAAGTTTCGCAGGTTTGAACATAGATTCTGAACACCCTATAGCATTTATCTCTAATATTTCTTTTTCAGAACATAGGCCTAAACTTGATCCTTGATTCAAATATAAAAGTTTGTCTAACAAAACACAATACAGTACATAAACCGCTGCTAAATTATCCGCCATAATGCTTTCTCGTATATGTAAATAAATAACTTCAAAGCCCACAATACCTGAATTTTAAACACGCCATTTTGAATTTTGTAATATTGACAAATGATTTATTCTTAGCGATCTTAGAAACCCCCAATATCAGACTTTCAACAAAATTTTGCACCCTAAAAACGGTGTCATTGGCAATTTTAAAATTTTCTTATTTAATGTTTTACAAATTAACAATGTTGCAAAATTGAGCATTAGCCCACAATACCTGAATTTTAGTTAAATCGGATTTTAAAAATGATAATCCCCCATTCTTGCTCCGCCATTTTTAATTTTTTAATTTTGATAAATGATTTTCAAAAAAATTTGCACCCTAAAAATGGTGCGCCACTGGCAGTTTTAGTTTTTTTTTATTTAATGTTTTCCAAATTAACAAAGTTGCAAAATTGAGCATTAGCCCACAATACCCGAATTTTAGTCAAATCGGATTTTAAATCTCTATTTTTGATCCGTCATTTTGAATTTTTTCATTTTGACAAATGATTTATACTTAGCTATCTAAAAAACCCTCAGTACTCGAGCGAAAAAATCGGTTGATAAATTAAAAAATGCACAATTTTGTACCCTAAAAACGGCGGTCCACATTTTTTTATTTTGAAATTATAGAAAAAGTATTAGTTTGTTTTTTAACCCTGCGGAGGTCGCCGTTGATCTGCGAGATACTAGCTAAATGTTTCCTTAAATATTATTGCATATATCCAGTGCACATCTCTAATGTATTAAGTAGCTGCACATGTGTATATTGCCAGTAAGGTGCTACACCGTTTACTTCGTTAGTTTGGTTACAACAAGTGTTGTGTGAAGTTGCGTGATATCGGACGTTAAATTGTATCTGAGAGATACCGCGACCTCTCATGTTAGACATTGTTTAGGTGTTTCGTTTTGATTTTTTTTTTTGGGGGCTGTATGCTATATTCGGTGTTAAATTATATATATATTACCTACTAGGTCACTACCGTGACCTAGTATTAATACGGCCTTAGTTGTTTCGTTTTTATTTATTGTTTGAAATGTCTGAAAAAACAAATATTCCGATTCGATAATCCAGCAGATGTTGAAGAGTTACAGCGAGTGCTACTCGAATCCGACGATGAGAATGATGAAATCCAAAGTGGAAATGAATGCAGTGAACATGAAAACGATTTAGAAGATGAAGATTATGTAAAAGTTCGTTCAGAAGATTCGGAAACCGAACAAGATATTTCTAGTGAAGAGAGTGAAGATGAATTTAAAAGAGGGCGAAGAGTAATTTTTCGGAAAAAATAAAGAATCAAAATGGAGAAAAAATCTAGTAAGAAGCCAGATCAGAAGACAGCGGCAGAATATTTTGTGCCAACTTTCTTTAGTTTGGCCAAAAGCAAAAAATGCCGAAACAGAAATTGACACTTGGAGTTGCTTTATTACAGACGATATTTTGGATTTAATTTTATTGTATATAAATAAATATATCGGTTCTTTTTTGGAGCCGCTATTCGAGGGAAAGGGATGCTAAACGAATACATAAAATAGAACTGAAAGCGTTTTTGGATTTGCTATATCTAGCTGGTTTACATCGCAACAACAGACTAAATTTAGAGGATATGTGGGCTGCAGACGGTAGTGGAATCGAACTTTTTAGACTTACGATGTTTTTACGAAGATTTAGATTTATTCACAACTGCATTGGTTTGGTTTGACGATAAACTTACCCGCATAGAGCGCTTGAAAGTAGAGCGATTAGCGGCTGTGCGAGACATGTTTTCGTCATTTGTAGAAAATTGTAAACTGTATGGGACAGAATGTAACTATAGATGAAATGTTAGCGGGTTATAGAGGCAAATGCGGTTTCCGACAATATATTCCTTCGAAGCCTAATAAGGATGGAATAAAAATTTTTGCAATGGTGGATTCCAAAATATTTTACACCGGAAATCTGGAAATATATGCGGGTAAGCAGCCCGAAGGTCCTTACTTTGTTAGTAATAAACCTGTAGATGTAATAAAGAGACTTTCAGAACCGATTTATTCTTCAGGACGTAACATTACAGCCGATAATTGGTTTACCGACATAAATCTTGTCACCGACTTGAAAAAGAAACAATTTTCATATGTAGGTATTGTACGTAAAAATAAACCCCAACTGCCACCTGAATTATTATCTACTAAGAACAGACCTGAAAAGTCTAATTTATTTGTCTTTGGTGCAGATTGCACACTTCTCTCTCATGTGCCCAAAAAGGGAAAAAACGTAATTTTAGTGTCAAGTATACACTTTGACAACTCCGTGAATTTAGATTCGCAAAAGCCTGACATAATAGAGTATTATAGTCAAACTAAGTCGGGAGTTGACACTGTGGACCAGATGATTAGTTCATATAATGTAGCCGGAAACACCAGAAGGTGGTCGAAAATTTCTTAGAAAGCTTGTATCACAATTGTTGTCAGAACAAATAACAGGACGTTCAGAAGTCATTACAGGTATTCACAAGCCTTTGAGTTTAAAACTACAACAATTTCAGAAACAACCTGTAGGGGATTCTAAGCAAGATACAGAAAAACCTTCCACCTCAGGCAGGAAAAGAAAGAGATGTTCTCCGTGCTACACATCCAAAATGAGTAGGTTATCAAGATACTTCTGCAAGCGTTGTGAATAGTATTTAAGCCTTGAGCATAGCAATATTATTTGTGATGACTGTTGTAACTAATTATAGTTAATTGACGTTTAAGACATTTGTTCTATTTTTTCTTCTTTTTGTTAAATATTCATGTTTGTATTACTTCGTTTATAATGAAAATTTGTATTTCTTTTTGTTTTTTGTATGGTTTTTTTCAATAAACTGCGACTTATGATTGAAAATAAATACTTAATTACATATTACACGAGTATCTGCAGTGTTTTTTTTCACTTCAGCGCTTACCAGTACACCATGTATCTCACAGATACACGCGACCTCCCGTGTAACTTTTAGGGCCACGACCTCCCCAGGGTTAATTATGTAACTCTTTAAAATTTGAAGCAATTGATTTTTTTAATTTTCTAATCCCCTAAAAATGCCCCGCCACTGGTTGGATTTTGCTCATTAACGAACTTGACCTACATTTTATGGCAAAGAAATTTTGTACCTAATTTCATATCGATAGTTTTAATAGTTCAAAAGATATCCCGCACAAACAAACAGACACTGGCACGAAATTCTTTTTTCTAAAAACTTGATGTTTTATCTCTAGCTTTAATGTTTCAAAAGATATCGCACACACTCACACAGACATACAATCACACACGATAGTTTCTTTTCTAAAACTGTGTTGTTCGTATTGTTCATGCCACAAAACGTCGAGAAATGTAATAAAAAGATGTATGAGAAAGCAATAATAAAGTTATACCTGTACATGCAACTTTTTGGATGAAATTCAATTATATTTACATGCATGTATAAAAAATAGTTTTGTTCAATCCTACAACAGAAAGTTGTTGTTTCTAACTGTGGTTACGCATCTCGAAAGATTATGATTACACCACCTCAAAATATTCCCATGGCAACGCGTCACTGACGCAAAACGTTTTGCACTCACTAGTGACTGCAATATACTATATAGATTATTAAAATTAACGGTAGATACAATTATAAAGAAATCAACGCTTTATTTATTTATATTAAAATTAACAGTACATAGCAACCAGCCTGCTGCAGCCGCCTATATTTACTTAAATGTTGAAATAGGTCGGAAAATATTTCCAAAAAATACATATTTCTTAGAGTAGGATTGAACAAAACGAATTGCACCCGCTTGTGGGTCTTCGCGCACTCGGGCGGCCTACGCGCAGGTGCAATTTCGTACTTTCTCCACTTGTACTGTAATATACTATTATAATTGCACGTAGAATGCAAAAATCGAATGATATAGAGGGCGGTCCATTAAAAAAAATACTAACTTCGTTTTGCCCTGCTTTTTGAAACACTCTGCATGGTTAAGAATAAATTTAAAATGCGCACACTTTCTAGCCATATAATGTGATAAATACATTTTATTGGCAAAGTTTACCTATAAAGCACCAGTTTACTTTACTCTATCGTTGACTCACCCGGTGTATGTGATTTATCATGCTGTGACAAATATCGTCCTTGTTATAAGCAGAAATAAATTATCTACGAGAGCGTAATGTAATGCTAAATTGCACTGAGTAACGTCCAAGAATTGACGCACGCAATGGCCAGCTTCTAACACATTTTTTTCTTAAAGGGAGTCTTTGGAAACTGAGTTTTCTTAAGTGTTGATTTTATTTCACAATATAAATAAATTTTATGAAATAATTGCTTTAACGAATTAAATAATTGCCGAATTAGTCGAACATGTATTTCCCCGCTTAGTCATGCGCTATTTTTCATTTTACTAAATCTTTTTAATTACCGATAATGATCAGTTAGTTTCTTTTTTTTTGTAATGTTTAAAGTGAGGCTTTCATCCACTAAATAACAATAGAAAATGGAACTTACCTTCTTCGTATGGTGAGTCCATTATGGTGAATTATACTGAAAAATAAAAGAAAACAAATTAGTATTTTATTCTATATTTTTATAGATTAGGTATTTACAAAAAACATTGTCAAAACATACACATCAGTTGCCAGACTTTAAAAAATTGAAACGCACTTACAGTCTTACACCGAATCACAAACAATTTTTGATTTCTACCATCATATTTAGAACTTATTTAAAATAACAATTACTAATTTTAAATAAAAATTCAAGGTTGATGTATTTTTGAAATCTTTAATTATTCAGTCTGGTTAAAAATGAATGAATTGGATGAATGAGTAACGGTAATTATAAAAATAAAAGCTGTTCTTAATAGTAGATTTTTGTATTAAATTATTTATAAATTAACACATAAGATTATATCAATAAATAAAATTAAAAAGTCCTTGAATTATAATGATAGCTAAACTTATAAATTGGAGGTGGTAACAATAGGGACATTGAAAATGACATTGGTTGAATTCTTACATTCAGTCTTCTAATTATATTATTTACTTTAAGATGTGAAACAGTGAAAGTAAATTAACCATTTCTCCAAATCTCCAGTGAGACAATACCCTCCCGCACTATACTTTTTCTAATAATAAACGCTGCTGTATAACTGAGGGACCACCTAGTTTTTTGGAATATCTTCAACTGTATGATTAATTGCACTAAATTAAGTGTATGACAGACGAAATAGTCTTTAAAGACTTAACTCTCAGCTGCAAAATAGGCAACAAACAAAATTAATCGTTGTGAATATATTAGAAAATACTCGTTTCTTAATCATTTATCAAGATTGTTATGGTTTTTATTTTTATTGTTAGTATTCTGTTAAATTTATTATACAATGTGGAAAGAAGAAAGGTATGACTACTCCTAATAATTTGGTAGTGTTCAGGTTTTATGTCAAATGCTCGAACACGTCAACTTATGATAGGATTCATTTGTTTTTTATTATCTGTCAAAGATAGGACGTCATCGGCATTTTTCTTAAATTACAATATATGCATGTGATACATCATTTGAAAGCTCTTATTTCACTCGGTACGTTCATGGATTTTTATCTAATTCTGTGGACCGTTTAACAATGGCGGCCGTTCAATTGTGAAAATTGTCTGAAATTTGCCCCCAGTAAAAGAATAATTGTTTCTTGTTTTGTCAGAAAAAAAAGCAAATTATTAAACATGGTTTTATTGATGTATGATGATTGAGGGCAAATCACATAAATAGAGAAAACTTGGTTCAGTAAATGCTGAAAGTGAAAGTCTAAAAACAAATTCTTCTTGAACATTTCGTTATCATTTCTAGAGAAATTTTTCGTATTTCCGTTCTTATGCGGAACTTTAGATTAACGATATCTTTTGACCTAGTTAAAAAAAAAGTTGTATTTCAAATAACCCCACAAAAAAAAGTCCAAAGGGGTCATATCAGGTGACCTGGCCATTCAATGGGACACCGTCCACCAATCCATTTCGTATTCCGTAATTTCTGTTGCATAATGGGGCGGGGCTTCATCTTGTTGCAGCCAAATTTCTGGACTAGTTAAATCGGAATTATTGTGGTAAGAATAATGAATGATTAAAGCTGGCAAAAATTTTAACAGTAAAAAATTCAAGTAGGCTTTACCGTAAGATTTCCTTCAAAGAGAAATGGTCCTAACAACCAGTTTAAGGAACCCCTAGAAAGCCGCCCAGAAGAATTCCGTAACCTTAACCTTCCCGAAATCCATTTGGATAACCGGAGTACTTTTCATGAACCATCGCACCCGACCAGGTCAAAGCGTACTAGAAAAGGGACGCATTTCTAACCCAGGTCCTTATATCCAAAACCCTCCGGAACTCTTCCAACTGGGCTGTCCAGTAGTCTCCGTCAATCCAACCAAAACACAAGGATCCTCCGACATCCCAACTGTCACGAAGACAAATTTCCCAACCTGACCTGGCGCTCCAACAAAGCCCTAAACAGACTCTCCGACACAAATATAAACCCTAATCACCTTTCCTATATCACCTCCTGTGAACGCCGAATACACAGGCTACATTTCAGATATCCTAATGACCTCACAATGCAACTCGCAAACAGCACCTACCACAAATAGAATACAAACATTACAAAGAAATTTTGTACACAAAAGAATATTCGGCGACACAATCCCTACCAGAGAGACCCTTACCAATCCCTATAATTACCGATTTTCTCCATTCTCACGCAAAAACCCAAACATAAATTTTAGCTCCCTCCCTCTACCCTAAAACAACTGCGTGACGACCTCCCTAAGGAGAAGGATAATACCTCATATGTCTTCCGCATTTATTGGAAGACGACAACGCAGGAATTACCTGGTTAACGAGATTAGATTAATAACATACTAATATACACAGTACCCTTAATAGACTAATATACACGCTACCCTTAACCAAACAACACGCACACATTTAAAAATGTGTGTAAAAATGTAATCGATTTAATAATTAATTACGGCTGAACATAGCGCAAATCCAAAGGGATCTTTGATTGGTACGTTGAAACTTGAGACCTAAATGTAGCCGTGCAACTATTTACTCGATTTTGGGAACGAGGATCGGGATTATAAAACTATGTATGAGGACCAGTTTCAAAATTGGGTGATTAAATTCCTGCGCTGTTCAAACTACTCGCAAATCGTGTGGTGATACTGGATAATGCACCGTATCATTCGGTGCCGTTGACAAGTCATTCTCATTTTCTAGTAAGCTGCAGGATTGGTTGGTTAGTACGGGGTCGAAATTGATGGCAAAATTCCAAAAAAGAAGGGGTTCAGAAATTATGGATTGAGGCTTTATCAAAATATTATCCTACAATGTGCCAAAATATGGCTTCAGATTCTTCTGGTGACTTGGAATAAGACCCAACTGTTTGGCATCAAAATTTTAGTAAAAATACATTTAAATATTTGGTTTTTGTCAGGCCTTGGTTTAGCCACGACTAATTGCAACATGACCGGTTTTTTCGAAAAAACAAGCAATCATTTTCTTTGAAAGGCTTCGCGAGCGCACCACTTTTGTTGGTTTAGGTTCATTTTGGAACACTCATACAGATGATTGCTGTTTAATTTCATATTAATATGAATATATCCACGTTTAGTCACCAGTTACAATGTAATATACACAACTTGAACGACCATGGTCAAATTGTTTAAGCATTTCCTTGCACCACTTCACACGTCCTTTTTTTGAGCTTCTGTTAGAATGAGAGGAATCTAACGACTACAAAGCTTCCTGACATGTAAATGTTGTTTCAAAATGGTATGTATTTGTTTAGCCGCAATGCCTAAGGATGCCTGTATCTCACTGTATGTTGCATGTCGATCTGATAAAATCATTTCACGCACAGCATCAATATTCTTTGCGACAACAGAAGTGCATTGTCCACCTTCGCGAAAATCGTCATCAAGTAGATCTTCCACATTTGAATTCTGCAAGCCATTTGGAGAGCATGGTTTTAGACGGCGCTTCATCACCAAACAACTTTAGTTTTTTCACACAATGCTGTGGTGTTAAACGGTATTTAAAGTCGCAAAAGATCATCACTCGAAAATCACGATTCGAAATATCCATTTTTTCACCTCTTTTAAGCTAACAAGACCAAATGTGCAGAATCAAACGAAACCCATCAGATTATTTAGTAGTTATTTTGTACTAATTTGTACCATTAATAAAAATTTGTACCCCATGCCGTTTTTATAAAACTCGTGGCACTGCCAGATTAAGAAAAGGTAGCATGACCACAATAAAAAGAAAATTAAGATCAGCAATAGAAAGAACTGAATTTGTACTAATTTGTACCATAAAATAAATTAAATATTTTCACTTATTCCGTGAACAACAACCCCCAATTTATATCAGACATATTACGCTCAAGAGTAAACTACCCTTTCCTATCAGCAGAATCAATCGCTACTTGCACATATGACGCGGCATAATATATGCCGACAAAATATAAAGTTTTAGACTTTGTGCCCCCGCCGTTCCTTCGAAAACTACCCTCGACCTCTCTTAGGCTCAAGAGTAAACTACCCTTTTTTTATTGAAATCTGAATATTTACATTTTGACGGTACATATTATTTCACGTCATGTATTTATACAAGGATTCTGCCGATAAAAATAAGTACTTTACTCTCACTTGTGCCTAATAGGGGTCGGGGGTAGTATCCGAAAGAATGACAGACGTACAAATTAATTTTGTGTGTATAACACACACACACACACAGCATCACACAAAAACACACCAACACACACACAACAAACAAGCACAAACACACAACACACAGCACAGCACACACACACACACAACACACACACACACACACACACACGCAACACACACACACACACACACAAACAACACACACACACACACACACACAACACACACACACACACACAACACACACACACAACATAACATACACATTCATTAAATAAATAATATATATATATAATTTAATATATATATAATTATATATATATATATAATATATATATATATATATATATATATATATATATATATATATATATATATAATATACATATATATATATATATATATATATATATATATATATATATATATATATATAATATATATATATATATAATACACACACAACAATACAACACAACACACACACATATACACACATATATATACACACACACACACACACACACACACACACACACACACACACACACACACACACACACACACACACACACACACACACACACACACACACACACACACACACACACACACACACACACACACACACACACACACACACACACACACACACACACACACACACACACACACACACACACACACACACACACACACACACACACACACACACACACACACACACACACACACACACACACACACACACACACACACACACACACACACACACACACACACACACACACACACACACACACACACACACACACACACACACACACACACACACACACACACACACACACACACACACACACAGCACACACACACACTTACACACACACACACACACACACACATCACACATTCACATCACACACACACACACTACACACACACACACACACACGACACTGACACAGCACACACACACGTTACATCACACACATCACACAGTTCACTTACACACACACACACACACATCACACACACACACACAGCACACACATTTCAGTACACACACACACACTTGACGGACATAACACATCATCACACAGCACACATCACACATTCACACACACACATCACACATCATCACACACACACACTACACACACACACACTTACACATATATATACAGGGTGTCCATAAACTCTTTTCACAAAAGAAAACTGCAGATTCTAGAGCTGATTTTATGTCGATTTAACGTAAATTACCTTAATACCTCCTAAGAGATCTGGAGCTCTTGGAAGATGGCGCCCTAACATCGGTTTAATTTAAATATATTCAAAATGGTTTCCCTTTAAATGATAGCCTTCTGTACAATTATTTAGTGGAATATGCCCAATCGTATGGCGTGAAGATGATTTTTTAGTTGTACTCATAATCGGCTCGTTTGGGCGGGGCATTGAAACATTGTTATTCATAAGTTTTTGTTTTCCGAAATTTCGCAATTTTAACATAAAATTGAAAAAATTTCGATTTTTTCATAATGATACTCTTGTCTGAAGTCGCTACGACCGTTTTCGAAATAAATCGATTTGAACTTTTCATTTGTTAATCATACTTTTATAAAATTAACTAACGAATTCGTTTACAATTATGAAAGATGGCTATGGAAAATAAACAAAATATCAATTGCGTGAACGTGAAAATAACTAGTATTACAGGTACTAGTTGTGGTTAAAGTGTCAGATAAGTTTTAAGTGAAAGATGTTTTATTGTTTAGTTACATTACCGTAAATACAAGTTGAATATTGTTAGAATGGTTTCGTTTAGTAACGAAGAACATGCCGATATGCATTTAGTGTATGACGAAATGCAATGCAACGCTCGGGCAGTAGCACGTAGATATGCAGATAAATTTCCAGGTAGAAGACACCCTGCTCCTAAATCATTTACGCTTCTTCATCAAAGAATCGGTAATTCCTAAAAATAATGAAACGGGAAGACATGCTGATGTAATGGAAGAATATCAGGATGATATTTTAATGGAAATTGAGTATAATCTCGAAATAAGCGTAAGAAGGTTGGCTGCAATGTATCCCAATGTGTTAAAATCTTCTGTGTGGAACATTCTACATAAGGAAGACTTGTATCCTTTTCATTTCAAAAAAAGTTCAGTCCTTGCAAGCAGATGATTTTCCTACTCGTGTTGATTTTTCCAATTGGATGCAAAATAAATGGAATCAAGACGATTTTTTTTCTAATATTTTGTTTTGTGATGAAGCCGCTTTTACAAAAGATGGAATTTTTAATATGCACAATGCACACTGTTACTCCTATGTTGATGAAAACCCTCATGCGATAAGGGAAAGTAAACAGCAGGAAAAGTTTAGCATTAATGTATGGATAGGCGTTCTTGGTGATAAATTGCTTGGACCTATAGAATTGCCTAATCGTTTAAACGGCGAAGAATATCTCAACTTTGTACCAAATACTTTCATAAATACCGTACTTGTTTTCTCATTGTGATTATCGTTTGTGTGTTCTTGTGTTTCGTTTCTTTGTTAGATCCTGGTAGAGAGATAACTCGGCGTACAGTTCAATTGGATGAAGCAATTTTAGAAGCTGTGCATGAAGATCCCGCCAGAAGCAGTAGAGAAATTGCTCGAAATTAGAATGTTCCAAGTCAACAAACAGTGCATTCTGTATTACAAGAAAACCTCTTGCGACCATGCAATCTCAGAAGAGTGCAACCATTATATGAGAACGATGACTATTGCAGGATTAACTACTGCAATACTATAAGTATCCTGAATCGTCAACCACATTTCACACAAAAAATCTTGTGGAAAGACGAATACACTTTTTAATTGCCATAACATGCACATTTGGACAGATGAAAGTCTTCATCAGTACCGTGAATTTGGACATAAGCGGAAGTTTTCGGTTAATGTTTGGTTGGGAATTCTTAATCGCCGAGTCATTGTGCCTTTGGTTCCCCGACAATATATGTATTACATGCACTATGGTGCTCCTGCACACAATTCGCGAATAGTAAGACAGTGGCTATTCCAACACTTTGCGAATCGGTGGATTGGCCGTAATTGCCCAATAGGATGGCCTGCTAGGTCCCCGGACCTTAGTCCATTAGATTTTTTTGCATGCGGATTTCTGAAGGAAAAAGTATATGCGACTCCGCCTGGAAATAACGACGATGTAATGAAGGGAAAATTGCCTGCGGTGCAATTGATCACACCTGAAATGTTGCGAGCGGTTCAATGCTATTCCACGTAGACTTAGTCTATATTTACAAGCAAATGGCCGTTCAATTTGAGCTAACACCTCAGCAATCACTTCGGCAAATAATCCCCACATCTGTAATAACAAGTTTGTAACACTCTGACCTCTTCACCTTACAAGTTTAATTCCATACAACAATGCCTCGGTGCTTTGCAAATAATAATATGAATCACCCATAAGTGCAACTCTATATTTTAATAATTAATATCGTCAATTTGACATACCGTTTTGTTTGTGGCTTACTTAGTTACACATGACTACATGATACCTGTGTGATTCTGTGTTGCCAGATGTACACATTCTTTGTGTTGCTCCTGATGGACTCTGAGGCCATTTACGGCATTTCTGTATTAGGATTTTTTCCTAATACAAAAATGCCATACATGGCTTCAGAGTCCATCAGGAGCAACACAAAGAATGAGTAGTTTACTCTTGAGCCTAATAGGGGTCGAGGGTAGTTTTTGAAGGAACGGCGGGGGTACAAAATCTAAAACTTTATATTTTGTCGGTACATATTATACCGCGTCGCATGTGCAAGTAGCGATTGATTCTGCTGATAGGGAAGAGTAGTTTACCCTTGACCTTAATATGTCTGAAATCAATTGGGGTTGTTTTTCACGGAATAAATGAAAATATTTAATTTATTTACAAATTAATACAAATTCAGTTCTTTCTATTGCTGATCTTAATTTTCTTTTTATCGTTTTTTTTATTGGACTTGTCTTAATGTGGCAGCGCCATGGATTGTTTAAAAACGGCATGGGGTACAAAATTTTTATTAATGGTACAAAATAAGTACTAATTAATCTGATAGGTTTCGTTTGATTCCGCCCATTAGGTCTTGCTAGCTTAAAAGAGATCATTTTTTCACAAACTTTCTACTTTAAATTTCTACTGAAATGAAACTGCTGTGTTTACAATAAAATTATCATTTGTACTAATGCTATCAAATGTCAAATATTACGATTATGACAATCGCAGAACCTTAGCATTTATTTCGCGAACTTTAGCAGTGATCCTCGTATTAGATAAGACACGATGTTGTCATTTATGACCAATGTAAACAATGTACATTTTCCATTTAATGCAGGTAATAGAGGTTTTCGTGCAAAGTCTACATAGCATGAAGTACCATGTTGCAATGCTGAATTAGTTTCACTTTGAAAATATAACCTTCAATTTTTAAAAATCAAGCTACGCTAGTAACTTTTTGTTCTTTTGACAGTGCCCCACTCAGTGGCGAAACTACAAATTTTTTCTGGGGGGCGGGCTCTTTTTGGGGAGGGTGCGTATAAAAATTTTGTTGGGGCGTACACACCACTTTTTTATAGATGCATGCGCATGAAAACTACGTCAATCTTGTTTTCACTCTCAATTTTAAACAGTTTTGGTTTTCATCATCATGGTTTGTCATATACCTGCTTTAAATAAAAGACTTTCTTGTTTTCACATTTTATTTAGGAAATTTAACATATAAGTATGAATAAAAAAAACTTCAAACTAATTTTAGTTTTCTATCTGTTTTATAAAACAGAGAGAACTTGTTCAGCTGACAATTTCTGCTTAACTAAAGCATTTTCGATACAGAGAAGTGATAAATTTGAAAATCTATCTTGCACCATTGTGGTTCTCAGCCATGTTTTTATCCGCCTCATAGCGGAGAAACTTCATTCGCAACCAGCTGAACTGATTGGAAGGCCTACAGCAATTTGTAGTAATTTGTAAAGATTTGGAGTCAGATCCCCCTTCACTTGAACTTTTAGATTTTCCAACGTGATTTCAAGGTTTTTATTTTCGAATAAATTTCGTATCACTAAAACTTCAGCTTGAAGTGTTGAGATTTCGATATTGAAGGCCCTCTGATAATTGGCGACGAACTCAAATGCTTGATCCAAATCTAGCTTCATAAAGGAATCAATCGATCTTGCAAGGGGAAGATTTTCAAATCGTTTTTTCATATTGCCAATCACGTTGTCCATGACTTGGTAGTAAATGTTGACTTTCCAGTATTCGGGAGCTGTAGTTCCTGCAGGTATGTCGATCAGAGATGATTTACCCAGGGTTGAGTCAGATAGATATTCATTAAGCCTTTGTGGTTGCTTCCTTTTTTTTGAAATGCTTAAAGGCTCCAAACAAATGTCTTGTTCTCCTGAGAATTTTTTCTATTTCACTCCACAAGTCCTCAAATTTGTTCCTCTTCTCTTCAAAGCTACTTATAGTGCTATCTATGATATCACTAGCCTGGCCTAGTGTGGCATCTTTTCTCTGAAAATATTTACTCAGTACATTTGCGACCATTAACACTGAATGGAAGACGAACACACAAACGATAAATTGTGGCTTTATCATTGATGCCTGTATTCCCAGTGCTTCTACAGAATTTTTGTCTCGCCCTTGTTCAATTTCCTCATCCAGAGCATTTCGAATTGCTTGGAAATTTTTCAAAAGGGATTTGCAATTTTCATATCGACAACTCCACCTGGTACTGCTAAGAGTGTTGAAAAATGCAGCTGCAGTAGACACCTTAGCACAACTGTCGACAATTACCAAGTTCATCCTGTGTGCCAAGCAATGAAAGTAAATGGCTTGTGGATGATCCTCCCTTATTTTGGCTTGCAGTCCTTGGTGTTTCCCAGACAACACTGGCTCCATCATAAGATTGGCCAATTAATATAGCGTTATTCAACAAAGTGCATTTACTAGATACTTTTTAATAAGTATTTTTAAACTCTCGGCATCTCTAGAAGAAGAACAATCTACGAAACCAAAAAAACGTTCCTCAACTTCCAAGCCTACGGTATATCTGATTGCCACGGACAATTGTTCTTGTTTGTAGCACCTAGCTTCATCAACCATTATCGAAAAAAACCACATTGCCCCATTGGGCCCCTTGGCTGCGAAGGACCACTATCGAGAGTTCCCAGATCTTGATCTTCTGGATCATTTCGTCCTCTTTGATTTGTTTCTGCAGATGTAAAAACATCGGATATTTTGCTACCTTGCCCTTCTTCAGCGGATTTATTTACATCTTCTCGTATGCCTCCACCAACATTTTCTATATTTGAAGTTGAAGATTGTGTTAAATCACAAGCTATCTCAATATGTGTTGTTGAGTCATACTGGAGTAGACGTTTGCCTTGTCTCAGTCTCATCTTTGTCGGGTTGATTTGTGGCAGATTTGAAAAACGATCGTATGTCTTTGAATTTCTTCATATTCAAACCGCCCACAATCTGCAATCTGCAACGCAAATAAAAACAAATTTATAAACACCGAAGCTAACTGCTCGGACACTGATGGAGAAACAAGTAAAAGGCGTGAAAGAAAGTACAAATCAAAATCCCCTTGCAGTTTTAACTTTAAACTATTATTATTATTATTATTAGCTGAAACTTGTGATGCAATCTTTCCTTTTTTTTTCACCCATCAAAATTTTAACATCTTATAATACTCTAAAACAAACATACAAATAAGTAAAATTACCTTAGTCCTTAATTGTTTGATGTTTTATTTCACACAGCACTGTGCTGTCAGCACAGAAGACTTAGAACATGGAACACCGAACACAGGTTATATTGGCACTTGGCTCATAATAATAATAATAATAATAATATTACATAAAACATTAAACATAACTATAACAAGTACTAACCCCATGAATTCATCTGCGTTGCAGCGTTGCTTATATAGGTACCGATGACGCAAGCAACCCTTCCCGAATCTTCTAGAAGTTCGATGACTAATAATTTACGTAAGCTGCTGTCTGCGTCTGCCGAGGCATCGTAATTATGATTCATACATCTAGATTGTTCGGAATAATGAGTCACCATTTCCGGTATGTTTTTTAAGTTTCAAGTCTCGCTTCCTTTATAAAAAGTTATCTTTTAGAATGTTAATGTAAACTGTATATAAACTAATCTAATCTACTAATCTTTGCGGCGTCTTTATGCTTGCTGGGTTTACTACATCGTGAAAGAGGAACTATACATGCTATTGTTTATGCATCAACACTCAACGCATATCAGTATTATGAACCAAAACAATTCCAAGAGCAGCACAGTCACAGTCAGCAGTCTACCGCCGCCGCGCCGCTTAGCTAAACAAATATTATTTCACCGATACAACTTATGCTCGAATGACGAATATTCTAATGTCCTTATATAATAAATAATAATTAATAATTGTACTTATAGCTATGTCACTATAACTACTCGTTTGTTTATCGCAATGGTCTAAGATTTAACGAATTAAGTTGTTAGATGGAATTTAAGATAAGAATGAAAAATGGTGAAGTGCTCCGTTTTTCTGGGGTGTCACGGCTTCCCTGGCACACCTTGCACCCACCCCCCCTAGTTTCGCCACTGGCCCCACTCTCTCCCTAGATGTCCATAGCCTGCTCTAATGCAAAATAAGATGGAACAGAGTATACTTCCGATCAATTTATTTTATGTGGCCAGTAAGCACTTTAGAGGTAACATTAAAAATGCTTGAAAATGAATAAACACGTATTTTTCATAATCTTACAAGTAGCTATAATAATTGACACTTTACTTCAAGGTGAATAAAGTGACCCTTAAAACTAAAACCTTACAAAAAGTAAACTTAGTTCACTTGTTGATTATACTCTAAATCACAATGTAAGCGAAACGTAGACAAATCCATATATTTTTTAAGTAGGAATTAACAGAACTGTTACTAATTTAAGGCGCCAAACTTCCTACATTTTTTTACAGCGTAGTCATTTAACTAATCTTTGATTTGATGTTTATTGCTTTTGCTTTAAATACTATCCTATTCTCATACCTATACAGAACAGAAACCTAGCACATGCGACATGATTTTTTATTTTATAAATAGCGCATAAGAACGTATAAGTGCATTACTTAGCAATTCATCTAGGGTTTCATTGACGGAATTTATGTATTTGTGAAAAATTGTTTCTGTTTCTTATTAAAACTTAAATAGTAGTAGATTAGTATGCTTAAGGGGAGACTACTTTTTAGGCAAGAAAAATTGCATTTATCGTTTTTTATCCCAAAATAATCTCCATTTCTTTCTACTTAGTATTTACAAATCACCCTTATAGTAAAAAAAAAAAAAAAAATAGATAAGATAACTCTGCAGAAATTCTTATTCCTGTTTATTAGTATTTTAATAGTATAGGGCTGGCATCACTGTTTGTTATTGTCAGCAGCTGTTTGCTCTATTGTTATGTGTTTACTGCTAAGGTTATGTTGTGGATATTGTTTACAGTCTGATTACAATTTATAGAATTGTGTTACAAATACATTTTTTGTTGTGCTTAGTGTTTGTTACCTAGAAACAACGCCCAGGATAAAAAAATTTAGTTCTAGACGGTTTTATGAAACCAATTCAGCAAATCATCTTCAAGTAGGCCTAACCAATCTTTAAGTTCTAGTAGCTCTTCAGCTCTTGTAAGTCGTGAGGTGAAGCAAATTGTCTCGAACTTGAGATCGATGATCAATTTAAATCTAGTTTAGCACACAGAATTTTACTCAAGTGCCGTATATGTGGATTTGAAGCAAACTGTATAACCTCCAATTGTGTAAGGAATAAATATGAAGTGAATACAAGATGTGTATGCACTTAGGTCTATTGCCATGTGATTGGAATCAGGTAGAATGTTTTCCGCAGTGATGAATCTGGCACCACCGAGCACTAGGATAGCAGGATACAGCAAGATACTGTCTAAAGCTACTTCTGAGGTATGTGAGGCTTCCCTTAGGAATGCAGCTGTTGAAGCCTAGGAAGAGAATGAAGGAAATGGTGATGTAACCACCGCTTTTGATAGTACTTGGCAGCAGCGAGGCTTGACTTCACTGAACGGAGTGATGACAGTAACTTATTTCGATACTGGAAAAGTATTGGATTTTGAATGCTTCAGCAAGTATTGTGCAAGTTGTGTAAAAAAACCTACCCAAACATGCCAAGGGCAGATGAAAAATCATAAGAATTCTGGAAAGTGTTTAGCTAATTATGCCGGTTCTAGTGACGGCATGGAAGTAGCCGGCGCAAAAGCTTTGTGTGCTCGCTCGGAAAGTAAGCTCCTTCGTATACCCGTTATTTGGGAGACGGAGATTCAAAAGGTTTCTCTGCAGGATAAGCCTTATGGGAATGGTGTAACAATAAGTAAACTTGAGTGTGCCGGGCACGTGCAAAAGAGAGTTGGAACCAGATTGAGGAGGCTCAAGCGTGACATAAAAGGAGTGAAGCTGTCAAATGGAAAGGGACTGGGAGGTAAGGGTCGCCTAACTGATGCAGAGGTTGACCAACTCCAAGTTTATTATGGTAAGGTAATACGTGGTAATGTAAGTAGTGTAGAGGACATGAGACGAGCAATATGGGCCATTTATTTTCATCGCCTTTCAACAGATGCTGAATCCTGGTGTAAATTTAACAAAGCCAACGCTTTAAAACTTGCTTACAAACACAACAATTCTCTTCCCAGTCCTGTCATGACAGCCATAAAACCAGTCTTCTCTGCGCATGGGAAGACGGAAAATCCTAAAGAGAGTTTCAATAGCGTTATCTGGAAAAGACTTCAAAAATCTGTGTTTGTTGGCTTGGAAACTCTTAAAATAGGAGTTAATGATGCTGTTATCTGCTTCAATGAAGGGTGTCTTGGAAAAGCCAATGTTTTAGAACGATTATGCATTAGGCCAGGGAAATATATGCTTAGCGGCCTTGCAAACTGTGATACTCAAAGAATGAATAAAGCTGACGGAGAAGCTCAAGAAGAAAATAAAAAGAAGAGAGTAGTGAAAAGACTAGCCAAAAGGAAAAGAGAAGATGATGAGAGCAATGAGTACTGTCCAGAAGGGTTTTAGTGGAAGTTTAATACACGAAGAGAAGTCGCGAACTTTAAACTGCGTTTTCCAAAACATTCAAATTTTGATATTTAGGTACACATCGGTTGAAAAGTGTTAAAAGTTGGAGACTTGAAACTTTGGATACATCATCCTAGTCACTTGATGATTAGGTTAAACCTAAACTCGGATAATAGTTAATTTAAGTATCACAAAAAATATATGTATATTTTTAAAATTTGTGTAAAAAATAATAGATTTTAAAACTTTTACAAATCCACAAAATATTTTTTTATTCTAAGTTAAATTGGTTTAACATGATGGGGTGGATGTGTTTAGTTTGTACATAAAAAATTACCTTGATATCTTTAATAGTTTTTATTTTATATGTACCTAAAGTTTATAAGAATCTCCATTTAAAATGCATTGAAGCTGAAAATCTACAGTCTCCCCTTAAGAACATGCAACGTAGTACCGGGTGGACAGACAAGAATGGAAAGTGCTGTTTCTCGGAAACTATTCGTCGTAGAGAGTTGCGGTAAAAAAATTTATTACTAAAGTGGCCAAAAAAAGACCGTAGAAAATATTTTCAAATTTGCAACATGACCGCCAGGGGGCGTAACCGTCATCCTAAATCGATTTTTTACTGAAATCCACCTAGTAAATCTACCAAAAAATTATATGCTTTTTAAAGCTAAGCTTTATTCGAGTAATTTTTGTTGGACGTATCTATTAAAATAAAGTGGTGCGGGGTGATTCTATGATTTTTTTAAATAAACAGCTGTGACTCCTAAACGACTGAACTAATTTTAATAAACTTAGTCTCGTTGGAAAGAACATTTATTGCTCCATCAAATCCATCTTACCTGTAATATGTCTAATTTTTAGTGATGCCGCTAGAGCGCGTTTTTTGATATAATATCAGAAAATTGCAAAATTCTCAAATTTGACAGACAGTAATTTATGTTTGTTGCACAAGGAAGTCCTTACAATTACCTATAATGTCTTTTACAAATGATGAAGCTGTTGATCTGATTGCGATATATTTTGAATGTGTTCAAAATGCGACATTGGCTAAGAGAGTATACTCAGCTCGATATCCAGATCGGCGTCTATGCGATGCGAAAATTTTTCCGCGTTTAGTGCAAAATTTGCGTAATACTGGAAGCTTTCGACTAAAGTTCCGAAGAGACTCAGCTAGAAGTATGGAAGATAATATTGTCAATGTCTCTCGCGTTGGATATGTCACTGAAAATACTACTTTACATGTTTCACAATGTGTTTGTAATTTCAAATTTATAGAATGCACCCGTATCATATGGTTTTACATCAAGCCTTACATGACGAAGACTTTGACCAACAGATAAACTATTGTCATTGGATGTTGGGCATGATCAGGGAAAATAGAGGATTTTTATCCGAAATTTTTAGGACGGATGAGGTCATTTTTAAAAGTGATGGCAACGTTAATTTGCATAATATGCATTATTGGTCTGACACCAATCCTCACTGGTTAATGAGCGGTGTGGCGTCCTGGATGGAACTATTACAGGTCCCTATTTCTTTGATGGACCACTAGATGGTGCTGTGCTTCTTGATTTTCTGGTAAACCAATTTCCTGTTCTATTAGAAGATGTGCCCTTGAAAGTACGGCAAAATATGTTTTTATAACTAGATGGTTGTCCAGCACATTCTTCAATAAATGTACGAGAACACTTAAATTTAATATATCACCAGAGGTGGATTGGAGAAGTCTATTTCCTTTGCCACCCCGATCACCAGACTTAACCTGTTTGGACTTTTGTCTAGCCTGTCAAGAGCAGAAGTTGAAGCTGCTGTAACGTCCACGCATGAGCGGCTCCAACAATGCATCGAGACCGATGGGGACAGTTCGAACATTTAAGTAGGCATTAAGTAGGTACTTGATGCCTACTTAAGTAGGCATTATTGCACAATCGGTCCTTTTAAGGGCCATAAATAAAATTAATAAAAAGAATTCTGAAAATTTGGAATAATACCTTTCAACAATAAATATTATCATATTATTACATTTAATTTTTGAAAACTTTTATTATTTAAAAATTACGACAAATAAATAAGAATAAATACCGGTGTAATATCGACTTTTTCAAATTTTCTTTCTTCGATATTTTAGGGTATGAATAAGATATCGAGATTCGGTTTTCACTAACCTATTTAGGGATGATTTCATCTGATTTTTATCAAAAAAAAGTCATGTTGCATTTAATTTTACCGCTCTAGCGGCATCACTAAAACTCAAGACTTATTACAGGTAAGATGGATTTGATGGAGCAATAAATGCTCTTTCCAACGAGACTAAGTTTATTCAAATCAGTTCAGTCGTTTGGGAGTTACAGCTGTTTATTAAAAAAAAACACTGAATCACCCCCCCACCACTTTATTTTAATAGATACGTCAAACTAAAATTACTCGAATAAAGCAGAGCTTTAAGAAGCATATAATTTTTTGGTACATTTACTAGGTGGAGTTCAGTAAAAAATCACATTAAAAGTTTAGGATGGCGATTACGCCCCCTGGCGGTCACCTTCCAAAATATTTTCCACCGTCTTTTTTGGCCACTTTAGTAATAAAATTTTTACCGCAACTCTACGACGAATAGTTTCCGAGAAACAGCACTTTGCATTCTTATCTGGCCACCCGGTACAATAAAGCTTCTTAATTAAAAAACTCAAAAGAATAACATCGCAATAAATTTGTCACCTACCTTTTTTTTGATAATGATATTCTGAAATGGATTTACCAATCACATGAAGAAAATAAAATCTTTTCTTTTCTCCGCCTACCTAAATAAGACGTCATGGTGACAGTACTTCGTGTCTCCATGGCAACTGTACAAAATCAGTCAAACTGATTTGCATTTTTGCCGTTACTCAATTTTATACTATTATACGCACTTTAACCAGATTTAATGGCACTGTTCTATTTGCATATTAAACCCTTTCCTTTCTTTGGTTTATAAATATACTTATTGATTAATAAACAATTGGGTTTTCTTGATGATTCTTTCCCAGTATATAATTAATGAGTTAAATCATCAAAGCGCAATGCTAGAGAATTCTAAGTTGACGAATTTTTTGTTTGCCCGTCCCACTATGATGCAACACTTAATCTCCTTCATTTCTATCTCATACAGTTAACACGACGTAGCCTACCACTAGACAACCAACTATCTTTATCAGATTTGAGTTTGCGAGTAACTCAAAAATAAATTCCTAATTATTGTGCGGGAACTAACAATGCGATTAATTTTCACAAAAATTTGCCTTTTAATTGAAAGTGACCTCGAATTATGATTTTAAGAATAGAGCGACTTGGAACTCCACAAACTGGTTCTAATACGGAAAAATTTATAAACATTTGTATTTAATAAAACTATACATATAAAAAAAGCTATAGTTAACATTTAATAAACTTATGAACATATTTTGTATTTTTTATTTCATTAATCCGCTTTTTATTAAATCGATTCAAATAATCGAAGGTGGGAAAGTTTTTCGACTCCTATTATGTTAACAAGGCTTTGAAATTGTAAATTAAATGACGTCATTAAAAATAGTTGTTGAATTTGTTTTTCTCTAAACAATACACATTTATATGTATTAAAAAAATGTACTTAGTTACAGGTAATTAATTTTTAATTTAATTCTACTCTAATGTATACGTCAGAACCAATCCTGATATTATTATACTCTGTGACATAAAAAACGCAACACCAAGATGGCGTTGGAATTGTTGGATCAAACTTTGCAGAAATGTTTAACTAGTTAAATGTAGTAATGGATTAAAATTTCAAAGAAATTCAACAAAGGATAAATGCATTTTTTATTACTAATCTGTTGGACCACCACAATTAGTCTCACACTCCCGCACCCTTTTTGGTATGGATTCCAACAGGTGGTCGATTTCTTCCGTATCATCCCAGGCAATCTGTAATTCATGCCGGAGAGCTTCTAGTGCTCGTAGAGGATTGACTAATTGTTTGAGTCTTCTACCCATCATGTTCCACACATGTTCGATGGGCGAAAGGTCGAGAGATCTGGGTGGTCACGACAAGATATTAACGTTAGCCTCTTCGAAGCGCTCCACACAATGGCTTGCAATGTGGGAACGGGCATTATCCAGTTGGAAAATCGGATCCTCCAGCTCCTGGAGGAATGGAAGGATATGGGGTTCTACCACTTCATCATTGATCGGTTATTGATCTTGTACTCGAGAATCGGTATCTTAATGCCACTAATCGGAGATGGCGGTCCTGGACCACATTTGTCTGCTTCTACGACGTTCTTGACCTTCTCTAGACCATGCTTGATAACACCGTACTACCGAGGATTGATTACGGTTAGCAATTTCTCCGAATGAAAAACTACCTTCACGTAAGCCAATAATGCAAAGAAGAACACAAAATCAAAATACCAAAAACAATACCGAAATCGACTTAGTTAAAAATTTCTGCCAAGTTTGATCCAAAAATTCCAAGACTATCTTGATGTTGTATTTTTAGTATGTCACAGAGTATATATCGAGAATAATCTCTAGTAATTATTGCTGAGAATATTTCGTTGTAACCTTTGTTAGTGTTGACAAATTGTATTAAAGCAAATTCAATGTGAGAGAAAAAAAAACGATTTGGTTCCGATTCAGATACGACAGCAGTCAATCGGTGAGACTATTTAAATCCTTCTATTTAGAAAAACATTACACCATGAATGAGTCAACTACAACAGCTACACTGGATATATTTTTAAAAGATTCGGCATATAGTAAACGAAAGAAACGGAGATGATTACAAAAAAAAAAAAAAAACAGTTGTTAAAACCATGTAAAACAAGACGGCCAAAATAGTTTAAAAAATTTACTGCAATAAGTATAATAAATCGTTTGACCCTTTTAAAGACATAATGTTTAAAAACGCTAGTGATGTAACAAATGCGAAAAGAAAATATTCACAAAGGGATCGTGAAATGCACGAACGAAGTTCTGTGACACTTTTAAACAGTTTCTGAAAATTTTTAACTAGTGGGGTGAAGATACACCTTGTGATCATTTTTTCATATTCAAGGGCGTAGGTATACGCACTAAATGTTAGTATCTAAAACAGTGGCTGAAGTTAAGTGACCGAAAACAGTTTAATGTTTAATGATACAAGTCACTTATATTATTTCAAGTGTAAACTGACCGTTAAAATAGTTACTAAATGTAAGGTATACACACACACACACACACACACACACACACACAGACAGCCCCCCCCCCCACATTGTCAAGAAAACAGTTACAAGAAACAATACTAACAGTAGAATTCTATACAACCGAGGAACTAAAAGGTCACTGGTGAAACGAAGATGTCAACTGGACAAACATGTTCAAACAATCTTCTCTAGGAATAGATAGCGCAATAGCTTGGATATTTGCAAAAATTCGTTTAGTTGACATGATTTTTCTACAAAAAGTATCCACAACAACAACAAACAGGTGTCTGAAATGCAATGTAGAAGCAAAAGCCTTGCACATAATTGAAACATAAGTGAAACATGGAGTTTTTTAATTAACAAAATTAAAAACTTGTTTGTAATATAATAATATAACGTTTTTATACAGCGAAGTCGGATGTGAAACATATATAAGTTGGATCCTGTCCAAGCGAGAATTCTGCTCACCTTTTAGGCTTTTTATTAAAAAATACCTTTACAGACGAAATTTGCCTATAGCGAATACGAGTGTAACGCACTGTTGTGAATTTAATCCTTATAATAGCTCTTATTTGTTTATGTTTGATAAATACATTGTCTACGTGGTCGTCATGTAGGCGCTATTTATACACCGTTCTAAATGAAGCTCGTACAATTGTTAAATAAATATGAGTATAAAATACATTTCTATTAGAACTGCTACTTTATTTAAATTGTTTATAACTAAACACAAAATGAAAGGGCTTACTGGTAGCGTCAAAAAAATATAATTTAAGGTCACAGACCAGTGGCTTGGTAAAAATAGAGGTGATATGAGTTCTTGAGGATGAAGAAATCACAGCTAAAAGAGAGAGAAAGATAACGGCCGCCAGCCAGAACACGATCCCTAGTAAAATGTGATAACGTTAAGCACTCTTTAGCTAAGTTAGTCGAAAAATTGGGGTTTTGCTCGTCTAGCTCGGTGGTTGGGGGTGAGTAAGGTGTTACTAAATTTTTCCCTCAATAGGATAGCTTAACATAAATAAGTCAAAATAGGGGTTAGGGTTGAAATAAAAGCCGGAAAGGGCGCCAGAGTATTTGAACTGACACAATTGGGGTTGAAATTCCTAATTAAGCCAGTTTACAACTCGCTTAAATACTCAAATAATTCGCTTATCCGAACGTAATCACGGGTGGTCCTGGGACCAGCAGATCTTCGCCATACCTGAAAGGCTACAAATGCTATCGCACGCTTAACTAAAATAACTGTATGTTGCAAAAATAAATCACTAATCTGATCAAAAATAACAATTCTGTTGTTACTTTAATTTACTCAATAAACCTGAATTTCAATGTAATTTTACTTCCAAGAAAAGAAATCATTTTAATTCTATTTACAACCACTTGAGATTAAATCCCTCAAACCGCTATAAGATACGCTCAACTTGATGAGAACTAATGCATTGACGCATCTTTCGTTAAATGTTACACTTAAAAAAATAATATCTTCCGAACGTAATTACTCTATTTGACATAAACACAAAATGTTGACGTAAATTCAATGATCTAATTCTCAAAACAACAAACAATATGTGCTGTAAAACAAATCTGTTCTGGATTTACTTTAAATTACCACCCTCGAAATAACCACACAATTGTTACATTAATTATTCTTCCAAGTTAAATCATTTGGTGTACTTAATAGGCGGTGATACTAGCTAGTTTCAACGTCGGCTTTTACCAAAATTACCGTAATACCATACTTATACCAACATAACAAATGGTTATAACAAATAAATTGCATTCTTCTTGTAACGCACTCGACACAGATAATTTCGGTACAAATTCGTCGGTATAATAAATAAAAACACTGAAATAATTTTGGATTATAACACGGGTGAATACGCTTGTATGAAAATTTAAACGATAAAATAATAGGACGTTAAAATCAACAGACCCGTTACTACATACAAAAAAAAATAAAGTACACACAAGCATTCGTTAGCCTTTGTCAACCACAGCAAAAAAAAAATGCACAAAAGTGCCCTTGGACAGGCACCTGGTGGAACCCAGAGAATTAACTCTGCGGCGGCCTCAGCAATGTGAGCGACGTTGTGACGGCGCTCGAAACTCAAAATATGGACCAACTCGTGAATGTTTCGCTTCCAAATTGCGTTCGGATTAAAATTACAATTGGTTGTACGTACACTAATATGTACTTCCACGTTACTTGTTAATTTGACTCTAATTACATACAAGTTATGGATAACACTTATTTTTAAAAGAACGAAAAGCTTATTTAATTACAGCGAGTTATTTGTTATCGGCGAACTGTGAAACTGATGTCTGGAAATTAGGAACGAATGTTTGGTTTAAAAGCGATAACTACTCCATAGAATCAGGGAAAGCACTTCGTGAAAACGCTTAACACATTCTCCTTGGATTTTCGACCAAGTCCCTTTGGACAAACTGCACTTAACGATACACCAATCTCGTGATGGTTGAACTACACATTAATATCCCTTCAAGGATTGTTTGGGGTTACTTCTTTCAACACGGATTGTGGGTAACGACGTTCCGCTGCCGTAAAGGTGGCTTTTTAACGCATCTGCGTCTATACTAGGTCTGACCCTCCATTAGGTGTCACATTGGATTTTTATATCCCTACTGCTTAATGAGCTAATCATAAGAAAGATTACTTAAACGTTATTGAATACGCGCTAACACGAATCAAACTCAACAAAAATTGGATCACCAAAAAAACACTTCTCAACTCACTGGCCTTATCAGTGTAAACAATATCTTGTAAATTGAAATTTTTATAACGACCTTAATGCCTCGTACCTAATAGCTAAACTCTCTGTTAAAGCCCAAAATCTTTATCGAAATATTCCGACAATTTGTCGCCTACAACGCCTCAATAAAGTGTGAAATATGCTTTTCTACACTGTATTTGAATACAAAGTAACCATTTTAATGTGATTTGTAAGTTTCCTATGACGCAATTTTAACGTAAATGCTTGTATTTAATGATATCTATAAAATTACAAACAATTCTTATTTACAAAAAACTAATGAATTCCCAACCAAACTAGTAAAAAGGATATCACTAACAATCGATACCAATACGTAAATCACAAGTAATCCAAGGACTACTTAGTTTGTCGAGAGCAGTTTTGGATTTTGCGAGGCAGAAATTACATTAAATCAGTTATTCCAAAATGTATGATTTATAACGCAAAAAATATAAAATTGGAGCCTGTGCCATTAACTGAATCCAGATTTCGTGATGTAGCGATATTTGTAGTTAGTGGAGTGGATTTAGCCGGACCTTTATATGGCGAAAAGGTTTGGATTTGTTTGTTTACATGTGCTGTGTATCGTGCAATTCACATGGAATTAGTTACCACTCTATCAACTGATTAATTTTTACAAGCACTGAGAAAATTTGTCGCTAGAAGGGGAAGAGCCACTTTAATTTATAGTGACAATGGGTCAAATTTTGTTGGTACATACAATTAATTTTCGGCACTTGATTGGAATAAAATTTCTTAATATAGTGTGAGTAAAAAGAATGGAGATTTAATCCGCCTACAGCATCTTGGTGGGGCGGCTTTGGCTTTGGGAGCGATTAATCCGAATTGTTAAAGACATGTTAAGAAAAGTATTGGGAAAAGCTTCTTTAACGTATGAAGAATTGTCTACAGTTATTTGTGATTTATCTGTAATTAATTCTAGACCACTTGTCAGGTTGCGATGACGCACCCTGTATATAGGATGTTATAATGACGTGTATTATGTGTTTTGAGCACGAGTGTATTGAGTTTGAACGAAAAAAAATTTTTTTTTGTGTGTGCATAAAGTATGTGGGTGTATGATACGCCACTGGAATTTTAGGAAAGATGTTATTTAGTATGTAGAGACGTGTATTTGAAGTGTATTGAGTTTGAACGAAAATTTTTGCATAAAGTATGTGGTGTATGATACGCCACTGGAATTTTAGGAAAGATGTTATTTAGTATGTAGAGACGTGTATTTGAATGTTATAAAGACTTTAGTGTTGAAAGATAATTCTGATGAATGTAAATGTGAAGAGAAATTTGTCCATGGGACGATAATGCTTTCCACTGGATTGCTTCTGTTTTGCTGCTGATAAAGAAAGGAATGTTGTTGGATAGATGGATAATCTTGATTAGAAAATGTGAAGAATAAGTGTAGAATGTTTTAGAAAATATGTAGAAAAAGATTGGGTATGTTTAAGTATTAATTTCAGAAAGTTTTGTAATGTTGTGCAATTGTGTTGAGAATAAATGTGTGTATATGGAATTTGAGACATTAGACTGTACTGATTTTTGCAAATGTTGCGGAACGAGATCGAGCGCAAGTTGGAGATAAGTGTTAAAAGTTGCGTAATGGTCCAGAGGGGCCACTGAATGAATGTAGTGACGAAAGATGATTTCTTCGTGAAGTAATTGTGAAGTTTGTAAGTGAAAACAAATATGGCGATGTATTGTAATTACACGCGTGCTTGTATAGAGGGAAGCAGTTGTTGGAAGTATGTAGTTTTGAATGGATATTATTGGAGAATATAACGCGGAAGGAAGACATGTTTAAAGATGGATGACTGAAGTTATAAATAGGGAAGTGAGAGATTGGAGTTAGTTGTAGTTAGTTAGTTGAAGTTAGAGGTAGGAAGTGAAGCTTTCGGTTTTGGCTGTTGCTTGTGAAGGTTGGCGGAAGGCGCGTGCGAGGTAGTGTGGGATAGACTGTGACGAAGTGGGAGTATGTTTGTGAAATTTTAATGAAGCAGTAATTGTTTAATTAACTGCGTTACCCGAACCGGGGATAAATTGAAAAAGACATTCATAAACAAACCCATAATTAAAAAAATTGACGTTGAAGATAAAAATTTGTTTATTTTCAAGAAAATAATAGTGCGTAAGCAGATTTGAATAAAGATAACAGTTGTTATGTTAGAGTGTGAAGGGCAGCGCGTGAATTTGTAACGAGATTCGGCTAAAAGTATTTATGAGACCACCTGTTAAGTAAACGAAGCGTTCGTTGTATTATAAACCAATGTGTAAGTAACGTTATATGACATTGAAAGTTTTATTTGTATAAGGGACTAAATTTGTGAAAAGGTTGCAAGAAATTTTAATAGGCAACCAAAGGTGTACCGTTATTACGTGTTATTAGACTATTTGTGGGAGTAATAACCTTGCATTGTGAATTACTCGCGAGTGCACAGAAGGATTAAGTTATGTTGAGCCTTTGTAATGGGCTTCAGGCGATTTTAAGGAATTACCAATGGACTACACATAATTAATTTACGGAAGAAAGAAGAAAGAAAAGCTAAGGATTTATGGACAAATTTTTAAGTAAGAGTTAGATTTAAGATTATGAAAAACTCATTTAAGCACGTTTATCTTTTGGTAGATTTATTTGTGTATTGTTGGTTAAGTATTAATTTAGTTCGAAAGATAATCGTTCTTGAGTAATATTGTATCGTATTGTGTTTTTTGTTAGTAGTAAGGATTTTTGCAGTAAGGCAAATTGGTATTTTTGGTGGTTTAAGATTTCCACCGAGCGAGTGTAATATATGTAAATATTTGTGGTTGATTATTTTATGCAGGACAATATATATTTATCGTTAAATGTTTTATTCTGTTGTTTATTTAACCAGGTGGTTTACAAAATTGTTATATCAGTTTCATTAGAGCAATGCAATATTAACAGATCAGCTGTTAGTTTAAAAATTTCATTAAGTATAACAAAAGTTTTGAGAAATTATACAGTTTACGAATGTCAAGTACGATTCAAAAGTAAAGTAAGCTTTAATATTTTGATCTGCTTTTATTTAGAAGTTTTCAAAATTAATTATCGAATATTGAATGACAAGATATTTTATTCATTAATAGATAGGAACTTAACGTTATATGTGTATACGATGGATACGCAGAAAATATTCAGTTACCGTATTATAACTTTTGTTTTGGATATTTTAGTTTACGAGGTGTGTTCAAAAAGTTGTTAATGACATGGGTAGTACGAAATCTATTTGAGTTGAATTGTTTTGGACGAGTGTTTGTTTTAGAACCTTCGTATATGAGTTTACCGAGTAAGCACAATCCTACTTTCCACAATCAAGTAGGGTTAATTAACATCCAGCTTAAGACAATTATTTTAGCGAAGTATCGATTGTGGTGGCGCCTAGAGACATATTTTCCCGAATTGAGCTATTTGAGTATAAGTGTAAGGTGTTTGAGCTTATTGATCATCCATTTTACTTATTATTTCGACCACGCCCATCTCCCTGTTAGCTGGCTTGGCAACCCGCTTACATTAGTAAGCCTACACGACGCCTAGTGCGGTTTGGACGTGTAACACACTTACTTACATGTCTGAAGATAGTAAAGATTTGATTACTTTAACTCCAGCTGTGTTTCTTAGTGACATCAAAGGTATGGGTGTTCCAGATATTGAGTTGTGAAGGTGAAAGTATTAGAAGACATTGGAGACGTAGACAAAAACTTAAGACAGATTTAAGAAAGAGGTTCAAGAATGAGTGCTTTGGTCAGTTACTGTTATTTTCAAAGCGAAGTAATCAAGAAACAGTACAAGAAGGAGAGTATTAATTGGAAGCGATGAGAAAAAGAAATAATTGTCCAATAGCGTACATGATTGAACTGTTACCCGGAAGAAATGAAAGAAGTAGAGTTGTGCGGCTGAAAACTTCTTCAGGACAACTAGACCTATACAAAGATTATATTCTTTAGAACTTAAGTGTGGTATTTTAGATGGTACAAAATTAAGAGTCCCAGGATGACAAGCTAATTCTAAACGGAAAAAAGCTAAATCTTCAATGAAGTCAATAGAAAAGTCATCTACTAGTAAACAGAAGGTTAGTACAATACAAGAAGCGGTAGAAAAGTTAAAGCACCTGATAGATATGGGCTATGATATGTTACGTCACGATTGTCCCTCGAGGGTGGAAGATTTTGGAATTGTTCGATCTTTTTTTTTTGTTTCGCCATTCTTTGTTTTAGTGTTTTAATCAATGTACCTACATGTTGTCAATGAAAGATTTTTTTTTAATATAAATGTCAGAATTGAAGTCTTGTATTTTATGTAATTAATTATGATCTCTCTCAATATTACTTTATGATAAACGGGCAGCTAAAGGGATTTTTACACCTGAAGCAATTTCAGATATAATATTGATGCGTCTTTATAGAAACTGTAATAATTTATCTAATCACCGTATACACGACATATGTCACACAGAAAAACTTTCCTTGCGAGACAGGCTGGTTGAAAACGAAATATATAGCAATCCTTATTTAATATGAATTGTGTATCCCCAAACAATTTGGGTTGTTTAATTAATATTAAACTGTAACTTCAACTTCAACTCTTTCAATTAACAGAGTTTTAAATAAAAGTTTGAATTGATATAATAAACGTCGTTATGTTAATTTCAAAGTAAGAATAAGTAAATAAAGGTATACAACGGCGGGTTAAAGAATTCATTCTCCCCATAAAACAGAACATCACAAATAATTAGAGAATACATAAGATCCGTGAGGGGTTAATAGTACCCGTCCGGGCGCGTCCCAGGTGGCGGATAGGGGAATTCCTCCCAGATATAGGTGGTACCCATAAAAATAAAGGAGTAGCGTCTGATCCAGATTGGACGGCTACAAACAGCGTCTGACTCGAAACGAGCGGCTGAATGTGCATCCACACGCTCGGCAAGTTAGGTGACGGATAAAACAGTAAGCTCGGAATCCCGCACTGTAAAACCACTAAGCCTCACGGATTCTGGAGGAGGCACAAAACTGACTACATTGAAAAATAAAATGACTACCCTTTGGATTGGAACATATAACAACAGATCATTGATAAACGACTATCAATTAGTTGATCTCGAGAATGAAATTAAATTTGACGTAATAGGGCTATCGGAAATACGAAGAAAAGCAGAACATCTTGTCAAGCTAAACTCGGGAAACACTATTTTACAAAGGACACGATGTGGAAAGCCAAAGAGGTGTAGGATTCCTAATACACAAAAGACAACACAATAACAAAAATACGCAAGGGAATATCATACAGAGTCGCATACATTGTACTTCAAATCTGTAAAAAATATATAATACAAACCATTCAGTGCTACGCATCGACGTTGCACTTTCCTATCCAAGCCACTAATGCAATAAAAGAGATTAATAATCAAGCAAGTGTTGGGAGAAGCATAAAGGAAAATTGCACCGCCTGAGAAAAGCCAAAATCCAATCTCCGAAAGTACAATATAATGGATAGAAAAGAGAAGGACAATGTTCAAGTAAGGATAAAATAGAACATACGAAAACAGAGACGTGAAGAAAACAGTAAGAACACTAATATTTTTTTTACATCAAGCACTGAAAAACAGTAAAAAATACTATTTTTCTCTAGGGGTATATCTTCCGACCGCGCTATCAGCTGACAGTCTCATAAAATTAGTGAAAATCGTATTCATTCACCTGGCCGACCACGTTGCAAAACAGCGCTAATATTTCTGCGGGGCGTCTGCTGCGCGCGCATCGCTGGGCACACCGGCACAGTCAGTTGTCACTCTTTGTGTTAGTTGGCAAGAATTAGCAGAGAAGTGCTTTGTGTTTTACCACTAATTACTTACGTTTTGTTGGTGATTTTAGTGTTTGTGCTCAGTTTCGTTACCGAAATGGCTAAATCATTGACTAAGAGAATTACTAGACAGTCTTTTCGGTACTCTATATTTGGTGATCCAAGAGAATTTTCGCCGAACATTCTTCCAAGCTGTGCTTCGATGTTGCTTTGAAGAGCAGTTTGTGCTGGCAAGTAAGCTTAACAACACTAAAGTTAGTTTCTCAGCTGTCAGCAACACTGTTGTACAAAGAGTGATATTTATTTACCAGAAAGCGTCAATCCCTACTGTTACTTGTTATAGGATTATTCAGATAATTAAATCTTACTATGGTACGTATCTTAATCTTATGCAATCGTACAATCGAGATAAGAGCAAACCAAACTTTATAGAAAAAATTGATGCACTGAAAACCCAAGCATCTCAACTGTTTGATGTCTCAGCGTGCACGTGTGAAATGCATTTAGATTGTTCATGTTTTCATTGTGTGAAAAGCCTAACAAAATCCCAGTCATTGAACACAGGTTTATTTACCTTCAGAGAAAGTACAGGATGGGAAAAATCGGCACTATTGATCAAAAGGAGACGAAAATACTTCACAGGCTCGAAAGACAAAGGTATACGCTAAAAAGATAATCTCCTAAACCAAAAGAACTGAAATTGAGGAAAATAATGATTTAGTTATACCTCAGGGCAGCTAGTATGATTGTGAAACGACTGATAAGAATGATGATGAGTACAAAGCTTGCATCCCTACAAAGAAAAAATCTCCTTGGCAGATGAAAGTTAAGCTAAAAACTACTGCATTACACTGTGACCGTTACGGTGTATCAGATCGGGCAGTTACTGCCATAGCATCAAGTGTTTTGGAGGATATTGGTTTAGTTAATGGAACAGATTACCTCTAATGTAGAAACAAAATAAGAAGGACGCAGAGCCGCTGTAGGAAGAAATTGCAAGAAGATAAACCACATGTTGAACCACATGGCATATATTTTGATGGGTGCAAGGACGACACACTAACCATAGAGAAGTTGAATCCAAACAATTCCGTCGAACGGCAAAAGAGGAACATTATGTAGTCACAAAAGAACCTGGATCTGATTATTTAGATCATGTGTCTCCTAAGTCTGGATCGGCTCAGGACATAGCGAAATCGATTGTCATACCGCAACGATAAGGGGATTTATTTAGATGCTCTAGATGTTCTAGGAAGCGATGGTACAAATACGAATACAGGATGGAAGGGTGGTACAACTAGACAACTTGAAGTGAATCTTGGACGACCCCTGCAGTGGGCTGTGTGCTTGCTTCGCTTAATTGAATTACCTTTCAGTCACCTTTTCAAACATTTGGATGGTGTGACAACGGGTCCGAAATCATTTAGTGGGTCGAATGGGCAGAAATTAATTAGTTGCGAAAAACTTCCAGTAATTAATTTTCAACTCATTGATTGTGAGAACCACAAGTGGACAGAAAGCTGTTGAGTAAAGATCAAGAGTACCTTTGGGACATAAGTCAAGCAATAAGGAGTGGAGACTTTCCAATTGACTTACCTAAACGAGAAACGGGTCCGCTTTCGCACGCCAGATGGCTCACGTGCGCAAATAGAGTTCTCTAAAGGAGTTAGTGACATACATTTTAAGATCTTACATGCCAGTTTGGTTTGGGATAAAGCGCAGTAAGTACATAACAGATGGACCACTTCACGTTTACAAAGCAATACATACATCTCGGTACCTGTCAGACGACTTGAAGAAAGTAGTGGATCCTGTTATTGAAAGGAACGCGTTCTTCACTCACCCCGAAAACATCTTGATAGCGATGGTATTTGGTGAAAGAAGCACATACGAGAGTTGGGACTCAGGAAAGTTTTAAAAGCAAGACAGGCATGTTCAAATGGTAAAACCATTAGAAACTTTATCACCCCTACTTTGAACTTCAATGCATCAGACTACACAGAGTTGATTTATTGGAGTAACACAAGGATGTTTTCTCTTCCTCTTCTTCGTAGTGTACCCGATGACGAAACATCGTTGTTGATTCAGTCTGATGATATTCCTGACTGGGATATCAAAACATTCCCCTGTCACACGCAATCTGCCGAAAGGTGCATGCAGTTGATCACTGAAGCGTCGCTCAACGTGTGTGGGCCCCAATCAAGAGACGGTTACATCAGAGCCACACTAGAATCTACATCAGTAATGTCCAATTTTGAAAGCAAATCACAATACAGAGTGGCTTCTAAACCAAGTACAAGTACAGAGTAAAAAAGGTATAACAAAATAGATCTACGCAGAAAGACTAAACCAAAGTAAATACCAAACATACAATGTGTAAATAATGTAAATAGCACACACCCTTATTGGTTGGATGGATGGTAAGGTTGTGGGTGGAACTCGAAGTGCCGCCACCTCCTCGTGGTGAGTTCTGGGTTGTTTTGATATTATTAAAATCTAAACAAGCGAAGAGCAGTACAATTGGCATGCAACTCAAAATCAACAACCTCAATTGATTATTCTCCAAAGGTACTAAATGTGTCCAAAAAATGGCGAATTTCGTTATATTTCTATGAAGTTGCGCGATCGGAAAATATACTCCTAGAGACAAAAAATGTTTTTACTGTTTTTCAATGCTTGATGTAAAAGCAATTTGCTATAGGAACTAAAAATATCCAAACAAAAAATTAAAATAAATTTATGAAAAAATTACGATTTTCACTTATTTTATGAAATTTTCGCCGATTACGCGATCGGAAGATAAAGTGCGATTTCAATTTTTTTGTTTTTCTTCTATGTATCAATTGGAACTTTTCCGTACTATAGCAACTATGAATTCAAAACTTGAATTTTTTCGCACCACCAATATATATATATATATATATATATATATATATATATATATATATATATATATATATATATATATACGGAGCCCAAACTTGGATACTAACGAGAGAAATAACATCAAGACTCGAAATGACACAAAGAGCAATGGAACGAGCGATGCTGGGCATATCTTTAAGAGACAAAAAACGACTGGATAAGAGGCAAAGCAAAAGTAAGGAACGTAACAACAAAACTAAGGTGAGAGTTTGCGGGACATATTGCAAGACGAAAGGATAACAGGTGGAGTACAAAGATTATTAAATAGAGACCATACCTGGGAAAAAGGAATCGAGAAAGATCACAAACGAAGTGGTATGATGATCTGAAAAAGACTGCGGGACTAATTTGGGTAAGGGAAGCACATGAAGAAGGTCTACGTCCAACTATAGATGCACGCTGGGTAAGAAAAAAAACATAGTAAGAATTATATGCAACTCAAAGGCGTGACAAGGGTTTTACTTAGGGTTAAATTATTATGTACATTTACACACAATTTACTACAAAATTGTACGCCACATGTATTTAAACGTAGGGGTCAAACAATAATCTAACCGAATCTCGAGACTGAAAATAATAAAAACATTTCTAGCTTGTTGCTATTTGGTAATAGCTACTTCCAACCAAAATTTAAAAATTCTTATCAACGAGGTTGGTAATGTTTCATAATCATTAACGTCTGTAACATTCGGCAAATCTCAGGTAGCAATGACCATTAAGAATTCTCAGGCAAGATTTTAGCTGCATGTGAATGTGGAAAACAATATCGTTGACTTCGGCAAATTCCTCATTTATTTATAGATATATCAACTTGATTTTTTTCCTACACGCGAAGGAAAAGGTACTGCAGGGCTATAAAGGTTCCTTTTTCGTGGTCGCCTTCAGGGGAGTTTTATAAAAAATCGCAAACGTCTTTCAATTGAGCAATTTTAACATGCTGTAATTCAATTAATGATAAGAATTCGAAAATTGTATTTCTGCATAGCTTCAGAGATCACCTTTGGGAATTAAAAAGAAACAAACTTATTATTGGGAAAAATTTCGCTACTGAGTAATCTTTCTAAGAAAATGGATCGTCGCGTCAAACCTCGAAGTTCTGCCGCCGAGACTACTGAGGGGAATGCACCCCACTTCCGCATTCAGACCGCATCCGACCGGGACAGCTTCTTTGAATTTATCCATTACTGTTTCCACTTTCCTGCACTCCCCTTCACTCGTTGCGAATTTGCACATGCGGTCCGCTAAAAATCTCGCCTCAAGGCAATTTATAGTACACAAAATTGAACTTTAATCAATGATTAATAATGTGAAAGGTATATGTTACATTTATCGCATCTTTGTAATTATATGTAATCAAACACTTAGGAATGCATTGCAAAAAAAAAATACAATTAATACTTACTAAGCCATTTTTATATATGTTTAAGTAAGAGAAAATGAAATCTTATCCGGATAAGGATAAGTTTTGATTTCCTGTAGACGTATCTCAAACTATTAAAAGCGGGAAAACGGAAATGGTAACTAAATAAGATTTGTTAAAAATAAATAATGTAGATACATGTTAATTGTGCATGATTGTTAATTGTAAACGTATGACAATTTTTATATCGTTGTTTTGCATTATAATAGGATTTTGTTATACGCGCTGAAAATGATGAATAAAACGGCACGACGCCCAAGGTCGAGCGACGCATGAGAGTAAGTTTGGCTTGGTGTTGCCAAGTGCTTTTTATTTAAATCCTAAACTCTCTGTGGCGAAAACCACTGCCATACAGGTTGTCCATAAAATACTTGGAATAATAAGAAGGTAGGAGAAGAAAAACACACGCTTATAAATGCATATTTATTCAAATCCAATCCAGGTAATGACATCCTAAGACAGCAATACATCTTCCTCATTTTCGATGCCATCAATGCTTATATGTTCCCTTGTTATAGGCCATAGGCATGTAATGTGTCTATTTGATTTAAAATATAACGTGGAATTTCGTCACTTTCCTTGCGTTTGTTGGGTCGTTATATAATGTACGTAACATTTCTGCTGTATAATATCGTCGTACATTCTCAAAATGAGTTTTGAGTTCAAGAGCTAGTTCCATATTCGTCATACAACACTCTCCATAGATTACCAATGAGTGCCTGAGAGTTAGATGAATTTGAATGGTTTCTTATCATTAATTAATTGATAAATATTTTGGTACTTTAATTGCCCTATAATAGAATGCTGAAACCAGTTGTATAGTTTCCCGTATTAATAAATCAACACACCTAGATAACGTTTCTTCAGCGACTGACGAAACTGCTAGCTGTAAACTATGGCAAATGCATCTTACTAGCACAAAATCGTCTGCAATCGCAGAAATCCCTTCGCAGTCTTTCCGAAATCCATAATTTCTTTCCGTAATCCACGCAATCCCACCGCTATCCGTCCATTCCTGTCGTAATCACTCGCAATCTCTACGCAATCAACGTAATTCTGTCGCAATACGTGTTCAAATAATAACATTCGCACTCATATGCGTGGATTTATAAATGCTGTGGTGACTATGTTGAATTTTCGCCAATGGATCGGTGTATGTGTGTAAGTATGAAGCAGTTGGGGGATTTCCCTATACCCATATTCGGACTAAACGTTCCTTGTTGTTATTGTTTATTGAGTGTACAAAATATAAAACAAAATTGTTTACGATTATTTTTATTGTGTAATAGTTGAATTGAAGTGTAGGGCGGCCCATAAAAAATGTTTTTTTCAGAGTTTCTTATTGAGCTCTTCTGCTCCTATGTAGAAAACATTTTATATGTTAGTGCTATGCAGTATTAAAAGTTAATCAAGCAGACGAATGTCCCCGTCTAATTTTCTTCTGATATTCTTTGTTTCTAACTAGCAATAAACGTCAAAATGCCTGACGAAAAATACGAAATTTTGATACTGTTGCGTCTTTACTGAAAACAAAACGTTTCTACAACCGCCGTAGTTAAAAAAATATGCGAAGTGGAAAAGGAAGGAGTAGTGAACATTCGTACGGCGCAGCGCTGGTTTCGAAAATTTACTGGCGGAGATACAAGTCTCAAGAGGAAACAAGATTCTGGTCGGCCCAACTCGTTAAGTGACGCTGAACTTCGAGACATTGTTGAAGCAGCAAATCCATCGACAAGTACCCGTAAGTTTGTAACAAACCTATTTATGTATGCTTAAAATTTACATTCATATTGGCAACTTAAGTGCATTTCGTGTAGCGTTAATTGCATAAATAAACAATTTCAATTATTATTCCAGTGCCACATTTATATGGAGTTTTTAAATTTATCATACTGAAATTTGAGACATTTACAATTCAGGCAACTCAACTTTAGTTATACTTTTACCACTTATTTGACTTTGGGTTCAATTTTATTTTAAAGTTAACTTTGCAAGATAATGCAATAGCTTTGCTACTACGAAGTGGGAATTCAATTACCAAATTTTACTTTGAACCATACAAAATCAATTCAGTTTGGAGGTTTATAAAGAAATTTCTATATATTTGGAATTACCAGCATATCAATCTGATGTTTACTTCAACTTTCATTAAAATGGCGCAATAAATTTAAAGTGATGAATCGACAGCATTTTCTTATCTGCTGAAGTTCCAGTGACACCCAGAATGTAAAAGAAATTACTTCAGGTACTCCATATTGTTATTTAATTCACATTTTAGCTTAAGACAGTTAATTAAGAATCACTAACATTAGTTTTTAAGAGATCATCATTATAATCAAATTAAGTATCGTAATAAAACTAATTGTTGTCATAATTTTTTACTTGTTATTTTCATGAGTTTTTTGTAACTTTTCTATTTTAAAGGTTTATTTGTTCCTTAAAAACAAATTGGCGTCTGAGATTACATTATTGATTTTCAGGTTTGAAGCAATATCTTTTTTTGTAAAGCGAAAATATCTAAGCAATTCTAATTTTGTTAATAAGCAAATCTAATGGTATTGAACCTGGACCTATTAATCTACCGATGAGCAGAGTGGCATAAAATCTTCTAACGCCAGCAATGGCAGAAAGGCGATTTCAGGTTTGTGATCAACTGCTTTTCAATCCTTGGGATCAACGTTTCTTTAAACGGATCGTTACTTGCGATGAAAAGTGAATTTACTTCAATAATCCTAGCACAGAAAATCAATGGATTACAGTTGGGCAACCTGCATTCCGGTTCCCAAACCAGAAAGGTTCCAAAGGAAGGTTATGCTTGGTGTACGGTGAAATTTTGAAGGGGTTATTCACTTTGCGTTGGTTCCTGATGGGCAGACGAGTGATGCTAACCTTTACAGTCAACAGTTGCATAGGATGCATGATGCTCTAAGTCAGCGTTACCCTGGATTGGTGAACAGAGGACGGGCAATTCTGTAACAAGGCAATGCCAGACCTCATAATGCAACTGAAGCTCAACAAAAAATTAAGGAATTGAATTTGGAGCTCTTTCGTCATCTAGCTTATAATCTGGACCTTGCGCCTTCCGATTATCACTCATTCCGATCGATGGCGCACTTCCTTCGTGGACGGCATTTTACAAGTGTTGAGGAAGTTGTAGCTGCATGCCGAGAATTCTTTAATTCCAAATGCCTAGAAATGAACGCGCACGGTTTTTACTGATAATGATTGAGCGGTACAGAGCTTCACCCGAGCGTTTTTGTCCATGGTTATGCAGTAGACAGCCGTGTGTGAGAAATTTTTCAAACTTGTACGGGGAATTTTAATATGCTTGACCTCCTACAAAGAAGGCATCGAATACAGACTATCAACACAATAATTAGTGACGGTACGTAAAGGTTCGCTCTTGAGAGAAAGAGCTTCGGGAAGAGCGTTTTCAGAAAAAAATATATATTCCCGTTTTTTTAGCATAGTTTAATGTAGGGTCCGAGGTTGATAAAGTTAAAGGTTAAATTTGTACGATTCAAATTACAAGACGCGAATTATGCACGCTAGTTTACTGCTGAGACGTATGCGAATCAACCCCACTATTCTAATTGCACGCACTAAAGCCTTATAAACAACTGCAGCAAAATACTCTGTTACAAGGACCGACGTAAAAGTGTTAACTATACCTGTGGGCATACAACGATAATCATTGGATAATGTCTTCCTGGGTCAACCACCTAAACGGTGCAGGAAATAAAGCCTTGAGACAGATAATGTGTAAAGGTTATTGACTTGGGCATTAACTGTAATCCGTTAGTGCGATTCTTACCTGTATGAAAGCATCGCATTGCTAAATTTGTCCTATATGATTAGATTTAATGTTTGTTAAAGAATTGCTGGACACTTTTCGTAGTAAAGTCCCTGCCCTTATCCGTCTGTATACTTTTGAGGTATCTTTCCGCATCTTTGAAAAATAACCGAAAATACGTCGATTATAGAAGATGTAGTTTTTCAGCTTCAGAGCTCGTGTCCATGCCATCTTGCTAAATAGATTGATAACCGTAAGTATATAATTATACCCGTCATTATATTTAATTAGATTTCTCATACCGCAAAGATCCCGCCTGTCATAACTCAAAAAGAATGTTACCTACAATGTACCTATTTCGAGTAAATTTCTCAGTACAGGTTTATGTATAGTGTACGCTATTTGTTTCTGTAACCGCGCTCTAATATATTCCCTAGGGGCCTGTTTTATAAATCTAAGTTTCTTTTTGACAGGAGTATTTCTGCTACGCCAGAGCTTCTATGTAAAATAGGCTTATGTGATGGTATGACAATCCCATTATCGGTAAAACCCGAAAACTTAAAAATAGTACTCAATAAGCGGTCAGCATGCATGCTTAACCCGTTATAAAATCTAAAGACGTTTTTTGACAGATGTATTTCTGATGAGACTGAACTTTTATGTATGTATGTTAAATAATATAGAGGTGAAATCTAGCTTAAAGAAGAAAACACAGGCAATTCTCTGCATACATCACAATCTTAAATAACCTGTTTGCGCAAATATATATTTGGTTTTGGCTGTTGACGATTTACACGAAGAGCTTGATAGATATTTTATTCTGAGTTAGTAATTTAGTTTAATTATACAGCTTCGTAATTGCATTGAATCTCTCTAACTAATCCAGTCTGTGCTAGCTAAAAGCCCCGATATATACATGTACGTAAGATATGTTTATTATTGTTTACGTTCAATTGCGAAATCGTACATTCATTTTTGTATAACAACAAGTTAATTAACTGATTAAGCAATACCCATTAACTGTTTTTAACATCAGTACATAAAATTTAACAGCGTATTTAAAATCAATTGTATATGTTATCTTTATCTTGATTAGATTCTTTAATATCAGAAATAATCCAACTGTTTATTAGCGTTACAAAATAGACCAAAATAAGATCCTTACGTGGACGTATAAAAACCACTGCCAAGGTGCCCTAGGACCACAAAAATCCAAGATAGTAAAATTTTAAAATGTTTGTAAACACGTTAATTAACACGTTGTCGACTGATTGCCATTTTCCATTCATAATGTAGTTGTATAACCGTTTAATAACAAACACATATTAAGAAGCCCACGAATAGATCCCGTCTTACAAGACCACGGCCCCTTATTAGAATATGCATAAATAAATTAGATCACAATCTGTAGATGGGATTTAAAAAAATGTAATAATAATTGTGCAACCTCCTTTGATAAAAACGGATCCTAATTAGTAACAGTTTAAATCTTTTTATTCTCAGAACATTGCATATGCGCTCTTTTACCTACCTAACCTCCAGGGGCTGAACTTTAAAAAATTTCTTAATACAGCCAAAAGGGTCCTAAATTAGGGTGAAAATTCCATCAAGGGGTTGAAAAAGGACTCCGAAAAGAAACCATAGGGGTGAAAAAATACGATATCCACGTGGGCATGTAAAAAAAAGGTGGGTTTTCCCCAAAAAATCCAAGATGGCGTCAACTGCCCGTCTTCTACTGGTGTCCCATCTTAGACATTATGAGGTTTTCAGTTCAAGTAACATTTGCGGATACCCCTCGGGATATATTGTACTTATGCATAGAGATATCACATTAAAAAGAACGGATGTCTCAGAAGACGAATAAACGCAAATACAACAAGGATGGAAAACATACATGATTTATACATAGGTCGTGATATAGATATATGACTCGGAAGTTGAATTTTTGTGGCTGGCTTATTTTATGTGCATCCGAGTGTGCCTTATTAAGCTCGGCAGTTACTCTTCCAACCTAGCTACAAAAGTAGTAAGTACCTTCTTCAACTGTTGATAATATTAATACCTATAAATCCAAAGTAATTACTATTTCCGTCTAATTACCTAAAGTGGTAAGTACTTTCTGTGATCGTATCTAAATAATACACTTTTTAAAAATTCCATTGCAATTCCCTCGCAATCATTAGAAATCTCTTCTGCAACCCCGCATATCTCTGCAATCTCAAAAATTTTACCGCATTCCTTTGCAATCATTAACGACTTCCTGCAATGTTTGGAAATCCCCCGCAATTCCAAACTTTCGCAATCTTGTCACATTTTTTCCTAGTGGTTACTCCCTCGGGAAAACTTATAATAATTTTTGTAGTATAATCAACAAAAAAATCACCAATCTGTAAATGTAATCATCATACCTTTGGTTTACATAGGATTTCCATCAGAATTTTAAAGATTCTGCAATGCTCGAGTTTTACAAAAAAGTTGCAACAATGTGCAATACAATATTCCCATTTTAAAAGTACGTAGGCTTTTACATACGTTTTTCAAGTATTTTTACTGATACTTCTATCACAATTTGCTAATCAAAGTCCCGTGCTGAATTGTCTTCGGCTTGAGTTTAGTTGAATTTTGGTTTATTTGTGTTTATTCGGTAATTTATTTTTTTTTTGTGCTGTTCTTGAGTTGCGCTATTTATTACCTTTCAACTTCAACCTACATATACATACGTAGGTATAGAAGGTTATGCAGTTGACTTTTTTTCAGTATTGCTAAATCGACTTATTAGCTCATTTTACAACTTTTGGTCAAGTTTCGCCAAGATCGGCCATGATGTCTGGATGTGTCTGTGTGGATGAATGTTAGTATCCACTATAACTCCAGAACGAAAACACCTATACACTATACACATAAAACTTTGCAGTTAAGCTTGGAGCTGATGATTAGATTTTGGGAGAAATCCAGCGGCGGAAAGCGCTGGTTTGTTAGGGGCAGTTTTTGGTTTTTATCAAATATTTCTAAAACAGCTGCATATTTCAAAGATATAAAAATACCCAGATATAGACCTTAAATATATCGATTAATTATGTTTTATGCAATTTTTTGATACGACGCGTAATTTAGCGGTAAAAAAATTCCTAAGGTAGAATTTAAGTGTTAGTTTTTAATTTTTTCAATATTTGAATAACGATTAATTTTTAAGCAAAAGTGTAGACATATTTTTTAAAGAAAATTTTAAGCAAAAGTGTAGACATATTTTTTAAAGAAAATTTAATTTTACATAACTTTAGTTTTATAAAGTTTCTTAATATAACGCAAGGTAAGTCTAAAAATTAATTAAACATCCATGGAAAATGGTTAAACCGTATTATTGATGTCTTATAGAAGTGGGCGGCTTTGAAATTTTTTTTAAGCTAACATGTATACTATTAATCTCTATCTGACATGAAGTTTTAAAAGTTATAGATTATTGTTTTTGTTTTTGCATTGTTACCTGTTTTCGTTATGAACGTATAAAAGAGTTTGCAAAAAAATTATAATTAAAATTATTTCTTTTCTTTTAATTATGTTAGCGTCTAGATGTCTATTAACCTCCGTCTCTCATGAAGTCTTAAACGTCTGTTTGACATAGATTATTGTTTTTGTTTTTACAATGTTCCTTATTTTCGTAATGAACTTATTATAAAAGAGGCTGCATAATTATCCTAAAAAAAAGTTATTACAATTATTTCATTTCTTTTAATTTCCATTTTGTAGGTTGGAAGGTCGTGTGGTGTTCCACATCAGTAATTTTTCTATTAGATTCCCTAACTTAGCCTTACGGAGTACAGTTTTGCTGAGTATGCAGACATGTATTTAATTTTAGGAAATGTAATGGCGATTTTAATGCTGCTGTTAAAATTGTAATTGTAAAGTAATAAAAACACTTAAAACCTATTTCTGTACTATAAGTGACATGAACAAAATGCGACAGCTAATACAATAATTTCGTCATTTGTTTTTTTCTTTGTTAATTCAAGGTAACTGCGAATTGGAAAAACTTCAAAATTCCAATTTTTAAATGCGAATTGCGCGAAAACGGCTGAACCAAATGTCAACTATATATATATATATATATATATATATATATATATATTTTTGAAATCAGAAAAATGCGGTCTATTGATTTCTAAAAAATACAGGGTGATCCATTTGAAAAAACATAAGTTTGGTCTGCCACGTTTTATGGGACACCCTGTATAATATTTGGTAGACTTTTCTGGCGATTTAGATAAATCCCTACAACTTGTATTTAAAGTTCTCGATCTATTATAGTAGAGATAGGACTACTTGCAACTGTGAGCAAATTTCGGAAGTGAAAAATCATAAGCGTGTGTGTGTGTGTGTGTGTGTGTGTGTGTGTGTGTGTGTGCGCGCGTGTGCGTGTTCGTGTGCGTGTGTATATATATATATATATATATAAAAGTGGAACAAAATTCATAATTTACAAAATAATTATTTTTGGAAAAATCTCTCGCACAGATCGATTTTTATTTATGTTGGGCACATTTTAGCATAACATTTTTTTACCAAAAACTCAAGATGGCGGCCACGCGCCATTTTATAAAAAAATTTAAATGGAAAGGGGGTCATGAGGCACATCGTTGGAAAGTTCTTAACAATGGGAATTAAAATCCCAAATTTTAAAATAATCGATTAAGGTATAACAAAATGGCCACCTTTTCAATGCATCCCTTTTTCCTTTCTGGAACGAATAACAAATTAAAAAAAAACAATTTCGAATTTCAAAAAAGCAAATTTTATTTCTATAACAAAGTAATCAGACGTATGATAAGTTAGCTAATGATCACCGGAGATGTTCCAGAAAGGAAAAAAATAATGCATTGAAAACGTCGACATTTTGTTATAACTTAATCTATTGTTTTAAAATTCGGATTTGAATTCCCATTGTTAAGAGTTTATCAACGATATGCCACATGACCTCCCTTTCCATTTATTTTTTTTTACAAAATGGCGCATGGCCGGCATCTCGAGTATTTGGTAAAAATTTTTTATGCTAAAATGTGCCCAACAAAAAATAAAAATCGATCTGTGCCAAATATAATTATTTTGGAAATTGTGAATTTTGTTACAGACTTTTGGACCACTCTGTGTGTGTGTGTGTATATATATATATATATATATATATATATATATATATATATATATATATATACACTAGCTGTACCGTTGCGCGCTGCAGCGATCTCAGAATGGGGAGGATATTTAAATTTTGTGATACACGTGTCTCATAATTATTCGCGTCAATCGACCCATGGAATAAAAAAGTAAAAAAAACTCAACCCGTCATTTCACCCCCTTAGGGATGGAATTTCGAAAAATCCCTTTCTTAGTGGATACCTACACTTCAAAAAAACACACCCTCTGTCAAGTCTGTAGGACCAGCGGTTTAGACTGTGCGTTGATATATCAGTCAGTCACTGGGTCAGTCAGGACTTTGAATTTTATATACACAGATTACCTATTAAGATTGCTACAAAAATTACTAATCAATAACCTAAAGTTAATAATACCTAAAGTTAAAGTTAAATTGCTCTCTAACTTGATTTGAGTCTAGGTTGATTTCTTTGTTTTGGTACTTCACACAAAAACTACTGCATTAACTGAACATTTAACCAATTTAGTGTATTCACAGTTCATTAGACATTACAACTCCCGTTGTAGTACATGGTTACTGAAACTGGATACACCATTACGTCGCTTTTGTTTCATGTAGACAGAATGAACTGAAATAATTAGTTATTCTCTTATTCTGCTTAACGCTAAAACAGTCATATAAGCGATATTAGCGAATGGAAGAAGAAAAAATTAATTATTTCAATACCATGCACAGATACCAGTGGCTTAATAATAACAAATAAATGCACTCTCGCATTCGCGGTGAGATAAATGGTCGGTGAGTGAGAAAGTATGAGGGCTTGGGCGCGCCGTGTTACAATAATTAAAACGAAAAATTAGGTTATCACGTTTTTCCGGGAGATTTTACCAATTTTTCTCTTCATAAAAACCTTCCTCAGACTTCAACCATTACTCGAAAAAAAAATTGGCAGAATTGGTCCAGCCGTTCTCGAGTTTTGCGCTTAGCAACACATTTGGCGATTCATTTTTATTTATATAGATATGGTGTCCAGAAAGGTGTGGTCAAAACTGCTAGGACGTACAGAGGGGCTCAAAATAACCCAAGTCTTCCTTTGAATTTTTTCCTATCTGTCTTCGTTATGGAGTTATCGGCCTTCAAAATCAGAAGTTAAAAATTGAATTTCAATGATAATTTGTAAACCGCTTCTTTCATTACCATGAAATTTAGACACTCTAACTACCGCATAGAAAGGCATTTTTTGACACTTAACTGGAATTGATTGTACGTTTATTGTACAGGTAAAGCCAAAATTAAGATTTTAAATTAACACAATTTTTGACAGTATCGGCAATTTTGGAATTTTACTATAGTAGTTTCATTCCCCTATCATTTAGCAACAAAAAAAGTACTCTTGTGCGAAATCGATATCTCTTACTGTTTTCGAGAAAAATGCATTTTAGTGAATCCATGTAAATTACGAATTAAGTCAAACAAAAAAATGTACTATCATTCTGCTAAGTTCATTAGAATTTGAAAACGAATACGAAACGAAAAAATATTGAAATAGCAAACTGCTTCTTCTGAACACTTGCATTTTTGAGTCAGGTATACTTATTGCAAACTTTCACTAAAGCGGCTAACTAATGTCTTCAACATTATTATAAACAACACAATAAAAGTAAAGCAACGCAAAATAACTGTGATTGCACTAAATGTCTAAGAAAATTGTTGAATATGAGCATCTCGTTTCATTACACATTTTCTAAAATTACTTAAGGTATGCGCTGTACTCGAAACAGCATGTTTGGATCATTTCTAATAACGTCACATTTTGTTAATATCCTGTCTAAAAGTTCTTCTCTGCTATTAACAGGTGTTGAATATACCAATCCTTTCAGGTGGCCCCACAAGAAAAAATCTAAATGATTAAGGTCGGGAGACCGAGGTGGCCAAGAGACGGGACCGCCTCGGCCTATCGATTGATCTGGAAATGCGTTATTCTAGATATTCTACCAAAGTGGGGGGGGGGGCACCATCATTCATAAACCACATGCTGTATCTAGTGTTCAACTGCACATCTTCCAGGAACAAATTTAGATGTTCTTCTAAAAAATTGCGATATTTTGCTCCTGTTAACGTTCCGTATAAACTGTCAGGTTCTGTTGATTCAAAACGATGACAGCCGCAATAGTTGGTTAGAAAAGTAACGTTGAGGCATGTGTTAGTAGCGTAAATACCGATTTTTGCGAAGTATAACTTTTAAGTTTGATGTAAATGTGACGCCACTGGAATGTGTTAAGATAATTTTACGTATCCTTTAAGGATAAATAGCAATAAACTTTCATAAAAAGTTTAGATTAACTTTTATATTTATTCAGTGAATTTGAGTACAGAATTTGGGTATTTCAGAAAGACATTAAGTTTTTCTTAAAAATTTCCAGATAGCGTAGATGGTCTTCAATCGTTGATTCCGTTTCATGTTTTCTTCTCGGCAAACTCATGTGGCATTTAAACTCTACAAGAGTGGTTGATTTTGACTTTGAGGGGGGGGGGGGTAACAGCAATTCAAGTTTCCACATCTACATAGTTCCGAGGTAGTCGCCTTTGCGAAGTTTGTTGGCCAACCTTTGGTTAAAGCGGTTAGGTGGGCGGTCACGCGTGATTTCAAAAAAGTGCATAACGATCTATACCAATTCATGTTGTAAAATGTAGTAGTGCAGATGAAACATTGCTTATTTACTGTCATATCCCATTTTGGGGATGGAATATTAAAAACGTTTACAAATAAAGTTGAATTTGTATTGAGTTGAAAATTGTATTATAAAACTTTTGCAAAAATTTATATGAAGTGTTTAAACATATTTAAATTTTGAATATTTTAAATTAAAAATTAAGACTAACTACTGTTAATGCTGATGTAAATACATGTACGTTAATTAATGACATTAAACCAATGAAGTGTAAGAAATCAAGAAGTACGAAATTTTATATATTGCTGCGTAGTGAAAGATTGATCTTCCTTAAAAGAGACCATTGCTAGTATTGTAATTTTAATTAGGCTGTAAGGGCAATCAATTCTAATTACTCCCTTTATATGTGTAATTTAAGACTAGAATAAGATGTAATTCATTCTTTTATTTGGTTAGTGGCCTTCCCCAACAATTTTATTTTAATACTTATTTAAAACAAATAGACAATGTAAGTGTTGAAAGGTAGTAGTGCCTTGTTACATTTCTTTGTGTTGTATTTATATGTTAAGTAACACGAAGGGCCGCAAAAGTTCAGTGTAATACATTTTTTGTCTCTTTTAGCTACATTTATGAACGGTGGCTTGAAATTAGTTTTTTTTTTTACAAGATCTAAGCAGTGCTTTACTACCCGACAATTCTTTCAGCTGTATAAGGCCAAAATTCGACCTCATCTCCAATATAATTCTCACCACTGGGATAGTGCTCCCCAATACGCTCTCAATATCGTTGATCTTCAATATAGAAGAATCGTTTCAGTACTTGCTTTGTATTATTGCTATTTATATGGGCATTGCGTTGTAGAAATTGCACTCTTTGATACCAACTCGGCCCTCCTTTGCTAGGAATATTCGGGATCGCTAATTCACATCATCAATATGCAGTACGTGGCATACCAAACGGGCGCTATCCACGCGTGTGAGGTTAGCAACCCCGAGAAAGAGTTCCAATAGTTCTTATTAGAGTTCTAGCTTCCTTCTAAAGAGTTTAGAAGTACTTTATAAAAAATAAAGAGTACTTTATAAAAAATAAAGAGTTCCGCTCATTAACGGTTCTAAATTTTAATTTGAAAAAATGGGGTGCTAACTTCACATCGAAAATCGAGATCCAGTAGTTCTGACTAACTAAATTACTGTATTTTGCAAAGTTCTAGGGTTCCTGATATGAAAAATGTTTTTTTTTGAAAATTAAAAATTTTTGAAAATTCAACTTTGACATGCAATAGTTTCAATCAACTTTACATGTTCTTTTATTCATTGTTAAAAGTTCTCGCTAATTTAAAAAAAGTTATAATCAAAAATGAAAAAGTTAAAGCCCTTTTACTTCAAAAAAGAAAATGTTAAAAAATATTTTAAAGAGTTCTATTTCTCGCAGCAGATTTGGATAGTATTCGAAAAGTTCTGAAAGACATTCTAATGATTGAAAGCGATCCTATTAATATTTATACAATTATTCAACTTTAAAAAATTGCATAGCTTAAATTTTATAAGTATCGACGATAAATATTTTGAAGCGTTCCAACAGTTTTCGTGTAGTTCTCGACATGAACAATGCCTTTCCAAAGAGTTTCGATGCGATAAAAAATTATCTAATTAATTTTATCATCGGAACTTTTCGGAAAGGTATTGTGTATGCTCATAATTAAACGAGAATTGTTTTAGAATAATTAGAACTCTTGAAAATCGACCAGCGTCTCATCCATGTCCTCGTAAATTTTCAAAGTATTGATGAACAATATTTTGAAGGGTTCCAATAGTTCCCACAGTAGATTTGGATAGTACTCAGAAAGTTATAAAAGGAATTCTAATGACTGAAAGCGATCCGATCAGTAATTAATGTGTTACACAAAAGAATTTGGATTTAGCACCAAAGTTAAAAGTCCATAGAAGTTTTGAGCTCTTTCAGTGCAAATAATTTTTAAATTATTAAATGTATATTTTATGAAAATACAAAATGGAAATTAAAAGAAGTAATAATAACTTAGTAAAATTTTTATTAGGATAATTTGCTACCTCTTTTACAATCAGTTCATTACGAACATTGGCAACATTGTAATAAACAATATATGTTAAACAGACGTTTAAAATTTCATGTCAGACAGAGGTTAATGGACATTTAGATGCTAACTTACAAAATTAAAAGAAATTAAATATTTTTTTGCGAAAGCGAAAGCAGAAGTTAGTTTCTCTGTTGTCAAAATCGTGACAGAAGTGGAACATTTTCTCCCTAGGGAGCAAATATGTCAGATTATCTCCCTAAGAAGTTTATTTTACATGTTTTGACAGTTTCAAATACAGAGTACAAATAAAAACGCAAGAACTAACTTATTTATTTGCATTTACAGTGAATGATACAGGCCCAGAAATTTTTGAAAGTATTAACAATTTTCAGTTTTCTTGAAAACAATTTTCTGACACCTATACTTGGTTGTCAAGGTACGAATCCCAAGGCCACTAATTATTACTTACGGATTTGACGAAACCATTACTAAATTTATTAATTTTCCGTGTTTTGTGTTTCCGCTTTCGCAAAAAATAGAATATACACTTCAGGAGATAATGCTATTTCTCCCTCGATGTTTTGTAGCCCTTGGGCTTTGCCCTCGTGTTGCAAACTACATCTCAGGAAAAATCATGTATTTCTCTCCCTCTATGTATAATATACAATTAATTATAATCTTGTTAGGATAACTACGTAATCTCTTTTTTATACGTTCATAACGAAAATAGGCAACATTGCAAAAACAGAAACAATAATCTATACCAGAATGACGTTTAAAACTTCACATCAGATAGAGATTAATAAACATAAATACATGTTAGCTTGAAAAAAAAATTCCAAAGCCGCCCACTTCTATATCACGTCGTATCAAAAAATTGCATAGAACATAATTAATCGATATGTTTAAGGTCTATATCTAGGTATGGTTATATCTTTGAAATATGCAACTGTTTAGAAATATTTGATAAAAAACAAGAACGGACCATAATAACCCCCCCCCCCCCCTTCGCTACTGGATTTCTCCCAAAATGTAATCAGCTCCAAGCTAAATGAAAACAAGCTTAAATACAACATTTTAAGTACGTGGGTATCTTAGTTCTGCAGTTATCGTGGATAGGGACTAACCTACATTCACACACAGGCATCCAGACATCATGGCCGACCTTGGCCAAACTTGCACAAAAGTTGTAAAATAAGAAAACCGTTATTAAAATTACTTTTTTCTTTTAATTTCCATTTTATAGATTGGAAGGTCGTGTGCAGTTCCACACCAGATATTTACATAAAATATATATTTAACAATTGAAAAATTATTTACACTGAAACAGCTCCAGTGCAAAATCCAAATTTTGTGGTGTACCACATTAATTATTGATTGGGTCACTCATTAGAATTTCTTTATAACTTTCTGAGTATTATCCAACTCTGCTGTGGGAACTATTGGAACCCTTCAAAACACTGTTCATCGATACTTTGAAAATTTGCGGGGACATGATGACAGGCTGGTCGATTTTCAAGAGTTCTGATTATTCTAAAACAATTCTCGTATAGCTCTAAGCATACACAATGCGTCTTCAAAAAGTTCTGATGATAAAATTAATCAAATAATATTTTAAACAATTAGTAAAAAATAGGTCGTTTTCCCTTCACGTACGACATGAAACAATTTAAGGTAACCGTTCATAGGCATCTCTCGGCAATTCAATACACCTTTAGCCATTCTACTAAATGTTTTTAAGTACTTTAGCACAGTAGGCCAAACTTAGCTGTTCAGGACCACAATCATTAAAAAAAAAAGGCCATTTCAAAATTTAACTATTGTTATTTCGTTTATTGAATTGCGTATATAATACAGATCTTGTTACTGTTTATCACGTTATTAGTTATTATCTACTAATTTTTACATAAAAATACAAATTTGGACTTTAACCAAGGTAAATTACATAAATTATAAAACTAAAATTAGCTATTATTTTCGAAATTGGGTGTTATTGATCTAATATCTTGGATATGTGTTTTCAAAAACTATTTATAAAACTACTATACGAGGTCTATACAGAAAGTTACTAGTTTTTATACACCATATAAGCGAATATCTTGCGGTCCATTATCTCGCTAGATTAATATGGCAGCTTAAAATAATTTTCCAAATAAGTTTAGATTCTGATGGTGCCCATAGGACATTTATCCTCGATCTCGAACCTTGTTTTGTAAGGTGAATTCAAATTTCAACTATTTTGGGTCTCATCATGAACTCGCTGCATTATAATATAATATACCTCCACATAATCTAGAACATTCAAAACTGGTTGATGATATTTTGTCGAAATTATACAAATTTAATTTTAATGAATACAATATATTACACCATTGCAATTACTAACAAAAACGCATTTTTATAGAATCGTTATGTATTAATGTAACAGAAAACTTCGTCAATGCACACAGATTTTGAGGCGCATACAAATTCACATAACAAAATTAACACTTCTGTATTATAAGTGCTCGCCGGAAACTCAAAGAAGCCACATATATCACACTAGCAGAAAATCCAATAAGCTTAAGCGCAATACACCTGCACAATAAACTACTGCGCAGCGCAACTACGAAAAAGTGTAAAACACATAATAGTGCAGCGCCGGGGGTTTTGACCTCGGACTTTTGTTACAGTGAATTTATTTATATGGTCGAAGTGCAATTTTGTTTTTTATGCTATAAATTGCAAAGTTTACCAAACATTTTTTTTGTGCTTTTGATTTTTTCAATATTTAAACAAAAAAATATTTGATTATATAATTTTACTTGAAATTACATTTTTTTAAATGTATACGTTTGATTTTACCTAAATAAACATAAAATAACACCTTTCAAAGATACCATAGTGTAGTATTAAAGGTCGTAGGGTCCTTGAACAGGTAGTAAAACGTGGAGGAGAGAACGGCAGTGGCAGCTGCAGGGTACAACTAAACTGAATTTTTCTGGCTAGTTTAGTTATAAATGACATGTGTCTTGTACATGTTGTGTGTATTTAAAAGCGAAAATTGTGTGATTTTACGAAAATTATATATTTCTGACGGAAGTTTTATTGAAGACGATTTTTTCCTTTCATTTCTTCGTTAAAGTAAGTAGATTAAAAACCTGCAGATAATTACTAAATGATTAATTAAATAATAGATGAATTGATGATTGAAGGTCAATTCAAGTAAAAAAATAATACCTAATGAATAAAACCAATAAATTAAGTATTGAAGTATTTAATTATTTTCTATTACAGTATTTGAACAATGGATATACCAAGGACCAGTAGCATGACGGATGAGCATAGCTGCATAATATGTGAAAATTGGCGACTGCCAATTTACCATGAAAGAGTTGAAAAATGCCAACACTACTGAATGTATCCCGGATGAAAAAACTGTTAGAAAACGACTAATAGCCCGCTATCATGATGATCTTGTTATATCGTGTAAATTTGGATCCAATACCATTATATGTTTCAAAAAAATTAACCAAATTTTTTTTGTGATTGTGGACCTGAACAGGCTAAATTAGGCCTATCGTGCTAAAGCACTCAGGAACACTTAGGAGGATGGATAGAGGGATAATGAATTGCCAATAGATGCCTATGAACAGCTACCTTAAATTTTCTCATATCATAAGTGAGAGGAAAACAGGAACTAGGGAGATCTCCAGAGTTTAGAAGCCGTGTAGAAAAATGTGGATTGCCCGTTTGGTATGACAAGTGGAGATTTGTACTGCACGCTGATGATCTGAATGAGCGAACCGAGTGTTTCTCGCAAAGATAGACCTAGATGGTATCAAAGAATATAATTCAGCAGCACAATAGCCGTTGTAATAACGATAATACAAAGAAAGAACTGAAACCATCCTTCTATGCTCAAGGGACTGTATGTGAGAAGTTAATGACGGGTCATTTATAAGCCTAATCGCTCTCTTTTGAATACGATCAACGATATCGAGAGCGTATTGGGGAGCACTAACCCAGAGGTAAAAATTATATTCCAGATGAGGTCGAATTTGGGCCTTATACAGCAGAAGGAGTTGTCGAGAGGTAAAGTACTGCTTAGATCTGTCCAAAAAGCCTATTTTACGAGCAGCTGTTTTGGTAGCTGACAGAAGAAGAGTCAACCCATAAGAGATTTGAAGATACAGTCATACCCAACAGAGTAACAGAGTCTGAAAACTTAAGAACTGAGCCATTCATACTTACAACAAGAAATGATCGATCTTTTTTGGCGGACATAAGGCAACACTGAGTTTTGTTAGCATTAAATTTAACTAGATTATTGCTTCCCCATTCGAGAATACGTTGAATGTCTTTGTTGATTGAATTTGCCATTTCAGCTTTAATTTCTTGATTTCACATAGAAGGTGGATTATCACTGAGTAGACTGAGATGAACTACAGTGAAGAGTGTTATCGTCAGCAAAGCAATGGATGGGGTTAGTTGTTGAAGAAATAAGGTCATTTATGTACAGTAGAAAAAGTGTAGGCGCTATGACGGATCTCTGTGGTACGCCCGCGTTAATGCTAACTTGTTTTGAAAAAAAGCCATCAACTACGACACGTATTCGTCTTTTATCAAGGAAACTAAAAACCCAGTTGATGAGCGTATCATTTAACCCAAACGAGGTGAGTTTGGCAAGTAAACACTTATGCCAAACTTGGTCAAATGCCTTTGAGATATCTAAAGCGACTACAACTGTTTCACCGGGCTGCTCTACTGTATTGTTCCAAACTTGGGTCACATCTGAAAGAAGATCGCCTGTTGAACGACTTTGCCTAAACCCATATTGGTGGTCACTAGGAGTTTGTTAGTTTCAAGGAACGTGAGCAGTTGCTGTTTGATGGCTTTTTCCATGATTTTAGACAAAATGGAAGTGATGGCAATTGGTCGGTAATTTGAGGATCGGTCTTATCGCCTTTTTGGGAATATGTTGAACATTTGCTAACTTCCATGATGAAGGAATTCCCCAGAAGACATAGAGATCGTATAGAGTTTAGACAGGACTGGTACTAGTTCGGGGAACATTTCTTTAAGACAATAGCTGGGATACCGTCTGGGCCAGTCGGCTTATTGAGATCAAGCCTACTGATGATCGATTCCAAGAGCTTGTACCGAAAATGAATTGGTTTCATAGCGTATGAAGAAGAGTTGACTAGGGGCACATCTTTTCCAGAATCATTGAGACACGAGTTTGATGCAAACAAATCCACAAAAACGTTGGCTTTGTCTACAGAATCAGCAACTACCGATTCGTCAATAGACGTCAGGGGGGGAAATGAAGATGTTCCAAAGTTTTTACTAATGGCTTTAGCTAAAGACCAAAATTTACGACTGCCTAAAGGAGATGTAGCTAGTTCATTGCATTTTCGTTGTTCGACAACTTTTTAGTTTTAGTGATGACACTTTTGCAGATATTTCTAGCACCAACGTATTCTACATGACTGTCGACCGATTTATTAAACTTCCATTTAATGTAACATTTACTTTTTAAAGATATTGCATCAGCACAAGCCTTATTGAACCAGGGTTGGGAACGTGAATGACCTATACGGTACTGTTTTTTGGGAATGTATAACTCCATTCCCATGACGATGACTTCAGATACTGAAAGAGCGATGTCCGAAGAATAGGACGACTTAAAACAATATTCACGCCATGGAAAGGTTGCAAAGAAATCCCGTAAATCACTCCATCGAGCTGACTTTACACACCACAAGGTTCTATCGGTTTTGCGAACAACAGTGGAATTAGGTACAGTAGAAATGATTTTTATTAGACAATGGTCGGAAAGACCTAAAGGCAAAAGAACGGAAGTTTTATAAACAAGAGGGTTTGATGTAAGAAAGAGATCTAGAAGATGTGGAGTATGGTTAGGGTTATCAGGGATTCTTGTGGGTCCAGAAATCATTTGTGTGAGATCACATGAAATAGCAAATGTTTCTGCACTATGACCAGCGGGATTTGTAGTAGATGACAACTGAAGCCAATTAGAGTTATGAACATTGAAATCGCCTACAAATGAGATATCGCAAGATTGAAACTGAGACAAGTCAACTTTCATACTAAGGTAATCGAAGAAGTCTTGAAAGTTGCTGTCATTAGGAGACCTATAAATACAACAGCAGAATTTCACAAAATTAGGACCAGAATGTTTAAACCAAATCACGTCAAAATTTTTATTTTCTAAGGAAGAAACCCTCTTGCAAGCAATTCTGTCCTTGATATAGGCACATACGCCTCCTTTATATCGAAAGTTAGAGTGAAGGTGGTGTTGAGGAAATTGCAAGTCGGGTGACTCGGAGCTTTCAGAGCAGACTTGTGTTTCAGATAGAAACAAAATATCAGGTTGTAATTGTTCAAGATGTTGGTGAATAGCATTAAGATTAGACCTGATACCGCGGATGTTGTAGTAGTGAATCAAATATTAACAGAAAATTGGTACAATCAAAAACATAAGAGTAAAGAAGAAAAGAAGTTAGATATATTGAAAGTGGCAAGTGATTGAATGAAGACTCAATTGCAAAATCTTTAAATTTTTTCCTGTCAGAAAAGTAAAACCGAAACAAATCCCGCTTATGAAAAGAAATGTAAATCTATCGCGCATGCTATAATATCAGCGGTACGACCAAGATCATTTTTATCACCTCTGGATATTACTTTGGCTGTGATGTTTCATAGGAAATTTGGCTCCAAAAAAGTTATAAATCTATGTCATTCCTTAGGCTTCTGTGCTTCCTATAAAGAGGTTACATTGTACGAAGCTTCAGCTACTTTTGCAACTCCACCAGAAATAAAACCTGGCAGTTTTGTTCAATTTGTGCATGATAATGCTGATTTCAATATCGATACTATTGGTGGTAAAGAAACGTTCCATTATATGGGAAGCATTGAAATAGTTACTCCAGTTGATAGTATAGAACCTCGACGACCTATCAAACGTTTGAAGACTCTTCCACCTGAATTAGAGTTTATTAAAAAAGGGCATATATCTCTTCAAATATGTCTAACTTCTGTGGGTAAAGAGTTTTCAAACATAATAATCAAATTATCTGAATAATAAATTTCCAGGATGGAATGGATTTATTAATTAATACGCATGATTTTGATATGTCATCGTTAATTTTTTTACTATTTATTAATGCAGCTCCAAGTGATTATAACACAATTTACACAGCTATGAAAACTTCTGTAGAAAATGCTAAAGAGTTGAATATGAGAATTTGTATTTTAACGTTCGATCAACCTCTGTATATGAAAGCACGGGATATAGCTTCTGCTGTGTTTGTCTGATGAAGTATTTGGTTGTTGTAAGATTGGGCTCTTTTCATACTGCTATGTCTTACAAGGGACCAATTGGTTACATTATGGCTGGAAGCGGAATAGAAGAAGTTCTTTCTACCATATATGCTGATAATACTATTGATCATATAATTTCTGGGCGAGCTTATGCTAGATCAGTACGTGCCCATACTTTTTTACAGCAAGCTTTATCACGATTGATTTTTGATAATCTTATGGAGCACAATATGGATTTTGTAAATTTATTGAATGATGAAGAAAAATCCGTGATTTTTGAAATGTTTAACTATGCCGAAATAATTGAAAACCAAGAATTTAAAGCGCTTGCTACAATTTTTTAAAAAAGTTAGCCGAGCTCAAAAATACAAATAAAACGTCGAAACTATAGATTACTTATTTTCGAATGGTTACAATATTGAAGGACTTTATTGCTGCCGACCGTATGGGAGATTGGAACTTACATTTACGTAACATTGAGCTAATGATTCCATTATTTCATGCATCAGGTCATTTTCGCCACGCTAAGGCATCTCACATTTATCTGCAAGATATAAAGAATTACATGATAAAATGAACCCAGCGGAATTTAAAAAATTTACGGAAGGATATTTCACATCTAGGCGTTCAGATAATTTTTTCTCCAGCATTGCAAGTGATCAGACCATTGAGCAAACCTTGATGAAAGGAATGAGCGTCAAAGGAGGTCGTTTTAACCATCGAGTGCACGCGCTTCTTAAAATCACACTTGTGCACGCTAGCGAGCTTTTTGCTGCATTTCATTTTTCTAGCGTTTCATTGGGCATAAATCATACTAGGCGCTTATTTAAGTATTTAATAGTTAATTAAAGCATAATAATTGAAAACATGCACCCATAATATGCTAAAACAAAAAAAAAAAAATTAAGATGAAATAGAAAAATCCTTGTAATCTTTACATAAAGAAACGTAAATTTTCATTTTTAGTTGTAATTAACAATTAATTATTTATTACTGAACAATTGAATATGTATTAGGATATATCCAAAATTAAAATTATAATTAAAAGAAAAAAAAAACAAAAAATACTCGAGAAAGAAAATTATTTTAAAAAATGTAAGAATTCAAATCAATCTTCTTCATCATCTGGACCATCCCGACAATGGTGACATTTTACGGTCATTTCTATGTGGTTCTTACATGTGAAACGCAAGCAGGTGCCACACTTGTTCTTGGTCTTGTTGTTTCTGTGTGTTCCACACAAAAAGCATGGACCCAAAAGGCGATTTGGAGGATCATTGGTCTGTACTACTGCATAATTCTTAGTAAGAAACGCTTTCACATCAGTAGGTAGATTACCAATTTTTGATCTTTCTTTTAAGTGGTCTTCCAAAAGATGAAACGCCAGTACTTCGATGAAATCCATTCTTGGTCTCTTGTGTTCGTTATTCGCCATGTTATTAGCTACATAAATGACGTGAGCATTAACAGAAGCCATATCTAGAAATCGAAATAAGAGAGAAAGGGACCATCTTCGGGTTTGTCTTGTAGTAGAGTAATTTGCGCACTTCTGGTCTACAGTATCGACACCCCCTTTAGTTTTATTGTAATAAGTATTATATGTGGTTTCGCAGTTTCAGGATCAATTTCCTCTTTATGGTGCATCGAGGAAAGAAGTATCACACATTTATTTATTTTTGTTACATATGACACGAGGGTACAGGTATCCTGAAAACCAAAAATTGAACTTTTTAGTTTGCGCATTTTATTTGGAAGAAATTCTCTTGGGATGTCTGGCTTGTTTTTTTTCATCGTGTCTAAGAAAGTGTTCCCATTCTCAAGTAAATACATTGCTAGATCCATGCTGGAATAATAGCCTGTGGTTAGATTCCTATTAGTTTGTTTTATGGGCTCGATTAGACTCTTTACCACATCTATGGCTTTATTTGAGGTTCTAAAAGGTCCAACTGGTTGTAAGCCACAGTATATTTCAAAATTAAAGGTTTTTGCGTCACACATTGCATATAGTTTGATTCCATAACGTCCTGGCTTGTCCGGCAAATACTGCACAAACCCACAACGCCCACGGTACGGCTGCAACATCTCGTCAACAGTTACATATGCGGATGGGCAATAACAAGACATGAAATTATTATTAAGTTGTGTGTATATGTTTTTGATTGGCGCCAGTTTATCGGTTTTCTTTCTTACTTCTCTAGTCATCATGTCATCAAATCAAAGTGCCCGTAATAGGAAACGAAACCGATTAATTCCAAAAGCTGCCCTGCATATCATAATACCTGTGCCGTTAGTTTTCCATGCCCTTCTTGCGTAGGCCTTACAGCTTTTGTTAATTGAGAGTATACATAAAATTCCAAATAAGGCCATTATTTCTGTACAGGACGTTTCTTTTCTCTCTCTCTCTCTCTCTTGAGCTTGTCATTTTAGTTTGAATATATTGGTTCGTCCACTTTACAACCTCATCAATCATTTCGATAGTAAACATCAGCAGAAAAGCATCCATTTTTGTCACGGCATTCCTCCCATTTCGAACTGGACCAGGTAAAATCCCAAATATATTTGATGCTCTTGTTTTAGCGGTTGAAACTGCTAATGAGGAATTTAGCCCAGAAAGTATCATTTTTCCTTCCTTGTCCAAAGTAAACTTCATAAGCTGTATCCAGATATTCATCATTTTCTTCACCAGACTGTTCACTTGCACTGGAGTGATCATCATTTATTTGATTCTCCTCTTCATCAATTTCGCTTTCATCAGACAAATCATACAAAGGGCCTTGTTGATTGTTTCCTGCAACTGATTCATTTCTTTCATCCTCTTCAAGTTCTTGTAATATTCTTTCAAAATCACTCTCTCGAACCACTTTATTCAATGTCGACCTGAAAATAAAGGTGCACACATGAAAAAAAATGCCACAAGTAAAACTAAAAATTCGGTCCATATTACGCTTTAGAAAACAACGAAAATTATCAAACAACAATCGACATTACCACAACAGAATAATTTGCTCATTTTTTACACTGCAGTAAAATGGAAAAAATAGCCCACATGGATATCCCTCTATTTACTTCTTTAGCACTGATGAAGTAGAGTTTGAAACTGTCATGTGAAGTGTGTAAAGAAATACAACACGTTTTTTTATTACGACTTCTTTTTATTTTGTTATCATGAAATAGAAGAAATAAGCTTAAAAACATTTATACTAATTTATAGGTAAAAAAAATTGAGCAAATTATATCATAAAATGAAAATATTAATACTTACATAATGTCTCGCAACAAGAAAAATACTCGTAATCAAAATAACGTAAGTACACGCTAGCGGCAAAACACTCGCAAATAAGACTTTTCAACCTTTGATTCCCAACTGGCAAAACGTGCTAGCCCCCACCACGGCATTGTATCCCATTAGTTATAGTTCCGAAGGAAGATACCTGGAGCGCCACATGCCAGTAGTGAGTAGTTGAGTCGACATTTCAATTGCTATAAAAAGTGCGGCTAAAAACCCGCTTAGCGTGCATTTGAGGGTTAAACGTAGTACCACGGACAGTGTTTTATATAAGTGGATCGGAGGAGTTATTATGGCCACAATATTATTGAAGGCGTAGAAAATTTTTGTAATATATCTTACAATAAAAGTCATCAACATAGTAATTCGACAGATGCTAGAAAGGGATGATATCGATGTAAAAATATTGGTGGACTTCTTCAAACAACAAAGCCCTTTTCCTGATATAGATGCTATAATATCTATTGCTATTGGAATTACAGGAGATGAAGATATTAATTGTTACGATGCTTTTGAAGAAGGTTTAAAGGTAATGAAGAAAACAGATGGACAAAATTTACGCGAATATCTGTGTATTAAAAAAAAAACAGATGAGGAGCTTAAAAATGATATGAAGTATGAATTGACACCATATCCGGCTTTGTCTATTTCAAGATGGCGAACTACGAAAGACAACAAAATCAACTTTTTATGCGTTATTCCCAGAAATTTCGATTAATTTAGAAGACGTAGATAATGTTCATTATGTTATTGATGGAAGCATGTTATCACATCGTTGCAGATGGCAATTGAATGAAACCTTTAAAACGATATGTGAGCATTATGTAAGATGTAAGATATTTAAAGAATAATTATAACAATAACACGTACGTGGTATTTGATGGATATGAGAAAGCCGGTATTAAATCAGCCGAAAGGAATCGTCGTGCATTGAAAAATAAATGTGCAGATATTGAATTCGATGAAAATAGCTCAAGACAAATTTTTGTCGAATAATAAAAATAAAAGCCGCTTGATAAAAATGTAAAGAATTAAATTAGCTGACAACAATATTTTTACATGCCAAGCGGAAAGCGATGCAGACAAATTAATTGTTGATACAGCAAATAATTTAGAAACAAAAAATGTTATAGTTTCAGCAGACATTGACGTATTGGTTATTTTAACAGCATTAGTGGATGAGGATCGTGAAATATATTTTCTAAAACCATCCAAAAGCAAAGTCCAACAAAATATATTTTCTTCGAAAAGCTTAATAAAATCGCTTGCAAAGTGTAAAGAACATACTCTTTTTTTACATGCGTTAACAGGTTGTGATACTAAATCTGCGTTTCTCAACAAAGACAAAATTATGTTTGCCAAAACTTTTGAGAAACGTCGTGATCTACACGAATCAGCGAAAGTATTTAAAAACGCCAACGAAGACTGTAATAATATATTTCAAGCGGGTGCAGCATGTATTTTGAGTTTATATGGAGCTGCGGCAAAAATTAAGGATTTGAATACGTTGAGGTACAATTGTTTCATAAAAGCAACGGCTAACAAAATACAAGTGTTCTTTTGTCATCATTACCTCCTACAAAGGATGGAGCATTTGAACACTTAAAAAGAGTGTACCTGCAAATCCAAATATGGCTAGGAAATGACGTAGATATTGAAAATTGGGGATGGAAACATTTCAATAACAAGTTCATCCCAATAACAATGAATCAACTGCCAGCTCCTGATCATCTATTGCAAATGTTATTTTGTAATGGCAAAAAGGGATGTGAGGCTGCTTGTGGTTGTCGGAAGAGCGGTTTATACTGTAGTGTAGCATGTCTACAGTGCAGCGAAAATTATTTAAAAAAATGAAACCGAAGGAAATATTTGATATGTAAGAAAATTTAAATTATTTAATTAAACAAATATTCTATTAATAATTGTCTTTTTTATTTAATTTTCCTTAATTTACTACTTTTTCCCGATAATTATATTCATATATATATATATATATATATATATATATATATATATATATATATAATATAAACTTAATTTTGACATACACAAATATTCAACAGCTTAATTATGTATTTTACTATTTTAATTATTGCTATTATCAGTTGTTTTTAAGTCAAGGTCACAATTTTTTAATAGGTAAACTTTTTTATATATATTACTAGCTAAACATTTAATTTTGAATTTTCAAATTTCATTCGCTGTCACTAAAATCCGAGGTTTTCTTGTTTTTAACGCCTCGAGCGCTGCACTATATCTTAACATGAATTAGACTCAAGTACGAAAAGATTCCTTCTCAGGACTAAGCCTGATAGCGGAAACAGTCTCCTTCTGAAACGTCGCGCTATAAAAGGAAAAACTGTGGAAATAGGCCGATCAACTCAAGTAAAATTAATCAGTATGCATACCATGCACAAATCGAGGCAAAAAGTGCACAGGAGATAATAAAACATGTCCTACACAAAAAATAATGTTGGAAAGACTGATACAGAAAACAGACTATGGAGAAGAAGGGAAACACAAATACTAACGGGGAAACAACAACAGACTGCGAAAATATACAAACAAACAATGAGGACATAAACCTAAAATACAACTCCGACAAAACGAAAAAACGTAAACCTCCTTCCTTACGTAACAAAAAACGAGCCGAAAGACATCAGGCCAAAAACAAAAATGACGCTAACACGAGGGACTCAGCAACTCAGACTGCAGCCCCAAGTACAAACATAGCCACTGAGAAACAAAAAGGCAACTTTAAAATTAAAAACTTCTGGAATACGCTAAGAGAATGCATCAGTATACACACGGACACAAATGCAGGCATTAGCACAGATACAACACACGAGTCAGACAACAATGATCCCGAAGTGATAACGTACACAGACATAACAGATGAAAACACGAAACCGCAACAAACAAGCTCACAAAATATACCTAATGTAACATACCCAGTTGAAATATACTTCAGATTGGAAACCTCTATGAGGCTTGCCAAACTGGAGGAACCAGCCATACTCACTCACAACGGCACTGAGACATGTTACCAGAACAGGACACTCTAGAGGAGAGAAAATCACTTTCCCTACTCTCGAAGCTGTCGACAGAATACAGTTAAAATCTAACGGACTGCCTACTGAGACACAAGAATTAGAAGATCTCATTAAACATGTCTTTAACCGTAGAGGAGAAAACATAAGACTTTGAAATCATTTTTAAACAATTTGTGATGGCTTACGGGATAATTTCTATGGACCACGGAAAGCCATGGCCTCAATGCATAATACATACGAGAACCAGTAATGGCTGAAAGAACATTAAAAATTGCACAGCTTAATATGATGAAAAGCAAAACCGTGACCCTAGAAATCCCGACAGTCCCCAAAGAACTAGACCTTGACATAATACTCGCACAAAAACCCTACAGTATTAAGGGAACTCTAACAGGAATACCCAAAAATACAGGAACAATACATACGCTAGACACACCAATGTCTACCATCATTATCTTTAATAACAGCATTACAGTAACGGCTATAGAACGTTTCAAAACGCAACACTGCACATGTGTGCATATTCAGGCAAAGGACGTTGGGGAACTGGTGTTGGTTTCCGTGTACTGTCAGTTCTCTGACTGCATAGAACCATACCTCAACCTCATGTTCGAAATCTATAAAACATATAAACATCTCCCGGTCATAATAGCCACGGATGCAAATGCCAAGTTCGAGGTATGGTTTAGTAACCACACCGACGAGAGAGGCGAGCTACTGGAAACCCTTATAGGGGAAGCACAACTAATGGTGATAAACGAGGACAATAACCCACACACCTATGCTGGAAGGGCGGGGGAGCAGAGCAATATAGACGTAACACTAGCCAACAACAAAGCAAATAACATCACACATAACTGGAAAGTCATAGAACATATGACAACCAGTGACCACAATTTAATCTATTTTGAAATACAAAAACCAGATAGAAACCAAAATACCGGAAAGAAAAAATATACAAAACAAAGATTTAACATCAAAAAAGCCAACTGGAAAGCGCTGCTAAGAGACTTCTCTCCGCCTCCGGATATCCGAGAAGGAGAGGATGTCAACGAGCACGCTAGGATGATAACCAAACGAATAAAGAGCACAATGAATAAAAACATTCCAAAATTAAAGACTAGTAAACACAAAAGATCGTTTATATGGACGGAAGAACTAGAAAGACTAAAGGCAATTACTAGAAGGAAAAGAAAAAATTACCAAAAATCAGGCACAGAAGCAGGAAGATCTTTCTACCTGCAAGAATACAAAAAGGCCAAACACTTACATAAGGCAAAATTACAAAGTACAAAAGAGCAATCGTGGACGAACTATGCAAAATCAGAATTGAAATAAGATGCGCGGGGAATCCCATATAAATTAGCCAGAAAAAGAATACGTCCACCGACAACAACGTGTACATCCGTGAAAACAACCGACGGTTAGAAACCACAAACTGGCTAGAAACTGCCGAAACAATAATAAACAAACTTCTACCGGATGATGACATAATGACCGATACAGACAATCAAAGAAATATGAGACAAAGTATGATTAATTACATAAGGCGAAATACAATAACAGCATCTTTCTCCGAGGACGAAGTAGACCAAGCTATACTAACAGCAAAGAAAGACAAAGCACCAGGTCCAGATGGCATGCAGGCAGAGATAATAATAGCTCTTCGCCAAAAGCTAATACCAACACTCATCAAATTACTGAACGAATGCCTAAGACAAAGCAGGGTACCAACCATCTGAAAACAAGCCAACCTGATAATCATCAGTAAAGGAGAGGACAAAGATAAGTCGGACCCAGACAGTTATAGGGCGATTTGCCTCCTTAACACGCTATGGAAAGTTCAAGAAAGATTACTAGCATCTAGAAACCAAGAGCTAAGGCAAAACAAAATGCACCGAATCAATTCGGGTTCGGAAAGGACAAATCAACAGAAGACGCAATCAATAAAGTGCTACAGCATATACAAAGCGCAGAAGACAAATATTGCTTAGAAATTTTTGTCGACATCACGGGCGCATTCAATAATTTATGGTGGTCATCGCTGTTTGAAAGACTGTCTGAACTGGAGTGTCCCCCAAACTTACATAAAAGTTTGAGGAACTACTGCCAGGACAGATACGTCTTATTACACAGCGAAACTCAAGACGATAAGCAAGCGGACTACCAAACGTTGCCCACAGGGGTCAATTTGTGGACCACTCTTCTGGGACATTCTAATGGATGATCTGCTGGGAAAACTGGAAGCAGCGACAGAGATATCGACAGCCGTTGCATACGCTGACGATGTACTCGTCCTTGTCACGGGAAACTCAGTCAGAGACACCCAAAACAGCCTTGGATATAATGCACAATTGGAGTCTCGGCAACAAATTACAAATCTCAACAAAAAGACTACATATGCCCTTTTAAAGCGAAAACTAAAAGGAAGACTAATGGTACATATGAATGGTAAACCATTAAAGAGAACAACAACATCGAAATATTTGGGAGTAAGGATAGACGAGAAACTAAACTTCGAAGAACACATATGTAGTATATGTGCAAAAACGAAAACCATAATGCATGCGATAGCAAGCATAGCACAGAGACAGTTTCGAATACCACTCGACAGAGTGAAACTATACCTAAATTCCATACTGAACGCAATAACATCACACGCGGCAAGCGCATGGGCGCACAGAATAAAATTACTTAAATCAAGGCAAAAAGTAAACTCAACACAAAGGAATATACTGATACGACTCACAGAGGCCTACAACAACATCCTTGGACCCTCTGGGAGTGATCCTCGGTATAATTCTTTCAGACCTCATAATATTACAGCGGGCCGCAACCTATTGGCTAAGAAAAGATAATCAGCAAAAAATCGAAGAATTAATAGGAAATCGGGAATATACAAAAACTCAAATAAAAGAAAGAATTGTAAATATATGGCAAGACAGATGGGATATGGGAACAACTGGAAGAAGAGTGTACGAGTACATTCCAAACATAAAAGACAGACCAAATAGCAAGCACATGAACCCTTCAGAGGGACTTATACACTTCCTAACGGGACACGGACCCTATCCCACCTATAGGAAAAGAATGACACGCAGATACAGATATCTGTATAAGCGGTAGTGTAAGGACACCAGAGCACACAGTCTTTGACTGCAAAATAGATGAGGACAAATTACGTGAACTTAGAGACAATATAGGCGATAAAAACATAAAAAACTCACTAACAACAGCACAAACTTTTGCAGCCATAAGTCAGCTAGCACAAGCGGTGAGCAATATCGCCAAAGCAAAATACGTGCAACAAAAAGAATAAGAAGCAAAAATGACAAAAGCACCAACAGAAATAGTTCAAGCAGATGCCCCCCGGAATTCCAGGAGTGCAAACTCCTGAGACCAAGGAGCATCGAGATAAACCGATACAGACAGTTAAAATAAACGGTACAGACAAAGCCAATTTCAAAGGTGAAAGTACCAAAGTAGTGTAGTGTAGTGAATAGAAGTAGAAGTAGTAATAGTTAGAAGTAGGAACGTAGAATAGAAACTGCATGCAAACTTCATTTGTAATAGGCAAAACTAGAACCGTAGTATGTAGCAAGCATGATTAAAGTACTAGTAGGGATCAAGGAGGAAAGAAGCATGTAGGAGTAGTAGAGCAAGATTAATTAACCTGTAGCGTAGTAGAAGCACTCCGAGTGCATGCTTTACTTGTGTGCTCGAGTAAAAAATGTAATATACTAACAAAATTTCTTGAAAATAACATACATAAATGGGCATACATACGGTATGATATATAAAAGAGGAATTATACCTATAGAATTCAGAGGGCCACTTGTTTGGGCCAACTATGCCCTTAAAAAAAAAAAAATTATAGATACCTAACAAACGTAAAAGAAATTTTTTAAAAATTATTATGATAACAGTTGAACATTATATCAATTGCATTAATTTTTAATCATAATTATTATACTTCACAGTTATTAACCAATAACGAAACGTATTTATAAGAAAGAAAAAAAACTTATGCTATAAAAAGTTTAAATACAAAGAAATATTTACCTGAAGAAACTATTAACAACGACCGTAAAATTGTTTAAACAAATTTTGTTTGCCCGTTTAAATTTTAATTTATGTGGTTACTCAAATCGACTTCTACCTTGAACTTGCTTAATTACATTAATTTGTTACAAAATAATTAATTCCTATTAATCACATGCTAAACCGGTCTTCTTAAATAAAATACAATGATAATTCATGGAGGCTTGTACTGAGGTAATTAGTTTAGTACCTAATCACGTTTAAAACAATAAATTACCTCAATAAACCTTTCACACTCAACAAATGGTAAAACGGCATTATATTCTTTATTTAAATTTAAATAGATTAAAGTTGCACTATGTGTAATGTTCCAAATTACATACAAAGGAAATTTAATCTTCTATAAGAATTTTCCAAGTTAGGTCAATTCAATTAAACCGCAAATAGAAATAAAATAATAATTCAGGTCACTGACATTTAAAAATAAATATTATAATCGTACAGGTTTATTAATGTAACTTTTTTGGCCAGGTACAGGTGCATAAACCCTTACTCAATAGTTCAACGGTGGTGTTCCAATACATCAAATGGTTTAATGATAATATATTAAATAAAGTTAAAAAATAAATAAAATGCCTTACTTTTATACGTAATTAATCCTATATAGGTAATATCCAGATCTTGTAAATTTCATTTACAATATGAGTTCTTGCACATAAATTGTCTTAAATAGGTAAAATGGGCAATTTTATGTTTATCTTAGAAAGGGCCAATCTATCCTTCCTACAAATCCACAAATAATTGTTTAAATCTAACTTAAAACTTTAATTTGACAATTTTTGTGAGATTTAAGCTAATGAATATACAGGGTGTCCTGAAAAGAATGGTCATACTGCAGGAGCACATTCTCTGGATTAAAATATACCGATTTAAGTCAACGTACCTTAGTACCAAGTTGCTCCCTTATAGCCCAGGAATTTTAGGAAAATTTCCCGCATGACCTCGAAAAAAATAATGCAAATCTGCAAATTTGGAATTTGATACTTTTCGGTACCCTGAACAACACATCCAAAAGTTCTAAAAAATCCAATGTGGGCGTCACTGTTTTATGTCGTCATCAAGATGGCGTCCGAAGTCTATGATACAAAACCGGATAACTCGGAATCTACTGAACCAATTTTTGATTTCAAGCACACATTCGAAAGCTATAATTATGCTCTACACTTTATGTAATAACAGAAATTTGCGTAAAAATCATAATTTAAGAGCTACAGCCAAAAATATGAAAATTCGGGTGGCCCAATTTGTATATCTTGGTTTATAACTATAAAACTATAAAATTTATGTGAAAGTACTTTGAAATAAATTTCAGAGAATATTTTTACCTTTCGAATGAATGCGCGTTTGTAGAAATCGCTTGGTTAGATACAGAGATATTTCGATTTATCGGTTTGCGGTCCTTCACTGTCATACGTATGTTATAATACAGGTAGGTACTATACAGTTGTACTGTTTATAAAATAAATGCTTTTTTAATTTTGCTTTGGAGGAAATTTTACCGGGTATTAAATTTGCACCTCGTGAATTCCTTTTAAAAATGTTTTTATTTTATTAAAAAATTTGCGTAAAAATCATAACTTAAGAGCTACAGCCAAAAATATGAAAATTCGGGTGGCCCAATTTGTATATCTCGGTTTATAATGATAAAACTATAAAATTTATGTGAAAGTACGTTGAAATAAATTTTACAGAGAATATTTTTACCTTTCGAATGAATGTGCGTTTGTAGAAATCGCTTCGTTTGATTCCGAGGAAAACGACGTTATTCGTCTATCTGTTTGACGTACTACTAGTCACAACGTGTTTGAGCGCCTCCAACTCGTAACACTGTCTATTAATTATATAAGGTCCAGGGTGGGCTTACACATGGCCGTGGCATATCCGACTCTCAGCTTGCATATTTCGTTCTCTCTTTTCCCGGGTGTGTAAACCTATGCGAAGCAGTGGAACGACTGACTGGACTTGCCAGAGCCTCAACAGAACAGCACGTAGAATTCCGAGACTCACGTCGATTATCAGATGCAAAGGCAACCGTTGCATTCCGCTCATGGTTTTCCCAACACTCTCCGTGGACTGAATCCACGTGCCTTCGATCATTGTCTTCAGGAGTCGTCGCTGATGATAAAATCAATTGTCACAACGCCTTGCAAGTAGGTAGCAACGCTATTAAAACGATGGTGGGAAGTAATTTTGGTGCCGTCAAACTGTTACGAAAGAACAGAGTGCTCCCTTTGGCAGCTGTGAACAGGCGCGTCGTTATTCGGGACGAAGTTGTGGCAGTCAATTCTCAGCAGCTTTTTTTAAGCATTGCTTGGGTTATAAACAACAGCTCTGTCGATCTTATGCATTTCCTGAAGTACGAATTGGCTCCAAGACCACCAGCACTGTTCGACGACGTCTCAATGCGGAAAACTGCCAAGTCAAGTCTTCTTGAACTTTTCAAGTCTTCGGAAGCCCCTTGCGAAATGCCATAACATTCTGTGGTCGTTATTGACACGCCCTAGTGTGGCCTAGGCCAGCAACATTTGGAGCCGTGGTAGAGTCGTATCGAAAGTATATAGTACGACATTACTCCTATTTCGCGGTAGTTGTATTCGACGGTTACGGCGAAGTTCAGTCCACAAAGAGCGAGGAACAAAGCCGCCGCGCATCACGAAGAACATTCAAGTACCACTGTCACGGTCTCCCAAGCTGACTTCCTGGCCAACGGTCAAAACAAATCCAGACTGATCTATTTGCTGTCGGAGAGTTTCCGGGCCAACGGACTGAAAGTGCGGCAAGCAAAAGCAGATGCAGACATCCTTATTGCCCGAACAGTTCTTGAAGAAGCTGCAATAGGCCATAAGGTCATAGTTGTGGCAAATGACACAGATGTTGTCTCCATGTTGGTAGTTAGAGCCGAAGAAGACAATGATATTCAAATCCTGAGCACTGCATCTAAAAATAATAATAAGCTCTACATCGTAAGGGAAATACAGGCAGAACTGGGATGCAAGAAAGATTTCATTCTCTTCGTCCACGCCATAACAGGTTGTGATACAACTTCGGCTCTGTTCGGCAAAGGAAAGAAGAAAGCAATGAAGCTCTTGGAAAATGCAAGTGCCCAGAGCATCGCTGCCGTCTTCAACGACCCGTCTGCTCAAAGGGATAAAATCGTAGATGCAGGTGAACAATTTATAATCAAGCTGTACACAACTGAGAAGTTCTCAAGCCTAGACGAACTCCGTGGTCGCATCTTGCCCCTGCACCTGAGGACCTTCTTCACATGATTTCGTGTGCCTGCAAGGCTGACTGTGGCGTTCTATGCTCCTGCCGAAATGCTGGTCTGAGTTGCTCAATGATGTGCGCACACTGCAGGGGCAGAAGCTGCTACAATGTGTCATCAACAGAAGAAGATGAGGAGGAAGAGGAGGGAGACGTACAAGGTCCTAGTAACGTGTAGTTGAGTGGCAAGTTTACTAACTTGCCTAATTGAATAATGTTTTTCTTTTTTGCATTGTGGCCCTGTAGTAATATTACCTACACTGAAAAATAATATTTTTTAATAAAATAAAAACACGTTTAAAAGGAATTCACGAGGTGCAAATTTAATACCCGGTAAATTTCCTCCAAAGCATTTATTTTATACACAGTACAACTGTATAATACCTACCTGTATTATAACATACGTATGACAGTGAAGGACCGCAAACCGAAATATCTCTGGATCTAACCAAGCGATTTCTACAAACGCGCATTCATTCGAAAGGTAAAAATATTCTCTGTAAAATTTATTTCAACGTACTTTCACATAAATTTTATAGTTTTATAGTTATAAACCAAGATATACAAATTGAGCCACCCGAATTTTCATATTTTTGGCTGTAGCTCTTAAATTATGATTTTACGCAAATTTCTGTTTATTGTAGAGGGTAGCTGTAGCTTTAAACGTCAATATTGCTACTGTTAGTAGAATATCGCAGTCTCTTAAAAAGCATGAAGTAGTTCAACCAGTCGCCAGATCTCGTGTGCACCCAAAACCCATCACCAATGTTGAAAACTTCTGCCAGGATACGACTCGAAATTTGATTTACAGAATGTACCAGAATCGTAAGTGGATATCAATTTATTGACATAGTAGCCAATGAATTTTTTAAGGATGTCGAAGGTCGTTACATACTGTATTACGAAACATAGGTTTTTAATGGAAAAAAAAAATCATCCTCGAAGAGATTAAATGGAGCTACCCGATATTGTTTTAAAACGAATACGTTTCCTCAAATTGTACAATCGTTTGAAACACGAAGGGTTATACGAATTTGTTTTTCTAGACGAAACCGGGATATTCCAAAATGGCACTGTTTGTCATTTTTGGCAAGATGACAATTTAAAAACGGTTAAAAGTACAAAAGTAGATGGCAAAAGGTTGGTTCGAAATAATGTTCATGGTATATTTTATTATAATTTTTGTCATTAGATATATCGTTCTTCATGCTGGAAATAAAAATGGCTTTATACCTGGTGCGGAATTGATATTTAATTCAAAAACACCAAATTTCGATTATCACGGGGAAATGAACGAAATAAATTTTTGTACAGTGGTTTGAGCACCAGCTGTTACAAAATTTAAGTCAACTATCCGTTATTGTAATGGACAACGCATCATATCATAGCACTGTAGTTATCAAAATACCGAACAGTTCGTTGACAAAAGGTGCTATTCAAGATTGGTCGACGGAACAAAAAGAGTACTTCGACTTCCTCCCTATCATTGCATGTTTAACCCGATTGAACATATACAGTGTGGTCATTTAAGTGTGCAACATATGGGAATTTTTTTTATTAATCGCTCGTCCAAAATACAGGTATTGCCAAAAGTTGGTGCATGTTTGATAACCATTTTAGGTGCACGTAGAATGGTTCCAAGTCAAACGGTATACACGGTAGGTCAAAAAATATAAAAATTGCACAAGAGTAAAGTACCCTTATTTCAAAAAATTCGGCAAAATGTAATAAAGAAATGTTATTTAGAATTAAAAGTTATGCCCGAATACCAAAGCGTGGTCCTCTAAGTAATTTTTTTTTTTTTTTTTTTAAAAAGTTAGTAATTTAGCTATTTTTTTGCGTTGTACCAAAACATATTGATAACTTAATCAAAATGAAATCAATCTGGCACAATTTTATTAAAACTCGAGCCTATATGAAAAATTAAATTAGATTTTTAATATTTTAGGCAATCACTAACTTCATGTTTGTTGCAACGATATTAAACATAAGTTTAAAATTTCGAAAAAAAAATCAGTAATCATAACACGCATATTCAGAAACTCTAATCCAAAGTGCAAAAGCTTTATTTTAAATGATTTACAAAATCAAAATAAACGAACAAAAATTATTAAGAAAAAAAATTAAATAATATGTACACAACAACACAACTATCGACGAGTCTCCGTATGCCCACCTTGTCGTTCAATACATCTAATTGTCCAATCATAAAATTCATTTAGGGTAGATCGCAATACTCTTTCCGGAATATTTTCGCAATAAAATCGGATAGAGTTTTCCAACTCCTCGAGATTATTAAATGGTCGATCTTTATAAACTTTTTGTTTTAAATTTCCCCATAAAAAAAAGTCTAGTGGGGTAAGATCTGGCGAACGAGGAGGCCAACGTGGATCGGTATTTCGCCCTAACCATTTGTCACCAAATTCTTCATTTAACCAATCAGAAACCATTCTAGCCGAATGCGCGGGACATCCATCATGTACAAACCAAAGTTTACGTCGTTCCTCTAAGCTCATGTTATCAAAAAAGTCCGTTAGTTCGTTTTGTAAAAATTGTTAAGTAGGTATTCCCCGTAAGGTTTTGACGAAAAAAAAAAAGGTCCTATTAACTTTTCGTTGATAATACCGCACCATACGTTTGTTTTTTGATAATATTGGTTCTTACTGTCAATGACAAAATTTGGATTCTCATCCGACCACCACCTACAATTTTGGGACGAGACAACGCCATTTGTGGTAAATGTGGATTCATCCCCAAAAAGAATGTGTTTGTGGAAGTTAGGTTCTTCTATTTTTCCTTGAATCCACATGGAGAAGTCAAAACGCAAGTCATAGTCCCGCTCTTGAAATGTGCAAATAAACATTGGCTTATAGGCATGGAACTTGTTATTTTTTAAAATATTCTTGACACTGGTTCTTTTTACGCCCGTATATTTATAAATTTCATTAGTGGATTTTCTAGGGTTCTCAACAACTGCCTGAAGAACTTGTAACTGATTTTCTTCATTACAAACTGTTTTGGTGCGTTGTTTCTTGTAATTATAATTTAAAGACCCTGTCTGTTTAAATTTCATTAAAATTCTGCTTACTGTGGAATAATGGATTGGATTATTATCAGGATGCCTTTGGTTGAAAATGTCTGCTGTTTCACGCATTGATTTGTAGTTATCTCCACATATTAAAACTAATTATGCTTTTTCCGTTAACGTTAACTGTCTTGGCGGAGGCATATTTTGAAATCAAATAAACTTAATAATCAAATAATAATGAACACTTAATGTCATTAAAATGTCAAAATGTTTACTAAAATCATTTGTTTTAAAATAATCATGGATATCGTCGATCAATTTAGTAGAATCAAATCTCATCCATTAATTTGTATGGTGTTTATAATAAACATTTAAAATAAAGATTTTCCACTTTGGATTAGTTTTTGAATATGCGTATTATGATTACTGATTTTTTACTAAACACAAATAAACTAAGAAAGCAATTACGCTTATCCTAAAGGAACTGTAAAGAACCATAACCTAAAATAACAATCCATATGACAACACTGTCGACATTTTATCATACTGGTGACGTGCAACGCTTTTTGCTTTGCCCGAACTTTATTAAATATATTTATTTTAAACATTTTTGTAACCGCCACTGTTCTTTTCTTTTTCTTCAAGATATTTTGGTTATATTTTTTGTATTACATTAGACCAGTTGAATAGTGAGTGCATCTTTATTATACCTAATATTCATTTCTACGAACTTCTATCCATTTATCCGTATGTACAAGATTTGTTTGCCACAGTTATTTATTTTATTTTAAGGAAAATTCAGTAAAAGATATCATATTTATAATTATACCCTGTAAATTATTTAAATTCTATTTCCTTTGTTAAAAAGAGATTAATGTTTTGCTCGAACTTGTTTTGCTAGCAGACAAACTATAGTAAAATCCATTTAGTGGCTGCTGTCAATCAGTGTCCTTTAACTCTAATTTCTGACTGACGTGAAGTTATCCACGAATGTCAACAACGGATTTTTATTTCGAGTAAATCTAGTTTCAAACGCCGCAAAGCAATAAAAAATACTAAGTAATAGCTAATATACCTTGTTTAAACATTATTTACAAAAAAAATATTATCGACATTAAAGTTATAATTTCAGTTACGTTTAGCGCAGCCATGCCATATATGGGAACAAATGGCAATATTCTATGTTCAGCCTACCTTACACGGTCAACATTATTGACACAATATGTGGTAAAATTGGGTATCCCTTACACGGTTCAATAAAATTGATCAATAATATCAGTTACGATCTTTCTTTGAACGAAGATGGACGAAATAACGATGATTGCGTTAGCTGTGGCGCTCAAGAACAGGGAAAAAAGGAGGAAAAGAAAAGTGTGGATGAAAACCTTGTTGGAGAAACGCCCGAGTTATGAACATGGTGAACTACTTCGACGACTTACTACTGCACCAAATGACAACCGCAATTTTTTGAGAATGGATGAACAACTGTTTCAACAGCTGGTTGCATTGGTTTCGCCATTAATAAAGAAACAGGATACGAATATGAGGAAGGCGATATCACCGGCGGATTGACTTGCTGTCACTTTACGATTTCTAGCCACAGGGCTAGATATGAAATTTTCTTCTTGCAACAACAATTAGTGGAATAGTTGAAGAAACCTGTGATGCACTGTGTTCGAGTCTGAGAAATTACATTAAGGTAAGGAAACAATAAATTCTAGTAAAAACATTTTATTTCAAGTACCCATTTTAACAAAAATGTATTGCACGTGGTTGTAATAAAAAAAAAACAACCATAAGTACAATAGAAACAAATGAAATGTTTCATTCCAAAAAAAAACGTAAGTTTATAGAAAAGAAGAAAAATAGACGTCGAGGGTTCTGAGTTTTGAGATGATGTACACTCAGGATGACAAACGATTGCCTGCATTTTGGTATAGGAAGCGGTTGAATGTGAAGAAAGAGATGGAGGGGTACCATATCTTTCAGCTTCATTAATTTTTACCGAATCTCTGTGCACAGTCCCTATTTGCCCTTCAAATATTGTATCATTGGCAAATATTTGTTGGTGGGGTATCATATTTTTGAGCTCTTTAGCCCAAGCGTTAGCTAAATAGGTTTCATCAGAAACCGGTTCCTTCAACCTAGTGCACGCTAACGTAATTAATTCGTGAGTTGCATCCTTATTCGGACGAGTTTTACATTTTTTGGCAGGCAATGAGTTATTTGTAACATCCGTGTGTGCATCAACAACTTGTACATCCTGTACGGAATCCTGAAAATTAAAAAAAAAAGTTCAGTATTAAAATTATTACTTATTATTATTGCTTCAGATGCCCCGATATCCAGAGGAATGGAAGAAATCAGCTGAAGACTTCGGTACGCGATGGAACTTTCCACATTGTGTAGGCGCCATTGATGGCAAACACATATCAATTGTTAATCCTGCCAATTCAGGTTCATTTTATTACAACTATAAAGGCAATTTCAGTGTAGTATTAATGGCTGTAGTAAAGCCAATTACAAATGTATTATGGCTGATTGTGGCATAAATGGGCTTATGTCTGACGGTGGTGTTATAGGCTACACAAATTTTGGTGAAAAATTGGCTGAAGGCACCCTTGGTCTTCCCAATAAGGAAAAGCTGTCCTCCATTGACGTAAAACTGCCGTATGTTTTTGTTGGCGATGATGGCTTTTCATTAAGTTAAAATTTAATGAAGCCCTATAAGAGTAGTAAACTCTCCAATCATCAACGTATATTGAACTACCGTTGCAGTAGGGCTAGAGGCGTTTCTGAAAATGCATTTGGCGTTCTTGCTGCCAGATTCAGAATTTTTCATAGACCTACTCACCTATCGCCTGAGAAAGTTCGAAAGGTCGTATTGGCATACTATTATTTACATAACTACATGAAGAAGAGGGAGGGAATAATTACATGCAAACAGGGTCCGTTGACATGGAACTATTAGATACCGGAGAAACAATACCTGGCTCTTGGAGAACCAAGGATTTTGTTTCGCGCCCCTTAGATATTAGCAGAAGCAAATATAGTTCGATCAGTGCTACATCTATCAGAGATAGCTATTCAGAATATTTCAACGGGATAGGGTCAGTTCCTTGGCAGTCTAAGGTATTATCCGAATATCAAATTTCATAATACAGCATAGGTACAAACACAAATGCCTAATGTTTTACAAGTGTATAAATGTTTTAATGAAATTGCAACGTACCTCACGTTCATCTTCAATGGTATTAATTGAACTACTAGGTGTTTCCTGATCCACGAGGAAGGTCATTGCGTCAAAGTACCATAAAGTAGATTCATACACTGTTACACGTCCAAACCGCACTAGGCGTCGTGCATGCTTACTAATGTAAGCGGGTTGCCAAGCCAGCTAACAGGGAGATGGGCGTGGTCGAAATAATAAGTAAAATGAATGATTAATATGCTCAAACACCTTACACCTACATTCAAACAGCTCAGTCCGGGAAAATATGTCTCTAGGCGCCACCACAATCGAAACTTTGCTAATATAATTGTCTTAAGCTGGATGTTAGTTAACCCCACTTGATTGTGGAAAGTAGGATTGTGCTTACTCGGTAAACTCTTACACGAAGGTTCTAAAACAAACACTCGTCCAAAACAATTCAACTCAAACTCCAATACATTTAGTACTACCCAGGTTATTAAAAACTTTTTTAATACACCTCGTATACCAAAACTTCCAAAATAAAATTGATCATTCAAATTCATTCACGTAACCAACAATTATATTTTAAAAATTCTTAACATGAACGATATCTTTTAAATTTAATTTACTTTTTAAAACACTTCTGAATCGTATTGACATTCGTAAAAATTTAAGATTTCAAAACTCCAACTTTTTATTATACTTAATGAAATTTAAATTAACAGCTGATCCGTTAATTGTGTATTGCGCTAATGAAACTAACATGAAAATTTTGCAATCAACCTGGCAAATATGAACTTTTAGGTGGTTCCTTAAATCTGAAAATTAAAATATGCAAAGCTTACTTTTAAAATTGTCAAAACAAGATCACCAATTAAGTAAATGTTACAACTCTGTTTCATACCTGGTTAAATAAACAACAGAATAACAATCAACGGTAAATACATATATTGTCCTGTACAAAATAAAACAAAAACACAAATATCTACATAAATTACATCAGCGTGGTTGAAGTTAAACCACCAAATACCACTTTGCATTCTTACTACTAAAACAAACCATACAATAAGACTCAAGAACGATTATCTCTTCCTTTCAAAACTACATAATAATTTAAACAACCATACGCAAGTAAACTAACCAAAAAGATAATCGGGCTTAAATGACTTCATAAAATTCTTAAATCTAATTTCTTACTTAAAATTGTCCATAAATCCTACGCTTTTCTTCTTTCTTCCGTAAATCAATTATGTGTAGTCCATTTGTAATCCTTAAATTGCATGAACGCACATTACAAAGGCTCAACAAAACTTATTCCTCTGTGCACTCGCGAATAGTTCACTATGCGAGGTTATTACCCCCACAAACATGTAATAACGGTAAACCTTTGGTTGCCTCTTTAAAATTTCTAGCAACCTTTACACCAATTTAGTCCCTTATACAAATAAACTTTCAATGTCATATAACGTTACTTAAACATTGGCTTAATATACAACGAACACTTCGTTCACTTAACAGGTGGTCTCATAAATACTTTTAACTGAATCTCGTTACAAGAACACGCGCTGCACTTAACACTTTAACATAACAGCTGTTATCTTTATTCAAATCTGCTTACGCACTTATTATTTTCTTGAAGAAAAACACAAACTAATTTTATCTTCAATCTCAATTTTATTATTGTTTTATTTATGAATGTCTTTTACGATTCATCCTCGGTTCGGGTTACGCAGTTGTTTAAACAATTACTGCCTCATTAAAATTCACAAATATAACCCCGACTTAACCCATTCTAAACCACATTAGACCTCGCGTGCGCGTCTCTCACCAAAAGCCAAAAGCTAACCAACCCTAACTAACTCGTCAATCTCTGACTTTCCTATTTATAACTTCAGTCATCCATCTTTAAACATGTCTTCCTTCCGCGTTATATTCTCCAATAGTATTCATTCAAAATTCCATAGTTCCAATCGATGCTACCCTCTATACAAGCACGCGTGTAATTACAATACATCGCCATATTTGTTTTTACTTACAAATTTTACCATTACTTCATGAAGAAATCATTTTTCGTCACCACATTCATTCAGTAGCCACTCTGGACCATTACACAACTTTTAACATTTATCTCCAACCTGCGCCCGATCTGTTTCCGCAACATTTGCAAAAATAAGCACCGTCTAAGGTCTCAAATTCCATATACATACATTTATTCTCAAAACAATTGCACAACATTACAAAACCCTTTGGAAATTAATACTTAAACATACCAAATCTTTCTCTACATATTTTCTAAAACATTCTACACTTATACACTCACATCTTCTGGCAAAGATTACTCATCTTATCTTCAAGCATTCCATTTCTAACCGCAGCAAAACAGTAGCGATACAGTGGTAAGCATTATCGTCCCATCGACAAATTTCTCTTCACATTTACATTCATCAGAATCTAATTATTCCAACACTAAAGTCTCTATAATATTCAAATACACGTATCTACATACAGAATTATATTTCTCGTAAATTTCCAGTGGCGTATCATACACCCACATACATTATGCATACACACAAAAAAAAATTTTTTTCGTTCAAACTCAATACACTCGCACTCAAAACACGTAATACACGTCATTATAACATCCTACATACAGGGTGCGTCAACGCAACCTGACAACACCTCTCCTGGTCCTGCCCCTGATTTCTTTAAATTCTTTATTTTTTTTTTATTCCTTCCTAAAGTTCGTTCGCAGGGAGTTAAATTTGTTTTTTACATCTTCTGTCGTCGCACTTGGAAATTTTTCTTGATACACTGTAAGCAACTGTTCCACAGCCTGGGCTTTTTTGTCTATATCCATATATTCGTCAGATTTTACTTTCCACAAAACTGGCATGGAACGGTATAACTGAAACAATTAAATGTTCAAACACTAATAAGGTCTCTGCTCAAGAAAATTGGAGTGAAAATAATGTTCTTTAAATGAAATTGCTAGTCGAATTACTACAAAAATTACTATAAATTTTGAATATATTCATAAGGCATTAAACCACACATTTACCGAAATGTGATCAGATTTAATACCGTTTTTATCTTTAATGTATAATTATTTTTGATCTAAAGAACTTATCAGAGTTGTAACATTATACCTAGATAATGTGAAATACGTACCTCTATACATTTTAAAATAAAATTCCGCTCTTCTTTATCCACCGAACTCAACCTCTTTCGCTTCCTTGTCTTTTCAGGTTCCATCGCGAAATACTCGTAATAATTTTGAACGCTCTGGACCACGACTTGCGAAGTACTGCCGTTATATTGCACATTATCTCAATACACCCCTCATACGTGAAAATACTTATTGACACCGCCTCAATATATTGAGGGGCCTTGAATAAAAATTAAACCGTTTTAATTTTCTTCAATAATTTTTCCTTCAATATAATTGTTTCAATATACTACTAAGACAATGACCGTCTTGATATTGATCAATATCGATATTGACGCAATAATATTGACCGTGTAAGGTAGGCCCCAGGAAGGCTCTAATGGACAAAATTTACTTAAAAATAGTTTCGACTTTTGAAGATTACATGTAAAATGCTACCAAAATCAAATTTGAATTATGATCAACCTCAACTAATTAATTTATTAATGAAGGTTAAAGTTTAACTTATGTGTTTATACGTGTGCGCTTGTTTATTGCTCAATATCAACTTAACGGAGAAAATTGTTTTTAAAACGGTTTACATATTTCGAAGCTACATAAAAATTACAGCTAAAGTAAACATTAAAATACAATCAACCCATGCTAATTATTTTATGAACTAGGATAAATCATGGCCTGTGGACGCTTATACGAACGTGGGCTTGAAAATCACACAAAAATTCATTTTATTAGACACACCGTTGGTGCACAAGAATAGTGATATAACTCAAAAATTGCCGTTTTAGGGATTTTGTGTAAATTATATAGCAAAATTAGCATATTTTTATGTGGAAGAATGACATATTGCTACTTCTACAAAAATGACCGATAGAAAGAGCTTGTGTCGTTCATCCCTTACTACAGAGTCGCTAGTCTATGATCATGAAAAGTGTTACAAATCTAATTGTGCTCCAACAGTCAAGGTGACAAGATCGCCATTTTTCAGCTAGAGTGACATAAATCAAAATGTGCCAGTTTTATTGACAGTACATGAAGTATTTTTTTGTGATAGTGACAATACAAAATAAGACATTATCCTTGAAAAGGAAAAAAAGCAATTGATTGAAAAAAATTCCTAAATCCTATGCGTTTTTCTACGAAAATATATGATTTGTTTTACATTTAATGATTTTATGTAAATTTTTGTGTTGCGAGACAAAGTTGTGTAAGAAATATTATCTTTTGCAACGAAATGTTTTTTTTTATGAGAAAACAAATTGTTGTTTTTGTATAATGCATTAATTACTAACCATCATACTACTGTATTCGTGATAAATTTTCAATATGAAGTGAAATATTCTTTTCTGGAAGATAGTCATAACTCATAATGGGGATGAAAATCGACTTTTTTGAGTTTTCGCTTTTAAAATATCAAAGCAAACTTTTTACTATTGGATGCAAGGTGAACAATAATATTAATTCCAAAAAAATATATATATAAGAAAAATTTAAGAACACAATATCATTATAAGCCTTGCAAGAATCAAGAAACTTATAAATCGCTGTACTGAAAAGTCCTATATTTTTGAATTGTGTCTATTCTTATGCACTAGCGACATTATTTTACAAAACAATTTATATCACTATTTCTTCACTAAATGTGCCATACATGTAGATTTTAAAACTTAATCAAGGCTCTTCTACTTATTGTAGAAAATCCGGGTTTAATTAAGGTAATCCGCACAAGTCGCTCTTCAATAAATATCAAAATTTAACTATAATGGACAAGTTATTTTATAAAACAGTGTATATTATTAGTTTACTCACTAAACATGGCCCCGATTTAGATTTTAAAACCATCAACCTGTTCTACTTATTATCGAAAATCCGAGTTTAATTAAAGTAATTCACGCAATCCGCTCATCAATAGATATCAAAATTTAACTATAATGGACAAATTCTTTTACAAAATACAAAGTCGCTATTTTCTTCACTAAATGTGCGTTTGGTCTCGATTTAAAAAAAATATTAGAAAATGCGAGATTAAATAAGGTGATCCTAGCACGCCACCCTTGAATAAATTTTAATTTTTAACTTTATTGGACGTATTATTTTAAAAATTAATTTATGGTGTTCCATAAATACAAAATTTAACTTTAGTGGCCAATTATTTTACAAATGAACATTTATTTAAAAATACATATATGGAAGGGTGCTTCTATAAAATAATTGTTCAAACGTAATCAATTTCTAATGATTATTCATACTTTACCCTTCATGTTTACACTAACATTAGTGCTGATTTAAAACAAAAACGATTTATTTAAAAATGGGTTACATATTTAAAATGTATGTAAAAAATGTTGTAAACTTTTAAACACATTCAACCTTTACTAATCCATTGATGCACAAAATTAAACTTTAACATATGTAATCGATTGATAAATAATAATCTTGATTAGTATCATTATTAACAATGTATTAGGTATCTATTGCTCAACGGGCTATAATATTACATTTTGTCGTCTTCAAGAGCTTTGAAAAGGTTATGATATTTATTAGTGACTAGACGTGAAAATTGACAATTATAATCAATGTCTAAAATGGAATAAAGGAAAATTCAAATCTACGGTAACCTAGGTGGATTGTAGGGAAACGTAGCTTGGATCCTAGGTTACCGTAGATTTGAATTTTCCTTTTTATTCCCATTTTTTTAGACACATTGAGGTTATAATTCGTCAATTTTCACGTGCCTATAGTCACTGCCTATTTATTAAGTAAATATTAAACCGTTTTATATTTAGTGAGTAAACTAATAATATAAACTGCTTTATAAAATAATTTGTACAGTGCATCCCATTTTGGTTGAGACAGCCAAGTATCTCGGTTGTTGTTGAAGATAGAACCTTGCGGTTTTCGCGGTCCCGTGCCACTTTTTTGTGAAACTCAAGATGTCCTGAACGGATTATTTCTAACTTCTTTCGTTCATAACTTACTGGGCGTTTTTGAAAATTCACACTTTTTGGACCCCCTCCATATCTACGAAGTTTCTCAGTGATAATGTTAAATTGAAAACTTATCCCATAGAGAATTTTATGTAGAATTCAGTGGTGCACTCAATTTTTTTTTCCTTCAAAATGATATATAATATATAAACATAAATTCTTCAAAAATGCTCCAAAATCACTAAAACATTGATTTTTAATAGTAGACTATGGATTTTTCATAGAAAAAAAGTTCAAATTGAAGAAATACTACTTGTGATTTTTCCATGAAAGGAACAAGAACAACACTAACACTAATTCACTAACAAAACACAAAACGTAGGTAACTAATAGCAACAAATAAATAGTAATAAAAAGTTCATAATGTAGAATAAGCAACTAATTAAATATTTACTCATACTATTTCATTTCGAAATTATTCGGTAACTTATTCATTGAATTGTTCAAATTGATGTCCATTTTCCCTAACACACAATTGACACAATTTCTTAATACGTCTTAATGCATTTAAAATTATGATAGGCCGATTTTGTAAATTCTGGAAAACTGCCTCTGTTGTTGCACGAAGTTCTTCAATATTATTGTGCCTCTTACCGTATATTTTATTTTTCAAAAAACCCCACAAAAAAAAGTCCAACACTGACAAATCAGGTGACTTTGCAGGCCACCTAATGGGTCCATTTGTTCCAATCCAATGGTCCTGGAAAGTTTCTTCTAAAAACGGCACAATCAACCTCGAATTGTGGGCAGGGGCACCGTCTTGTTGGAAATAAATGGCATTAAGATGGGCGAGGGGAACATTCTCCAGGAATTCTGGTATTACTTCTTCTAAAATTGCCAAGTACCTATTCGCGTTGAGAGCCCCTTCAAAAATGCGGTATTTTATTGATGTCCCCAATAAGAAACAGGCTACATTAAAACCAAATCGACCCTGTTGTTGTTGCTCAAAAATTAGGGGTTGGTTTTCATCATACCAGTGCCTTGTATTTTGCCTGTTAAATAAACCGGCACTGCTTATATGGGCTTCGTCTGACCATATGATTTTACTTGCAAAATTATTGTCCCTTCAAGTTTGGTTCAAAAACCTCGCTGCATCACCAGGGTATAAATGCTGGACAATATTCACTTTGTAGGGTTTCAATTTGTGTTTTTTTTTTAATCCTTTGTACCCGTGATCGGGGAACGCCAGTGTCATTTTCTAACTTCGTACAAGAAGTCTGAGGAGAGACACGGACGCTGGCTAAGACATTTATTTCATCCACTTCATTATTTTCCTTGTTATACGTCTTGGGTCGGGGGTTTAGAATACGCACCATAATTTGGTAGATTATTCTTTAGTCGAAATATCGTTGCTCGACTAGGTTGACGCCTCTCTGGATATCTAACGTTTTAAAAACAATATGTCATATAATGTCTTATCGTAAATTACTAGTTTATCTGTTTAAATATAATTCGAATGCTTCGTCAACATTTTCATGGCATTGATTGAAACATTGTATGATATCATACTTTTCCTTGTTCTGAAAAAATCTTTCAGCCATTATAAAATTTTACAAATGAACAAAATCGCCAAACACAAACACAATAAAACGCATCAAAATTTATCATCATGACAGCAGATGTGTTGATTTCTCCACAGTCACTTGATAAAACAATGCTCCAAAAGTCAACAACAGTGTTTGTAGCACCCATGACCTATTATAAAAGAATCTCAAATAATAATCCCTGTAGTAAAACTTTGAAATCCATGGCATTTTATTAAAATTCAATATTTTAGTAATTTTGGAGCATTTTTGAAAACTTCATATTTATATATATCACATATCATATAAATATCATTTCGAAGGAAAAAAAATAAGTAATTTAATGAAATAATAAAATACAGGGTGTTGCATTGAAAAGTTTGAGTCTTATCTCCATAACGATACCCCGAAAAAAAAAATTGAGTGCGCTCCTGGATTCTACGTAAAATTCTCTATGGGATAAGTTTTCAATTTGACATTATCGCTGAGAAACTTCTTAGATATGGAGGGGATCCAAAAAGTGTGGATTCTCAAAAACACCCTCTAATTTATAAACGAAAGAAGTTAGGCAAAATCCGTTCAGGCCATCTTGAGTTTCACAAAAAAGTGGCACAGGACCGCGGAAACCGCAAGGTTCTATCTTCAACAACAACCGAGATATCTGGCTGATATCTGGGATGCACTGTACATTATAGTTAAATTTTGATATTTATTAAAGAGCGACTTGCGCAGATTACCTTAATTAAACTCCGATTTTCTACAATAAATAGAAGAGGTTGATTATGTTTTAAAACTAAATCTGTGGCACATTTAGTGAGGAAATTAGTGATATAAATTGTTTTGAAAAATAGTGGTGTCTCATGAAGCGAATTTTTTTTGTGATTTTCAAGGGCATGTTCGTATAAGCGTGAACAGGCCATAATTTATCCTAATTCATAAAATAATTAGCATTGGTTGATTCATGATTGTATTTTAATGTTTACTTTAGCTGTATTTTTTATGTAGATTCGAAATATGTAAAGTTTTAAAATCAATTCTGTCCATTGAGTTGATATTAAGCAATAAACAAGCGCGCACGTATAAATACATAAGTTAAACTTTAACTTTCATTAATAAATGAATTATTAAATAGTTGAGGTTGATGGTATTTCAAATTTGATTTTGGTAACATGTTACAAGTAAACTTCAAAAGTCTATTTTTAAGTAGAATTGAATATTGCCATTTGTTCTCATATATGGCATGGCTGCGATAAACTTAAATGAAATATTAATTTTAATGTCGATATATTTTTTTTTGTAAATAATGTTTAAACAAGGTGTATTAGTTAATACTTATAATAATATATTTTTTATTGCTTTGCGGCGTTTGAAACTAGATTTGTCCGAAATAAAAATCCGTGGATAACTTCACGTCAGTAAATTTCTGTAGTTTGTTAAATTTATCTCACAGCTAAATTTATCTTTTATAATGCCTCGACATAACTTATTTTCTAACAGTGAAATGACAGATATGGTGGCAATTTATTCCCAACAATATTTTAATGAACGTGCTGCAGCAAGAATCTATGCCGAAACTTATCCAAATCATAGACAACCTGACCAAAAAATATTCCCAAGATTATTTGCAAAATTGCCTGTACGTACATAACGGGCGACCTATTGAGCGTACTGTTCAACAATTTAAAATTTACTGCCCGGTGATTTTTTTAACCAGAACAAATTTTTGTGAATTTATACTGCGTAAGAACAGACAAACACCAATATTTGTAAGTAGAATTTTATTTACAGATGAAGCAACGTTTGCTAGAAGAGAAGTTTTAAACAGAAAGAATAGTCATACACGGGCTGAAGAAAATCCACATGCTACTTTGGAGCGACATTTTCTACATGAATTTGAAATTAACATCTGGTGCGGAATAATTAATAACAAACTTGTTGGTTCTTTTGAACTCCCAACAAATCTAACTGGCGATAAGTACTTAAACTTTCTTAGAGAGAACTTGATTGATTTATTAGAAGACGTGCCCGTGAATATTCGTCATATGTGGTATTTACAAGATGGTGTCCCTGCTCATTACACTGTGGTTGTACAGGATTATTTAAATAATATATTTCCCCATCGTTGGATTGGACGAGGAAGTGAACATCCGTGGCCTCCTAGAAGTCCTGATTTAAATCCGATGGATTTTTATTTTTGGAGACACATAAAAGCTCTTGTCTATTCCACCGCAGTTAATACCAGAGCTGAACTGTGACAACGATATTAACGAAGCTGCAAATAGTATTAAAAACCTGCATCCACCATTCCATAAAGTAAGGAGAAACCTTTTCAAAAAATGCCAGAAATGTATTGAAGTTAACGGTCAACATTTTGAAAATAAACTTTAGTGTAATGTTTAGATTGAATGGTTTTTGTTGTTTATTTTGGTTCAATTTTCTTGTTAGACTGTTAACCATTATATTCTGTTTTATATTTGGTTAATTTTTTATTGTATGTACATTTGTGTTCATAATTTTTTGGGAGGAGCTAGAAGTTAATTAATATGGAAACAAACATTTTTGATAGAAACTCTGTAGTACTAATTTAAATACAATTTTCTTGGAAATGGTGAGGTTTAGCGACTTGCGACGAGTATACCTATTATTATGAAATTTTTTAAAAGTTACTCATTATGTCAAATTTTTTAAATACCAAAAAAATATGACAACGAGAATGTAACATATAGGTTGTTGCAAGCGCCCTCTATACTTTACACAAAAGCTGATTTCACAAGCATGTTCAGCTAATGCAAAAACCTATACAAACTAATTTCAAATAAAAAATAAATGAGTTAGCGTAAAGAATCGTAAACAAAATAAATCTTTACAGGTTCGCATGTCCTTAAGGAAGCAACTTGGTACTAAGGTAAGTTGACTGAAATCGGTATATTTTAATCCAGAGAAGGTGTCCCTGCAGTATGGCCCATTCTTTTCAGGAAACCCTGTATTTTAACACATTTTTTATCAAGCGAACGGTCACATACATTAAATTCTGTCGAGTTTTTACTATTAGAAATCAAAACCACACCAACAAACAGTATATTTTTACTAGTATTCTTCAGAAATACGTAATTCTTATTAAACAAAATGTGGGCTATCAAATACAGGTTGCTTCATTTTAATTTTTTACAACTTTTAGCGAATTGAACAATATTTTCATTGCTTCCCTTTTTAACATTATACCTAATATTTATATTAAAACTTAACAGTAGCGGTTTGCTACTTTTTACATTTTAAAAACTGAATTTAAAAATTTTCATTTATTTTAAAATACTTTTTTATACAATCTTTAAAACCAATTAACAGTCTATTATTTTATACATTTATATTGAACTTGAATGCTTTATTAATGTTATATTTAATTTAGGTAAAATGTTTTAACATATTTACAATATACTTTCAAACCCCTCTCAGTGACGTAATTTCATTTTAATAAATAACAATTAACTTAGTACTTAATTCAAATAAATAAATTTTTTCTCAAACAAAAAATTAAAAATGTAACTTCTAAATTGTATCACTTCAAATTTGATTGAAATTTGCTTTTGTACTCATTATACAATTATGTGCAAAAGTACATTTTGTATATACAGGGTGTCCCACAGCATAGCACAGGAATTAACTCTTAAAAATTAATTGGGACACCCTGTATATTATTTTGGATATGAATTCCTCATAAAAAATAAGGGTGACTTTCAATAAGATATTATGTAGCTATCTCTCGTCGTTTAGGATTTAATAGCCGTTTTATTTACTTTTTTGCTAAAAACGTATTTATTTAAGGTAGTAGGAAAAAATATAAGTATATCATATTTGGTGAATCTGCCATTTTTATATTACAGACAATACCACAATATATAATTCTAGTTGTTTACTTTGGCTACAAATTATACAGGGTGATGTCAGAAATTGATCCGATCGGGATATATAAAATCACCTATAAGTCGATAATTTTAAATGGAGCACCTTGTATATCATTGCCGATTTCGATTGTTCACAAAAAATTAAGGTAACTTTGTATAAAATAGCCTATACCCATCTCTAGCCGTTTAAACCTTGAAATTTAATGAGGAAATACGTTACAAATATTTTTTAACGGGCCGACTGTATCCGGTATCCGGAAAGAGGAATACCAGAAAGATCCATATTTGGGTTAATTGAACGTGATCTCGAACAGCATGGTGTTTTAAAATATGCAAAAAGAAATAAACCTAAAAATGTCTTGGATGATGAAACGCAATTAAATATATGTTAGAACTAAAATCCATAGGACGCTGGAAATAAATAATTATAGGGTGGTTAAGTTCGCTAAATTACAACACTTGGAACCTAACGATCATATTCTACGCTTGGAATATTGTAACTTAATGACGGATCGTCATTTTCGTGACCCTTATTTTTTTTTAATAAAATATATTGACTACCTCAGGAATATTTGATAGAAAGAATATTCACTATTGGTCTCAAGAAACCAAAAACATTAAAACTATACAACATCAAGGTCGGCGTAGTGTTCATTGCTGGTGTGCGATTTACAGGAATCAAATAATAGGTCCTCTATTCATGAATGACCATTTAAATGGTGCGAGGTACCTGGAGCTACTGACTAACAATATCAGACCGTTACTAGAGGTCAATAGTAACAATGCCATAACACCATTCAAGTAAGAAATTATTTAAATGAAATGCGAAATGGAAATATTCGCTGCCTTCCGCGGGGCCAGATTTGACCCCCTTGGACTATTTTCTGTGGTGAACATTAAAGGATAAAGTCTATAAAAAACCTCAGGAATCGAATAAGGGAAGAAATTCAAAATACCAATGAAAATGCTGCAGTAAGAGACGCCCTAAGAAAACTAGAAGTCATCTACATAACTTGTATTGCACAGAATGGAGGCTATGTAGCACATTTACTTTAATTTTCCGTTTTGTATTAGGTATAGTTTATTGGTTCTTTCGTTATATGTATTTGTTTTGTTTGTTTTTACGTATTAATTAATTTGTAATTAAATGTTCACTATTAACTTAACTACTAGTTACTTACTTAATAGTTCACAAATCTTATCGTATTGTTAAATGTTAAACATTTCTTTATTTGTTAAAAATATCGGTAAGTCGTTGAAATAAAATATTAAATATTATTGTTATATCGAACATAGGTATTTTATTTTACCGATCATTTGGGAGAATGATTTTCCCAGAAAATAAAGACATGTTAGTTAAAATTATAAACGTAAGTATATTGTTGAAAATCTACTATAGTCAGCCCGTTAAAAAATATTTGTAACGTATTTTCCTCATTAAATTTAAACGAAAGGTATTTTTAATTATTTTCTAATCGGCTAGAGATGTGTATAGGCTATTTTATACAAAGTTACCTTAATTTTTTGTGAACAATCAAAATCGGCAATGATATACAGGGTGTTCCATTTAAAATTATCCACTTATAAGTGATTTTATATATCGCGATTGGATCAATTTCTGATATCACCCTGTATAATTTCTAGCCAAAGTAAACAACTAGAATTATATATTGTGGTATTGTCTGTAATATAAAAATGACAGATTCACCAAATATGATATAATTATATTTTTTCCTACTACCTTAAATAAATACGTTTTTAGCAAAAATAAAAAAATAAAACGTACTATTAAATCCTAAACGACGAGAGATAGCTATAGATCTTATTGAAAGTCGCCCTTATTTTTTATGAGGAATCCATATCCAAAATAATATACAGGGTGTCCCATTTAATGTTTGAGTTGATTCCTGACCATGAAAAACAGAGCAGCTTGTATACGTGAAAGGTATATAATATAAAAGTTCCCTTAAAAACAATAACACTTTGTATTTAACTTTTTTTCCTAAACAGAATATCGTTCGAGATAAGGGGAGAGAGGATCCTATGTGGGACACCCTGTACACATTAAATAACTATAGAAATGTTACAAGCGTAAGTGTACAACTTTCATAATGTTAAAATTTAGTTAATAACAGAAGCGCCCTAACTGGCCGTTATATTGGGTTTTCTTAATTGCTTTGTAATGTCCTTTCCCCTTATATACAGGCTGATCCTTATAAATGGTACCAACAATGTGATTTCTGCAACCGTAAGAGATACGAGATAGGTTAGATGACGAAAAAGTTGCAGTTTTAAGGAACCCATCCACTTGTATCAAAGCATTCTCTAAATGTTTTTCAGTTTAAGAGTTATACGAGAAAAACCAAAAAGTTCAATTTTCGATTTTACCAGTAATAAGTTTATTTTTGAAAATATCAAAAAAATGATACAGGAAAATTTTAGTTGATTCAACATTATGCTACATGTCTAACCTGCATGTAAACATTTTTTTGAAAGTGCACTCGACTAAGCTCCTGCGTACGGTCGTTTGACCGCAGAGCACTTGGATGCGTGGGGTTTTGGAGGGTTGCTACAAGGTTGTTGACGTGGTTAGATAGCCACTAAAGGATAGGCGCCACAGGTTTTAGTCAGGAAAGGGAGAAAAGGAAAGAAAAAGGAAAAGAGGAGTAGAGTAGGGCAGGCCCTGTAAAACCTGAAACAGGTAGTGCTCCAAAAAAAAAAAGGAACAATTTAAAAGAGAGACAAACTTTTACCCGAACAACCACACAGTAATCGTTTATTTTATTTAATTTAATTTAAACTCAAATTAATACTTGTCGAATAAATATCGAACGTAAACAAATATGATACTATGCTAGTTTTCCCCCAAAGTATTCATAACAATCTTAACTTACAACATAATTATAATTCAGCCCTGACGATGGCAAGTGGTGAGCCGTCGCAGATGCCCACAAAGAATAAAAAAAAAAAACTAAATGTATTTAGTTCGTTAATCGAACCCTAAATGTAAAAGAAAAGTTTCGTTAATTGTGCCGCTCTCGACGGTTGTAAGTACTTACAAATCGCAGCCGAAAGGGCGAAAGTAACTCATAAAGTGCGATCTAAAATAGATCCACAATGAAAATAGTAGTGCTTAATTTTTGAAACGGCTTGCCTACGTTTCACAAAATAGAATTTAAATCCCCAATGATTTTAATTTCGGTTTCTTGAATTTTATTAAAACCTTAAGGGTTTTAATAAAATTCAAGAAACCGTGGTATTAAATAGAAATATCTGGATAGTCTGTTCAGTGCAAGGTATAGAATGGCAGCAAGACATTCAATAGTACAGAAATTTTTATTACAGCAAAACCTGCTCTGAACAAAATTATCCGTAATGACAAATAATTAATATTAAGGAAAGACAAAGTACAGAAAAGTTACAGAAATTCTAAATTTGAATATAAATATATATACAGTTTCAAACAATGACTGTAATTCATACGACCTCGATATCTGTTCCACCCTGTATATAATGTATTTTACAAACAGGAGCTTCAACGCGCAACTACCGTGTGAAGGTAGTGAACTAAGTAGGTCAACGTCCCAGTGAATAATAGGTGTGGTTTTTTTCTCCTTTTTGTACGCAGAAAGAAATTACAAATTGAACAAATCACACTCTAAATTATTCAACCACTAAGCCTCCAGTAAAAGAATGTTATTATAAATGATAAATTTTTGTTACAAGTAAGTAAATAAGGTTAAACCCCAAATTTAACCTAACTCTGTTGTACTAATTTTAGCAATACACTGTTCATTACACAAATCCTGTGTATATTGAATAATAAAGAATTCTGACCTTTGATGAAGAATTACCAAACTGTAAATGCCCTTCGTGTTTCGAAGGTGGTAGTTACTTTGTGGAACCAAGACAGCTAATCAGTAGCTAAGAGCCAGCATTCCAGTAGGAATAGGTACGGAGGTGATCGGTAGTGGATTCCAATTTGCTAGTTATGTATATAAATAAAGAATAGCTGTTTATTTCGCCGGTATCAAGACGCTGAAAGTGATACAAGTAAGTACGTTACTAATTACCTTATACAAGCATACCTCTTTTTAGATGTTTAGAGCCGATAGCGATGATTTCGTTTCAACAGACCTATGTTATAAATTTAATTAATCGTGCGAAAGTGCCTAAATGAAAGAATCGATTTACTAAAAGTTGTCGAACATGTGTTAAACTTACCCGAGGATATGAAGATGGAAAATTTCAATAAGATCCGCTTGTAAAGCGTCAGTAAGGTTTTATACCAAAAACCATTACCTTATATGAAAAATTTTCCAAAGAAACGATGCTTAAACATCTTATAAACGGAAGGAAAAATTTTTCTTGAAGATCAATCTCCCCATCGGAAAAATGGCGTCTTAAGTAAAAGAAAGATCAGGAACAACGCCCTAACAAAAGCAATATTGCAAACCTCTCAAAACTATTCAAACTAGATAAGAATGTTAAAACCAAATTTTTGATAAAATAAATTTTACAGATATCCCATTGTTGTCTTTTAAAAACAAGATTCCTTTTCAAACTTTATTAAATGACTCTAAATCTTGGAGATGGCGCAACTTGTTTAAATACTAAATTTATATCTATAAAGGAATAAAAAAAAGATGTGTACGTTAAATAAATTAGTTTAACTGTAGAGATGCGAAAAATAATTTTTGAGGTACGCAATTAAAAACATTCCACCAACGAATACGGAAATATTTATTTAGATGTAACTAATTAGTTCATTCATTAAATAACGTAACGGAAGTTATCGAAAATACACGTTATTCACGATAAACACGTAACAATTACCTATCTCACGAGGAAGCTAGATTCTTTCTGCGACGTTTTGTGTGTTCGAGGATATCGTCAACTTTTTTTTTCAAATACGGACCTGCATTGTTTTTAGTTGTTTTACAGAATTTGTAAAGCCTAATACAACTATGTAGCACAACTGAAAATTTCACGACGTTTTGTTTAACAAATAACCATCATCAATAAAAGTGATTAGAAAATGTTGTTTTAAATTTGTAGAAACAACTGAATTATACACTAATATCAATCAAGAATTATACAATTATATCAAATGTTGAAATTGAAGTCCATTGTTTCTAATGGTCAGCCTACATCTGTCTAAATAAGATTTATATCAATTATTTATCATTGCTCGAGAAATACTTTCACACGTTTGTTTAATTTTTTTTCTTTTAAGTGGTCAAGATATCGCGTAGAAGTTGAAAAGACTTGGTCCTTTATGAAACCCCAGATAGAAACATCCAGAACTGTTAGATCTGGTGAACGGGCTCGCCAAGAAATTGACTTATTATTTTCGATCAACTTATTTGGGAAAAGATTGTTTAAGTTATCTCTAACAATAGCGGCGTTATGTGGAGGAGTCCTACCTTGCTGATAATATATCATATTTATACGAGTACTCAAAGGCATTTCATCTAGATAATTCTGAAATGTTGTATCTAAAAAATTTAAGTAGTCAAAACCAATAATTTTTCCATCTAACATCCACATCCACACATTAATCCCAAATTTTTCTTGGAAGTTTGTTTCTCTATGGAGATGGTTGTTTACATCTGACCATAGGTAATGTATGTTCCTATTGAACCATCCATTATTTGTGAACCTAGATTCATCAGACCACAATATTTTTTTAAAGATTTTTCACACTTCTCGATTTTTTTCTTATAATCCAACGACGAAATCGTTTTCTTCTTTGGTAATTACGTGGGTATAAATTGTGTACTTTTCTTACTTTGTATGGATTATATTTATTTCTTTTTAAAATTCTTTTTACTGAACCAAAACTCAATCCAAATTCGTTAGAAGCTTCCCGAATTGAACACCCACCATTTGTTCTATTTTTGTAACGAATAAATCTTAAAAGAGAACCGTCGCCCTTCGCGAAATTCGTCGTTACCAGAAGAGCACCGAGCTGTTGATACGCAAGCTGCCCTTCCAGAGGCTGGTGCGCGAGATAGCGCAGGACTTCAAGACCGATCTCCGTTTCCAGAGCTCGGCCGTGATGGCACTGCAGGAGGCGAGCGAGGCCTCAGTGGTCGGACTGTTCGAGGACACCAACTTGTGCGCCATTCACGCCAAGCGGGTCACCATCATGCCAAAGGACATACAGTTGGCGAGACGCATCCGCGGCGAGCGCGCCTAAGCTGCGCGATCATCGACGGCGAGGCGCTACCCGGGAGATACGGGAGTCCGGAGATGATAATAATAGGGGGACGAAAGAAAAAAAAAACAACAGATGATGGTTATTTGTTAAACAAAACGTCGTAAAATAGTCAATTGTGCTACATAGTTATATTAGGCTTTAGAAATTCTGTAAAAAAAATTAATAAAAAACACAGGTTCGTATTGGAAGAAAAGTTGATATCCTCAGACACGAAACGTCATAAGAGAGAATCTAGCTTCTTCTTGAGATAGCTAATGTTGAATCAACAAAAATCTTCCTGTATCATTGTTTGATATTTTCAAAAATAAACTTATAACTGGCAAAAATCGAAAATTGAACTTTTTGGTTTTCCTCGTATAACTCTTAAACTGAAAAACATTTAAAGCATGTTTTGATACAAGTGGACTGGTTCTCTAAAACTGCAACTGTTTCATCATTTAACTTATCTCGTACCTCTTACGGTTTCAGCAATGACAATGTTGGTAACATTTAAAAGGATCAGCCGGTATATACGCTTTTTATTTTTCTTTTTAAGTAGGCCAACTCTCTCTGAATTACCCTATATGCGCTTCGTTCGTACTGTATAGTACTTCAATGGTTGTACTGTATTATATTGTGTACGTACTACGTACTGTAGGATAATATACAGTATTGTATAACATTTTGTCCCTGTATTTTATAGTGAGACATCTTATGTAAGCGAGAATATGAGTAAATACAATAAAAGTTATTCATCCTTCTTTATTATACAGGGTGTTTCAAAAAACGTTCCGCTAATTTCTAGGGTAAATAGAATATTAAAAACAACGTTAGTTTGGTTAATAAACATGTGTCCGAAAATGCTTTCTTAAGAAGATACGACCCTGTAAAAGTGGCCCCAAAAATCCTTTTTTTTATCATCTCTGAAACGGTTTAAGATACCTAAATGGAATATTGACAAATACCTTTGATTAGGTCATAAAAGATAGTGTTGAAAAATTTTTAATATTTTGTATAGAAGCGTTTTATGGTGATATTTTTAATTTTTGGGCAAAAATAGTATTTTTTAAACAATTTGCCAAAAAAAAGATACTCTTGTTGGCAGTAAAAAAAATTACTGGTTTTGGAGCTATTTGAGGTTTTAACAACTAATGCTGACCGAACTAATAAATTATTTTAAAATGAAACAATAATTTTCTTTCGCGAGAACGAACCACCTCAGGGAATAATTATTATTTCAGAAACAACTATGAGGTAAAAACATTGTAAATTATTTAGAACGTAAAAAAGGTTTTAATTGTATGACCGAACAGACAAAGGAAACAATAAAAAAAACAACGAATAACACAAAACAGAAAGAAAAAATTTAATAAGTAGGTAAAAATCGGAGTCTGCAGTCTAAGCCTATTTAATTCAAGTAAATCAAATTGACAATATTTCTTTTATTTTCTTATTTTAGGTAAAACATGTTAAAATCTCAGATAACTCCAAAACCAGTAATTTTTTTGACTTTCAATAAGAGTACCTTTTTTGTGGCAAATATCCCCATAAAAAAAAGTTTGGGAGCAAAATAAGTGCCCCCTCCGCTGGCGACGCTCCTGTACAAAATATTAAAAATTTGTCAGCACTATCTTTTATGACCTAATCAAAGGTATTTGTGAACTAAATTTCATTTAGGTATCTTAAACCGTTTCAGAGATAATAAAAAAAAAGGATTTTTTGTGGCACTTTTAGAAGGAGGCATTTTCGGTCACATGTTTATTAACTAACGTTATTTTTTAATATTCTATTTACCCTAGAAATTAGCGGAACGTTTTTTGAAACACTCTGTATACTTTTGCTAAGGAACACGGACACAAGCATAAGAAATTCATGTGCTGGCTACATCAGATTTTGTTTTATTTCAAAGTGTATTGCTCAAGCCCATGAAAAAAATGTTATAAAATTTAATTGAATTGTGTGTAGTGTGCATACAAAAATAATACAACTATTGTCAAAACGAGTGAAGTTAAATCAGGCCTAAATGTCCATGAGTTACATTGAGGAAACGCTTATTTAAAGTAATTTCCAAATAATTCATACAAAACGGCACATTGCATTAAAACAATATTCAATGACATCATAACTTAAATGTGGAGTACCTTGTAAGTTCGAGGACATTCTTAACCCTTAACCACCGTCGTCAGATATGTCGTGCGGTCACAGTGACCGATTTTTGTTTATCGACAATGTTTTTCATTTTTTCTTTTTTTATAAGAAAGAGATGTCTGCTGTAGATGTGTGTTAAGTAAACAAAAATATAAAAATAAACATACATCACTGAATATAAATTTTTATTGAAACAGAAAACTGTATGTGCGTATGGTAGTCATTTATACTAGTCAAATAAAAAAATAATTATGAAAAAAACCAAAAAAGAATCGAACAAACTAAAAGTGCTTTCTTGAAGTTGAAAGATGTAACGACTTTTTAAAAATACTAAAATAAAAGAAATATAGTAAAATGTAAAAACTGCCTTAAAATTTACAATTTATATTTGCAATTATTACATAGTTGCGTGCTACACTGCAAGCATACGGCTCTATGACACACATAACACAGATGAAAAGTTTTTCTTTGGATTTTAGGAGGACATATATAACATGTCTTATGCTTTTCTAATACTAATTGGTCAGCTAGTAATTTGATAAAATCGGCTTTTTCTAACTCGACCCTGTTGTTGTGAGATTGATGAAGTAGGAATGAATTGACCCCACTAATATCAAGTAATCGGGAAAAGATGACCATTGCCCAGCGTTGAGTACGACGGCTCGTGGAATGCTTAGCACACTTTTCGTTGAGGGAGTCTACTCCACCTTTAGTGCTGTTGTATAGGGAAATAATTTCTGGTTTATTATTATCCCTATCAATGGATTTTGTATGATGCATTGATGAAAGCAGAAGCACTGCTTTGTTTTTTTTTTCGAGACGTAGGAAACTAATGTCATAATTTTTGTAAATCCGAAAATTGATGAACCCACTTCTTTTCTTGGAGTAGAAAGAAATTGGATTGGAATTTCTTTTTTGTTTTTCTTGAGTGTGCCCACACACGTCAGGCCATTGTTTTTTAACTGCTCCGACATTTTAATCGACATAAACCAATTATCGGCTGTCACGTTTCTATTTGTATTAAAAATTGGTTGTGCTAGTCTTAGAACCGCTTGTGTAGGCTTACTGAATTTTTGTAACTCTTCTGCCAGACCAATCCCGTCAGTATCTTTGCCACTATAGATCTAGCCATTATAAAAATAACCATTTTTGGCGTCGGTCAAGCACATTATTTTCAGACCGTATTTGCATGGCATTGCTGGTTCTAATGGATACAAGTATTTCGTCAATGCAAGTATTGGCACCGAAAGTATAAGCAGCCTGAGAATTTGTAATGAACTGATTAAAAATTTCTGAGACGGGACACACAGGATCACTTTGTTTTCTCTCCTCTCTACTATCAGAGTCGTCGAATCGCAAGCAAATTAACAATAAGGAGAATCTGTTTTTAGACATAAGCGAACGAAAAATGTCCCTACCAGATCCATCAGTTGCAAACATTCTTTCGATTTTTTCATGGTTCGAAACAAATGCTGCTGTATAAAATAGTAGACCGATGAACGCTTTTAGTTCAGTTAAGCCTAAATCCTTCAGTTCTGGTTTTGAAGTTCGTGAAAATTTACTTCTTTCTTTTTCAATTTTTAAGTTTGTCCATCGTAGTATTGTAAGTAACATTTCTTCGTTAAACAACACACTCCACGTTTCAAGAGGTTCTGCTTTATCTCCAAACCTAGCACTTGGACGCAAACCTGGCAACTGCATTATAATATTGTGCTGTAAAGTTCTGGTGCGAGACTGAAATGGTTCAGAACACCATTTGAGTCTGTTTTTACCATAATAATTTTTCCTGTTTTGTACTTCAATTTCATCTTCAGATTTATCACTTGAGTGTTTTTCCTCTACTTCACCCCCATCTTCTGCTTCATCATATTCTCTTTCAACCTCTGAATCACTTTCATGCTCACTAAATTCATAAATGTCTTCGTCAAGATTTTCCGTATCACTACATTCACTATCATTTTCTTCATGCAATTGTAAACATGTTTCCTCAAAATTTTTATCAAAAACATTGCAATATTTTACCCTTTTTGATGGTCCAGGTTGATTATCCATCATAAAAACTAAATGTTAAAAAAGTTACGATAACGCCGTCGTGCGGTCACTGTGACCGGTAAAATTCGTTTTTACCTCGGTTTTTACCTACTAAAAACAGGTAAAATTTTTGATACTATACGGATAGGTTATTAATATCCCACAGATAATTAAGAAAAATGGTTGCAGTCCTATCAGAACTTTTCTTAAGGTTAAAAAAATATCAAAAATTGTTGTTAAACATTTTTTCTTCTTATGATTAATAAATAATTTGTAGAATCTAACTTAAAACCATTGTTATACATGTTAAAATATAAAGCAAGTTCAGAGACCTTGAACGTGATTACTCTTGTAAAAGGAAAATTTCGATATCTTGAAAAAAAAAAGTTATTTTCATTATTGTTAACCATCCGCGAAAATATACATGCAATGGTTCAACACTAAATAGTACATTTTATTTGTTTTGACCATTTTCTTAATCTGAAGTAGAAATATTTGTCGAAATAACGTTAATTACATACATGTTTTTAAGACGTGTATAATATTTTAGCGGTGTTTTCAAAACTTGTGTGCAAGAAATCTTTCCTCTATTTTTGTAAATAGTTTACGTATAATCTTACTGACATGAGAGATAAGTGATATTTCGACCATGTAAATAAAAAAACGAACAGATAACTCCCAGACTTTCATCATCTTACATTTAATTATTATATTTAGAATGACGTCAAATAAGTGAATAAATTTCAGATATCTAAAAATTATGTGCGATGAATTACAGTAAATTTATGTACGCAGATATACGTTTTAGAAATATTCGTTTATAAAGGGTGTCCCAAAGGAACTTCGGGATTTTGTTTTTAAGTAAAAACAATAATTTTAGTATAATATTATGCTTGTTTATATTATCAAAATGTTGAATTATGACAGTTATGTTTTCAAAAATAATATTCTCCAAATGTCCTCCTCGGCTGTTTCTATAGATGACCATAGTTTGTCTAAAATTGTCAATAACCTTTTGCCACAATTGCGGGTCAATTTCACCAGTAACTTCGGAAATGCTGTACTTCACGTCATTAATCGCCTGCGGATTGGTAGAATAGACTTTGTCCTTGAGGAAGCCCCATAGCGGAGTTACATTGCACGATATAGCAAGGTAGTTAACATCACCACATCGGGATCGCCATAATTTTCGAACAATTACAAATTTGCTTGAAAATTGCAAAACACATGGGTCTTTTAGATATACGCCCCAGAAAAAGAAGCCAATGGTCGAAGGCAATGATCTCAACATTACCATTTTGGGATACTTTACTGCGTATCCTAATGCTTCAGTGAGAGAGGCTGCTGTAAGTTTAGGAGTATGTTTTAAAACAATACATCATATCTCAATAAGGCATAAATGGCACCCATTTTCATACACGTTGGTGCAACATTTAGCTGCTGGGGATTCTGAACGACGCATTCAATTTTGTGAGTGGTTCATGCTAACGTCACAGGAAAATGAAAATTTTGTAAAAAAACATAATTTGGACGCACGAAGCAAAATTCTCAAAAAACGGAGTTTTTAACTACAATTACCATTATTGGGCTGGCGAAAATCCACATGTCATTTGGGAAAGGAACTTTCAAGCCTCTTGGAGTTTTAACGTGTTTTGTGCGATGAAAGACAACACAGTCTTTTGTCTACAGTTTTATGATAATAATTTAAATGATGAGAGGTATATGAATATTTTACAAGATCTGGTAATTCCCGCTACTAAAGAACTACCATTGCGAGAAGCAATAAATGCATACTACCAGCAAGATGGTGCCCCACCACACAATTTTGGTGAAGTTGGAAGATTATTGGAAGAGAAGTTGCATGGAAAATGGATTGCTTATAACGGTCCTTACCGCTGGCCCCTTCGATCTCCCGGTCTAAGCCCCTTGACAACTACATTTGGGGAACTATAAAAAACATGGTATACAGTGAGCCTTTAACGACAAGGGATAATGCCGAAGCAAGAGTTCAAGTTGCGTTCGGTAGTTTGAACGCGGACGAAATTAGAAGAGCCACTGGATCCAATACGTTACGTCGTATTCAAATGTGTTTAGACCAAAACGGATCTGTCTTTGAACACTTATTATAAAAAAAGAATGAGTTGTGTAGTAATTAATATTGTTCTTCTCGTTAGTTGTTGGTTGTTGTTACTAGTGTTTAGTTTTTTGCTGTGTTGTTATAAAAACATGCCTTATTAGCAGATGCACTCGTTTCCTGGAGAGTTTGTTTAAATGATTCATGTCTTCTGCTTCTTTCGTGCAAAGATCTAACTGTTCGAGAATTAGAACGAGACCGATGTAAATATGTCTGAATAAAAGTTCTAGTCGTTCTTTGAATAATTCTTTAATATTCGCGGTGTACCAACAAAAAATTCAAATAATCTCCGTTATTAAATCTTAAAAGAACTTAAATAACGGTCATTTACTATAAATTTGACAATTCAATTGCATAACCAACTGATTGAAGGTATCATACGACAGACAGCAAAATAGATTGCAAAGCACACTATTAATTTACGGCGTATTTACTACATTATCTCCAAGAAAAGTAGAAAAAAAGCAGATAACACGAAAATCATTCAGTTTAGGTATAGGAACAGTTACAATTTAAAAAAAATGATGCTTTGACATTTTTATTTTTCTTAACTACCGTTACTCCCGGACCTCCCCTAGAAAAAATAAATTTTAAAAATGTCTAATACTGAAAACATAGTCCAACATCATTTCTAACCGTTGTACAAGTTTCGCTTATCTGCCTTTTATGTTTCATGAAATATTAATTTTTCAGTAGATTCAAATTTTTGGTTGCTAACGCCTGAAATTATTTTTTTTTCTTAATAATGGTAAGAGATAGGTACGCCAAACCTGGTAGTAGAAGACGTAAAATTTTATGCGGAAACCGAAAATAAAATAAACATTAGGGCATTGTATTTAAAATAACAGAGTTGGTATCGACTTCCGGTATAACCGGAAGTGACACCGCCATGAAAATATTTTCAGTAAGTAGACCATGTTCATTTATATAAAGTTGCAAGTTTTCAGCTGAATCGGTTTCTCCGTTCTCATTTTTCGTTTAACATGCTATCGTCGTGACACACCTATATATATATATATATATATATATATATATATATATATATATATATATATATATACATATGACACTGGTACAATGTGAGTAGGATTACACTCTCTATAACAATAAACTTACTGCGCGCAATCTGAAATAGTATGGATATACCGACTCATGAAACAAAAAAAATATTGTTATTTATGGTAGGATTCAAAACATTCTACACACAGGGTTACATCGCATTTGGAACAAAAAGTCAAAGGTTTTTTTCTGGCAATTTGGAAATTGGCATCTACGCTATTTTCCCCTCCGTCTTATCCAATGGCTGTTTCCATCATACCCAACATCAGGCACTACGCCATGAGCTCTTCGCATGAATATGTCGCAAATTTTCAATCCGAGAGTCTATGTGGGACTTTTCAATTTTTGATAGCTCTGCCGTTTCGTGTTTAAACTGAAACCTTATAGGCCTGCAGTATCTCGTAGAAGATGGGCGATCATTTTGCCACAAAACAGTGGTTTTGTCTGCAGTAATTAATCTCAGCGGAACAGTGGAACTCATAAACATATTAGAGTCAGAAGCATTAGCTGTTTCAAATTTTTGTTTGTATTCTTTCTGAGTCGATCCATCAAAGCCCCATTTGCTTATCAGGAGCAGATTTTGTCTCTTCTCTACGGGCAAAGTTAGCAAAACTTCTTTCTGCAGAGAAGTAATGCGTTGTGCAGTATGGTCCATGAGGCCCTGAAGACTGATTTCTGCAGATGTATCCGTCACTGCGATACTCTCATTCTTCGGGTAGCATTTTAGTTTCTCTTTTTGAATTGCCTTATATCATCCGGTCCTTTGACCGGATGATCTCATACTGCGTTCGTGTTAGCTTTGCGTCAACGATCATAGCGAGAGCTTTCTGCAGACAATTGCTTTCTTTTTTCTCCACTTTTAAATGATTTGAATGCAGTGCGATATCGCACAGCTCGCGTTGGAGAAGCCGTGCAATCTTTCACTACATCCGATGCTGCCGCAAGTCCTTGGGATCGTAGACTCATTTGCGCGGCATAAGTCAACTCTTTTGGAGAATATTTTTCCCTCAGCGAAGACGTTTTCTGTCTTTTAGATCGTTCACCAACCGCTTCAAAAGGTTTAGCTGGCCGTCCAATTTTTTGCGAGATCGTGGCATGTTTTTCAAAAGATATCATGCCACTCAATCATGATTGAATTTTTTCCAAAAACCTTGACTTTATTCTGTACTCTGCTGCCCATTTCATCTTAAATTGGTGTAAAAACTCTTTATCTTAGTATCAATAGTGACTCGCTTCTCTGTTGGGCAGCTTGTTCTTTCGGCAATGTAATCCACAAGAATGGATTTTAAATTTTGGTGTTTTTTATGCTCCGAAAAATTAATGAAGTCGAGCAATTGGATTCTTGACACAAGGAACATATTTGAAGTTGATTCTGTAACAAAGTTAAGTTAAACAAATAAATCATAGAAATTTGGATTTTTCTACTGATAACGCATTCCTCGATTCAAATAAGATTTTTTTTAAAAAGTGCAAATAAGTGCAAGAATTGAAATAAAAATATAAAACTACAAACATCATTTATTATTAAAATATGAAAATATTAACTTAACTTGACTTAACTCTTAACTTTTAACTCAATTAAAATTTTGCTTAACATATTTTTCGAGAATATTGGACACGTGCTTGTTAAATATATTTTCCTAAGTGATTCGAACTTAAATCGTGTAAGCAGCATAAAAATTCAAAAGAACATACCTGTATCCATTATAAAACGTGTAGCTCCAACACTAAATATCTACAGTTTTGAAATAACTCACTCACAAAATAGCACTTTTAAAGCTAACAATATGTAGTCTAAGCGTGCAGTTGTAACAACGAACAAGTTTAGACTGGTTCAGCTTTGTCAGCAAGCAAACAATAGGGAAACCTATGACGTCATTGAAAGAAATGTAACATCACCTTTGTTTGTGCATAATAGGATTATCGTTAAATCGTCGTTCGCAAAAAGACTTTTTTCCATTAGCCAATAAGTAGCAACCCCAGTGTGCGGTTGTCAAAATACACCAAATGGTCCTTAGGATTTTCAACGATTACTAAAAGATCTGTAATAACTTGTGAATCTTGCAGTAACCCCGGAGTTGCATTTTTATTTTTGCCAGTATAAACAGAAAATTTGTAGCAATATCCATCTGAACTACATAGCGCCCATAATTTATATCCAAATCGAATTGGTTTTGCTTGTATAAATTGATTCATACGATTGTGCCCATAGTATTTCACAATTATTTCACCAATTGATAAATGAGTAGAAAATGTACCGCATTGTTGAAATGCTTTGTTTATTTTATTTATTAGTGGACGAATTTTATAGCACCTACAATGAAACACATAATGTTAGAATTCTGACAGTTATTATACGTTATTTTATTTATCTATCAGTCAAATCAATTTCGTCGTTATTACAACAGTGAAAAACTGATTTCAATTTCAAGTATCTAATTCGAGACATTGCATCCGCTACAAATTGTATTCTGGTGTCTTCATCTGTACTGCTTTTCAGAAGGTAAAATATGGTAACCAGAAAATATTAAAAATCAAATAAACGTTTTTAATTCCTGAACAGTCAGTAAAATCAGTACAATTTTTTACAGATTTAGCATATCTTTCCGTTTCTTCTTGCAATAAATTATAATCATCGTCGGAGAAAAATTTTTCAAACAATTGTACAGGAGATAAAACATGTATTTCAACACTAATCATTTTAATTTCAAGGAATATCATTGATTTCATTCTCACCTGTTATGTCTTCGTCGCCTTCATCACAATCACTTAAAACGTTCAGATTCGGTGTCAAAACAGCTATATCTGCAGTATCCGCATTTTCCAAATGTTTATAAAATTCCTCATCTTCGAATAACGCTCCAATATCTTTAACACTTAAAAACCGCTTACTTGCCATGTTTTACACCACAATAAATGCACTAAATGAATAAGGGAGCGTCGCCTCTAATTTATATATCTACAATCTCTGCAAGAATCATCTAGTCTGGACGTGTAAATTCAAGATATAAACGTATACGAATTGGACCAGTGTCCTATAAATATGATATCACATTTTGTACATGTTTATTCCTGTTTATGAATTCTGAACAGAAAAGTTACATAATTTATTGAACTTTCAAAAAAACTAAGGAAAACTAAATGCATGACAAAAGAAGAAAAAACAACCTTTCTTGTAAATTATTTTTCTGTTTATAATTACTAGTTTCTTATAAAAGTAAAGGTACAATCTTGCTCCTAAAAGATGACAAAGTAATATAAAATTAAAAAAATACATGTTTCAATTACAACCAAGAAATAAAAATTTCTATTTTTACTGTCCTATATATATGACACCGGTACATAATGGGTTAAGATAAAAATTGACGTGTTCGAGGATTTTTTTCAAAAACGTTTAATAACAGATTTATTGCGATAGTTTCAGACTTTACACTCGCACTGTATGTAATCGATTGATAAATAATAATCTTAATTATTATCGTTATTAACAAATTAGGTATATATTGCTCAACGGGCTACAATGTTAAATTTTGTCATCTCAAAAGCTTTTAAAAGGTTGATCTTTAACAAGTTAAGTGCCGTCGCAAATTTTTTATGTAGGTCTGATAAGCCAAGAAGGTTTTTAGACTTCGTATTATACGGCTATTAACTGCTTTCCTTTTATTGTGATTAGTGACATATATTTAAATAAAAAATATTATTTTTTGAATGTCGGTCCCATAGGCCCGACGCGGCGTAAGACGTACTCACTCCTACTTCACCGCCGCTGGTTCCCCCACTATTGTCATGCTGTCGACGCACGCTAGTCAACTTGTCCATTCCAGTTAGTGTTAGTTTATTAGTGAGTATTAGGCAGTTACGTTATAGTACAGAATGTCTTCTCGCAAAAAAAACGCCTTATCAGAAAAAGTACTTGAACAACTAATAAATATGTCGGATGAAGACGAGTTTCATGATTTTAGTGATGATGATTCGGCAGTCGATCCAAATTTCGAATTGGATTCCGATGTTTCAGATGACTCTCGCGTTGCATCAGAAAGTAAGCATATTTTTAATATTTTCTTTGATCGTATAATTTGTATAACTCTATATTATAGATGAAGTTGAAGTGGAAAATTTTGATTTGCAAACGGGGATGATGGGTAATTCACAAGAAAACCAACTGGAAGGTAATATACTTATAATTAGTAATTTAGTTACTTACTCTTATATAATTTTTAGAAGTTGTATCAAACAACGTAGATGAATCTTTACCAGGTTGTTCAAAATCAAATGAATGGACAAATCCCAAAGGTTTACAAGTAAAACTATCCCCGTTTTCGGTAGAACATGGCGTAGATTGTGATGTAGCTGGCATGTTAGCTGCAGCTAAACCAGGAGAATTCTTTTCTACTGATTCAATATTTAACCTTATAGTGGACCAGACAAATTTATACGCCACTCAGCTTTTGACTACTACAGATGCAGGTCCATTTTCCAGATTACATGAGTGGACCCCAACAGATATAGGTGAAATAAAAAGGTTTTTTGGCTTGATAACGTGGATGGGTATCAAGAAATTACCAGCAATTGCAGATTATTGGAGTCAAGATATTCTGTTCAAGAATTTATTTGCGTCAAGTGTGATGTCCAGAAATAGGTTTGAGATCCTTCTAAAAATGATTCACTTTGCAAATAACGAGGAATGCTCTGAAGGAGATAGATTACATAAAGTAAGTAATTTAGTAAATCTTCTTCTAAAAAATTACCAGACCCTGTACACACCCTCTAAAACTGTATGTGTTGACGAATCAATGATTCCATTTCGAGGAAGGCTACTGATGAAACAGTATAATAAACAAAAAAGACATAGATATGGAATAAAAGTTTTCAAGTTATGTTGTGGAAATGGCTACACATACAATTTACAGATTTACGCTGGAAAAACATTGGAGAAAACTACAACTACCCCCACCGGAGTAGTTATGGAATTATGCGAACCCATACTAAACCAAAACCGGACTGTCTGTACAGATAACTGGTACACTAGCGTAGAGTTAGCTAACAAGTTGCTGGATAGAAATACCCATCTAATTGGTACAATAAGGCGTGATCGGAAGGCAATTCCTAAAGATATTGCCGACAAGAAAATAAAAGTCGGGGAAATTGCTGCAGCCGAAAACAGCAGAGGGATAACTTTTCTCAACTGGAAAGATAAACGTAATGTATTTATGTTATCAACGCAACATTCTACCCAAACCGAAATTGTACACACAAAACGTGGGACATCTGTCACAAAACCACTAATGGTTGTGGAATATAATAAAGCAAAAGCTGGGGTAGATCTGTCGGATGTAATGAAAGCCTATTCTTCTCCACTGCGAAAAACTGTCAAATGGTACAGAAAGTTAGCTATGGAGCTACTATTGAATACATCTATGGTAAACGCCTAAATACTATTCGTGGAAGTTACCAATGAAAAAATGGGAATTGTTGAATTTCGCAAAGAAATAGAAAAATATTTGTGTAAAAAAGAACACGCGGAAAATGTCGCTATTTCATTCAGCGCGAAGAGAAAACGTCACGAGTTTACTATAATCCCAGGAAAGAACCATAAAATTAGGAAATTGTGTAAGAAGTGTTACGAAGATATTAGTAGAAGAGAGGGTCGACAGACGGCGAAGAATAAAACAAAAAAAGTTAATACAATTTGTCAAGATTGTGACGGTCAACCTTCCCTATGTTTAGAATGTTTCAACAATATTCATAAGTAAATAATTTTTTAAGATTAACGTTTTTATTATTTGTAAATGGCATAATGTAAACTAATAATAATGTGAAATAAGAATGTTATTCTGAAATTTTCTTTATTTTTTATTTTCCCATTACAACTACTCTTATGTAGATTTACTCCCATTGATGTATGGTGCATTATATTTGCACAGGCCGTGCCGGTCCATTGTCAGTAACAAATACGTACTGAACACTGCCGATGGCGTGATATAATCATTTGAAAAATGGCTTTCAATGCCGGTCCCCTAGGACCGACATGGCGTGGTGGAAAATATTAGTGCCGGTCCTATAGGCCCGTCATGGCAGTTAACTTGTTAATAAATTAAGTAAACATTATTAAACCGTTTTGAAAATGATTTCTCAGTACACACTCTAAATGTGGAAGGTTAACGGTAATAAATTCCACAATACAAAAAAAATTGTTATTATTAGCACTACATTCTCATGATCATGTTAACTATTACTATCGTTACTTCGCTTTTTAAACTGTTCATGTAGTATTAGGAATTATATAAATAAAGCTCCTACTGTTCATATTAGAAGGGGTTTCATTCAAAAAACTATTCCGGTACACACATATTTACTCAGAAAGAAGATACCATTAAAAATTGGAGTAATTTGTCTGATGGTGCATCCATGTTAAAAGTTAGCCGATGTACCAGTGTCAATCACTTTAAACTAAATTAATAAGCAAGTCCTCAAAACCAATGTCAGTTAATTAAATGTCAATATAGTCTAGACGAATTCACACAAAAAAATACACTACAGGGTGTCCGGAAATTAATACAACAAAAATTGTCCACAGATTCTCAAAACGAAATTAGGAGACCCGTATTTTTTATTTTTCCCAAATTGCCCCCCTTTCGGAATTACAGCCCCTTGAAATTCGCACCCAAGAATAGTTTTTATGTAATAAGTCAGAAGCCTCTTATAGGAAAATTACGAAATTTGGTACACAGGGGTCTTGCGACATGTAGAATCTGATGAGTGATGCTTTCCGGGATGAGAATCCGTTAAGACACTTTTTAGAGTGCCCTCTTGTCTTTGGAGCCCCAAAACTATGTCCGAATATTACAATTTCTTAAAACGTAATTTTCCTTTAGAAAGCTTATTAAATTTAGAAACGTTTATATCTGTTGCAATTTTTTCGTAAAATGCGCCGTATGCGAGAAAAATTGCAAAATGTGATCGAATGCATATCGCCATTTGCATGAAAACGTAGGTGGCTTGTAATCAATAAAGAAATTTGCTTTTTGAGATTTATTTCATGCAAAAATAATGACAAAGCAACTAAAACAAAAACTAAAACAAAACAACAAAATACGGTTAGTTTCCTAAAATGTATTCCTAGAATGTATTCGACATTCGCATGAAATTCAATTTGTTACTCGTAGGTGGCTGGTGTTTGTAATCAGCTTTTTAATAGCTGTCGGATTATTAGTTAGTTTTTAACAGTTGTCAGATTATTATTGTGTGTTTAATAAGAAAAATGGAGAGATTTTCCGTACAAGAAAAAGTGATGAATACAAGGAAACCACGTCAGTTTCTGTTTGAAACAGTTTATCTCGAAAACGGTTCGAAATCGAAATAGCATTATCTGATTAAAGTCAATCTAAAATCGGATGTAGAGCTCAAAAATGTGTAAATATACAGGGTGTTCCATTTGAAAAAAATGGCTACCACTCCTTTTTTCATGTGAACAAAGTATCTGCATTTTTTAAGACCCTGTATGAGGCAAATAAAAATATGAATCGAAGTGAAGATCCTCATGGTATCACTCCACTCCATTTCGAATTTGATCGTCTTAGTACCAGAGAGTTGAAGATTATCAGCGTTTATAAAAGTACACGTTTTGTAAAAAAAAAAATCGAAATTAATTTATATCTCTTAAACGGTAATAGATAGGTATAGGGAAATAGTACATGAAGTTGTTGACAAAGTAATAGGAAATCATAATATGATATTATATACAGGTTGTTATTTGAAAAATCAAAGTAGTCGCTTCTTTATAGTAGAAGCGGCAACGCCGCAACATCTAAAATATTTTAGGCGTGTACATCATATTAATTTTCAGGTTGATCCATTTTCTGGTTTGCCAGAAACGTCTGATTAACGCTCATCGTGAAAAGCCCTATATATTTTTTCTTTTTAACACTTGGTCATTATTCGATGTTCATTAAATACTATTAATTCTTACATACCTTGTAACAGTTAGTTTGTTATGTATTGTCCTGTAAATGGAATTATTCCTAAAGTCATGAGTAGAGAAAGGTTCCGCATAATAAAACGGTATCTTCATCTTGCCGATAATAACAATTTAGTTCAGCCTAAAGTTGCAAAAGTATGTGTTTTATGAAAAACTCAAAGAAAAGCTTCAACAATTTGGAGTTTTTCACAAACATCTGCGTATTGACGAAGCGATGGTACTGCACTATGGACATCACTCTGCTAAAATGTTTATAAAGAACAAGCCTGTTCGTTTCGGGTTCAAAATATGGATGATTTGTGGAAGCGACGGTTATCCTTACAACTTTGAAATTTATTGTGGGAAAACAAGTGATACTTCAACTCCATTAGGGAAACGGGTGGTGAGCAATATGTTATCGGTAATCGAAGATCCAGCTAATCACATTGTATACTTCGACAATTTCTTTACAAGTTATGATCTTGTGTCACAACGAAACATCCGCGCTTGTGGTACTGTTAGAGAAAATCGAACAAATAAGTGTCCTCTTATTTCATCAAACGTCTTGAAACAGCAAGATAGGGGTGCATCGATTATAGATCAGATGGTACCGTACTATGTGTAAAATGGAATGACAATTCTTTCGTGACAATGGCTAGAAATTATTTTACAGTTACCCCTCTTCAGAAAATAACCAGGCATATAAAGTCCGAAAACAAAAAGGAGATTGTACAACCTAATTTAATCAGAAATTACAATATGGGGATGGGCGGTGCGGATCGTCTATGTACCAGTTACCGGTCTAGGTTGTGATCAAAAAAAATGGTGGTGGAACCTTTTCTCCCATGCGTTGAATTTAGCTGTTGTAGCAGCTTTTCGATTCCATCAACATGTGAATCCCAAGGAAAACACTGTGCATTTGGAATTCCGAAGAAGTGTTGCAGTGGCTTTGCTAAAAGTTGGTGCAACCCAGCGGAAAAGAAAAGGTGGGACCGTCTGCACCTGTACTGGGGGATATCAGATTTGATGGAATAAATCACATGTCTGTTACTATCACTCAAGGGCGATGCGTCGTTTGTCAGAAAAGTACGAGACTACAATGTAACAAATGCGAAAAACGACTACATAAAAATTATTGTTTTGAACAGTACCATTCAAATAAGTGAATCCTTTGTACATTTTTACTTATATGCACTTATTCTAGCTAAGTAAGTTTCATACTTTTTCATGTAAAATGCAAAAACAAAAATAAATCTTTGTTCTTGGGCTATTATTGCTCTTTTATACCTGTTGTATTTATTACGATATTCTGGACAACATAAGAGGCCAACGTTACCCTTTTGGGAACATATGTTATTTTGGAAATTACAACTGAACATCAATTTTAATTGTTTATTTTATTAGTGTTAGGCACAACTAACAAGTTCTTGCAAAATGAACGCTTTGTGTAAAGTGTAATTGTATACGGCTTTTAAAAGGTTAATGAAACTGTCCAAACTCTTTCTTTTTGCCAAACATTCAAAATAATAAATCACATATGCCCCACAATTGTAGCCATCTTGCTGTTTTAGATGACAGACATATTCCATGGAGTACGTTTGGTTTGTCAATTTTTTTTCTCTACAAGCAGTTCCATTACTCCAGCTGTAATTATCTTAGTAAGAGATACTTCTGCTCCTAAAGAGTCAACCAGGAGAATTTTCCTTTCTTCAATTTTGATTACACATAGAATGTAATACCTACTCCGCTCGAGATATACAGGGTAGGCCAACGAAAAGGTACCAGACGGGTTTCTGTCAAAAAAAATTTTTTTTTTGAGAGACGCAAAAACAAGTCAATTTTTATATCAAGGGGATTGAATAATGTGAGAGATAACTTAAAACATAAAGTCTAGCCAACATTAAAACTATAAATCAGGAATGCTGTCTATTTTTAACAATAACTATTTGTTAAAGAAATTAAACACCGTTTAATTTTTAAATGGAATTTCTACAGGGATAATTATGTAGACATTTTTCTTCAAAATGTACCAATGAAGATAAAAACAAGAAAAAACGTACAAAAACCTGCTTTTGTTAGAAATCAAACAATTAGATTCCTTCACCTTTGGTACTGTACTCCTGAAATGCTGCAAAATATACGGGAAAGATTTAATCAAAATTTGTATTATTGCATGGAAGCTGAAGGCAGGCACTTCAAACATATTAAACTAACGTTGAATTTGCATAAACTTGTTTTATTAATTAGCACAGGAAAAATTAACCCTTGTCTTTATTTAAAAATTTAAGGGCTGTTTACTTTGTACCTAAGGGGTGAAACAATGTTGTCAAATGGCAGTAAAAATACCTAGCTTCTCTAAAAAAAAACAATAGACCTGTCCGCGCTTTTTTTAGTTTTTAAATGCCTCAAAACTCCTTCCTCATTTTCCATCTTTCCAAATTCAATTTTTTTGTTAAAAATAAAAAAAAACTAGTGCACTGAAATCAAAAAAGAAAGACCTTTCAAATGACGCATCACGTGCCCAATCATCCCTAATTAAATTTTAGGGATTGTTCTCACAGCGCTAAGGGATGAAATCATTTCAGGTTGAAAATCATGGCAAAAGTTGTCCCCCTTGATATAAAAATTGACGTGTTTTTGCGTTTCTCAAAAAAATTTTTTCTATCCAAAAACCCGTCTGTTACCTTTTCGTTGGCCCACCCTGTATAGGCAAAACGAAGTCTTTATTTTCTAGGGTAATTGAACTAAAAAAGTAGTCCATTTGTTTTTCGCCATTGAAGAGTAGCGAAGACACCTACTGAAATAATTTGATTTTTATTTCCGACTGATTGATTAATAATATGCAGTGTTCTAAAACACTATTCTCAAGGATTAAGGGTGATATAGTCATCAATCATAATTTGACGGATTGTAAAACTTATAGTCACAAGTGATAACATAATCTCTGTTATTACTTATTTCTTTGTAATAATTAGGATCGTTTACTAGGCCATTTGGGAGGATGCCCAAATTTTTCCACGTCGTCCACTTTCTCTCATCATCACTTAGTTTCTTGCAATCCGTATTACTTTGATTCCCTTCGACGTATATATTACCAAATCACACCACAAACGGTTGGTAATTTCAAGCTAACCCTGAATTTGATCATAATAATCATGTCATTTTCAAGGACCCACCTGGATTTAGAAAGTCAAAGCTATATGTATTAGGATCAAAATTTCTAGCCGTACAAAGGCATTTAATTTCAATGAGGCCTTCATCAGCTACCAAACCATCGGCTGATGCTGCTAAACACTAATGCCTTTTATGAAGAGAAAGAGCTGACTCTTGTACCAATGTGTTTATACTTCCTTCATACATTTTTTAGCTAAGCTTTCATAATGCTTGCCATGAGCTATAGCAGCTGTATTAATGACTCGTTGATTCACAATATCCTCACAGAGTTTATGTGCCGACACGGTTGTTTTATTAGCACTAAGTTTAACAATACGACCAAAAAAGGAAGCAGTTAATAAGTTTTCGTTCTTTCCTCCATAAACGGCAATTACTTTGCTGACGGGTACCAATCTCCAACTGTACGAAATCTTTCGTACATTTCTCATTTTTTTTTCATGTATTATAGAATTTATCTGCCAAGCTCTTTTTTTGCTTTTCACACGTTCTAATTTTTTCGGTACAGACAAGGCAAATGAATTTTACTGTTTCCGAAATCTCTGAAAATTTCAGATACCAACGATTGCACTGGTCGCAAAGTAGCCATTTTAAGCTCTCGTCATTCCTTTACCATAGTGGCTACACAACGCGAGATTTGCTTCGCCTTCGGGGAAAATTTCAGCTACCTCTATTTCATTATCTTTGAATGACAGGTTCTTTAGGTAACTTCCCGTAAAGTGAGGTGAATTTATTTTTCTCTTTTTTTTGCCCAAGATTCTTGTGAACATTTCTCATGGCAAGAATCATCGCTTTTAGTCAATCGACTCTTCTTAATATTTAGAAAATTGCCGATAGAAAAAACAGGATGTCTTTTCCCAATAATCTGACAAAATGATAGCATCTCATATTCTGCACCGAATGCATTGTGAATTTTTTTAACTGACCAAAATAAGCCTCCACATAACAGTTTGTGGTTGATTTAACATTTTAGAAGAATACCACACCACAGTGGTAGACATGGTACGTATTTTGTTTACCACTAATGAAAACAAGTTTGTATTACTGAGTTTTTTGAAGTTCCACTGCGTTGTAAATTGCTTTAGAAAGTGAACATGAAAAGGGCTAGATCTTCTTAGCGATTCAAAGTTGTTTCCATTACCGCTTGTAGATATTTCAGTGTGTTCGAAGCTGGTGCTTTCATTTTCTTGTACTCGATTGGTACAAAACTTTTCAATTGTTCTCTCGCAGCTTGGACTTCTAAACTCAATTTTGCACTTGATGAAAGAATATAGAAGCAAATCATGAACATCTGCATATTATTCCAATCTTGTATAAGAACTGCTGAGGCTAGTATATCTTTGTAAAAGTATTTCTATTTCGTTTTGACAAATTTTACCGACATCTTTACACACATTTTAACAAAATGGGCACAAAACAAATGAATTCCTATTAATTCATTATCTCCAATTTTTTTACCTGATATTATTATGTCATAACATGTTGTTAAGTATTCCAATAGACTACAACCTCGATTGAAAGCTCTACAGGCAGCATGAATATTTGCAAATGAAAAGTCTGTTACAATCCCCGAAAATAAGGGCCAACTATTATTTTCTTCACAAAAATATTTAAAATCGTTAAAAAGTTTAGAAATTGCATTTTGTTTGGAAAAAAGAAAGAGTTTGGACAGTTTCATTAATATAGATCCTTATCGAGAAGAGTTGAAGTCGAAACTGTTAGAAAACTATCCAAATATGATAGATCTATGCTTATTTTGTTCCATTATAATTAATAAGACTTATTCACGAAAAATGTTTGATTACCACAAAAAAAATTCTGAGCAGTATTAAAGCAGAGAATAAAATCCTAAACAATATTTGTGGCGTTTGCAGATGAAATTAACAGTCTGCAATCTTTCGTTTTATATTTATGTTGTTTTATATAATCATAAATTTTAGTGAACATCAGAATCTTAAACCTTTTTCGGGAGTGTACTGCCAATATTTAAATAGTTTAGGGGACTGTTTTCACCCCTTATCCCCTTAGTTAGAAGTTCATTTTCAGTATGTGGACAAGACAGGTATAGGCAAAAGTTTTAGTGAAGATCAGAATCTGAAACCTCTTTCGGAGTGCGTACTACGAATTTTTAACTAGTTTAGAGGGCTGTTTTCACCCTTCATCCTCTTAGTTAGAAGTTTATTTTCAGTATAAATGCAAAATATAGTGAAGATTATAATCTGAAACTTCTGGGGTGGACTAGCTAATTTGAAATAATTCAAGGACTGTGTTCGCCCAGATTTTCGTATATAGTTATGTATTGATAAACAGAGCTATGTACAGGGTGGCCAACTAAGAATGCAAGGTACTGTATCTGGGAAACTATACATCGTAGAGGCTTGCGGAAAAAAAGTTATCACTAAAACGGCCAATACAAAAACCTGAAAAATATTTTCATGTTTCTGAAATGGCCGCTAGGGGGCGTAACTGCAATCTTGAATCTAAAAAAGTGATGTTTCTGTGAATTCTGCTATATTAACCTAATAAAAAAATAACTGATCTTTGAAGTCGAGGATAATCTGAACTTTTTTTGTTTGGCACTTTTTGATGTATCTATAAAAATAAAGTATTCAAAGGTTTCCTTAAATCACTCCCCGTACCTTCGAAACGGCTAATCCGATTTTAACAAACTTGGGCGCGTTGAAAGGGCTTTTCTTGGGATACGAATGTTAAAATAATTGAAATTTTGTTAGTTTCACATGTCGCCGCTAGAAGGCTTTGTTCGGCATTCCGACAAACGATTAATTTTCGCAAAATAATTAAATGCATTGGTATGACTTTTTTTCATGAACAATTAGCTAAATGATGCCTAAACAAGCTCGCAAAAACCGCATCTCGATATCTTGTTCCTAACCTAAAATATCGGCCAAAGAAAACTTTACACGAAAATCCCTTAAATTCATTTTTTTTTAACTATATCTTTCTGGAATTGTTTCTATTATGTAAGTTGTGACCCTAAAAAGGACCGATTTAAAGGAGGAAGGTTTTTAATGCCCCCGTAAATGCCCGAAATGCTGACCATCACACATTGCTGAGGCCTCTTATGGGTAGACAAAACTGCAGCTTCAATTTCGGCTCTGAATAGGTTACCTAGAAATTGCGATTTTAAATGTTTGTAAATTTATACACCAGAAAAAAATCACCCTTTTTGAAATTACTACAGGCAAGTAAGCAACGCTAAAAGTTATACGAAAGGCCTATTTTTTGTTTGTTTAAATGCATATTCACTATGGATATATACGAAAAATACAATTAATAGAAGCAAGCAATAGAAACCGATACCTAAACAAAACATACATAATTCTCAAATGGTCAATAGTTGTCAATATTTTCGCGTTACTTTGAGCAATTTTTGTGCTTTCAAAATGCGTTTTACGAATAATGAAGCTGTTGATATGCTTGCGGTTTATTTTGAATGTCTTCAGAATGCCGCAGTAGCTAAAAGAGTTTACGGGGCTCGATATCCAAATCGGCGTCCTTGCGATGTAAGAGTTTTTCCCTGATTAGTGGCGAGCTTACGAGCCAATGGTAGTTTTCGGCCTACGTTTCAACGGCAAAGAATTGGAAGAACACAAGAAAATATTAACCGTGTACTGGGCTATATTGAAGGAAATCCTCATGTTAGCACAAGAGCATTATCCACTGAGTTGGGCATATCAGGGACAACGGTTCAAAACATTTTGAAGGACCATCGGCTAGTTCTAACGGCCATCAAAATATATAGGTACGCGTTTAAACTTTTTTTAATTACTTTAAGAATGCACCCATATCATGTCGTTTTGCATCAGGCCTTGAAAGAGTAAGATTTTGATTGAAGGTTAGACTATTGCCATCGCGTATCATGTTAGAAATTATACGCGAAAATAGAGAATTTTTATTTCAAATTCTTTGGACCGATGAAGCCACCTTCAGTAGTGACGGGAGAGTCAATCCGCACAATATGCATTATTGGTCTGCAGAAAATACCCATTGGTTGCGTGAAGTTCAGCGCCAAGGACGTTGGAGTTTAAATGTATGGTGTGGCATACTGAGAGACAGAATTATTGGCCCATATTTTTTCGAGCAACCTCTAAATGGCAATGTATTTCTTGACTTTTTGGCCAATCAATTACCGTTGTTGTTGGAAGATGTGCCTCTGGAAACAAGACAAAAATTGTTTTTGCAGTTCGATGGTTGCCCAGCACATTTTGCTATTAATGTGCGAGAGCATATTAATGCAGTATTTCAACAGCGGTGGATTGAAAGAGGAAGTCTGTTTCCATAGCCTCCACGATCGCCAGACTTAACTTGCCTTGATTTTTATTTATGGGGGCGCTTAAAGGACATCGTGTTTCGGAGTCAACCTACTACTAGAGAAGATATGAAAAACCGAATTCGTAACGCAATACGTAATATACCGAGAGCCGAAATTGAAGGCTGCAGTTTTGTCTAGTCATGAGAGGTTTCAGCAATGCATAGAGCGTGATGGTCAGCATTTCGAACATTTACAGAGGCATTAAAAACCTTCCTTCTTTAAATCGGTCCTTTTTAGGGCCACAACTTACATAATAGAAACAATTCCAGAATAATATAGTTAAAAAAAATAAAAATTTAAGGGATTTTCGTATAAAGTTTTCTTTGGCCGATATTTTAGGTTAGGAACAAGATATCGAGATGCGGTTTTCGCGAGCTTGTTTAGGCATCATTTAGCTACTTGTTCATGAAAAAAAGTCATACCAATGCATTTAATTATTTTGCGAAAATTAACCGTTTCTGTCGGAATGTCGAACAAAGCCTTCTAGCGACGACGTGAAACTAACAAAATTTCAATTATTTTAACAATTGTATCCCAAGAAAAGCTCTTTTCAACGCGCCCAAGTTTGTTAAAATCGGATTAGCCGTTTCGAAGATACGGGGGGTGATTTAAGGAAACTTTTGAATACTTTATTTTTATAGATACGTCCAAAAGTGCCAAACAAAAAAAGTTCAGATTATCCTCGACTTCAAAGATCAGTTATTTTTTATTAGGTTAATATAGCAGAATTCACAGAAACATCACTTTTTTAGATTCAAGATTGCAGTTACGCCCCCCAGCGGCCATTTCAGAAACATGAAAATATTTTTCAGGTTTTTGTATTGGCCGTTTTAGTAATAACTTTTTTCCGCAAGCCTCTACGATGTATAGTTTCCCAGATACAGTACCTCGCATTTTAGTTGGCCACCCTGTACAAAGACAAACGAAAAATGGTACAATGGAGTACAATAGATGCTCTCTCCAATTTCGTCTAGTACGATAACAAATATTAAAGTGAGGTGCTAGCATTTTGAACCCCTGGTTAAATTTGTACCCCATGAAATACGAAAAAAAAGTGGGACAAACGAAAACGATTGGGGCTTGAATCTCGATGGCGCAGTTGGTCCGACTCGAGGTAAACTTTTTATTTATGTATTTAATAAAATTAATATAATTTTTAATTACATATTTACCTTTGAACTTATTCGTTCATAACAAAAACTTATAATAATTTAGATCATTAAATTATTATCATTTTAAATAAAAAGCAGTTATTGTTCCAAAAAAATGATTTTTTTTAAATAAATGATACGTAATGTCAATTACAATCCAAAAATATATTATTGTTTCGTAAAACTAAGGATTATTTGTGTGGTGTATAAAATACACCGCGCGAGTAACTGTGTTATTACAAACCGCGCGAGTAGCTAAGGTTAATAAAATTAATAATAATTTTTAAACATATTTACTTTTGAACATTCGTTCATAACAAAACATAATAAATAATTGATTAATCTAGTAATCCCAAAAACTTATCAAAACCTGATTAATCCATAATTTAGACCAGCCCTAATCCAATCAGACAGACCAAACGTAAGCAATGGCATAATTTTTTAATTTTTAAAAAAATGCGCCAAGTTTCTACAGCTTAGTCTCCTTTAATTACGTACCACCCCGTATACATCCCGTTAATTTTAAAATATACACGCCACTATCAACTACATTTGTTTGAGACATTTCTTAAATCTGTAATTTCTTAATCGACCAAAGCAGTTGCATATTATGATTCCTGTCTGTGTGGGGGAAGGGTGGGAGGGCATATTAGGCATTTGTTAAACTGCCTTTTCTGTTAAAAATTCGTATATCCTCCTGTTATCATTTTTTAAGATAAAGGTCAGTTCATTCATTATATAATTTATTTATATTTGGTTATTTGCGACAAATAAATGCATAAATAAATGGTATGACGTTTGTTGACGCTATAAATCATACTTGATTACTTAAATAATCGGATACCTTCCATCCAATTATTACAAAAATTGATTACTCCGATCACTAACAATAAATAAATTAAAAAAACAATTGACTGAAAGCTTGGAGGGGGCTGAAATTGCCTTCAAGCATATAAGGGATCCAACAGAATGTCTAACAGCCTAAATTGAAAATATTCGGCATTTACCTATTTCCATTTCACCATTTCACAACGAAAATGGTGCATAAATATTGGCCAAATGGCCCATTCAAAATGGATGAAATTAAAAATGTCGGATTTCAAATAATATTACACGACAAAAAAAATAATAGTTGCTCAACAAAACTTAAAATAAGCAAATGCAACTATAGTTGAGGATTTTTCAAATAGAAATTAAACTTTCTCTTAACCACATTCTAGCATTAATCAGTAATACCTGTTATACAACCTATAATTTTCTTAACACTCTGTATGTTGTAACTTTTCTGATGCTAAATTATATTTTTGTGCTGGAGACGCAACCGAATCTAAAACAGAAATTATCAGGTAATCGTTTACATAAAAAAGATTAATGTAAGATTTGACACGTCAATTTAGGCGCAATCTAGTACGATAATGCAAAGCTTATCAATAAATGCGGTCCAGAGTTTTCTCCCCGGTTAAATACTCTATAAATATGACCATAACTAAAAAAAATGACGTGCATTATAACGGCGTCTTTGCGTATTCTTTTATTACGCAACAGCCTGACCTTCCTCAATTAAGGGAATACAACACAATCCTACCCAAAGTCTGAAAGTCAATATTAATCCATTCACACTTTTATGCGTAAAAAAATAAAAAAAGGGGCAAAAACGCCATCATGGTTGACGATACGTAGCAAACAGCAAACGTAGCCTAGGTCATCAACCTTGCCCAACAAATTTATTGAACAACCCTTAGGTTTATTATGGAACAGAATATACATAATACCTGATCGGGATTATACAAACATTTTCTTATGCAACAAATAAGGTTGTGCGTCGTAAATAATGCAAGCGTAGGGGTCGAGGGTGATTTGTTTACACTCCGAATTGAAGCAGTAAAATATTGAATGAAATTTGTAATAATGAAATAATTGAATTGGACTTACCTTTATAAACGGCAAAAGGTAAATAAAAATGGTTGTAAACGAGACGATTACGTTCCTAATTCACAATTTTACTAAAATGCTCTACATTACACGTGCTTACACTGCCATATTGACGGAATACTTGCAGAACAAAGCTTTTCGGTAAAAAAAAGCGAGTGTGCGCAAACATACGAATAAGAATAATGGAAAAGTATACAATTGCGCCATCTAGGATAATTTTCTATATCAAATTTAGATATTCACAGTTGTATGTTTGGTTGCATAAACTGATATACAGCTTTAGCGTATTTTGCAATGTGAGACCCGAACTAAAGACTATCTTAATTTTTGAATAATTACTGAAAAAGGTCAAAAAATAAAAATATAATTATCTGTGTTGAATGGATTTAACTATATTCTCAACTAAAAATAAAAAATTTTACAAGTGTCAAAAATAACGTGTATTTGTAGCCGCAATTTGACAATTAGTACCCGTTGTCGTAGTCACGGCTGACCAGATATTTAGATATTTAGTCCTTATATAGTATATTAGATAACAAGGGCTTGAAGTGACTCATTTAATCCCGCGAATAGAGTTTGTTGGTCAAGGGCCAAACTATTCAAGGGATTAAGGAACTTCAATCCCGTGGTATCTACACTATTTTTTGCACTTCGTGGAGTAATAATAGAAATAATTATATTATTTTCTGAAAATTAAAACATCTATGATAAATTTAAATTATTAGAAAAGTCACTTTGACAAAGAAGCTACACTATTCAAGGCTAATGAAATTTATGAATTATTTTTAAAATCCCAGATGTTTCAATGCTCAGAGGATTAAATTATTTTTTAATCCCTACAGATTAAAACTAACGCTTCAGTCCCCGAAATGGGGAACCAAATAGTACTTTTAATCCACGAAGTGCAAAAAATAAATTTGTATCATACATTCACATTTTTAGTATAATTCTGAAATTAATTACAAATAAAATATGTTACATTATAAGCAGTTACACTTTTTACTGTCTGGAGGAGGCCCGCCAATAAACTCGTCCTCTCGCCAGTAAAAACCTATTTACCATGCTAATAATGTAAAATTCACTTGCAAACTGAAAAAAACCGTAAAAATTGTATTTTTTAAATTGTGTACAATTAATAAACAAAGAATGTTAAACGTCTGAAAATCCGTAAAATTGTAGCTCTTATATAGTACCACAAGGTGCCAAACGCATGACGCACGTTTAACCGTTTTTGCAAAAATACAATCGTTTATTCAAATAACATCGTTTTGAAGATTAATGAGCTGCAAAAAACGCTTAATTGCATATTGGACACTATCAATAATATAGGCATCCGGAACTTTTCCATCAAAAAGGTACAATTTTTCTCTAAATTAAAAAAAGACCCCAATAGCCAAGATAATTTTTTTTTGTTTTAACTCTTGTGCCTTTTATAATTAAAATAGAAATTGAAAGAACAGGGGCTTGTTACCGACATTAGCTGTATTCAGCATCACCGCCGACCATCGCCACGTCGCAGAATGGGGCGCAATACCTGGCCAAAAACTAATTAAATTATGCAAATCCAGGAAATATCTATGTTTGGGTTTAGGGTAAACCACCTGCGTCCTAAAACTAGCGTTTTGGGACAGGCACCTGTGATCAGAGCACTGGAGAGCCTTTGTGTATGTAAGCGGTAGTACGTTGTTATTATTATTTTATTTGTTTCCAATTTAAATAAGTTTTAGTGTTGTTACACACAATGGATCCTATGCCAGGAGGTGAGTGTTACTCTTAACAGTATTTATACTGTTTTATTATTTATATATTATTTATACATTTTATATATTTATACTGAAAAATATGGCCGACGGGACGGGTCGCGCGAGTGATCCTCAGTGCAATAAATGTAAAAAGGAAATATTAGAGGCAGAAATCGTTTCACTCTCAATGTTTAAAGTTGGCAATAACAAAATATAATGAGATCAAAGATTTAAAGGACAATATAATGTGGTGGTGTAGTGAGTGTAAACAAAAATTTAGGTCATTTATAGCAGAGGATGGTATTGGTGGGTAACCTTCGGAGGTAGTTTCAAATGACACACTAGTAGAAAAGATAGTTAATATCGAAACTAAATTTACGGAAGCTATTAACAGGATGGCAGAATTTGGAACTTTGCAAATTGAAGTGGAAAAGATTAAACAGCTCATACAGGGTGTTAACACTAAAATGAGTTATGCTGATGTAATAAAAAATAATAATGAGGAGGTGTTAATAGTTGAAACTAAAACCAGTAATAGCCATCCTATGAAAATTAAAGACATCGTCACAAACACTATCATGCCAAACGAATTAAAAATTGGAGTTAAGAAAATGCAAAATATCGATAAAGGGTAGAGTGGAAATTACCTGTGAAAACAAAAATGACAGTCACAAGTTAAAGTCGGAAATAGACAATAAGATAGGTGACCAAATAAGTAGATTCGTGAAATTGAAGAAAAAGCCCAAATTGAGAGTGGTAGGAATCGCTTACTCAAATGAGAAAAATGGGGCAGCAAACAAAATCTGTAGATGGAATAATCAGGAATTGAAGGAGTGAATACAGCAAAATGGAATAGAAGCTAGTGATCTTGAAGTAGTTGCTATTTTACCAAGAAAGAAATCTTTCAATGCAATAATAGAGACAAACAATATAATGCATGAGAGATTACTGGAAAATTGAAAATCAGCTCAGGACTGTGCAAAGTGTTTGACTATATTGATATAACTAGATGTTTTAACTGCAATGGCAACAATCACAAACCGGATAAATGTAAAAATAATCTATCATGTGGATACTGCTCAAGAGAGGATCATAAAACAGATGACTGTGAAGTAGAGGAGTATAACTTGGCTTGTATTAATTGCCTAAATGCTAACGAAAAATAGTTAAAACTAAATACTGAACACTCAGTGTTCGATACTTCTTGTTTGGTATACAAGCGAAAAGTAGAGGAAGCGAGAAGAAGGATTGACTATGGAGAAGATAAATAGCAATTAAATAATAATAAACCACAATGTGTGTATCTACAGAACTGTCAAAGCCTAACAGCACATTTTGATGAATATAAACTTTTTATTACAAAAGAGGCTCTGGCATTAATGTGTTTAACAGAGACTCATTTAACTGAAGACATCAGTGACTCGGAGATTGAAATTAGCGGTTATAGTATCATTAGGACAGATTCTTCGAGTCGATTTACAGGTGGTGTGCTATGTTATATAAGTAAGGGTTATAAATATGAAATAGTAGGTGGATACACTTTACAAAAAATGTATTGGTTTGTACTGATAAGAGTATCTATACTAGATAAGAAGCTACTTATTGGGGGAGTATATCGATCCTCTAACAGTTGGTACTCTGTATTCTTAGATTTTTTTGAAACTTTGTTGGATTATATAGTCCTAAAGGAAAAGCAGACTATTATAATAATGGGCGATATTAATATAAATTACGTAGGAGATAACTTATGTGCAAATAGGCTTAAGCGGTGTTTAAATAATAATGGGTTGAAACAGTGTGTCACTGATTGGACACACATAGTACCTTCAGGTCATACAAGTACAATAGATTTAGTTTTTTGCAATGACACTACACTAGATTGTAAGGTGCTTAGGCACCGTAATTTTAATCAACACTCTCTAATTAATAAATGTAAGTTCTAATAGGAGTGAAACACATTCACATATTTTTCGCAAAAAACTAACAGATATATCGATCTCTTTGAAAGGGAAATTCGTGATCTGGAGTTAGATTACAAAACTATAAACGCAAATGATAAATATGACAATTATTATGCTAAAGTAATGGGGGTAATCAATGAAATGATGCCCATAACTCGAACAATATGTAAGGGAAAATGTAATCCATGGATTGATCAAGCAACATTAGCTTTAATCAAACTAAGGGATAAGAATTTCAAAAAATATTCTATTTCTAAAATAGAAGCAGATTGGGTGGAATATAAACAAAGCAGAAATGATGTTGTGAAACAAATTAGAAGAGCAAAAATAAGGTATTACGAGGAAAATATTGTTGCTAATAGAGGGGAACCAAAATTAATGTGGAGAACCTTAAAAAATATTGTTGGTAATACATCAAATAAAGAGTTTAGAGAAATCGAGTATAATGGAGTAGTTAGTAATGACTTACAAAATATATCTAACAATTTTAATAATTTTTACATTAGTAGTATGCAGGAAATTGTGCAATCAATTCCACACATAGATTTTATGTATAAAATGAACAAATTCAGCTATAAAATGAGTTCATTTAAATTGGTTAACGAGAAAGAGCTCACAGAGATAATTTGTCAGTTACCCAACAAGGGTAGTCCTGACAATGTCCCAGTCAACATTATTAAAGTGGCACTAAATCAATTAATTTCACCTTTACTCCATTTTGTAAATATCTCTTTGGATACGGGCATCATTCCTGATAAATTAAAAATGGCCACTATTGTTCCCATTAGGAAAGTTTCAAATACCGTCAAGGTTCAAGAATTTAGGCTAGTCAACATGCTTCCTGCTATGGCTAAAATATTAGAGGTGGTATACAATCAATTGATTGACTATATAACAGAAAATGATATTATAACAACATACCAGTCAGGTTTTAGAAAAGGACATAATTTCGAAGAGGCCATTCAATATTTACTTAATAAATGGACAGAAAATGTAGACAAGGGGTCAATTACATCTACAATATTTTTAGATTTAAAACGAGCCTTTGAGACAGTAGACAGGGCTAAACTTATAAGCACTCTGGAAAATTATGGTTTCGGTTATACTGTTCTTCGATGGCTAGAGAACTACTTGACAAATAGAAAACAAAATGTAAAATGTGGTAATTGTGTATCTAATACGGTTACGATAAATCACGGTGTCCCTCAAGGGAGCATATTAGGTCCCTTACTTTTCATTTTGTATATGCCGCAACAGTGATGTACCTAGCAAATAATAGTGATATTGATAGACTTCAGCGACTCCAGAACAGAGCTATGCGGATTATTCTGAGATGTGACAGATATACTCGTATCGAATTAATACTCGAAAAGCTGAATAGGGTCAATGTCAGATGTATGTTGGAAATAAATGCCTTGACATTTATACATAAAATACAGTTAAAGGTAATGCCTAAATACTTTGAAGGTATATTACCTATACCACGGAAAAATTTACATAGCCATAATACTAGGAATAATAAGGACATTGTTGTGCAGTTTAAAAATACAAAAGGGGGTCAAAACACAATGTTGTATAAAGCAGTAATGAAATATAATAAATTGTGTAGTAACATGAAAAGTATTAACAATATCAAAAAATTTGCAAATATGTTAAAACTATATTTTAGGAATGTTAGGAGAAGAATATGTCATATAATAAATAATGTATGTGTATGTAAGAATGGATAGCAGTCTTTGCTAAAGAATAAAGTTATTATTATTATTATTATTATATATACTTAGTTAAATATTTTAGATTTCAATTTTTTATTACATTTTATATGATAATCGATAAAAACTTTATATAAGTATCTTTCCGAGGCCAGTTACGGGTACTCCCAGGATGTGTCGGGGTACGAAAATACTTACATATTATTATAACTTAATACTTAAGCTAATAATACACAAAAAAAACATTTACCGCATATTGCTGCCTTTTGTATAAAACTACGGTAGTATCTTAATAAGAGGAGCTAAAACGATTAAAATTTAAGTAATATACAGGGTGTTCATACTTTCTCATACAATGGAGTTAACCCACTGCCACGAAGAAATGTTGCATGCCATCAAACATAAGCTTTCCTATTTTACTTCGGTCTTTAAAGTCAAATTTAAGTCTGCACAATACAAAAAGGAAAAATTTTTGCCACAGCCACAGTAGTTAAAGAAGTTCATTTTTCGACACCAACTAGAGCTAAAAAATACAGAAGAGCCTACAAAGAAAAAAATGAGAAAGTAGAGGAGCTATCTGGAGAACGGGCTTTATCGGTTCTAGTTGAAGCAAAACTGACTAGACATCAATATGAGGTAGTAAAAAGTGAAGACAAAAGGAGATTCCCATCATAAAAAAGAATCAGGATGCTAAGAAACATTGTTACCCACACTGTACAGCTACAACAATTACAGAGACGAATGCTGAAGTAAAGTTGCAAGAATTACTTGACCACACCGTGATGCGTATTGTTAAAGTGCAAAATGATGTTTTGCAGTCCTTAACAGAGGCTGAACTCGGGGTTCACCCAGTACAAACAAAAATTTGAAAGCGGTGATGATTCAGATGCCAGTATATTTTTGACATCCTGGTCCCTATTCAACTTATAACTAGCAAGTCAAATAAGGTAGTTTGGCAGAATCCTCGACCTGGTTCACCCCGATTTTGCCGACCTGTTGGGCTACAGTTTATACATGAGACCATCGAAGTTACTCTGGCAAAGAAGACCTACATGGAGATCAATTAAAGATTTAACTCCTACAACTGTTAATTTAGATGCTATAGAGGTCTGCATATCCCATAGTTTGCTATTTACAATGATTGATGGCAAAATGTACAATGCTGCAACCTCCACAATCTCTAGTCAGAAATGCTATATTTGTGGAGACCTCCAAAAATTTTAACAAAATTGATAATAATATTAATATAAGTACACAGTTTCTTGGACTATCAAGCATCCACGCTTGGATAAGATGTTTTGAATATCTGCTACACATGGCATATAAACTTCCCATAGAGCAATAGCAGGCTAGAGGCGAAGAAAATAAAAAAATTGCGGCAGAGAGGAAGAAAAAAATTCAAAAGGATTTTAAGTCCAAAATGGGCTTAATAGTGGATCACCCTAAACCTGGTTTTGGCAGTGGAGCGATGGAAATACTGCTCGTCGTTTTTTTTTGAAAATGTTTCGTCAGAAATTATAGGGATAGATGCAGATATTATTAGATGGCTAAAAATTATTTTGCATATCTAGTGGATTCCATACCAATCTAGAAAGTTTTAAAAATTATACAATATCTACTGTAAAGCTTTTAGTTGAAAAATATCTATAGTACAATATGCCGACTACAGTATATAAGGTTTTAATTCATTCAAGTGATATTATAAAAATATTTGTACCAATTGGACAGCTAAGCGAAGAAGCTCAAGAAGCACTAAATAAAATACAATATTAATTTAGTCACCAAACATTTCTTGTTTATTTATACTCTTTTAGTTAACTAACTTATGTATTGACCAAAATATTTGTGTTCTCAATAACAACTTCTTCAGACAACCAGAAGGGTCAGCAATGGGAAATCCACTCAGTCCGTTATTGGCAGAAATTTTTCTTAACAATTTGGAAAAGACGTACATAACTAATAATCATTTATTCACACAACACGTGATGTACTATGGTAGGTACGTAGACGATATTCTAATCCTATTCAAGGGAACAAAAGATGATTTATAGAATTTGTTGGCATTTTTCAAGAACATTCATCCTAAAATTAAGTTCACTATGGAGATTAGCCAAAATAATATAATTAATTTTTGTATCTCACGATAACTGTAACACCACAAAAAACATTACAGTTCAACATATTTAGAAAAGCTACCCACACAGACCTTATCATTCGTAATGACTCCAATCATCCAAATTCTCATAAAATGGCTTTTTCATAGTGCTATTAACAGAATCTTAAACATCCCCTTAGATCAACAAAACATATCATCAGAATTAGAGGTGTTAAGACAAATAACTGTCAATAATGGTTACTCCAAGAATTTAATAGATACTATGTACCTACAATAAAAAAGTGTTTCAACTTTCTATTTTAAGATCAACAGCTCTCACTAAACAAAGTAATATGGAAGACAAAATTTGGGCAAAACTCCATTTTTACGGAGCAATTTCTTATAAAATAGCGAATATTCTTAAAAAAAATAATTAGAATGTAACCTTTTCAGTACCAGAGAAAGCATCCACATCATTAGTACATATCAAAGATAAAATCCAACCCTTACACCACTCAGGTATTTACAAACTAACTTGCACAACCTGCAAAAACGATGGTAATCCGCAAGTTTATGTGGGCATGAAGTTAAGAAATTTTAAGGTGAGAATAAAAGAACATTTAAATGAAGCTAAGAATAGACAAAAGTACTTTATTAATCCTGACATCATCAAATCAAACTTTGCCAGACATTTACTTCAGCATAACCACCATTTTGATGATGAATTAGATTTTCAAATTATACACAAAAGTAATAACTTTAAAGAAACCCAAATGAAAGAAATAATTGAAATTAAAAAAGTAATTTTAAACCAGAATGAAGGTTGTCTTAATGATATTATGGATTTTACAAATTACAATAAAACGTGCAATTTTATTCTAAACTTAGAACTGTAATTTTAACATATTATCAGAATCGTTGGGGCTTTAGGAGATTAAATAATCATCATCTTTGTATCTTTTAGATTTTACGTCATGATGGCTTTTTTAATTCGTTTGTTTTTTAATATAAATCATAAGGCCGAAACAGTTCAGTTAAATAAATTTGTTGGAGCAGATTTTGGGTATTTTTATTTCTATGAAATGTTATTCATTCTTTTGTTAATTTTTGATTGACTGTTATCTATTCTAATGCTCCATGGATGCATGAGCAGGATTGGGCAATTATGTCCAATTTAAGTATTTCTAAGTGGGAAATGGTGACGCAGTGCGTTCGCCTACTTCTCTTTCAACTGCTTCTGCCAGGAATGTAAAAGATCATCGTTTTGGTATTTTTAGGTTCGCCGTAATCCATTGCGTCTTGCATTTATACTTTGTACTACCTACTTTTGGTTTAGTTTGGTAGCTCTAAATTGCTTTTTATACGTTCATTCAAAAAACGAACGCTTTTTGCATAATCATACTATAAAATTTATCGTTTAGTGCACTAGCGCGATAAACGTTTTATTGCACGTTACGCATGCGTACTAAATTGATTTAAAAGATGAAAATGCAAATGTAGAAACGCCAGTACTAGGTTTTTGATTTCCTTTTTGAAAGTCATGTTTAATAACATAAAACGTATACTTCATAAACCATTATAGTTAAATGTCAAGCATTCAAATTTTTCAGTTCATTTAAAACGTTTACAAAAAAAATACGTCTTGTTACGAAGATCGTTTCATGCCCACTCTATCGCTGTCTTTTATTTTATTTTTTTTTGACCGGAAGTCGGGTACCAATAACAAACTATTTTCCTCTTAGTAAAAGTTTTTTGTTTTGTCAGTTTAAGTAAATGAAAAAAAGTGCATGTCTAAAATAGTTTATAGCTTAAAATGAGAAATATAGAAAATGTGTATGACCGTAATAGTAAAGATTTTTTTTGACACCCCACCAGAAATCAGGGTACTGGCCAATAAAGTGTCTTTAATTTTAACCTCCTGCAAATCACGTTGACAATAATAATAATGCATAATTAGATATTACATTATGATACATTATGATAAAATGTTTTCTTTGTAGTGCAAAAAGTGTTCATTGTACTCGACACTCACTTTTTGCACTTGTTATGTAAATAATTATTAGTGTATCCAAACTAGATTTTTTGAAAAATTGGATTGTTTTTTGGTTTAATATATTTTTTTTCAAATTTTATACACTACATTAAATAACACATTAATACAGCTATCTACTAATGTCACCTAAGTCGACGTTCTGTATTAACTGAGACGTGAGCATCATCCATTTTAATGCTTGCCTCACAGAGATTTAATGTTTATGATTCTTCTTTCCGCTTGACGGTCGCTATCGCAAAAAGCTGTGAATTGTTCAGTATTAAAAAATTGTCAATTTTATCTCTTTACTATGTACTGTTTTTAAAAAAAAGTTATAGTTATACAATAAAACCGAAGAGACAATCCAAATTGTGGTTTGACTCGTTTTTAATGCAATGTGCTTCCCATTAAGGCGCTCTCTGAGGCAAATCACTAATCAGAGAGACAAACGTGTCAGACAAAACTGGAAATTTAGTCTACTTAAATTTTTAATTACAGTTTTACTTCGTAAAACTGACAGTTTCGAAAGAATTGAAAAGATTTTTTACGCTATATTCTTGCAAAAAAACACTGGTTTTCCAATCGAAATTTTGTTGCCAAACCTAACACCTGTGTTTACCGACCTCGCAAACACAAGGACACGAAAAAATTGTGACTTCTACAATTAAACAAATCCGTTTTTTTAAGAACTACATTCCATACTTACTTCTATGTATTGACAAGTGTGTTAACCATGTGATTAATGAAGAAGAAAAATGTGCAGATTAGGTGGAATAATGGTGTAATAGAACCACTAATAATTACCCTTGGTTCTGAAAGCAGCTTTAGTGAAAGCTCGAAGGTGACAGTGATTAAATTTTAACAAAATGAATAACTTTTCGTAATGTTAGAGTAATAGTGTGTGGCTTTCGATAATATAATTATTATTTTAAAAGCGTAATATTTGATGTTTTATTTAAATCTTGTAACCAATAATGAGCCTTGTATGACAAATATTTCAGACAAATTGTACTTAGTAATTTTTGTTCACTGTAAAGCACATATCTCTTTTGTATTCTATTTTAGTAAGTTTTAATTTATAGTAAACTGTAAATTTAAAAGTAAATTTGTAACTTTATTGAAGGGTCTTTCACTATCAGAGGTAAGTAAAATGGTACTTAATGTGGAAAATTTTCATTTGAAACATTCAAAGCTGTATGGTTTACAAAAACCGCACTTACGTAAAGTATCTACCAAAAAATCTCTAATTCGAAATAGAGCTTACAGATATAATAAATTCACTGCAGTGCTTACTGTAACCTAACCTATCTGTGAATAATGTTTACCTATTAAAATTTAAAATTAGCACCAAATAGTTTTGGTTACTAAACTCAGTGATACTTTACATTATAAATCAGTCTTCCGAGTTTACTCCTCCTAGTTAAAAAATTAAGTATAGTTTTAAATTTTGATTAAATTTAGCCACAGGCGTACTTATTTCCTTTTTCCTAATAGGTGTCACACCTAATAATATTGTATATGTCTCTTAATTAATCTTATCGTGCTATAGTTCTACATTTGACGGCTTACATTTTATTAACATTTATACCTATACTTTCTTGTATTAACCTATGTTTAATAAATTTACATTACTGCTGCACTAATCCCGTCATTACATCAATGTTTAAACATTCTTGATAATTTTCCAAATCTTTTTCCTTATAGTTTCAGTGTTGTTGTTTAACCCCACATCCCGCTATCTATAAGCACCACTGGTATTACATAAGGATTAGTGCTCTCCATAAATTGGGATTTTTATTGTAACGGTGTTACTAAACCTAAACACAATTTGATTATTCCAAATAACCTTTTTGTAAGTAGGTTTAATACATTGCACATTCTTTTCTTAATCTCCTTTTAGATTTCGCACAGCTGAATTTGAAAAAAAACGAGCATATTAGTCGATACAAACACAATTACTTATTGCAAGGTCACCAAACATCTTGTAGCTAATTTTTAATAATCTATTCTTTCTGGAGGGTCTTTTTTTGTAATCTTTGAGTGTAACTCATTTCTACGTCGTGGTCGTGGTCCATTGCCCGCTGAGATACTATCCATTCATCTGTTATTCAGATGAATGTTTTTGTTATGCCAAGCACTTTTTGATTATTTGGTTGCTGATAAACCCATGTCCTTTATTAGTTGAGTTGATCGGCCTATTTTCACAGTTTTTGCTTTTTTTGGCCCACGTTTCAAAAGCGGACTCTGCTTCCGTCATTAAGCTTAGTCCTGAGAAGGACTGTTTTCGCAAGCACTTTACTCTCCTAAAATTATAATATATTCTTAATATTTGTTCTTTTGTTAATACCCTACCTTTATAATCCTTTGAATCATAAATCCTTTTTCTAAAGATCCCTTTTAATCAATAAAATATCCAATGATTTTTTAATCAACATTGTAGGTTATATTTAACTTATTTTAAATAGTTTAAATGCTTTCACCTTGAATTGTGATTTACGAATTATCATTGGCTAGTTTTAAATTTTGATTAAATTTCGCCATAGGCGTACTGATTTTCTTTTCCAAATAAATACCTACTCACACCTAATATTTTTGTATCTGCCTTTTAATTAACTTACTAATCTAATCGTGTTTTATGTTTACATTTTATCCCCGTACATCTTATTAATATTTATACCTATATTTTCTGGTATTAATCAATGTTCAACAAATTTACGCCACTGTTATATGATTCTGTCATTTCCGCATTCTCCAATCTTCCATAATTTTTCCCGCTTATTGGAATCCGTCTTCTTCCTTATAATTTCATCTTTGTCGTTCGGCCCAACAACCAATCAAATTGACTTCAAAAATCAAACACGATTCTTTTTTCTAATTCATGGAATTTTACGTAATTTGCCTAAAAATTATTTGATATCGAGCCTAGTCCAAGGGGTATTAGTTGGTTTATTGTACCTTTTTTCCAAAATTTGGGATTTAACCCCCCAACCCGCTACCTATAAGTGCTACTTTTATCCTATAAGGACCAGAGCAATCCATAATTGGGATTTTCATGGTAACGGCACTGCTAGATCTAATCACAGGTTGATAATTCCAAGCAACTTTTTTTATTTCGCACACCTGAATTAAGGGGTTCGGAGGGCCCCATCTTTCCCATGTTAAATTGCACATATTAATGACCTGTTTTCTCAGAAACTACTGGAGGTATATGGCTGATTTTTTTTTCTTGCTTATGTGATATATCTTTGACATTTTAACACAAGGTAATTTTCTTGCTTCCTTTTTTTTATTTTATGAATTAAAAAATAATTATTACGAAGAAAACCCGAAAAACTTTTGTTAATGGCTATAAACAAAACTAAGACATAAATCTGAAAAAGCCTGTCTTAAAGTGTGCAGCTAAGTTACAAGAATATGTGGTTAAAATTTCAGATCTATTTCTCTTGTAATTTCTGAGATAACGGGACATTTATAAAGAAAAACACAATTTTCGGGAAATCGTAAGTAAAGATTTTTAATTCCATAACAATGACATGACATGTATCAATGCATTCCAGCCCCATAGGATGGTTGATTTGGGTCTTCATCTTCAGCAAAAGCTTCTTCCAACTTCCTCTTGGCACTTTCACGACATTGTCTGGCCTTATTTAACAGTTTTGAAGGCATTCGTTCGCGCTATCGCACTCGTAACTTGTCCAGTTCACTCATCACTAAGGCTGTGTTTTGACTAACAGTCATTCCAAGCTCCTTCAGTACATAGCATCTAGTAACATTTCCTTTGTTGAAACTCAAAATGGCATTATAAACACCAAACTCCAATGTTTGTAGGCCTACAAACACTGTTTTGGGTAACCTAGTCCAAATTACAGCATTGACCGATTCATAGGGGTTTTGTGATTTTCCATGTAGGCATTTCTTCAATAGGTTAGAATCTGCCAAATCCTGAAAAATGGGCTTTATCTGTGTCATAATTACTTCAGGTATATGCAAGTGCTTCAAATGGCCATATGTTGTGCAACTTTTTACTACAGGTGCAGAACTCACTTATAACTTTTATATCAAGTACACACCCCGTGTCAACACTTGTTATAGTCACAACACCATTATTAGATGTGCCTCTTCTGCCAAGTGCCATACACAGCCACAGTCAACTCTCTGCTTCCATCATTTTCCTGAACCGCTTTCTCAATAGCTTCCTTCATTACATCTTTGCAAACTTTCTTTGTTATTTTACCTATAACTTCATTGTATCGTGCAAATTTTGCAGGAGGATTCGGAAGATTGAGAACAGCACACAGAGTTTTAGCCGACGTTTGTCCTTTACCTATAGTGCGTAAAGCGTACACTAGCCTAGTGTTTATGTCATACAATTGTGTATCCTTTGTTCTTTCAGAATTAGAATACACCACTTGTGAATCACACTGTGTACAGTGCAACTCGCAGTTTATCGCTAACCCACCTAACCTATTAGCACTGAAATTCAATTCCGCCCCACAAAACTTACAGGCACAAATTTCGAAGTTTTCTCAGAAAGGTGTCCACCAGGTCATACATATTATTAGCATCAAACTCATTGTAAGTTAGATTTACAGTACCTAACTTCTTCTTTGAAGAGCTTACATTAGCAAGTCATCTTGTTTGGATAGGCCTAGGCCTACAGTAAACTATTCACTTGGCTATTCCCAGGTTGAGGTTTAGGAACATTTTTCCTACGCTTGAAAATTCTTTTAGATCTCGTCATTTTTTATCAAATAACCTTAATTTTTACTTTAATCACAATAGTGCACTCACAACACAGAAATCACACTTGATTCAAGAAGTAAACAGACAGCAACAATAACACAGCAGAAACAATTTCAGTTGTCATTGAAAACACTCATGGCAGCCAGCCTAAACTTTTACTAACAAAAAACTCTCTACTGTACAGGGCGTCCTATTTTCGATGTAACTGGGGGGTTTTAGGTATTTCCCAAATAGATAGAGTAAAATCATGGTCGGGACCCTTGGGCCGATTTTTGAAACAAATTTAATAATCTAAAGGACATTTCAATATCTCGACTCGTTTGGGAAGTATAGGGTGTTATTCGTTTTATGCCGTTTTCTTTAAAATCTCGTAACTTTTTTGTTTGTGAATATTTAAAATTTTGGTAAAAACATCTTTTGTGCCTTTTTTTATGTGTAATTTAGTGGCGTACTCGATTTTTTTCTAACTTAATTTGTTTCCGAGTTACAGACCAAAGTTGCATTTTTTTAAATGGTAATCATAGTTGGCTATGACTCCATTAATTAGAGATTTCTTTTAGCTTTCTGAAAATATATAGTTTCATATATTTATCTCAGTAAATAAGAAAATTATAAACGATTTTTTGAAAAACACCTCTTGATCAAATCACTTATGTACAGTATAGATTCATATATTCAAAAGGAAGTATATTACTATGCGCAGAACTTACTTTAAAACTAGATAAAAAATGTCCTCATAGTATTTTATGCCATATTAAAAACTTATTGATTTAGAAAAAAATAACAACATTTTTATTTTATAACAGTTTTTTCTTATTTTAGGTATTGTTCAAACTGATGTCCATTATGATGTAAACAAACTTCACATCGGCGCGAAATACGCTCAATTGCCTTAATGAAATGAATAGATGTATGCATTAAATCTTCAAATGCTGCGCTGGTTGGATTGACCAATTGTTCGTATGTTTCGTGGCGAGTATGATATATTTTATTTTTTAAAAATCCCCACAAAAAGAAATCCAGTATTGGAAGATCTGGAGATCTTGCTGGCCATTGAATAGGTCCGTTATTGCCAATCTATTGATTGTTAAAGTTTCGGTTTAAGTAATCTCGCATTAAAACAGTATTATGACAAGGCGCACCATCTTGTTGAAACTAAACATTTACCCTCTGCGCTAATGGAAGACAAATGTTTAATATTTCCATATACCTCTCGCCGTTAAGGTTGCCGTTAAAAATGTGGTAAACAAATCTACCCACCCCAAAATAAAGCATGATACATTAAAACCAAATCTACCTTGATTTTGGCGTGCTAATGTTACAAAATTGTTATTTTTTGACCAATATCGATTGTTGTTGCGATTAAAAATTCCTGCACTCGTAATATGACTCTCATCAGACCAAATGATATTGCGCCCAAAATTCCTATTTTGTCTAATCTGTTCTAAATACCAATTACAAAAAATAATTCGCCGTTCTAAGTCACCATCATTAAGGTGCTGAATTACTCTTTTTTTGTACGGAGTATAATTATATATTTTTTAAATTTTTTGTACTCTTGATTTAGAAACGCCAACTTCTGTTTCTATTTGTCGGCAGGAAGTATTAGGATTTTCTTCAACTCTTGCTAAAACAGTTATTTCGTCGTCTTGTTGGTTCATTTTTGCATAATTTTTGATCCTAGGCTTCTTTATCCATAAGTTAATAGATGTTCTTTTAATCTGGCGAATATATTCTTGTTGGGATGTCTTCGTTCAGGGAATCTTCAATAAAGTAGCTTTATTATTTTGCGTTTTTATAAATACTACCATTATTAAAGTATTAAACGCACAACCTACCTATTAAAATATGCCTCTGCAGCTTGGTCCGCATTAAAATTACACTGATAGTATATGCCAATCATATCTAACTTTTCAAAATTTTCATACTTCGTATTATTGACAGCCATCACAAAAAAGTTATTAACTTGAATAATTAATTATTTAAGCAAAGTTTTGAAACAATAAATCTAATCACATTTACGTTTCCATCATTTATTTATATGAAGCAACTGCGTGAAATGTCAAATAACTAGCAACGAATGCGTGCAGTAAACAAAGGTTCATAGATGACTTGATCAAGAGTTTTCCAAAAATCGTTTATAATTTTCTTATTTACCGAGATAAATATATGAAACTATATATTTTCAGAAAGCTAAAAGAAATCTCTAATTAATGGAGTCATAGCCAACTATGGTTACCATTAACAAAAATGCAACTTTGGTCTGTAACTCGGAAACAAATTAAGTTAAATTGCACATAAAAAAAGACACAAAAGATGTTTTTACCAATAATTTTAAATATTCACAAACAAAAAAGTTACGAGATTTTAAAGAAAACGGCATAAAACGAATAACACCCTATATTTCCCAAACGAGTCGAGATATTGAAATGCTCTTTAGATTATTAAATTTGTTTCAAAAATCGGTCCAAGGGTCCCGACCATGATTTTACTCTATCTATTTGAGATATACCTAAAATCCCCCAATTACATTGAAAATAGGACACCCTGTACATACACTATATAAAGTGGCAGCAAACACGAGACTTAGGTAGGGTACTTGCTTACTGTCTTGTAAAATGATCATGTTCCTGCTGGATCTGAGCGTAAACACTCGACACTGCTCTACTAAAAATTTAATAACTTTTTTTCTATGAGACATACACTTTTGGGAGTGGTTTTAAATTGATAACAAAATGTAAAGAACAAAAATATGAAATAAAAAATTTTTTGAGTTTTTTTCTTTATTCACCTTCTGAACCCCTTAAAAAACAGAAACGAGCATATTTGTGGACGTAAGCATATTTATTTAATCTTACTAATTGTTTATTGCAAGGCCACCCAACATCTTGGTTTTTTTTCTCATACTCTTTAAGTGCAACTTATCTTTACCTCGTGATCGTGACATTTCATCATCACCTATAAAAAAAGAAAAAAAATCATTCCTTCGCATTTGTCATCTCACAAAGAAATATTCATCCATCATCCTTCCATTATTTTCTTTTTATTCATTTGTTGCATAAAATTAATTAATTTGTAACAAAAGTATCTTCAATATCTTCTATTGCTGTTAAAGCAAGCGTTTATTTAATCTAAACTATTAATTAGTTTTATTTATTTAACTAGTGTAAACTCGAGATCTCGGGGCAAGTACTTTAATGTTTATTAATGCATATATTGTTTTTGTTATACCAACCACCTTTTATTAAATTATTTGGTTATGATAAACCGTAACCGTTCTGTTTACTATTGTTTCTGCTTTTTATTTTACATACGCTTCTTTTCTTTCACGGTCCTCTTCTATCATCTAGGAATTCTTCTAACTTGGAGTTACGGCCTAATAAATGCAACAAGTTAATGGCGCCCCCAGCAATTACTTTTTTAAATGGTCTACCCCCATAAGAGAACTCATTCCCATTCCACCGAGAGCAGATGGCTTGCCGTAAGACCCCCTTTTACTTTTCCACCCTGATAACTTGACGCTGGCAAAACATAAGGGAGAGTTCTCTGATTACCAGAGAACTAGACTTACCTCACACTACAGCAAATCTCCGCATTTGTACGCACTACCAAAGATCCATATGGCAGGAATTCCTCTGAGAAATTCACCTTGTCACCCATTAGCACACTATCTGCTAGGCATCATCACACCCTTATGAGGAAAAACCGAGTCTATGGTCAAGAATACGCAGCACTAAAAAGCACTAGTAGAAACCATCAGAAACCTTCAACCAAACCACGAAGAAATACTGGTAAACGTCAACATCGTGAACCTATTCACAAGTGTGCCCACCCATAAGGCACTAACAATCATAATGGACCGGCTGGAAAAGGATGAAGCTTATATATATATATATATATATATATATATATATATAATTATATACATTTCTGGAAATATTCATCTTCCGGATTTTCTCGTGTATATATCGTACAATATTTATTTGTACGTTTCAGAAACTTATCTTTGTTTCCTTTTTTAAGAATGAAAAAGTTCTAAAAATATTCGATTATACAGTGGCTCAGCGATAAAAAGGAAAATGACTTGTAAGTGAAAGGTACCAAGTTCGAATCTGAGAGTAGTCAAGTGCTTGGGAAAAATCATCATCAGTCTGATGATAGAAGCAGAGCGCGCTTGCGACACGTCGCAAAAACTGTGGAAATAGGCCGATCAACTCAACTAATATGAAACCACAGTTACAATACACTTATAATACGGAATCATGTCCTTCAGACTTGCAATTTACCACTATGTTTCCTTTTTAAGTAAATATCTGTTCTTTCCTATGGTCTAGGAGTTCTTCTAGCTTGAAGTTACGGTCTAGTAAACGCAAAAAGTTAGTGACATCTACAGCAATTATTTTTTTAATTGTTTACTCATAAAGAACTCATTCCCCTTCCACCGTGAGCAACTGGTTTGCCATAGGGCCCCGTAAGTTTTCTGTCCTAATACCGAATAATCCCTTTAAAGGTAGTGTAGGAGGGAAGGGAAAAATAATATTGTTTTTGTTTAAAGTTAACTTACTGTCGAATGAAAGCGTTTAATCGAAGGTATAACGTTACCGGCCCTGCAATGCCCCTTCCACTGTAGTCCTCCTCCAATAGCGAAATACATTTTATGTAAACCGTGTAAGATTATTGCTTCTTGTACTTTGAGGGTGATTAAAACGATAATATATTTAATTAAAATACCATTACACTATATTTTACTACAGCATTGCTTTATTTTCCGCTACACTTTTAGATCTTTGCATAACACAGTATTTTTTAAGATGAACATGTTACCATATCTGTTTTCTTATTTTTCTTACATATTGGTGCAATAATATTCTATGTCCTGGATGGATCCCACCCCAAAGGATAGTGCCGCAACTCGAGCTTTCTACTCTCATCCACATCAATAGAGTCCGAGCATGCATATATACATTACGTATACATGGATGGTGGGATTAGGGATAGAATCGCAAGGAATTGATGTAGGGTTCTGAGGGGGAAGATACTAACCCAGCACTGCACTGCATATACGCAGTGATCATGTCGCTATATGTATATGAGGAAAACCCTTGAAAAAGATCACATAAACCTTTAACTAAAAAATATTCAATAAATGTTTTGGATTAAACGACCTTTTATACGTTTCCTTATTTTAACATTTTAGTTTATTAGTCGTTGCACTAGTCGTTACAAGTGTAAATAGTGCTTAAGTCACTTGTTTGGTTATGCCTGGCATGCGTAAATCTAATTTAATATTAATTCATTCGTGTTTAGTCCTTTCTGTAATTTGTTTAGTTTAGTAGGGCGTATGAAAATTATTAAAGGTCGGGTTTGTGAAATACAATAGAAATCTTTAGCTATAGTACTTCAATTGGAAAACCATTTAATGCAATAATAATAATGACAATGATTTTCTGCGCCCTTCACGGCTTGGCGCCCTCTCACTTTTGTTTTTAGAATGGTATTAACTAGCATTGCAGTACCGCCTAATAAAAAAAGTAGGAACAATTATTGATTAAGGTATTGGACATAATCCTTTTCTGTACTTATTTTCATGTATTTAGTTTCCCTTCTTAGTTTTCTAACTTGTGTCAGAAATGCCCATATTTTGTTTAATCTTGGTATATCTAAGTAAACATCTCGCTGAATTCACACACTTATACTTACATGTGTCAAATTTTGAAATCGAGTTGAAGAAAGCACCACTTTACAGTTCCGCAAATCATTATTAAGTGAGTAACCTTACATAAATTGGTAGACGGCGTATTTCTCGGGGAGAGTGTTCTCTTCTTTTAGAGAAAGATTACGTCATTTGTAATGGGTTCCAACGGCATTAAAACACTGCACAGGCAAATATCCTCAAGGGCCAAGTAGTTAGTCGTTAGTGCTGTGAGTTTTACTAATAATTTTAGTTATATTAAACAGTAAGTTAAATTGGGTAATATTTTTGGGCGCCACCATGTCTTAAATCGGGTAAAAGTACGCTAACAAAAGATGGTGTACTAGTAGAAAACAGAGAAAAGACATCAAACTACCTCTTATAACCTCCTACAGGTCGCACACCTCCGTTGCTATCCCCTTAGGTCAAATTTGAAACGTAATGATCCAAAAACCGCCAAAGTATAGCTCACACTTTACGGCTTTCTCAGAAATAAACTTTTAAACTTAAACAAGCCTTGTTTCTATAAAAATTGAAATTCTAAATTTTGAATTCCGATTTAATTTACCTTAATTTCAAACAAAGTTCCCACCTTCCGTATCTTGATTGATTTCTAAATACTCAAACTACAATGAGAAAATCAACAAAACAATTATCAAATACTCAGCATCTGTAAACTGTTCCCTTACAAATAGTTAAACCTATAAAAAACTTAAAATCAACTTTAACAATCGCCTATTGAACCAATGTAAAAAGTCCATGTGTATCCTAATGAATGTTAAATCAAACAATTCTTGTCAACAAATACGGTCTTGAAATTTAGATTCATAAACAACACCTATTTACCTTTTTTATAGTACACAAAGCCGCTTTCGGAAGATAGAAGCGGTTTTTTCAATTAATAAGTATCCTAAAAGTAATATATTCGTCACCAACGGCCAATGCAGAAAATTCATTAAAAATTTAAGTAAAATAAAGCATCTAAATAATTTTGTAAGTGTGTCGGCTCAGAGTGTTTCATTAAACGAATAATAATCTAGTAAGCACTAACTAAAGCCAGTGACCCACACTTTTTCTAAATATGCGCATTAATTTTGAAACAATGTTTTTATTTATTAAAAGCAAAATGTTTAAATAAGGCACTACCTTAAACGCAAGTACAGAAAAGCAGACTAGAACCCATATCACGATGCTCAAACCTGTGTGGTTGTTTAGCCCAGGTCTACCTCTCGTCGGAACGATCGTTTAATTACTCTATGTTATTCGAAATACCGCTTTTCACCACCAAGCTTAATATTCTTCAACACTCGAAAATTTAATATCGATACGATTAGTAGTTTTTGAAATACAGCCTTCGACATTGCATATTTTCTTTATGTTACTTCTGGATTTGTAGGAAAGTCAGACATTTTAAAGCTTATGAATTTACCTAAAAACGACATCTAATTCATATCGTTTGTAACCGTACGCACGAAAACCATCGCAGGATACGGATATAACCGGCAACGTCATAAGGATTTCTTCTATTGTAGTGCCATCATAAACTCTCCAGGCACAGTTCTCCGGATAGGGAACACTAGGCTTGCCGATATGGGCGCTCTCCCAAACGCATACCTATGAAAGAAAAGTATGTGAATAATACAGAATGTATTTCCATGTTTGATCTTCTTACCTGATAGTGTCATCTTCTAATATGCAGGCGTAAGACGTCAGAGGTTAGAGGAAATTTCTCACGATTTTTTACAGCTCCGAACAAAAAGCTCCGAGCGGCGTCACCTGTTTAGAATCGAGTCGGTGTTGCCATTTTAATAATACTGAATCGTTCTGAATTATCAAGGAAGTGCTTTTTTTTACATTCAGAATTATTAGAGGAAATTTGTTCAGCATGATGAGTTAAATCCCCAGTAAACATTTTGCTTCATATTCTGCATAAAATAGCGAGAGAGTGTAGGATTCGCACGAAAATATCTCCACGCGGTAAACTGTAGCTCGAGAACCAATGTTCACCCGACTATGAATTATATGTCGTTTTCTAGTTAAATTCATAAGCTTTAAAATGTCGGCAGATAGTTTTCCCATAACTGCTGTCATTTTCCTACAAATCGAGAAGACAGACAAAGAAAATATTTTTTCCACTTTTTCATGCAATGTCGAAGGCTGTATTTCAAAAACTACTTATCGTATAGACATAAATCTGGCATTGATATTTAGGAAATTTAATGTAGATTCACTTCTCCTAATGTGCTCCTATCTGTAACCGTTTTTCTGAAAAATGAAAAAAACTGGCAACCGGCATTTTCTAATTCAGCGGGGTCGAATTATTAAGAAAACACCGTTTACCAAAAAGTAATATGATTTGCTTCTAGAACTTCACTGTTTCAAATTTTGGTGTAGTCTGTTAAACAGAACCGTAACAAGTTAGCGTGTCTTTGTTCATACTTTGCTGGTGTAGCTCTTACACATAATGCAACACTAATTTCTTGTAGGGAAGTTTGGAAACACATTCAAGTAAAAAATACGGAAATGTGGGATGGGTTGAATTATTTGGTGTGGATTGTTTAGTTAAAATATTGAGCTATGTCGAACAGCAATAGCCGCACTAAACTCACACCTGAATGTGAGATATTGGGTTACTTATAAAGTTGTCTTTTTTTATCATTCAAAATAATCATCTTTAACTTTCCCACGGAAAGAGAAAGTTATTGTGTTATACCATATAGCTTTTTACTGAGCAATTGCCATACTCTTGTATGTAATCGATATTGCATTCACGCTTCAAAACGTAAATTTGGACGTTCATGAAGAACAAAAAATAAAATAAAATATACAAGATGATAACGGGAAGTTGGATTTCACTTTGATGGTTAAAAATAATACTTTACCGTCATGTATAATAAGTAACTACTATTCCTTTCTACGTTGTGTATTATTAGTTATTCTGTAAACCAGTGACAACAGCGTATAATTTTACTGTACAACTGTTAAGACATTTTGAATTTACAAATAGGTAAGAAAGTATTTCAATCACTGATATAATAAAACGAAAAACTGTTAATCATTATTGAATGCCAAATGAAGTACAGGAATTTTATTCTTTGACGTCATACTATTTAACATATTCTATTTTGCAAGTGTTAACAACCTTAAATTACCTGTAATTTTTGTTAATTAAAAATAATGTTAGTAACCGTTTAAAAATTACTTACAATGGGTGTTTAATAATTAATAACTTCTTACGTTCAGAAAGTTTTCGAATTATAATTTTGAGAGAAAGTTATTTTTAAGGTTTCCATCTCAAAATAATTTTTGAAAGTTGACTCTTTTTAAGAACTTTATAATGGTATTAAATGAAACATAAAATCTTTTAATTTCCGAATAGCCATAAAGTAGCAAGATGTACGTACACTTAAACTGCATATTCAGAATAAATTACTTAAAACAATATAAGCTACTCAGTACATACTATCTATAAGGTAATAAAATTCTTTTAATTGATAATTTTGTTAAATGTAAAACAATTAAAATTGCTATGTTGTAATTATTATTGCTACTACAAAAAATAATTACATTATACTTTATTACCAACGTTAAACATAAAGAACACTTATTACCCTTTCGATGATGTTGCAGATAAGCGTATAGCTTAACGCCAAAAATCGCTGTGTTGTTTATAACATGCATTTAAAACTAACGTAACACGTAAGTAGTAATTCTCCAGGTTACGCGTTCGCGTACGTATACGCATACGCATACGCATACGCATACGCATACGCATACGCATACGCATGCGCATACGCATACGCATACGCATACGCATACGCATACGCATACGCATACGCATACGCATACGCATACGCATACGCATACGCATACGCATACGCATACGCATACGCATACGCATACGCATACGCATACGCATACGCACACGCACACGCACACGCACACGCACACGCATACGCATATGCATAAGCAAACCCACATGCACACATACTGTAACGGTGCTCAACTTAAATATTTAAAATCCCGCTTTTGAAGGTTGCTGAATAAGAATGACAAAGCTTCTTTGATAACAGAATTTTCTATTTCCTATCAAGTATTAAGAGAATAAACTGTGCTTAAAAATAATCCAAGTAATCCTCAAAAATAAATAAAAAAATTTTAATTATTAATTTATTTAACCCAAAAATGTCATAATTGGTGAGAACAATTTCATTTTATTAATAATTATAAAATAATGAACATTTTAGGACCACAAGGATTACTTAATTAATAATTATCCCCTATGAAAGGAATCCTTTATCTAAAAAGAAATGCAGCCTAAAACAAGAATCAATTTTATTAATTAATTATGATAAAGTTATCCTAAATCTAACCTTGGTAAGCCAATTTGTCAATTCTAAAATAGACCAATTTTAGGGGTTTTCTTTCTCCTTTGTTCTTTTTCTCTTAATACACCAGCCGTTATTTACAAATCTATCCAATTCCCTAATCGAGTGATATAAAACTTATCGCCAGCTGGTTCAGAAAATTAAGAACATCAAGAACCACCATATTTAACCACCACCGCGAAGCAAAACCAGTATTAATGCAACTAAATACTTAAGGCGAGACCCACCCGATTAATTTAATTATATAAGCTAGCACACTCAATTCCTACTGTATGCAATAATCAGCCGAAAATTGTAAGAGATCTCCGGACAAACTCACACATACCACAACAAGCAAAACAGACTAACCACAGATTACACGTTATAGTTTATATAATTACATTGTTTGATTTATCTTACTAATTTATCTACCAGTGTGTGTAATACGATACATTCAGTACATATAAAACACTTCAAGTGGCATTAAACATTTACATAACCTAACTTTCTTTGTATTAGTACACCAATAAGTTCCGAATGGGCTATTCATTATCTTCTGGCCCAATTACCAACCTTTAGCCCTGGCGCTCTGAGATACTCACCAATCTAGCTGAGGTACGGGGTAGCAGTTCAATCAAACCTTATTTTGTTTACAGTTATCGTTGGTTAGCATATGATTACACATCTGCATCCCTTTTTACTCAATCCTTTCGATTGAGAATAAGTTACAATACACGCACACGTACACACACGCACAAAACACGCTTTCCCACACGCACACACGTACTGTTTCCCTTTCCGGGGGAAAGTTAAAAAGAATAATTGTGTATGATAACAAAAACACTACTTTACAATGCACCGTCCCTCTGCTTGCTTTGTAGCTGTACTCTTAGGTATTAAATACATCTTTATACATGTTCAGGGGAAGGATTAAAAATCACTTCCTAGGTGGTGTGTGTGCGTGCGTGTGCGTGTAAGCGTGCACGTGCGCGTGTGTATGCGTGTGTATGCGTGTGCGCGCGCGTGTGTTGTGTGTGTGTGTGGGTGCGTGCGTGCGTGCGTGCGTGTGGGTGCGTGCGTGCGTGCGTGCGTGCGCGTGTGTGTGTGGGTGCGTGCGTGCGCGTGCGCGTGTGCGTGTTTGTGTGTGTGTGTGTGTGTTTGTATGTGCGTGTGTGTGCGTGTGTGCGTGTGTGCGTGTGTGCGTGTGTGCGTGTATGCGTGTGTGTGTGGTGTGTGCATGTATGCGTGTGCTGTGTGCGCGTGTGCGTGTATGCTGTGTGCGTGTGCGCGTGTGTGTGCGGGGGCATGCGTGCGTGCGTGGGTGTGGGTGTGGGTGTGCGTATGCGTATGCGTGTGGGTGTGCGTATGCGTGTGCGTGTGCGTGAGCGTGTGCGTGTACGTGTGCGTGTGCGTATGCGTGCGCGTGCGGGTGCATGTGCGCGTGCGTGTGTGAGTGTTTCAGTTTGTGTGTGGGGGGGGGGGTGTTTTCCACCTAAATAAAGAAAAGTTACAAATTAACAATTGTATTACTTAAAATAAATTTACAAATCTTACTGTATTAGGAATTTAAATCTGATCAGCCGGGAGGTTTAGGTTGGCTTTAGCTGTGTCCCTGCGTTAGAACCTCCCGCTGGTGTTAACGATGCCAGCGCTCTAGCATAATTCATTAAAACATATCGACAAGATTAATAACGGTGCCGAGTGCATAATATGGTTAATTATACAAAATATAGGTGATTCACACCAAAGTGTATGTTAATTGCGTTTTCAACAATGTATCGGATTTACTAAATTGATGTTACAGGTAAGTGACAAATTACGTTTATTTATACCTAAAACAAGGCTAAATAAAACATTTAGCATTAATTTTGAATGAATTTATACTTCAAAATTGTTGGGAATAGATTTAAGTCTATTAAACTGTAAATGAAAACATTACTGACATATGAATATCAAACGCGGCCTTGATAAGTGATTAATAAAGCTAATTGAAAAGTAGCTAGCTAATTAAAATAACAGAAAAAATGATTCCTTAGTTAATCCGTCATTATTAAATTGTAATAGTATGCATGTGTTTGTGAAATCTTATCAATAATTGAAAAGCGCTTTATATAATGGAAATCTGTTAATGAAAATGAAGGCGTTGGTGGTGATGTTGGAGTCAGTGATCAAGGTGGATGAACATGATCTGACTAGAGTACATAGGAGGATATAAGGGTATTTACGACTAATGATTTGTCTGGTGGCGGCGAACTTTATTATTTTTTTTGTTTTTTTAAGAATAATTTTGTAATAGAGCTCAAGAGGGGAGGAGGCGAAATGGATAACTCATACTAAATTGTTATGATTCTGTTTAACGACAATTATGTATTTCTCACAAATTTGTATGAAATTTTATGATGCTCGATTTTGTTTTCTCAAAATACGAATTAAAGTAAACATATTGTCAAAAAATAATGTATTTCAATTACACGCAATGCAATTAAAGAAAAGCTTCATATACGCAAAAAAAAAGAAATATGAAAGAAGGGATTGAGTATTGTTAGGATATTTTAGGCTATTAAGCTTATTTTGTACTATATTGTACAGGATTTTTTTTGACCTTATAATGTTACGCCACAGATACCGTATAAAGTCGTGTATGGAATTTTTGAATTTATAGTAAAAATACACGACCGTTTAAGGAGTTCATTTTTAAATTAAAAATTAGAAAGATATTGTAGACGTCTGCTCCTGCATATTTTGGGTTAGCGTGTGAAATGATCGCATAATTACTTTTGAGCAAACTTTGAAATATTTAAAATATTGCTTATTGCTTTAATAGTACGTTGAGTAACTTATTAACTTATTAAATAAGTTTATATTCCAAAAAGTTAGATTCATATTGTATAACAGAATTTTACAAAGAGTTGAAGGATCAGTATTTTAAAATTTAAGAAATTTTACGAAATTACAATAGGTCCAATTGTAAAAGTAATAATGGTTGTTCACTTATTGTTTAAATATTAATTAAATAATTTTCTGAGTGCATAAATTAAAATTTTTATGTACAATTAATTAATAAAGATTTTAAGATGATTGGAAGTTAAGCCTTTATTGTATAGGGATGTGTTGGAAATTAGGAAATTATTTTTTTTTTACTATCTACATTGAAATTGTTTAGTAAAATGTTATAGTTTACATTTATTGACATTGACTGATTATTGTTGAAGTACATGGAGAACGCCGTTCGTAATTTCATCGTAATTTTGGAGTTCACCTTAAATCCAAGTTTTCAATAGGTTATTTTGAATATCGTGCCTAAAAGGCTTTAGAATGAGTTGGTGACGTAATGTATTGCCATAAATATGCAAGATGAGTACTTAAACAGCAGAGTCAAAATATTTGACGCCAACGTGGTTTATATAGATTCTCGCGCTTGAATAGCCGATAGTTGCCAAAGTTAATGGGTAGCTTTATTTATTTAAGTCCTACCAAAATGCATGCGGCTGTGTATTATATTGACGTTTAAGATTATTTAAATAACAAAATCACATCAAACTGTATCAGTTTAAGTGGTTTAGAGCAGATCTTAAATTGGAAATTAGCCGTACGAAAACTAATTTTATGCGCAGTGTTTTGTTTTGACGTTTTAACGATCCCATTTTGAGAGATAACTGAAAGAAATTTAACATTGGACACTTTAAGTTATTCTGTTCATCTAAGAAATTTCAGATTACCTTAATATTTGATAAAGTTAAGAATAATGCAGCAAAATAAAAATAAAGGGCAGTTTTAGTGAACAATTATCGATATTTAAGTAAACAACTAAGTGGTGATTGGATGAAGTATTAATATTCAGTAAATGACGCATTGTACTTTTTGGTATTGTACTGTAGCACTACTGAAATGGACAGATTTTAAAGTAAAAAGGATTTTCTTTAATTTATTAAGGATTATTTTTATTTCGTTGTAAAACATTTCAATTAGTGTACAAATCCCAAAGTTCTATACGTATACTTCTACACCCATGGCTACAAATTTTGGCTACCTAACAGTTTGGGTAAAAACAATAAGACTTTGTGCTTTTTGCTCAGTCGTAGATTAAAGTGGGCCAGGTACTTAAAATTATCGATCTGCGTTATTAACCAAAAAATATTTACATGTGCCTAGATATGCGGAGTTGCTTCTTCCTGAAAATAATAATTAAATACTCGGACGCCAACTTGTTTTTAAATACGGAATAAACAAGTAAACCATCATACAATAAATTTAAAAGAAAATTTCTACAACAACAAGTTTTATTAACACAACCTACATCTAATTATAAACAGAAATACTTAAGGCTAGTTGTTAGTAACGTTATAACCTAATGAATAATTATTAATGTTGTGAGCAATTAATGGAATCAGAATACCTTCTTTTTAGTCACACTGTAGATGACGAAATGGATACATGCTGTGTCAGCGATATTGGAAATTGTTGCATAATATCTCTTCAGGTTGAAATAAATCTGGATTTGTATGCTTTATAATTCCCAAATTAATAAACTTCACTCTTGATCAATTATACTAATACCGTAACTTAGATTAACGGTAAAATATTTAATGGCGTAGATGTGTTTAAACGTGTAAAGGTGAAGTTAGAGTAAAAAATAAAACGTAAACGTGAACGTAAAAAATAAAAGTGCCTGAAAGAAAGCAAACGTCTCAACTTTAATATAATAGTTTAAAATAACTTACCATAAAGTTTATAGCACTTAATAACAAAAATTTAACAAAACAACATGGATGCTACATCCACCTTCAAAATCTCATCAACAATAATCGCTACAGAAGTCTTTGCGCATGAACATCTCTGAAACTGACGTGCGAACGCTATGCGTACGAGTTCTAATTAAAATAATTAAATGCATGTATTTGTGCAACTAGATATGCAACACACGCTGCACGTAATGCATGTTAAGTTGCCTAAATAAACGTAAATTTTTTACAAACGTAAAAAGTTTGTTACCCCCTCCCTTAAAAGTTGCAATCGGAGATTAGAAACACCAATAATAATAAAGATATTTTATCAAAATCTGATGAAATATAAAAAATTTAATCAAAGTAAAATTAAAATAAAAATGAAAACGGTATTACCAAAATTCTAAATAAATGAATAAATAGAACAAAATCTTACCCTAAACGTACGAAGAAGTACGGAAAATGCGGTGATGTTGGTCAGGAATGTGCCTTCGCAACACCATCAAAAGCTAATAACGCGCTACAGCCCGCGCACGCGACTAGTTGAAACTATAGGGTCCAAAACCTAAAATAAAGTCAGGTAATCTTTAAGCTGGTAGGATTTGTGAAGCAAACATCCGCCAGGAGAGCAAAATGAAAAACCAGCAACAAACATTGAAGCTAACGTAAAGAGAGAACGGAAACCAACCATGACCTGAAGGGTCAGAGGGCGGAGAACCCGGAAACAGTTTTCCTGTGCTACGATAAAAATCACAGCAAAATGCCACTACACTCAAGAGTCAAGCTTCCTCAAACACAAACCATAAAAATCGCGAGAATCGAGGCCGAGAGAGAGTGGTTCCAATACCCTTTCCCGGTGATCTAAACTCCAGCCCCCTGGGTACGCCAACACAAAACGCCCACAGTCACGTCCCGTTAAATAAGTCAAAATCGGTATATCAAAGTCTTTACCAGGTCACGATGTATAAATGGATTGGATTGTGCACTCTATTCTGTACACATTCAGAACCCCACTCAAAAGTACTCCGATGTCATAATCAGGAAGTCATGGTTAGGATGTGAACTATTGACGAAGTTGACACAATGTGAACCTAAGAACACAAAGTACCGTCAAGTCTAAAACACTGGAAAAATGATGAATCATCAAAAGCTAAAATTTTGAAAATAGTTGTTGGGTAACCAAAATGAATTAATTCAAATCAAAACAGATATGTATTTCTAGTATTCTTACCAACGGCTAAGAGTTTGAAAGTTTCACGTCAATTAACGTGCAGAGGTAAACTCAAAATGGTTATTTCAATTTTTACTATTGTAACAATAGCAATTGTAAATCCAATAAATGAAAATAATTTACCTGAGAACTAAGGTCCCAAAAAATCGGTAAAATCAGTTGCACAATGTGATCTAAATATCAACAACCGTGCTAAACATTTGTAGCAAAAATAAAACAAATGGTGTGCGAAATAAGCACAAAACAAAATTAAATTACTTTTGAAAAATAGGTAATCAAAGTAATTAAAATGTAAGTAAGAAACTAGAATGTAATAGTCTCAAACGTACTATTGAATAAAAATAATTTCGATTTAATGTGGTTTTAAACCTTTAACATGAAAAATACCTAAATGTTTATCATTAAGAGTGGCCAATCGATACGTGGTTGGACCTAACACTTCAGTAACTTTTGCTTAAGTAAATTTTGGAGCTAACCTTTGACTATAGTTTTTCGTCGCATCAGATAAGGTAACATTCTTTTTCCAAACTAGATCGCCGACGTTTAATTTTAATTGACGACGTCGCAAATTGTAAGATTTTGAATCTCGTTCGTAAGCTGCATGTAAATTTTGTTTTACATTCTTAAAAATCGGTGAAAGTTCATTTGAATCTTAAACCAATCGTTCAAGGTTGTTAATTGATAAATCATCCTCTTTAAAATCCTTTAATCGACCATAAAATGTCCAGTAATCGAAACGGTTCGATCAAATGCCAAAAAGGAAGATAAAAATATAGTAGATTCATGAACAGCGTTACGAATAGCATGGGCAATTTTGTGTATTTCAGCATCTCATTCTTTATGATTATCTTTAATGTAAGATCTTATTGCAGTACCTACTACTTTATTAACTCTTTGGACAAAATTTACTTGGTGATGGTAACTCGCATTAAACCAAATGGATGGAACTTTGTAAGGCTCTAATAGGTTTTTAAATAATGTACTCTTAAATTGAGGGCCGGTGTCTACCATATAAATTTGTGGTACACCGAAAACTAGAAACACATAATTTTCAATATATTGGCAAATGCCTTTAGCAGTAGCACTGCGCATTGGGCGAATCAGAGTAAATTTGGTAAACCAATCGCAAACAACCAGTAACATAGTATTACCATGTTTTGATCTGGTAAAAGGACCTACTAAATCGATTGAAATGCATTGAAAAGGAAAAGAAACATATTTCGTTTCACCCATAAAACCATAATGATTAAATTGTAAAGACTTATTTTGATTACAAACATTACAATTTCGAATGTACTTGGAAATGTTGATTTCATTTTTGGCCAATAATAAAATTCTTTAATTTTTGATAAAGTTTTAAAAACAGCAAAAGGTGCTGATGTAGGATCATCGTGAAATTTTTGAAAAATATTTTTCTTTAGAAATTTAGGAACAACTAATTTCCATTTCACTAAATTGGATTCAATATTTAACTCATTTGTAATACATTTGTAAAGTTTATCGTTTTCAATTCTCCAATCGGGAAATAATTCAGAATTTTTTGAAACGTTAATTAACATTTTCTTATACCAATCGTCTAAATCTACAGCTGAAAATTATAAAGAGTTAACTTCTAATGGCGCTCTTGAAAGTGCGTCAGGAACAACGTTTAATTTATGACTCAAAATTGAGTTCATAAATCTTTGCAATGTACTGAGTGCATTGTTAAGTCCCATTGGCATAACGCTATATTCAAATAAACCTCTACATGGAACAGTAAAAGCAGTTTTTTGACAACGTTCGGGGTCTAAAGGGATTTGCCAAAAAGCTTTCTTTAAATCTATTGAAATTAAATAACGAGCATCCCTTAATTTATCCAAAATGTCGTTTAAGAATGGTAATGGATAAGCATCTTTCTTAGTAACTGAATTTAATTTTTTTGCATTAAAGTAGACTCTAAACTCGCCTGATTTCTTTCGAACTAAAAACATTGGAGAATTCCAAGGGGAAGAACTGGGTTTATTAATTCCTTGATCTAACATTTTGTCAATTTCTTTATTTGCACGTTGCAACATAACGGGAGATAAAGGATAATATCTTTGTTTAATTGGTATGGCATCACCAGTATTAATAGTATGAAATATTGTATTCGTTTTGCCCAATTTTGAATTTGCTAAAGTTTAGAAGAGGTCAATAACTTGATTCAATTCAGTAATTTGATCGGTATTAAGATCGTCGATACTTTTAGTCACTGAAAAACTTGTTTTGCAGCATTTGCAACAAAAGAATTTCCACCATAATCAGCTTTAATTTCAAATAATTGACAAAAGTCCATTCCCAAAGTAAGTGCAGTGATAATAGTTTCAGAAACAAAAACTGAAATTGTTTTTGTAATATTATTAATACCAAAAGATAAGTCAATACTTCCCAAAATGGATTGTAAAGAACCATCGGCAATAATTAATAATGAAAAAGGCGAATTCCTATTTAATTTCAAATCATATTTGTCAATTAAAAACATTGCGGGCTTACCTAGGATTGTAACAGTAGCTCCACTGTCTAACAAAAGCGACAAAATTTCCGTTAAAATTTTTTACATTAATAAAAGGTCTACAATCATTTCTATTTTTAACAAATTTTGAACAAATTTTTTGAGTTCCATAAAATTTATTTACTGTAATCAACCATTCTTTCCAAACATGTTTGTCAGTCTCTGTAAAATTGTTAGGAACGTGTCGACTAACAGAACACTTCAAAATTAAAATTTTTTTGAAAAATTGCACTTTGGGCAATTAGTAAAAGTCACTTCGGAATGACCACATTTGTAACAAAAGGTAATATTATCATCATTGTCAAAGGTGTGATAGGTATGTCCTAATTGTTTATATTTAAAACAGGTGGTTGTTGGTTTACCCGTATGTCTTTTTGAATTTTTAAGAGTTGAATTCGAAATTTTCGGTTTAGCACCAGTAAAATTAATTTTTGGTTTATAGTTTTGATTCGAAGTAAAAGACTTTGATTTATTTTCAGGTTGTTTTTGAAAATCTGAATTTGAATTGTATTTAAATTTAGAGTTTTGTACTTTAACCCCTTGTAATTTTTTACATAAATTAACAAGATGAAAAATATTGGTAACATTGCCTATTGTGTTGCACACCAAGGCTGTAAATTAATAAAATAAATTAATCACTTCGGAAATAAAGATGGTTGGAATTTCATCAAAAGTCTGTTTCCTGTTTTTAATTTCATTTAGCAAAACTTCGCCATGTCTTTCGGGTAAAAAGTCACTTTTTAATTTATGAATAAGCATGAGATTATTGGGATGACCCAAGAATTTATTTGAAACCTAATTGCCCTAAACCACGTCAAACCCCTTCCGGAAAATAGATCAATTCCGGATAATAACACTTTGAAATATTACGTGTAAGCATTGATTCTTCACACCTTTTAATAAACGAGAAAACTTCTTTTTCACTACCATTAAATTTAAGATTTAATTTTTAAACAGGAATAGAATTTCTAGAAATATTTAAATTCTTCATTAAATTTGAAAAATCTTCCGTTAGGATATTTACTAAAGTATTAATCGGTTCGTTATTTGCCATCGAAATGTTGTAATTATCAAGATATTGTGAGTTATTACTTAACTCTAAATTTTCATTAATTGATTCTATTAATTCAATATTATCATTACATAGTGAAAGTAATTGATCACGTACAAGAACATGTTCATCGACAAACACCGTATAATTTAATCGCTTCAAAATATGTAAAAGACGAGTATGTAGTTTGAGATATTCACTTTTCGTTGGACTAATTTTGTAGAGATTTATCAATGAGTAAGTTTTTCTTTTAAACAAGCTAGTTCTTCATTTTGATTTATTTCAACTTTTGTATAAGAATCAAGTAATTTTAAATCTACCTTTTCCAGATTCAGTCTACGTCGTAATAATTTGCGCTTTTCATCAACCGATAAATTTTTCGCACCGTTAATATTACGGTATCTCAGTTCCATTAATAACTCATCGCTTCTAAGAACATCTACTACATAAGTTCACATAGTAATAAATGACATACAAATAAGACACAAAATACAATAATATTACAACAATCGTAAATACAAAATATTACAATACCTTATACAGTTAACAATACTCGGAATTACAACAAACATAAGCGAAGATACCCGGCATTAATCATTGCAAATTGATATCTCACGCTCGGACGTCAGTGTAATGGCCTTTAAATCAGTGTACAAATTCTAAAGTTCTATACATATACTTCTACACCTATCGCTACAAATTTTAACTACTTAACAGTTTGGGTAAAACAAGAAGATTTTGTACCTATTGCTCAGTCATAGATTAAAGTGGGCTAGGTTCTTAAAATTATCGATTTGCCTTATTAACCAAAAAATATTTATTAGTAATTAAATACTCGGACGCCAGCTTGTTTTTAAATATGGAATACACAAGTAAACCATTATACAAAAAATTTAAAAGAAAATTTCTACAAGTGTTTTATTAACACAACCTATATCTATTTATAAACAGAAATAGTTAATGCTAGTGTTAGTAACGTTATAACCTAATGTTTGAATTATTAATGTTGTAATTAATGGAATCAGAATATCTTATTTTTGGTCACACTGTAGATGACGAAATGGATGCATGCTGTGTCAGCGATCTTGGAAATTGTTGCGTAATATTACTTCAGGTTGAAATCAATCTGAATTTGTATGCTTTATAATTCCCAAATGAATAAACTTCACTCTTGATCAATCGTATTAATACCGTAACTTAGATTAACGGTAAAATATTTAATAGCGTAGATGTGTTTAAACGTGTAAAGGTGAAGTTAGAGTAAAAAATAAAACGTAAACGTGAAAGTAAAAAAATTAAAGTTCCTGAAAAAAAGCAAACTTATTTAACAAAGCAACATGGATGCTACATCCACCTTCAGAATCTCATCAACAAGAATCGCTACAGTAGTCTTTGCGCATGAACATCTCTGAAACTGATGTGCGAACGCTATGCGTACGAGTTCTAGTTAAATGCATGTTTTTATGCAACTAGATATGCAACATACGCTGCACGCAATGCTTGTTAAGTTGCCTAAATAAACGTAAATTTGATTACAAACGTAAAAAGTTTGTTACAGTGTATGGATATCGAAGTGACTTAGTTTTTTGTTTGGTCTATCTATACATCTCGATGGCTAAGTGCTAAAATTCTGTAGTACGTGAGTACTGGTCAGTATTTAACCTAATATTGCCCAACATCGATATTTATACATAAATTTGGAGTCACATAAGACCTAAATTCCATAACACATGAGGTCTGGATAGGATTTGGGTTAAATTTTGTCCAAAATCTATGTTGATACACCAATTTCGTTGTGGACGCGGAAAAATGAATTGTCTCGATGACTAAGAGCTAAATTGCGTAGTACCCGAGTTTAGATCGGCATTTTTACCGAATATTGTTTAAAATCTATATTTATACACAAATTTCACAAGAGCCTGCCAAATTGCATGAGACAAAACTCGCTTTACGAGACGTTTTACATTTCTATTTGCATTTTCTTAGTTGCTTGATAAAATAAATAGGAATTCTTCTGTAAAACGTGAACAATGAAGACATTAGGTACCTTTCGATATATCTCCTAACTCTCTGACTAACTAACTAACTTCAGGAACATTCTAACCTGGAGGGTAGAAGTTTTAGAGCTCAAAGTTTACCCACCTAGTGATGACAAATTATGTGGTAACCACATTACTCGAGCTCGTACACTTGTGCGTCAGATAGGGTAATAAAATATCACCTAACGATTACATTAATATTAAACGCACTTGGAGGTACCCTAACATCAATCATTTACGATCAGTGGTACTCTATTATTTCTTATCGGACAACTTAGTTTTTTTATGGAAATGTAATAAATTCACTTATAGTCACCGTTAGTATAGTTGAAACTGCTTTGAGGTAGTACGTTTTAGTGTTTTTGTTTAAATAAAACATTACCATATGCCTAACATTTACTGCATTATTGTATATACTTACCTACGTGTAATATGTGTAAATATCTATTTCGTTTGTATAGTTATTACGTTATAAATTTGTGAAATCATTTAATCCTCTGTACTTTGGTTTTGTTGTTATGTTACCATCAGCTGGTTGATGGTTTTTGGTTGTCATATAGAATTCTAATAACAGCTATACGCCTAGCTGCTTAAGTTATAATGCACATTACATTTTTGTTTGCCTTTTACTTTTAAAGGTATAAACTGTTTGCCACAATTAATTATTTTTACTTTAGCTTAGTTCAATTATACAGAGTTTCGCACCTAGTAGGTTTTCTTAACTTAATGATGTGTAATTGTATGCGGGTAAGAATACTCTACGGATAACTCTGGTGCTTTAAATTCAATTACGCCTTAACATTACAATTTTACAAATGTATAAGATTTACTACGTTGCGTAACTACTTTCTGCCACATAATATTATGTCGCAAAAGTACATTCCTGAGGTGTGGCTATGTTGAGTAAAAATAATTTTGAAAAAACGTATCGTGCATTTTTAGACAAATTATTCAAAATTTATCAGTTGGAATGGCAAGTACAGTTATCTTTGTCAGCAATAATGACAGATTTATAAATTAATTAAAGTCTCAAACAGATTTATAAATAGTGTATGTATGCATTTACGTGTTTTTCTTGCGTTGTGTAAAAACATGTTGAGTTTAATTTTTATATGAATCGTCAATATGAGAGTGCATATACATGTATATTTTGCCGATTTACATAAATGCATGCATATTACTAACATTTCTTGATTTACTCCATATTTCAGGAGTCTTCGAAGTTTTTAACCATTATCTTTAACGTTTTAAAATTTTATCGCTGTTTTATTTTAAAATACTGCAAATTTGGTAAAACATTATATACAAAATTTTATGTATACTGTTTCTAATCTATTTGTAAATTCACTTAAGAAAAGTCTGATAACATGCATTATTGTGTAATAAAATTGTGTGCTGTTGTCATTGGTTTACAAAATATCGCGGTAAAGTTAACGAATCAGAAGACATACTAAATACACAACGCAGAAACGAACAATAGTTGAGATTGTAATAATAATCGTATGACGAAGTCATATATATATATATATATATATATATATATATATATATATATATATATATATATATATATATATATACCGGGTGTACATCACCCCTGTAACTTTTGAACGGGTCGTTAAATTTTGTTCAAATTTTGGTTGGTTATATGAGAGACAGTTTGGGATTTTTTACATAAAAAAACAATATGGCCGACTTCCGGTTTCACCGGAAATGAAGTAAAAACTGAAGATTTAAATGGAACATCCTGTATATTTTTACATATTTCAAATACATACAGTTCATCTATCAAATGTCAACTCAAACGCCATTTTAATTTTATTTTTTTTAATATTTTTTTAAATTTTAAATCGTTATGACGTCATCCAAAATTACCCCCAGGATATTATTTTTCCTAAAAATTAATTTTTTTGAAGTTTTATAGCCATTACATTAAAAAAGTTTTCCCAATAGAAACGTACATGGCCCACCCTGTATATTAAATAGCTCTTCCAAGTACCAGTAAAACGATATACATAGTAATTTTCTTAGTTCCTTAATACATCAATAATTTGTAATTTTCTAATTTTTGTTAACACCTCATGTTCCTGAAGTTGACTCTGTCAAAGTAATGTAAAAGGTGTCTGCCTAATTAAAAAAAAATACACAGTTATCTTTAATTAATTATTATGTTCAAAATGGCCACCGTCCTATCCCAAACAGCATAGCACTCTTCTAATAAAATCGACGTCATTTTCTAAAGTTGAAGATCAACTTAGAAAAATGAATAATGAAGATAAATATGTTGTTAGCGAAAATACAGAAGTAGATGTTTTGGTTTTCCTGAATTTACATCCTACGGCATCCACCAGGGAAATTGCGCATAATGCAGCAAAAACATAAGTTCAAAAGCGATAGATATGAACTGCATTACACCTATACGAAGATGATCGTATTAGAAGATTGGAATTTTGCAACTGGGTTTTAGACAATTACCGGAATGATAGGGGTTTTGATAAACAAATTTTATTTTCGAACGAAAGTCGTTTTTATAATAATGGTTCTTACATTCTGTTCGCTTACAGGAGGCAAGCGATAACGGTATTGAAAATGACGTTAGAGCGAATTAAGATATGTTAAAGTACCTTTTTTGGGCCGTTTTAAGGACAAATTGTTTATACGAGCTAAGAGATAACTATTGCAAAGATGATGTCGGGGTGAATCCATATAGGTTAGAGCAGCAATAATTGTTCTTTATTTTAAGTATGTTGCTTAAACTATAATTGTTTACACTAGTTAAGTGGCAACTGTTATGAAAAGGATGTCAGTGTCAATTAAGACAGATTAGAGTAGCTTTTTTGTTCATTGCCTTAAACGTACGTTTATTAAAGTATAATTCCTCATAACAACTAAGAGATAACTGGCGAAAAGGATATTGGAGTCAATTAAGGTAATTGTTTATCTTATACCCTTATTCCTTATATGAGCTATAAGATAACGGTTGTGAATGTGATGGGGTGAATTAAAATAGTTTAGAGTAGCTTGTTTGGACCATTCTCTTAAAGTACGTTTCTTAGACACTAATTGTTTACATGAACTGAGGGATAACTGTTGTAAAATGATGTCGAGATCAACTCGTATAGGTTAGGGTATTTTTTTTTATTCTTCTAAGTATGTTTATTAAAGCACATTCAGTTACTAACCGAGATATAACTCGCAAAATGGTTGTTGGGGTGAAATAAGATAGTTTAGGGTAGCTTTTGTTTGTTCATTTCTTAAAGTATCTTTATTAAACTCTAAGAACTAAGAGTTAACAGTTGCGACAATGATGTGGTTAGAGTAGCTAGAGTAGCTTTTTTGTCCATTCTCTTAATGTAAGTTTATTTAACCGCAATTCCTTATACCGACTAAGGAATAATTTGAAAAAGGTTGTGTGGATGAGTTAAGATATGCTGGAGTAGCTTTTTTTGTTCATTATGTTTATTAAACTCTAATTTATTATACGAGCTAAAAGATAAATGTTGCAAAAATTTTGTCGGTGTGAATTAAAATAGATTAGAGTAGCTGCTTGCGTACATTGCCTTAAAGTACGTTTATTAAACCCTAACTCCTTACAAAAGCCACAAAATTACTAACGGCTCCTTTATTTTCACTAAATTAAATTGCTACCCGGATACTGTACTGATACTATTTATCCTTGTATTTTAGTTCTCAGTTTTACTAATATTTGTATTAATTTGATCAATACTGTGTCCAGACTTCCAAAAGAGACAGGGAAATACAGGAAATTACGTTTTTTTATTATTGCTTCGCGCCATTTGTTGACGCAAGCTTATAAATGATTTCTATAAACAAATAAATTCATACCATCTTGTGCCCACTTTTGTCTACAAATTAGTTCTCAAAACAATAAAACAACAAATTAGTATTTTTAATGTTCAAGAACATGTACCCTGAAATGCGTGATATAAGTAGATGACGGGCACGCTCCCCTCCACTTTTTTTACGTCACAAGCCCCGTCCACGTGGGGGGCGTATATTTGGAGGGTGGGGTCGGCTTCTTTTCGGGGTCCTTTTTCAACCCTTGGGCGGAGTTAGGCCCCTTGGAGGTTACGCAATTGCGCGTACATGCAGTATTCAGATTCAAGGGATTAAAACTAGGCCACGCCCCACCTTTTAACCGATTGGTGGTGCGTTCACCCGGCTCTCTGGCTTCTGATTGGTCCTTAGCCCCAACCAATATCTATGCTCTGATTGGAGGACTAAGTCTCTGCATTCTGATTGGTTATGGCGGGAAAATTTGAATTTGTATTCTAATAACCGTTCAGGATGATGATGGAAACGATGACGTGGATGAATTGAATATATCTCACATCCAAGGTGATGGTGATGATTCACAGAAGAGCGATTAGGCAGAGGGAAACCAAAACTCAAAACCATGATGATGATAGCGACGAATCACCGTTCAAGAAGTAGAAGACCGATGAAGGATGTGATTAAATAAATGATGTATTGTTGTTTATAATAATAATTATACATTTTCAAACGTTAATCTTTCCTTCAATTTTGTTAATCAACTCGTTTTTCCCAACGGTGTTTGGACCTGCACTAACAATGCTGCAGTTAATGCGAAAGGGCGGTTAGATAGGTAGTTATAATGAATGTGAGATTGGCTTTCTTTTGCACTCTGCGTGTTCAATCATGCTGCTATTTTTTTAATTGAGAGCTGATTTTGTATAATTAAGTTAAATCAGTTTGGTATTTAATTGATTTGATTAATTGATTCGTATGTTTGAGAAAGAGACGAGGGAGAGACGAACACAATCAACCTCTATTACAGAAAACATTCATTAGTTTTTACACCACTATATGACACCACAAACAACCCTAATTAGTCCTAGAAATATACCGCTAGGTGGCGCCGCCTATATTACAGAAAACATTCGCTAGTTTAAAAAATATACCACTGGATGGTGCTACAAACAAAACCCTGATTAGTCCTAGAAATATAACGCTAGGTGGTGCCACCTTTATTACAGAAAATATAACAAGCGCCACGACAGGAGGGCGCAGGCCCTAACACAGTTTCCTATGTTTTGTCTTATAAGCTAGCAAAAGGTCCATTATTAGTAAACAAGTTCAAATTTCTCGCAATAAGTAATCAGAATGTAAACACTTAAATACAAATCCAAATTCAAATTTCCCGCCAAGGAGCCAGGGACTAAGACCTGAAAGCAAGCTGCGAAGCCCTATTATAATACAAGTTCAGATTTCCCCTCATAGATGGCGTCACAAACAAATTCAAATTTTAGGTCGAGGGGCGAGGGCCTGAAAGTAAGTTGCTAAGCCCTACATCTGCCTTACAAATTAGCATTATACCCCTTATTATAATACAGAACCATATTTCCAGCCATAACCTGCAGAGACTTAAATACAAATTCAATTTTTCCGCCATTAGGACCTCGATAAGGGACAAAGCCCCGAAAGCAAGTTGCGCAGCCCTACACCTCTCTTACAAGTTAGCATTAGGCTCTTTATTATTATAATACAAATTCAAATTTTCCGACAAGGGTACCACGACAATAGACGAAGGCCTAAGAATAAGCTGCGATCAAGACAAGGGGCAAAGACCCGAGAACAAGTTGCGACACCCTACACCTGTCTTACAATCTCGGTTATGCTCGGGGAGGGTTGGAGTAGGATCGCCGAAACAGCTTTCGTCGAAAGACTCGCGTCGCGAAATTTTACCTATATGAGATCGATATCGCAGATATGCCGGTTATAACTCAAAATGTTTCCGTAACTACACTCTAATATCTTCCCTAGGGGCATGTTTATAAATCTAAAAGCCCTTTTTCGACAGTTCATCCGAGACAGAACCTGTATGTAAAGCCGTCTTATGTGATAGCATGGCAGGCCCTTATGGGTAAAAATTCCAAGATTAAAAGAGGCCGGTATACTTAATTCGATTATAACCCTTTTTTTGACAGAGGTAATTCAGCTAAGATAGAGCTTGTATGCTGTATAGAGGCAAAATCTAGCTTAAAGAATAAGAAGACACAAGCCATTTTTCGGCGTATACACCACTATATTAAATATGCTGTCTTGTGTGTATTAGAAAACATGCTACTGTTCCAGAGTTGGATAAAGAAAGATGTATGGGGTACAGCTTCAGGGGCGAAGAAGAATTGAAAGCCTATGTCGTATTTCAAAGTAGCGTGGGGAACTTAGCTAATTTTTAAGAATAATCCCATACCTGTCTAATATTAATGGTAAAATAAAATATTATACATTAGCCCTTGCGTGTATTTAATGTACAATTACTAACGGGTGAACATTATTATGAAGCAGCACCAGGGTATTAGATGTTTTACTAGTTTATAAGGTATAATCGCTCAAGATGAAGCGGATGAAGAAAATGCATCTCAGATCCTTGATGATGATGTGTATTTTGCAGGTGAAATCATTTTAAAATGTATGCTGTAAATAACAAACATCGTTTTGTATATAAATTCACATAAGGTTGCTCTAAGTAGTGTGCGAAAGTGAAAGGTGAATACGGGCTGCAGTAAGTGTGGTAGAGATAATTAGGTTTGTCTATTTCACATTCTAAAATTACTTACTTAATGAAGGGAAAACCAATAGCCAGTTTTATATCAACTATCCATAAGTAAAAACGCAAAACGGTTTAGTAAACTGTATAAAATTTTCAATACGTAGTTTAGTTCTCCAGTGCAGTTATTATTACAACAATCGAGAGAACAACACATCTGATGGCACGCGTATTTATTTTTTTAATATATGTTTTACTTGATATTGTTTACAAAAATGCCAATAAAGATTTTAATGTGTTATTATAGGGGGAGGCTGTCATAAAACCAACCTACTCTGCATCAGCTCTTATTCTACCCATTTATTTAGTAATTAGATAAAGGTGAGAGTGTTACGCAATTTTTTTTAAATTAATTAATGGCATTATGCGGTACGTATTTGATAGTTTTCAACTTGATTATTGATTCGCATATAATAATAAACCGCTAAAACCTTTTGTCTTTTATTTAAGTTATAGCAATTTGGTATTTTGAACTCAAAGAGGACCAAGACAAGGGCGCAGACCCTAATACAAGTTCTTACACCTGTCTTACAAGGCTAGGGCCCATTATTTCAAATTTCCCGCCAAGGAGGCCACGATAGGATCCTAGCCCCAAGAGCTAGTTTCTGCACTTGTCTTATAACGTTAGGGCCCCATACCATTTCCAAAAAGTAGAGGGGAAGGTGCCTCAGTGGGCGAGGTTTGTGACGTAAAAAAAGTGGAGGGGAGGGTGCCCGTCTTCTACTGATATATTTACTGGTTTCTGTCTATAGAACAATTCCTGTTCCATTAGTCGAATTTTAAAATGACTTGATAGTGAGGATCTGTCCCAATAATAATTGGGGAGTTATGATTAATATAATTTCAAATATTCTAACACCTACAATGTGTTATTTACCTTTTCTCAGTTTTGAAACATTAAAGACGTTAATTTGATTTTTGATTGTTTTGATAACTAATTTGTATAAAAAAGAGGGCACAAGAACATAAAGTAACATTTTGTTCATCAAATAAAATCATTACCGAATTGTGAATGAAGACCAGAAATATAATAAAACTTGTAATCTCATGTACTTTCTATACACCGGTATATACCTTTATATAAACTTTTTTTTTATTGTAATATTCAATAAATATAAAGAATTAACATTATTATGGTTTGAAATGGTCATTTTCCGCTTTATTCATTAATGCACAATATTTATATTAGTCTTATCTTTTTTTGCAAGATTGTTTTCGGTAACGCACACAACTTTTCTCTAGGTGTGTGCGTTAACATCTATTTAGTATCCAAAAATTGGTTTGCGTCTTCTCTAAAAAATTCAAATTTTAATCTCAAATTTCTCCGAAAATCCTTGATGGTCCGCATTTTTTTTTAAATTAATAATCTATTACATTTAGACTATCAATTCTCATTAATGTTAATTTTGAAAGCGGACAGACAAATATCGCACCAGACCCACCCTTAATATTCAGTTGGATTTCTTATTTCGTGAAAAAGCCTCATTTCAGTTACGATATACTAATACGATTGTATAAATTCGTACGCAATGCTACTAATGGAACTTTGAATCAAATTTGCATGGTATTTATTACCAAGCTTGTTAAGCTGATTTGCAATTTTTGTCGTAGCACGTTTCACTACGTTATATTTTACTTAGCTGTACAAGAATCGTTGCAATTAGCATGTATTTTTATTTAAACCATTATACCATCTGAGTTTAATTAAAGTAAGTAGAAGTTTTAATTAGACTGAAGCAAACTAGAAAACGGTAGTGATACCTCTTACAATGATGAGATTGGAGATTGTGCTATGTGTGTGATAAAAATACGTTATTGGAATCATGTAAAATTAATGATAAAGTATTATAATGAAACCTATTATAATGAAACGATCAAAGTAACCGTTCATATTCTACTCAGTTGTGCATCGTGGATCATGATAACCTGAAGCAAAATGCACTTCCTCATACCAATGCACTTCAATATCCCTTAAAAATAAAATGTATCTCATATAACCGAATGGCACTGTTTTTTGTACCTATAGAAATAAATATGTACATGGCGCCAGTTTCACCACTGCAATGTCAAGTGATTTCCTTTTGTTGATGTTTATTATAGTGCACTTACTATTAATAATCTGCGTTTTTGAGGTCAAGACTTACTGGTAGCATTTGTATTCCAAGAGTGAAAAATTAAACTTCTTTATACAATTCAATTACGTCATGATCGTTATTTAAATTTTATGTTTGTATCACGATTGTATTAAATGTAGAATACATTCGTACTGGGAGTATAAATGTAATTACCTTTACAACAAAAGCGTGTCTATCAATAAATTACTATTTTTATAACTTAATTATGTCAAGTTTTAGCACGCTTAAATCAGTTCAAAATTATTAAGTAACTTTTTCCTTCATTACTCTTACGGAATTGTGCTCAGGTTGAGATTGGCACAAATGAAAAGTAAAAGAATTGTACAAGGTACTGAATAAACTGTAACAGCAAGCAGTCTTGTAAAGCGTATTACTAAGTGCGAAAATATTAAAAACTATATTTCAACATTCATCAAAAAACGTGAAGATACAACAAACGCACAGAATTTATCGACTACTTACTGTGCCACGGTGAAAAAGTACACGTTTCATAACTTCGTTTGAGCTGGTAAAACAAATGTATTTCATATAATTTCATATAATTCATCGTTGATAGCCAGGTAAATGCAACTGCTCATTGGGCGCCGTTGTGCGTGTGTGTCTGTGTGTGTGAGGGAATGGCGTAAAGGTTTTGTTATGTTATGTTATGTTATGTTATGTTATGTTATGTTATGTTATGTTATGTTGTGTTATGTTATGTTGTGTTATGTTATGTTATGTTATGTTATGTTATGTTATGTTATGTTATGTTATGTTATGTTATGTTATGTTATGTTATGTTATGTTATGCTATGTTATGTTATGTTATGTTATGTTATGTTATGTTATGTTATTATGTTATGTCATAATCGACTAAAAAAGGGATATTTATAACCTTTTGTAAGGTGAAAGAGTGAAAATTGCCTTACCAATTAACATGTGTGTTTGGTTAATTAAACTTTAGGGTATGCTTACTTATAAGGATTCAGCGCCACTATATATAAATTGTTTTGTACAGTTCATAGCCGTAAGGTGTGTGGCCTACCATTATTTAATTGGGGTGTTTTACTGACGTTCAGTTATAATTTTGTCTTTTGCAAATTCCTTTCTGGAAGTTTTTTTAATTTTTTTAGAGAAAAAGATAAGTTCGATACCTTAGCTTATAAATGGTGCTTATTTTACGTTATTTAACGTTAAGTTTTAATAATATATATATATATATATATATATATATATATATATTATATATACATACATATGTATATATATATATATATATATATATATATATATATATATATATATATATAACTTTCTCGACTGATATGCAGCATTAGCTTTTCAAAACATTTATCGACCATGAATAATTGTTGAATCATTTCCTATTCGAGGGTCAAAATTAGTAAATCACCACCAAAGTGCTCTTTATAAAGTTTTCTAATTAAAAAAAAATAAAGCATATAAATAGTGAATACGCTTTGCGGAGCATTTTGTTTTAATTTTAAAATTTGTCTTTATTTCTGTGATTTAGTATGCGATTTTAAACTTCTACGAAAACGGACTACGATAGCTTTTACCTTTTAAATTAATGCTGATACTGCATGTTTAACAATTAATGTAGTAAGCAAAACATTCAAAGTGTTTTCAACCCAGTTTATTTTTAAATGGATTTACAATGTTGACGGCATGGTCTTGAGAATTCTTGAGAATGTTATGTAATACCGAAACCGATTATGCAACATAGAAATAAATTTTTGATATAGTTATGATTTATAAATTGTTTCAATATAGATTTTTACACAAGTTAAGTTTACAAAATATCAGCTAAATACCAATTGGATGAACGTATTCCAAACCACCAGTGTATCAAAAACATTGTAAATGAGATTTTTTAATTAAGTAAATTTCTGAGACTTAGTTTCACATGAAAAACATTTATAAAGCAATCTTGTCTGAAATTGAATTATCTTAATAATGGTGTTCAATCTTTTGCTATAAAGCTGATGGTTCTTCGATTTGAACAAAATCGGTCACAGAATTTCGGAAACCTTCATGCACACACATCCACACAGACATCACAATTTCAATAAGTACTTCAAGCTAAAGCAGGTATTGCACGAACAGAATGTCTCATTTTATTCGTGTAATACTTGTGTAAATTATTTATGAGCGAATAAGTTCGAAAGTAAATATGTAATTAAAAATTATTATTGATTTTATTAAATACATAAATAAAAAGTTTATCTCGAGTAGCATTTGAATCTACGACATCTACTTTGCTAGAACCATTTTGACACGTGGATATTTAATGCTGCCGACATACATTTAAAATATCATGGCGTCCCCAACTAATGCATTGTAAATATTTTGAATGAATTAATAACGTCAGCATACAAAAATAATGTGTTTCACACGTCCAGAACTTTTTTTGCGTTTATTTGCAGATACACGCTTCTTAATTCTGTTCTAGCAAAATGATTTTTTTTATTTGTTTCTGTCGTAGTGATACAAACAGCTATTTCGTAGGTTTTTCTCCCTACGGGTCCGTCTACCTAATTGGTTCCGGAGACACTGCAGCCTATAAAGCTTATTGTGTTCTCCCCAGTAGTTTGTTACACCCAGTCCGAGATCTTAATATCCTGCAGCAAAGCGCACAGGTCATTCGCCAATTGTGTGTTAAGGCTTCCGGTTCTATTTGTGTATACCCGAAAATCTCTTAACAGCCAGTGAGTCACACATGTGGGGTCTCCACCAAATTTCTTAACCTTCCCTAAATGGTCCTTAACAGGTGCATGTCCTGTCACGAGGCCGGTAAGGATACTAAGCTATGTCCTGCTTAGCGTCTGTGGTCCTTTTTATGCAAGGTCCACTTCTAAATAATTTGCTACGTGTTAACCATGGTCTATTTATCCAGCATATATGATGTTGATCGCACATCTATTCGGTGATATAACTACGGATTGCGTTTCTTTGTACTCCCATTGCAGGGTCCCGATGATGCCTGTCTTGCGAGTTTATCTGCCTTTTCGTTTCCCTCGAACTCACAAGGGACAGGGGCTCAGAGTAGAATTATCGTGTTTCACTCTGCCATGCCATTGAATTCTTCATAACATTTCTAGACCAGTTTAAATGAGGCATTAAGGCTTGATAGTGGTTTTAGGGCCGCCTGGATGTTATGTAAAATATAAATACGCCTTCCACTGCAGGCCCCTCTATTATTTTTCTGCGCACATTGAAGTATCGCGTATATTTACGTTTGGAAAACGGTGGCGTACCTGCCACGTGGGATGATAAGATCTTGCCTTGGCTTCACACCACAAATGCCCGATTCAGCACCCTTCTCGGTTTTCGAACCATCCGTGTACCAGATTAGAAGATAATTTGAGTCCCTGTTCATTCCACTTTGTTCGATCCTGCATTATTACCTTGAAGAGTGTAGTAACGAAAAGTTTTGACGTCATATAGTCCGTTCTCATATCAAATATGGGGCCCTCAATACTGTCAATTAACCTGGTATGCTCTATGTCTGTAAGTAAATTGTACTGTGAATTCTGAAATCCATATAGCCCCAATCTAACCTCTCCCTAATCACCAGTTTGAGAGGAGGGAGATTTAATAGGGTCTCTATTGCAGTGGCAGCCGTAGTTCTCATTGCCCCTGTAATGGCTAAACAGGCAAGTCTTTCGCGTATATCGCTTAGTTTTAGTTTGGCGGTTTCCTGCTTAACCTTTTCCCACCACACCAACAGACCCCATGATTTGTCATAGGTGCGGCTGACTACCCCAAGGGTGATTTCCGCTTTTCTGATAACTCTCTCAATGTGTTGGTTCCAGGTAAGCTTCGAGTCTAAAACAACTCCCAAATACTTTACCTCTCGCGACATATTGATTAATTCGCCGTCAAGAAGGAGAGGGCCTAGATCCTCTAGATTCCTTCTTTGCGTAAAAGGTACAATAAAGGTTTTTTGGGGACTGAGATTTAGGGCTTTCCTCTCTATCCAACTAGTTCTTGCATTCACAGCCGTGTTCACGCGCTTTCTGACTGTACTGGTGAATCTCCCTTCTAGGATGACAAGACATCCGCGTATCATAGGGGTGACAAACCTTAGTTTCTGAGGACCACTAGCAGCCCGTCCATGACAAAGTTCCACAGTAGGAGAGATAAAACTACCCCCTGTAGGCACCCCTCTGCCACCCGGACTGCCAGACTATCATTCAGCAGCGACGTGTGAACCCCCCCTGTAGGCATTCCGCTGCCACCCAGACTATCAGAGTCTTATTCAGTAGCGACGTGTACACCACACTGCCTCTTAACATGCAGTCTATCCGCCTGAAGCACGTTTCCTACAGACCTAGATTTCTCATGACTATAGGAATAGAGTTGAGTGATGTATTATCGAAAGCTCCTCCTATATCCATGAATGTCCGCAGTAGGATCTTTTTGTTTTCCATCGGTTCTTTCCACGCTCCTAATCGGGTGGTGAAGCACTGATTCCGTTAATAAACCTGCTCTGAAGATAAACTGGGCTCAGTAGAGTGGTCTGGTTAAGAGCATACAGTCCCCGACAAGTCCGTCAAGCAGTTTATCCATTGTCTTAGGTACAAAAGACATAAGACTAATTGGTCTATAAGCCTTTGACTGAGAATAATTTGCCGGACCAGGCTTGGTTATAAAAACCACCCTGGTTAGTCTCCAAACTCTCGGAAGGTATTGCATGTCCAAGCTTGCTCTAAAAATCTTGCCGATTCTTGTGAGCAGAAGGTCTGATCCTCTCTGCAGGATGGCTGAAATAATGTTATCCGTTGACAATGATTTACATGGAACAGGTGAGTTTACCGCCAATTTAGTTTTTATTAAATGTAATGACTTTTGCCCAGTCCGCCCTTGATGCTCTGCCAGGCCAGTCTTCGTATATTGTCCGGTGTCTTTTAACATATTACTTATTGAACACTGGGTGTCCTTAGAGGGTATCTTATGGGTCCTGAACATTCTGGAGTCATTTTTATCTCCTCACAGTTCTCAGTGCTTTGTTTTATTCAGTAGGGATATTTGATACTTATCCCAGCTACCTGATACTTTTGCCCTATGAAATGGTTTTCTAGTGTGTGTCCTCATTTCCGTGAGTTCTTGAGTCCACCAAGGGATTTTCCTATAGGAAACACTCACGATTGGGGGACAGTTTTCCTTATATGTACAGATAATCGTGTCTGTTAGTTGCTTCACGGCTATCTCTATCTCTAGGATATCGTCTATCAAAAACTGAAACCCCGCCAGTTTACGATCTCGTCTCTCCGTATAGGAGACCCAGTTCGCTTTGCGGGGGTTACGATAAGTTTCTACCATGCGGTTTATTCCGGTGATTTCAAAACATGTATCTGTGACCGTGCAGCTCACCTCATCAGAAACATACCAGTTTTTAACAAATTTACTTACATGAGAAGTACCTAATGATATACCAATTACCTTCGTCCTTCACCTTGTTACGAAGCGAGGTTTGTTTCCCCGATTCAATATGTCTAAACTATACGCCATGGTGAATTGTAGGATAGACTCACCTCTGGGGTTGGTGCCGTACCATATGGTGGGAGTTTATGTCACAACGGATGAGTAGTTGCAATCCGTTGACTTTGCAACTACTGACCAGTTCCTCCACTTCAGTTAGAGGCGGTAACATCGGGTCATCAGAATGGTGGTACGCCGATCCGGGCCCCATCCATCTGAAGTGAGTTTTATCGTTACTAGATCCTGTGAACAGAAATTCATTATCGGAAATATTTTTATTCCTTTTTTAATTAGTATCAGATCCTGGGTCGATCAGTGTCTCTGCTGTACGTTAGTCCAGCACTGATTGCTTCGAAATCTACCATTTTACCTCTGTTTATCCAGGGTTCCTGTGTAAGGGCTACACCATAGCCCTCCATTAATCTACATAAGGCTGCCGAAGCTGTCTTACTGGGCCGGAGGTTCTCCTGTACTACGATTATTACGATTATTCTGGGACGCTATGTATGGTTTGAACGTCGTTGTCCTTAGCCCATAATAAGCCTTGAACCGACCCTGTTCAAGAAACCTATAATATTTAGAAGTCCAGGATGACCCCATCCTTCTCCGTCTTTGCGCCCAGTTTGTGCCAGTTTTCCGTTTTAAGCCCTGGGTTTTGACACTCCAGCCGGGTATTGAGAGTTCCTTCCTTTGGTGTGCCTGGTACCTACACCAGTGCCTTGGTCGTTTCGACTCGACAATAGTCAAGCCTAACCCCTCCCGAAGTTTCTCCATACTTGCCACTGAACCCTTTAGCAAGTTCTTGGTATTTTCGTTGGCACACGTGATCAATATGATACCTCCCGTATATCTACCTTCCTCAAACTGTGGAGGGCTCAAGCTGGTGGAATGTGTCTCGTCTACCACCTCCATCCGCTTGCCTCTGATCGAGTAGAATATCAGAATGGCGCTTGTTTACCACCGCTATTCTGAGTACACTTTGGCTGACTCACTGTAAGACCCAGTCTGCACATGACTCCTGGGTTTTTTAGTGGTTTGCTTCTGAGACGATGGAGTAAAGGCGCTCCCCCGCTCTTCTCCTTTTCCTCCCCCTTTTCCACTTTGTTCTTCTGGGTTGGCTTGTCTTTGGTCGAAGTCCCAGCCTTGGTTTTTTCTTCTTTCCGGAGCTTCTTCTTCTGTACCCCGGAAAGCTCCTTTGTCTGCAGTCCCAGGTTAGCAACCCTTGCAGCCGTTATCCCAATGTCTGACGATCCAGCTACATGTTCGTCAGGCAAGTCTAATTCCCGCGCTTAGAACCCCGCCATTGGCGTAGCGGTGTCTTCCTTAGGATCCACCGCTGAGCTCTCCTCTGCGTCAAAAACGATCGTGTCCATTAAAGTCTCGCGAGTAGGAGGGAGTTAAAGGTTGTCACGTTAGGAACCCCCTGCTGACGTTAAATATAACAGGGGTGTGCCCGGTGTCTCGAGGTTAGTCGCTAGGAACTGATTAACCCTTCAGTTATGCCGTGCAAAGAACAATGCATCCCTTAGGGCGCCTACTAAACCCGTGAGAATAGGGGAGAATTTGGTAGTGTTGCACTTCCACGTGGTTCAGGCGGTTAAGCCCAGATCACTGACCACTGCGTGCACAACGTTCCCTAGCTACGCCCTGCTAGAGTCGCTGAAATACAAACAATGGTTACGCAACGGAGACGAGTGGCGCTCATTCGTCTCCAGCTTGGACATTCCGGGATTGCCACACTCGTACGTGCTTTTAAAGCCACACGTCCGTGGACGTATTTCGTAGTTGCATTTTCTAACATATTTGCAGTTGCTGCATATGCTACCTCAGCAGCTAAATCGCTGGTTTGTCGCCATTATTTAATAGTAACATCCTTCCCAACCGATATGTGTAAGTACATGTACTGACAATTCGCTACTTAATTTACAATTTCAACTACCTTGAATATTCGAATAAATTTTTTGCAAGCACAACTAATTTCGAATAATTTCGGGCAATGAATAATTTTATCCATTTAAAGCTCTAAAGACAAATTTCATATAATTATATTAATTGTAAAGAAATGTATTGTAAATCTAATAAAGGTAACGAAATTATTAAAAAATTTTAAAATCTTTAAACACTGAATTTATGCAATTAGCTTTAATTTGAAAAAGTTTTATTGCAATTGATGTGTTACGGAGATATGAATAATCCCATTAAGATTACAGTTGTAAACAATTAATAATATTTTTCATATTTCCAGTAAGTTTAATACATTTAAAACATCAGCATAATTCTTCAGGTAAGTATAATTTTTTAAAGTATATAAGTAATATTCTGGCCAATTATCTACAGCAATCATTTATTATTTTAATTTTTAATAACTGGGTAATTATCTTCTATCTACTTTAAGTGATTTCAAAGACCCCCTTTTAGACTTTAATTATAACACATTTTTCAATAATGTTTGTTAATTCTTTGAAATGTTCATGTAATTTTGCTCAATTAAATCAATTTTCAAAACAGCTTAAAATACTTGCTGTTATTTAAATCCTGTTACTTTAAATATCTTTATTACATTTATGTAATACATTTTAGTAATCTTCTACATTTTTTTATACAAATTGTACAAAGTTTTAATTTACCATCATGTAACATGGATTATATTTTACACAATTAGATATTTGATTAACTGTATACTTTAATGAAGTTAATTATAAGTTACGACTATAAATACATATTTTCAATATTCTATGTTCAAAATAATCTCTGGACCAATTCCACTGAATTTGGAGTACAGATGAAGAACTCACGATATTAGATCCAAAGTGATCTACAAACGATTAAAATGACAAAGTTTAGTTGTCCATCAAATTATAAAATTAGCCTTTTTGGAGACCTCCATGATGATTATCAAAATTCTTGTTGTGCCCATGAACCACGAGTCTTTTTTCCAAAAAAATTAACATTTTCGATCTGTATAAAAAGCTTATTGTTGCAACGTTACCTATCAAATTTAAACTGTTTAAACTTTTTACCTTAAGGGCCAATTGGGCTCTAATTAACTTGAGCTACCTCGATCCAACAAGCACTTGTGTGCAAAAGAAGAGACAAATCCATCAATGCATATAGAAGGAAAAACAGGCTTTCGATGTATTAAATTCGTTATTCTAATGAGACTGGCGCACACGCTAAAGTCAACCTATCTAAAGCTCTCATTATATAGGTGGCCTCATGCAAACTTTCAGAAAAATTGTTATAGCGGTATTGGTGGTATGAAGGTTTCTTACCTTTGACCTTAATATGTATGGAATAAGTTGTGTCATGTTCAGCAAAAAAGTTATTTGAAGTCTCCATGAGAAATGTGTTGAATTGACACCTGATTTCGATAGGACGTCCATTAATTCTTTTATTGATCTTGGCCTTTGACTCAGTAGATGTCATACAAACAGTAGGTTATAACGAATGGTTATAATACGTAGCACCGAATAATAAGTGTTTGAAGTGAGTTATATCTCCAAAATCCTGTATAATACAAATAATGCAAACACGTTCGTTGCGTGGAGGCCGAATTTAATAAATTACACTATCGTATACTAATTATTAACAGAGTTAGGCTCCGTTAGGGACCATCTGAAGGAGAAGCTGAATATAAGTCAAACACAAGTACTCGAAAATAAAATTTGTTTATTTAGAGAAAATAAGCTTAATTTAGGAGTAAAACGCAAAATTTCTCGATCAATAGAAAAAATATAATGTTAAATGAAATAATATTTTAAATCAAATCTTGGGAATGTTACCATGATAAAGATAATCCAACAAGAAAACACGTTAAAATGAAAGGAAATCAAACTGCAACAATTCATTACTACCGAAAACAATTACGCAGAGTAGTAATACGTTACCATATACATAAAATATTAGCTCCACAGTTCGATCTCAAAGCGTGAAAGGCGTACGAAACCGAGAGCTCAAGGTAAGCGTAAAGATATAAGTCTTAAATTAAATACTACACGACTAGGTGCGCAACTCACTTCCTAACCAATTTAAAATCAAGACAAAAAAAAAGAAAATCGTGGTACAAGAGTTTTACCTTTAAAAGTAACGCATAGTAAGGAAACAATAGTGACCATTTGCTTTGGTAGAAGTATCTTGTCTCAATACAAGGTGCATCGTGGGTAGGTTAGGAAACGTTTAACAGGTATAGCCGATGAGGTAATTCTAATTTTATTCTGTGCCATCGGTAGATCTATACTATCACCTCTAATGGCCGAGATGCTCGGATGGTAAAGGAAGGTTACCATTTGCTTTGGTAGAAGTAATATTGTCAATACAAGGAATATCGTGGATAGGGTTAGGAAACCCACGGGGAGTACTATAGCCCAGACGCGGATGTCGCTGGCTTGTCTCGACGAAGCGCATGCCGACGACAATCGAGACGCCACCTTTAACTTGAGTAAACGTTATACCCGTTATGCATTATAATATTTAGTTGTTTTGTAAAATGAATTATGATTTCTCGTTATAATAAATAAACTGTTTTATATGTACCAGTTTTGTACGAAATTCTAGAAAGATATAATTGTTCTTCTTTTAGGTAATAACACTAATGGTAATATATTTTGCCAATTAACATAAATTAATAAATGTCATTTACTTCGTCCTTCATGAAATAATATTCACATACGATAAATATAAAGCCCGGAAGTTTCTATAGTTCAATTTTTCAAGTTACACACTATAATACCTTTCTGTTTTAAGAGGTGCCATAAAAATAAAATTTTAACTTTTGCTCGCAGCTTTACTGCGCCGTAGTGGGTGTGAGACCTTATATACAGTTTTACAATACAATTAAACTAAATGAGGTATTTATTCAAAGCAAAAATAAGAAGTATAATATAAGGCTAATAGAATAAAAAAAATTGAAACTTAAATAAATTATGCAAATTATATAAACTAAAAAGATCAATTCTAAAAATATCTGGTGTGGAACACCACACAACCTTTCAACTTACAAAATGGAAATTAAAACAAACGAAATCATTTTAATAAAATTTTTTAAGATAACTATGCAACATCTTTTATAAGAAGCTCATTAAAAAAATAGGCAATATTGTAAACGCAAAAACAATGATATATATCAAACAGACGTTTAAAACTTCAATAATTTTAATTTAAATTTTTTAGGATAACTGCAAAACCTCCTTTTTATAGCTACGTTCATAACGAAAACAGGCCACATTGTAATAACAAAAACAATAATCTGTGTCAGAATGAGTTTAAACATTCATGTCAGATAGAGATTCATAGACATCTTAACGTAAAAAAAATTTCCAAAGCCTCCCGTTTCTATAAAAATATCAATAATACAGCTTCAGTATTTTCAATCATATTTATTTAATTTTTACATTTAAATTAGAAAACTTTGTAAAGAAAATTTATGTAAAATTTAACTTTCTTTAAAAAATACGTCTACACTTTTTCTTATAACATTAATCGTTATTCAGATAATGAAAAAATTGAACTAACACTAAACAACGCGTCATATCAAAAAACTGCATAGAACATAATTAATCGAAATGTTTAAGGTCTATATCCAGGTACTTTTATATATTTTAAATATGCAGCTGTTTTAGAAATATTTGATAAAAACCAATAACTACCCCAATAACCCCCCCCCCCCCACACACACACACACACACACACACAAGCACACGCACACGTGTAATATAAATTTATATTCAAAAGAATTAAATTTTATGGTTATTTAAACAGGAAAATTAAGATTTTCTTAAAATAACGGAAATCTAAATTTGATTATAAAAATAAAGAACATGAACAGGAAATAAAATATGATTTTGGATGAATCTCAAATATGTTTTGTGTCGTATTTTGTATATGTGTGTATAATTGCTCTTGTAAAAAGAGAGCTTGTCAGAAAACTTGAGGCTTTCGCCTAAGCATCGAGGGTTGGAGCCGTGCGGTTTTCACCGAGAGCTCGCAAAGGACGGGATCTGCTGTTTCCTAGTTGACCAGCGCTTGCAGGGAACGAACGAACCCATACGGTTCGAGAACCTGCAAGTTCAAATCTAGATCGTAACCTTGGAAGCGGCGTGTAATTTGTTTGTGAGTGTCATCTACAAGCTTTTGACACATGGAGACGGGTGAACGTGTACTGGTGGTGTATTTGAATGTTAGATTCAGGTATTCTGGTATTTCAATTGGCGGCAAAAGGAGGTGCAGGCTGGTTTGGTCTCGATACCAAATCATAGGGATGGGGTCGAGTGGAAGGAGAATATTTCCCAAAATTGGATTATAAGGAGAAGGAGCGATTGATACGCAATTCACGGAATTTAGGCATGAACAAATACAATTGCGGAGATTGATAGGATATAATTAAGTGAAGTTAATTAGGATGTTTGGGATAAGGATCTAGATCATTACAGCTGTATACTTTAAAGATATAAAAATACAACAATATATACCTTAAACCATATCGATTAATTATGTTCTATGGAATTTTTGGAAAAATTAAGACATAACGTTCTGTCTTTTCTTAATTACGAGATACCAAAACCTAATTAATCAAAGATTTTCTTGTATGTTGAAGTTATTTGGAAGCTTATATATCTCAAACATAATGATGGGTGTGTTTTGATAAAATTTCTATATTATCAACTTAAATGATACGATTTCAATTATTTAAAGCACGCTCAGCTACCGCAGACTTCTTTGGTTGACCTGTACAAAATCTAATATGTCCTTTACAGGTAGATCAAGGCTACGTTCCGATGTATACTTTTGTACAAGAATAAGACAGATTATACACTCAAGAAGCTAGTAGTGGATTTAAAGATTAAAGGTTTAATTACACTATTAATTTCATTAACATTAGCCTGTAGTGATATTTCTAAATTATCAAATTCATGTTCCAAAGATTTAGGATGACAAATCTGCTTAGCCCCATCCACTACAGCTTTAATTAGATAAAAAAATTAATAATACTAATAATAAATAATTTTGGTCATAGCTAACGTTAATGATAATATGGAAAAAAATATTATATTTGCACGGTATTAAAACTGTTCTCGAACCTACAAGAACATTTAACATCAAATAATGATGAATAAATTGTCTTGTTCTTGTGGATTAGTAGAAGTTGGAACCACAAAACGTAGGTTGGATACTAGGCGTAGAGAACATATGACGTTTTGTAAATTGGGTCAACCACAAAAGTCTGCGGTGGCTGAACATGGCATTCCATTTGATAAGATCAAAATTTTTTCAAGGTCAACCCATTATTAAATCCGTTTACAACAAGAAGGTCTTAACACATAAACGTCCTAATTATTTCAACAGACAAGAAGAAATTCTCTAATTAAATAGATTTTGGCATGTTTTAATTAAAAAGGTACAATGGTACGTATTAATTTTAATTTTAGCTTTTTGTATGTCACGGTTTTTTTGCAGTGCTTTTCCTAGATCTTGAAGTAAATGATTTACCAATTAACTGTTTAGTCATCATAGCACTACAATGATCTAACTTAGAACTAAAATAAAATTAAATGTATACATTCTGTTTTCATTGTATCATAACAATTGTAGTCTTTAAGTAGTAATGGGAAATGATTTCTTTATTAGATTTGTAATAGTTTTACTAGATTCTTAGTTGCTATGTGTCCTTTTTAGTTGTGAATACTTTGCCCTTTTTTTTAGCAATTATTGACATTATAATATGAATAAATTAGTTACATTTGTTTTTCGATTGTGACTTTTCACTTTTAGCATTCGTCCGTTAGAAGGTTTCTGATTTGGAATTATTAAGCCAACTTGCAATAAAAAAAATATAAAGAACAATGGAGCATCATATTTTATCCCACGGTACCGCTGGGTATATAAAACAATGATAAATACGTATTTGTAACAGTAGTATAAAAATTCAGAACGTGCCGGACGTGATTCAAAAAACAAAAAATTTACAGCTTAAGATCGAAGTAAGCGGTCAGTTCCTACTTCATGTTATATAACTACTATAAAACCCCTTTCTATAACAATACACAAACATAACGATTGTCATAAGAATTTGTTTTATTAGTTGTAATGATAAAAATAAATAACTAGACCAAATTTGTAAAAAAGAAGTACATAAATATCAAATTAAATAAAGAAATAATTAACTCTTGCTGATGACTGTGCTAGGACTAAATGGCGAGTCGGTACGTGGAATGTTAGAGGTATGCATGGTAAAGAGTTTGAGATTGTGAATGTAATGTACGAAAGGCAGCTTTATATTCTGTGTGTTGTATCGGAGATAACGTGCAAAGGAAATGATGATGTGAAGATAGAGAATGCCAGCCTAGCACTATGGTCAGGAGTTAAGACGGAAGTGTGGGTTAGAATGAAAGTGGAGTGATGATATTGGGAGATATGAACGGATGGGTGGCTGTACAGAGAGAACATACTGAACGTGTTCTAGGAACGTTTAGAGACCAAAGAGTCAATGAGAATAGTAAACGATTGGTGCACATATGTGTGGACAAAAGCCTGTCTGTATCTAATACGTGGTTTAAACATAAAATGTGCTATATATATATATATATATATATATATATATATATATATATATATATATATATATATATATATATATATATATATATATGGCAAAGAGGTGCATCTAACAGTATTATTAAGTTGATAGTATATGATGAACGACTTAGAAACCTGGCGAGAGACACAAAAGTAATGAGAGGATCGGACCACTTTTTGGTTGTATCGAGAGTGTGTTTAGGGCAAAAGTGGGTTTGGAGAAAAAAAGCGAACGTAGTGCGAACGTCCAGAATTAGGGTAGACAAACTAGTAAATAATGGTACGAAAATGAAATCCGCAGATGCTGTGAATAAAGAGTCGAATGTGAATGAAACAGTGTGGAAAGATCAACTAAAAGACACTGACGTTGAAAGTGCATGGATAAGCTTGAACAACTGTGTTGTCAATTGTCCCGTGCAGATATGTGGAAGAGCAACTGTAGGTAGACAGAAAAATATGCTTGCTGGAATGAATCGGTAAAAAAAGCAGTATGTAAGAAAAAAGATGCGTACATGGCAATGCTTGCTGCAAAAAATGAGACTGAGAAAAAACGATTGTATGAGGTGTACAGATTAAGAAACAAAGAAGCGAAGGAGGCAGTAAGAATAAGTAAAGAGAAAGTGATGATTGCGGAAGGAGAGAAAATACAGAGTGATTTTGAGGGAAACAAAAAACTCTTCTGGAAATGGGTCAAAAATACAAAACGTGGCCCAAAACAGAACGCTGCAGGAGTGATGAATACGAGCAATGGTATAGTATGGGACGATTGTAAAGTGAGGAAATGCTGGCAAGAACATTTCGGAAAGCTATACTGTAGTGTGGAAAATAAGAATGCAGGGTTAAATAAGGAGAATGTAGAAGGAATGGTGACTGAAACTGAGGATATTGTGATAAATGAGGTAGAAAAACGGTAGGAAGGTTGAAAAACGGTAAAGGAGCAGGCGTAGATGAAATCACTGGTGAAATGCTAAAGTATGGGGGTGCAAATCTTATACCAAGATTGTGTGAATTATTCAATGTATGCCTTAAGTGTGGAAATGTGCCGAGGGATTAAAAGAGCGCGATCATTGTACCACTGTATAAGGGATGGGGGAACAATAGTGATTGCAAGGACTACAGAGGAATAAGTTTGCCCAGTGTACCTGATAAAGTATTTGGAAGAATGCTGACTGATAGAGTACGAGAAACTACACAAACTAAGAATTGGGATGTGCAGGATGGCTTCATGCCAGGAAGAGGATGTGTTGCTCAGATGGTTGATCTCCAGCAGGTGATCGAACAGTGTTTAAGTGTAAAAACGAAGCTGTACTGTGCGTTTGTAGATCTGGAGAAAGCATACGACAGATTGAATAAGGAGAAGCCGTGGGAAATATTAAATGAACATGGCGTAAGCAAAGGTCTAATAAACGGACTAAGAGCAGTATACAACGGTAGCCGGGCATGCGCTAGGGTGAGAGGAGGTGTGAGTGAATACTTTAATATTGAGCAAGGAGTGCGACAAGGTTGTGTAATGTCACCGTGGTTGTTCAATGTATACATGGATAAATGTGTTAGGCAAGCATGTACCGGTACAAATGGAATGGTTGGTGACGTAAATGTACGAGTTTTGATGTACGCAGATAATACAGACTTATTGACAGTGCGGATCAGTTACATACTGCTATGGGGTAGTTTGATACAATCTATGACAGCATGGACCTAAAGGTAAACGTGAACTAAAGTAAGATTGTGGAGTTCAATCGGGAAGATGGAAACGAGAGTAGTTTATTTACCCTGCAAGATGGAATTGTGGAACAAGTGGACGATTTGGTATATCTGGGTAGAATATTTAATGCAGATGGTATAATGGATAGCGAGATTGGAGGAAGGGTCAATGCTGGAAGGGAAGTGATTGGAAGTATGTGGACGATAATGAGAAACGAAAGCATGAGCCCAGCTGCGAAACGAGCAATCTATAGTGGCGTGTTTGTCCCGTCAGTACTGTATGAAAGTGAGACATAGGTATGTCAAAAAAGCACGAAAGAAAAATAAATGCCGTGGGTACGAGATTCCCGAGAAGCGCATGTGGTAAAACGAGAAGGCATAAGATAAAGAATGAGTGTTTAATGACGATGATGGATAGACATTTCGTTGGTATTGGTCAAGTTGAGAGAATGAACAACGCAAGATTAACGAGGAAAATATATGTGGGTGAGGTTAAAGGAAAGGCCGTGCCTGGTAGGCCGCGTAAAACTTGACTGAATGTAGTGGAATGTATGATAAAAGAAAGATAGAAAAGGAGTTTTAAAAATAAAAGGACATGCCAGAGACAATGCATGAATATTGCGGAAACTAGGGAGGTATGCATAGATAGTAAAGGATGGAGAAAGATTGTGAATGAAAATAAATAAGAGGCAGGGATTGTTTTACCTACCCCGCAAGAGAATGCCGTGAAGGCTATGCTATGTTGTGTTTCCTAATCATATTTGTTGATTAAAGTTTTAGCTAATCTTTGTTTTGATACCTTAATCAAATTTGTTAAATCAGTGACTACTACTGACGACGATAGCTATGCTTGTTATCCAAATGTACAGATTTTGCATAATTTATATTAAAAAGCGGCGCATTTGTAATTATAAGTTCAAATCGTGAAAATTTGCATTTTCCCAATTATTGTATATTTTGGTACATTTATATTTATGAAATATCCAGCTGTTTGAGAAATATTTGATAAAAACCAAATAATGCACTAAAGTAGACCGTCTCCCCCCAAGCCGGGTTTCTCCAAAAATCTAATTAGCTCGAAAAGAAATGAAAACAAGCTTGAATACTATATTTCAACAACGTACATTTATCGTTTTGGATTATCATGACGAAACGTTGTAAAACATCGTTAATGCTAATAAGTGGAAGTAATTATTAAAAAAAAAAACCAGATTGTGGATTAGTTGGGAAACTACACATCCTCTACAATGTACTAGATAATACGTAATATTCACGCTGAATGTGAACTTAGAAAAGCTTATATTGATAATGGATGAAGACAGTAATATCTCTCTAGGTTTCAAAAAAAAAAAATTTACCACGACGTTTAATTATCTGATTGTTGATAACTTCACTGTGTATGATGAGATGTATAATGTGTCATGTATCTTTATTATAGTATACATAATAAAAAAAATTACAAAGGATACTATGTCATCTTTGAAGATAAAAAGACCGATACTGTAGAAACTCGAGATTGATTTTGTTTCCGCTATAGTTCATAACAACGAGAATCCAAATAATGTATACGAATCAGTTACAAATTCGGGAACGCTAAAAAATCATTGAAAACAGTAAAAATGAATACGCCAAACCGTAAACTGCGTGCAGCAATAGTAATAGTAATCTTTTAAAAAACCTATCAACATTTTAACTTTTTTGACAAGGTGTGAGAGGTATTAACAAATGTATTTTTTCAAAATTTGTAAGAATTACTTCTAAAAATAACTACTATTATTTATACAGGTATCAACCTAAACTTTTCTAAAAATAAAACCAGAAAATGTAAAATTATTACATTCTACTACAAGTTTGAATATAAATTAATATTGAAAGACTACTTAATAATTAAAGAAACAAATAAAATCCAAATGCATAGGAAGACCTTCGTTTACCTTTTTTGAATAGAGTTTGATTTATAGCACCAAGACACGTTGTATTCATGCCCAAATAAAATAAACATATGTTGGTTCGCATTAATTATATGCATAATGCAAATATGACATCGAAAGATGAACATGAAAAGAGCTAACAAAAAGATTCACATTTATATTTCGTGTTGGGAGATATTTATGAAGATTAATTGCCATTCTTATTAAAAGCCTGACTCAAATAGTATGAATAATTAAAGTTTCATAGAAATGATAATGCACAATTTTTTTCATGCCAAAAAACTCATATGCATAACACAAGCTAAGTATTTATGAACGTTGAAAAACGTGGTTTTGCTAAATTCAACCTTTGGCAATACCTCCTTTAGATATACTGACAAGAATTTGTTCATTTAAATCATATTTGGAAAATTGTAACATTTCTATAATTATATCCAATGTCATGTTAATTATTATATTTACCATTTCATTATTTTACTTTAGATATGATACCAACTTTGCATCGGAAGCTTACATTTTGCTCTCGCTATAAACATAGAAATATAATTGGCTCAATTTATTTGTTTTAACCGTTATTAGACTGTGGATTTGAATTATTATGAGAATCTGCTGAGAGACATTCTGAATGTAAATGCGAAGAATTTTACGCAATTTGTTTGATTTCATAAATAATATCAAATTGGATACTTTTGAATTACTTAAACACGTAGAAAAATTTAATGGGCGATTCCTTTACCAATTTTCAGACAAAAAGTTCGTCTATCGTTCGTATATCATCTGGTTTCATTATTACAGCAAAAACTTCTTGCTTTATAACGTAATGATTTCAAAAACTTGCAGTTTCTTAATTCTAATTAAGCTTAGGTATGTGACTCTGCTAATCTTTTAGGTTCTTCTGGGTTTTCTGGATTTCCCCTTTACTGCTTTACGTATTTATACAGTGCGTTCGTAAAGTAGCGGATAAATTTAATTAAAATGGGAGTTTAGGAAGAAAACGCCCGGACTCGTCGATTTTTATTTTCAATTTATAATTTTTTACGGCGTGTGTCAAGAAAAAGATATGACGTCATCGACGTTTTTTTTTAAATCTCAACCCCATTTTTGGACATGTTCGGGATATGAGAAAATCTGGTCGAAAGTCGATAAGTGAAGAAGATCAGTTCAACATTGTGTTAGCAGTGCAAGATAATTCTAATACCACCATCACGGACACGGATAATAATATTAGTGTGGCGCTATCTACTGTACATAAAGTGTTGAAAAGAGAGAAGTTCCATCCCTACAAGATATGCTTACTTCACGAGCTGTTATCTTATGGTAACGCCAATTATGTAAAAAGAATATTTTATTCCGTTATTGGGCAACCGACAATCCTCAGTGGTTCACGGAATATCACACCCAAAACCTTCAAAAATTGAACGTTTGGTGCGGCATAGTTGACGTAAGAGCTATAGGTCCTTACTTCTTCGAGGATGCTCTCACTGATGCTACGCTTTATCTGTTTGCGCTTATTTGAATAAAGTTTTCCAAATTGTTGGATAGGTATAAATAGGACAATTGAGTGCCAGCCAGATCGCCAGATTCAAATCCTGTAGATTACTTCTTGTGGGGATACTTAAAGAGTAAAGCATACGGGACGCGACCGACCATTTTAAAAGATTTAAAACCACGAATTCGCCCAGAAATTAGAAACATTGCCGTAGATGTCATCGACAACGTTCAAAAATCACTGTTAATCGCCGTGGCTATTGTCAGATTGTTAACAGTGCTCAATTCGAACATTTAATTTAAATTAGTGGAATTATTTTACAACTAAATTAGGCCTAACACGAAAACAATGTCTGTTTCAAAATATATTTTATTAAAAAAATCATTTGAATATTTATTAGAAACATAATCAAACTTTATATTGAAAGAATGGCCGGAGTGAGCTAATTCAAATTTGAAATACCATACAAGGTGTCCCATTTAAAAAATATATGTTTGACCCCGTATAAATGAAACACCCTGTACAACCTAAGATAATTTTAAAATATGCGCCTCAGTTCTTTCTACTACACTTCAAAATTTTGTTCTCCTATTCCATGAAATAAGGGAGGTATCGCCCCCGGACGCGAGATAAATTTAAACCCCGTGTTCATATGAACACACTAGGCGTCAATGAGGTATAAATTTACATTTTAAATGTTTAATTTTAATTGAAAAAAAGACATAAACAAAGGTTTACAAACAAGTTACTCAAAATGGAAAGATCTGAAACATTCTATACACAGTTTTTTTACAATCTAATCCAGTACATCTACGCCGGTTGCCAGGCTCAACGAAATGTCGTCCAGTTTAACTTCCTTAGGCACTTTTTTGCCCAAACTGGACTTTGATCCTCGTGGACGACCACGACCCTTGGGGTCATTTTTGTATTTGGTAAGAATGAATTGAATAATTCGTATTTGGAATTCGAGTTCCGAGATTTTCCTTCCAGCTTTACTCTTCAGCAACCAGGCATTATGTACAGAGCCATCTAATAGTTACTTAGATATAGATCACCACCATTTTTTCCACGAATAGAAACTCTGTAATACGCGACGTTTTAGTCCATCCTACAAGTACCATCTATGTATTTATTGTATTGTTCAACAAGAACTGGACGAACAACATGGATTCTATATTTTTGCTGTTGAAAATAACGGATACAAAATGTCAACGGTTTAACAGCATAAGCTGTAGATGCTGCCGCAACAACTGAATTGTCCATCCACTTCAACACAATAATTCCTTTTTTACGTTCTAATTGTGAAGTATTCTCTCCGCGATTTCCTTAATTTCCTTGTTACTTTTTATATTGCAGGGTTTGGGAATCCTGTTTTCGTGTATAGTTCCCGTGCGGTAATAGCCCCTATTACGTAGTTCTTGTAGTAGTGTCATATTTGTGAAAATATTATCGAAATATATGTATATTTGAAGTTTTTTTTTTACCTCATATGGAAACATATGTAGCATCTGAATCAAAGGAGCCGAACATTTTCCGAATTTTTATTCATGTACGTTGACACCGTTTGGGGTTTTACCTTGGTAGATATCAAAGTTGATAAGGTAACCGTTGAGGGTATTCAGGCACTAAGCTTTATACTCAAGCCGTAACGGCTTATTTCGAATACATTGCTTGCGCCCGTATATAAACTCATCAAAGCTGATATGGTGTTCTGGGTGTTAAAGTTCTAAGACTCGATTTTGTAACATAACCATAAGTGGTTGCAGTTTCCACATTTTGTCGTTATCTGATGGAGAGGAGTTGTCCGCACAATGTGGAGCCACTTCTATTACAGCAAACATTCATTATAAAATAAAATACTTATCTTTTTTGGGATTTTTTAATGGTGTACTTTAAATTATACAATCTAAACGTTTCGATAACACTTACAGTTATCTTCGTCAGTAGTAATGTTTGTTAAAATTGTTAAAGATGTAGTAAACAATTTTGTCAAATTTGAAAAATTAAAACATAAACATAAGCCTGCTATTAGTATAACAGTTTGAAACATAAAGCCAACTATAAAATTTTTAGTAAAAATTATGTTTCCCAAACTGTTATACTAATAACTTATATTTAATTTCAAATTAATTTACAATTAATCAATATACTGAAAAAGTATCAAATTAATTTAAATACTAAAATAATTTATATGATTAATGGTGAAAGTTTAGATTTTCATATAAACATTCATTAGTCTATACACAAGGAGATGGCGCCACAAACAAATTCAAATTTTCGGGCAGGCGACTAAGACCCAAAAGCAAATTCCGAAGTCCTGTACATGACTTACAAGTTAGAATTAGGACCCCTTATTGGATATTCCCCGCCATATCCAAGCAAAACGCAGAGCTCCTAATAAAATTCTTGTTTCGTTGTACATGAGATTAATTTGATATCTGACGATTTGAATGACCTCGAAATTTAATTGTGACTCATGATTAAAACAAAACTACTGTGATACATTATGTCTCATAATTAAGTTGATAGAGCAGATGCATGCGTCTTATAGTTAGTGTTAGAGTCCCTTATTTAAAATTTTTCGCCATAACCATTGCAGGAACCTGTATGTACTTTTAAACTATTCCGCTAGGTGGAGCCACCACTATTATAGAAAACATTCATTAGTACACCATTAGATGGCACCACAAGTAAATAAAAATTTTGTATTTTCCGCCAAGGGGGCCACGACAAAGGGTGACGGCTCAGGGCAAATGGCGACGGCCCATGAGCAAGTTCCAAAGACCTATGCCAAAATGGCCTTATGCGACTTAAATACAAATTCAGATTTCTCGCCAAGAGGAGGCTATACCCGTCTTAAAAGTTGGCAATAGGGCCCTCTTATTAGAATACAATTCAAATTTCCCGCCATAGTCCTCCGAGACCTAACCACAAATTCAAAATTTCCGCCAAGGGGGCCACGACAAGGAGACTAAGGCCCGAGAGCAAATTGCAAAACCCTTACCTATCTTACAAGTTAGCATTAGGGCCCTTTATTAGAATACAAATTTAAATTTCCGGCCAAGGGGGTTACGACAATGGCCGAACGCCAACGAAAAAATCCCGAAGGCCTATGCCGAAAGGGCATTAATCGACAAGATGACCGACAAGCTAGCCGACAAGATATCCGACAAGATGGCCGACAAAATGACCGATCACACGTACAACCAAACAGGTAAACGGATGCGTGCGTCCTAGTCTTAAGGGACTTATCTAGTCTTAATCCCCTTAATTCGGTCAAAATGACCGCTATATCACACCCTAAGGGCATCCAACACCTTACTAGGGGTTAGAACTCCCAAAAGGCTCTTAATATTACCAAAAGGGCTTACATTTGGGGTTAAAATTACGCCAAGGGGTCGAGAAGAACCCCCAAAAAGAAGCCGACCGCACCCCTAGCGCCACCTCAGACCCGCACCACTAAAACGTCACGTCCCTATAATGCTCCCCTTCTACTTATAAGTACCGTTGCCGTAATATATCAGTACAATAGTATTAAGCGAGGTATAAGGGCTTGAAAAAAGTGTAGAAATATCGCAACACACAACACACAACACACAACACACAACACACAACACACAACACAACACACAACACAACACACACACACACACACAACACACAACACACAACACACAACACACACACACACAACACACAACACACAACACACACACACAACACACACAACACACTACACACAACAACATACAATTCACACAACGGGACACAAAGCAAGCCACAACACACAATCATCACAACACACAACACACAACACATCAAATCACACACAGCACAACACACACAACAAGCACAAATCACAACACACACACAACACTACATAGCACCATAACACAACAACATCAATCACACTAACGGTACATCAAGCACACACTAATCACACAAATCACACACAACACAACACACAACAGGCATCAACACACAACACACAACGGACCAACACAAACACACAACACTAACACATACACACACACAACACACAACATTACACAACATACAACACACACAGCAACACACAACACACACACACACAACACACAACACACAACAACACACACAAAACAATCAATCCCCAAAAGCACTAAAACTCAAAGACACAGTAAATACATCAAATCAACACCAAAAACAAAACCACACAACCCAACACACAACACACAACAAACAAACACCACACTACAATACACATGCACACAATAAACAAAATAACAAATCACACAAGCAACACACAAACATCACAACACAAAACACACAACACACAACAAACACAACAACAACACACACACAAAACAACACAAACACAACACAACACACAACACACAACAACAACACACAACACAAACACACAACACACAACACAAACAACACACAACACACAACACACAACACACAACACACAAAACACAAACACAAAACACAAAACACAACACATAACACAACACAAACACCAAAAACACACACAACACACACACAACACACAAACACACAAACCACAACTACACAAACACACAAACAACAAACAAACAACAACACAAACACAAAAAACACACAACACAACACACAACACACAACAAACACACAACAACACACAACACACAACACACAACACACACACACACAACACACAACACAACAAACACACACACACACAACACAACACACAACACACAACAACACACACACACACACACACACACAACACACACACACACACACACACAACACACACACACAACACACACACACACAACACAACACACAACACACAACACACACAACACACAACACAACACAACACACAACACAACACACAACAACACAACACACAACACACAAACACACAACACAAACACACAAACACAAACACAAACACACAACACACAACACACACACACACACACACACAACAACACACAACAACACAACACAAAAAACACACAACACACAACACACACACAACACAAACAACACACAAACACACAACACACAACACAAACACACACACACACACACACAACACAACACACACAACACACAACACACAAACACACAACACACAACAACACACACAAACACACACACAACACACAACACACAACACACACACACAAACACAACACACACAACACACAACACAAACACAACACACAAACAACAACACAACAAACACACAACACACAACACACAAACACACACACACAACACAACACACAACACACAACACACAACACACAACACACAAACACACACACACAAACACAACACAACACAACAAACACAAACACACAACACACAACACACAAACACAACACAAACACACAACACACAAACACACAACACAACAACAACAACACAACACACAACACACAAAACACACAACACACAACACAACAAACACAAAACACAAAACACACAACAACAACAAAACACAACACACAACACACAACACAACACACAACACACAACACACAACACACAACACACAACACACAACAACACACACAACACACACACAACACAAACACACAACACACACACAACACACAACACACAACACACAACACACAACAACACAACACACAACACACAACACACAACACACACACACACAACACACACACACACAACACACAACACAAACAACAACACAACAAACACACACAAACACACAACACACACACACACACACACAACACAACACACACACAACACACACACAACACAAACACACAACACACACACACACACACACACACACAACACACAACACACACACACAACACACACACACAACACACAAACACACAACACACACACACAACACACAACACACAAAACACACAACACACAACACACAAACACACAACACACACACACACACAACACACAACACACACAACACACAACACACAACACACAACACACACACACACACAACACACAACACAACAACACACAACACACAACACAACACAAACACTAACAAACACAACACAACACACAACACAACTCATTTATTCCTTAAGAACAGACCTGTTAACAAACAAAATAGAATAGTAATTAATGACAATTCCTCAACAACATAAATTTATTTCCCCTAAATTCCCAACAAAACCAACGTATAGTTATATAAATATATGAATGATAAATGGAATAAGTTATGCACAGTACATATATTATCCCCAAAACCACAGAAATATAAGTTAAAATTAGCTTGGCGAGGGCAAGTCGTGAGCTTGTACTTACGCCCACTGTAATTTATAATTGATCTTTATAATACCAAAACAATATAACCCCTTCCGTCCGACGCCATGATCTTACGCACCTTATCCTGAAAAGGCCAATTTAATAATCCTATTAAATCAGTTATTTACAAGAAAGGAAAATTAATTAAATGATTCAGCTTGCCTTTCGTTTAGAAACTGAATACAAGCCTAAATACGATTGGAAAAGTTTGTTCAGTCCACTTTATGTATCTCGAATAAAAAGAATATTAATGATTAAGCAATTTAAATTAGGAAAAGGAATTGGTCCGAACAACCTTATCCATAAACTATCGCGTATATTGTATATGTCAGTTACCGAATAGCATTTAATGAACTTATCGTTAACAGTGACAAGATTTAATATCACGCTACATAAAAACTAAACAAGTTACATGTGATATAAACATAGAAGTTGCAGCACAGCTACTGCGTACGACCACATAACCAGGAGTACACAAATAATTATCCCCAAATTAGAGGTTATACATGAGTGCAAAATGTTGACTGTTCAGTTTACGTAGAATCTTAAATAAGGGATAATTAACATATAGCAGTTCTACATGAGAGAAGTTATGTTGAAAATTAGCTGAAGTCAGGTATCAAACTATCACCGAACTTATATTACAGGAATTATGTTTAACCAATACTCGTTGACAGAATTAATATAGATGTATTTAATTTCGTTGTAGGCAATCGTAACTTGCTGAAGGCAATTTAGGTACGAGTTGCATTCTTGGGTAAAGGTTTGTCAAATACTTGCCAACAGAATTAAGGTAAATGTGCTTAATTTCATTGTAGACAATCGTAATCTGCTGAAGATATACATGCGATAAAGGAGAGAGCTGACCTGTGTTTACGTAGACTTATGTGCTATTCAAGGTAGCCAGGATTTCACCAGCTCCAATACAAATGTAACTTCAACGATCACGCAAACCCAAGTACGTGAACCACAGCTGGCTGCAGTACTCTAGCAGCACAATCCAAATAATAAGCTAAAGAGATATAGAACGGATAATCTTGTTGCATCAATAAAGACAAAAACAGACGTAAACATGAACTTGATGTAAATATGGAAACTTAAGTGTATGGTAACGTAATTGTATGTTAACGTAATGGTATGGAACCCTAATTGCTAAAACGAATATAAAGCATTACAATGGCGTTTATTCAGTGATAACATGTTACCTCTAAGGTTGTATGCAAGCGTTAGTGTAAATGTTTTAATCAATTTGTTAACTCTATTTCTTTGAAGAAGTATTGTGAAATTCTTTTGTGTTTGAAACCTGAAAGAGGAATTCTAAATACAACGAGGTTTACAAGATCTGATACGGCTTACCTAAATGTGTGAATGGAGTGAATTACTTTTATTACATCCGCCTTTAACAGCGATTATATCACTTCTATAAAACAAAGCGATACTATATTGTGAAAATTTTCCAAAAAAAATTATGCTTAACATCTACGAAATAGAAACAAAAAAATTGTCTAGAAATTCCCAGACATTCCACAACATGGTGGCTTTGAAAAGAAAGCCCACGCCTTAAGAAACAATTTTACAACTTGAAAAATATTCTTATCAAATCATTGTTACCACAATAGCCTTTTATCTATCTAGTCAGAATAAACCGTTATTTATACAGTGTATTTCTTTAGAAATAGCAAAATAACAGATCCCTTTTCAGAGATAAGTGTACCAATCACCAGAAATACGTACATCTCAGAGTTGGCGCTATAGGTATTAATTTAAATTAATTTTTAATAGTTAACTAGCGGAACTAAAGACAAGTAAACTTTTGAAATACAAAGGTGAATATGAGAGAGAAATAATTTTCGTGTAATGTAGAAACGTACACGTCAATAAAAGAAAATGATATGTGAAGTAGAAATTAGCTATAGCATAGTAATAATGTTGTAAATCATTTAATCCATCATACTCATTAGTAAATACCGTAAATACAGAAATTTTAAGTCATTATAGTAAAGAAAATAGATACTAGTAAGCTTAAAGCACATTACTAAATGTTCAAATCACAAATACTTATTTAAGGTAGCTTTTAGTAACAGTAACCAGATAAATTGCTACAATCGATCCTATATCGATTTTTGCGCGTTACAGGTTGGAATACTGTATTGTGAAAATCACATATCACAATACACCAACTGTTGCTTGTGCAATGTATCCATACCGGTTGGGGAAATACAGCTCTGTAGAGTACACAAGCCATAATGTGTGACGAGGAATAGATGAAAAGAAAGGGACAACTGTCGATCTAACAGATAAGGAGGGGGTGATGCTACTGCTGATACACTAGAAAACTAACTTATTATTTAAAAATTATTATTAATTTTATTAAATACATAAATAAAAAGTTTACCTCGAGTAGGATTTGAACCTACGACCTGTACTCCTTATAATTTAATATTTGTTTAAATGTTTAGTTACAGTCATTTCTGATCTTAGCCTTGTGTTGCTTTACATAAAATAAACTATCAAACCCTTTACCCTTTTGATTTCTGCTATAACAAAGACGCAAAACCAGAAACGATTGTGGACAAGACAACCGAAAGAAAGTACAGGAAGACACAAACAAACAAACAGGACTCTGAAGACTTAGGGAGTAGTTGCGACTCCCTAATGTAGGTCGGAATGCCGTTTCCAATTTTAAGTTTCCAGACTTCCGATACTTTTAAAACGGAACCACGAACAAATCCTATTATACATATCTACATTAGATTTTTACAAAATACACGGCTAGATGGTGCCATTCCCATACAATCCATTACTTTTAAAATATACCGCTAAATAGAAGTACGATCCGACCCTATTACATAAATATACAATTAGCTTTTTACAAATAATAACTGAATGGTGCCACAAAGAAAGAAGAGGGCCGCTGCAGTGGGGCTAAGACTGTAACAAATTTAAGGGTGCTAACGGTGCGTTATCAGATAGTATGCGGGTCCCATACTATTTAAAATTCCCGCTGATTGTTTGTCTACTGTTGTACTTTTAAAATTAATGAATGTTTTCTGTAATAGAGGTTAGTATATTTTAAAAGCGGATTTAACTGTTATGGCGGGGAATTTGAAATAGTATGCGGCCCACGTACTATCTTCCAAGATACTGTTATGACTCTTAAACTTGTCACAGTCTTAAATAATTGTATATTTCTATAATAGGGTCTGACCGCACTTCCATCTAGCGGTATAGTTCCAACATCATGAACAACACTGGTAAGTAACCGTTTTTGATTTTACCCCTTATTTATTTACTTTAACTATTTACTTATGTAAAATAATATAGAAGCCTGATTTCAAATATATATATATATATATATATATATATATATATGACTCCTATTTGTAGTACATATTTTATTTGATGTTGTTCACACAAAATGCTGTTAAAAATTTTAATATACTATTATCCTTGTAGGTTGACGTAATAAACCAACTCTACAATAGCGTCAACTGTTATTCTATAGACTCAATTTTAGGTCATTTGTTTAGTTAACTGGATAAAGCATGAGTGTTACGCTATTTTATTGTCAATAACATTATGTGACGCATTTGTGGATTTATGCTTTACAGTTATTGATTTGCGTATAATAAATTATTAAAACCTTATAACTTTTTATTAGCTGTATATCAATTACAGGAAATACCTATGAGACCCCAGTTTCGGAATGATATTTCTAATTTTACCGCCTTCTGGTACTTTCAAAAGGGACCACGACCAGACCTTACTGCAGTAAGCTGCAATTAGAGTTTTACAAAATACACAACTAGATAGCGCCATTCTTCCACCTTCCATTATTTTTAAAATAGACCGGTAGATGGAAGCACGATCAGCTCCTAGTACAAAGATTTACAATTAGCTTTTTACAAAATACACAACTAGATAGCGCCGTTCTTCCACCTTCCATTATTTTTAAAATATATCGGTAGATGGAAGCACGATCAGAGCCTATTACAGAGATCTACAAATAGCTTTCTACAAAATACACAACTAGATGAAGCGACAAACAAAAGAGGGGGCCACTGCAGTGGGGCTAAGGCTCAGTGACAAGTTTAAGAGTCCTAACGGTATCTTATGAGAATCAAATTCCCCGCCATAACAGTTAGATCTACTTTTTAAATATACTACTAGGTGGGCCACAATCAACCTCTATTACACAAAACATTCATTAGTTTTAAAAATACACCATAATGGTGTCACAAACAATCAGTGGGCCCAACAAGGGGCAAAGACCTGAGAACAAGTTCCGGAGGCCTATAGTTGTCTTATGAGATAGTATACGGGCCCCCTTATTAGAATACTACTTCAAATCCACGCCATAACAGTTAAATCTACTTTTAAAGTATACTAGTAGGTTGAACCATGATCAACCGCTATTACAGAAAATATTCATTAGTTTTAAAAATACATTACTATATGGTATCACAAACAATCAGGGTTCCCGACAAGACCTGAGAACAAGTTCCGGAGACCTATAGTTGTCTTATTTACGAGATACTATGTGACCCTCCCTTTTTAGAACAGTATTTCAAATTTTTGGTTTTCCCGCCATAATAAACAAGGGACCCTACAAGAGGTGAAGACCCTACTAGGGACGAGGACCCGAGGACAAGCTCCGGAGTCGCATAGCTGTCTTACGATATAGTATGCGGACAGCCTTATTAGAATATTATTTCAAATTTCAAGTTTTCCCGCAATAACTATTACTGGGACCTATAACTGCTTATAAAAATATACCGCTCGGTGGAGCTGCGATCAACCTCTATTACCGAAAACTTTCATTAATGATAGAAATACACCAGTAGATGGCTACACAAACACACGACCAAAACCAACCAATCAGAATGCCACGCCTTAGGCCTCCAGTCAATGGCCAAAACAAAAATGGCCGATAAGCTACGCCCACAAAATGGCCCAAAAGATGGCCGCCAAAGTAAAAATGACTGTAAAAACAAAAATGGCCGTCAAAACAAAAATGCCGTTGGCGCATGGCCAATCAGCTGGAAGGAGGCGTAGCCCTACCCTTAGGCCCTTCACAGATCGCTCAGCCTGGGGCTGTATGCACGCTCTCGAAAAATTAGCTGGAGCTGGGCGTGGTCAGGTGGTAGGAAATTATAACAAATAAGCCACCATTTTGCGCTAAGTAATATCCTAATCTATCATAAAACTCTTTTCTAACATTGGCAAGAATGCGAGGCGTTATTTTCGGGCAGTGTTTGCTGATGCGTGCCTTTAAAGCCTGTAAATCTGTAAACCTCTCAGAAGTGAAAATTTTAAATTCTAATGTCCCCAGAGATAATAATCATTTGGGGCAAGATCTCCAGATCTTGGAGGCCAATTAATTGTACAATTTGGTCCGCCTACACAGTTATTACAACAATTATTAATAAAATCTCTAACTTCTCGGCTGTTGTGAGCAGAGCAACCATCTATTTGAAACCAAATTTCTTCTGCTTGGGGAGGTACTTCTGCTAGAGCCGGTAAAATTTGCTGTTCGAACAAATCCAAAAAACCTACCCGCGTTTAGATTTTCCTCATAAAAGAACGGTCCAATAGTACGTTGTCCGAATATTCTTACCCAAACATTAATTTTTTGACGATATATATAACTTTAGGTATTTTTGTTTGCCAAATCCTATAAGTTTGAACGTTTGGTTCATTATTTAACGTAAACGTACAGTCATCCGTAAAACAAATGTTCTTTAAAAATTGCCGGTCTAGATTAGCTTTCTCCAGCACCTCATAACAAAACTCTGCTCTCCTCTCAAAATCCCCCTCAAGCAACTCCTGATGACACTGAAGTTTGTACGAATGGAAATTATTCTTTTTCAAATTTTTTAATGCAATTGTATTATGCATTCCAAACTCGTTCGCAATTTCTCGAGAACTTATACCAGGATTGTCCACAACTGCAGTTGTTAATACATTTGTAGTATTTTCATTTTCTAACACATTTCTTTGAATATTGGCTTAATTTTCGGCGCATTTACACAAAGGAAGTACCGTTACACTATTTTCAAATTTGGTAATAATTCTTCCAATTGTAGTGCGTACTATTGCCGGAATAAAACATTTTTACAATTTCTATTCTTTCTGAAACGGTGTACATTTTTTAAGTCTATTGTTATGATTAATAGACTGACAATTTTTGAAATTAGCGTAAGCCGTAAAATATTTTTAATAGTTTCATCTGATAAAGAATTAAATTCTTTAAAGGAAAGTTCCTGTAGAGTTTTTACCTAAGATAATTAGGGAAGCAGGAATTCGAGAGTTTATGATTTCCCATTGGATTTTCTTTCGTGCGTCCGACCATTCACCACCCGGTATGTACATAAGAAAAATGAAATACACCTACCTAAAGCACAATTCTAACCTTTTTTTCAGTAGATTAATTTTGCTTTATAAGTTGCTACAAAGAAATTGGTGAGTGTATCTAACTCTGCATTATTAAGTGTCGTGTCGGTGTTATAGGCACTCGGTACTTTGGCCATTTGGTGTTTTGGTCATTTAGTGCATTGGTCATTCGGCGCTTTCGTAGGTGTGATCGCCCATCATTAAAATTCGATAGAATTGGTGCATTCTGCGGAATGATCGTTAGTGTTATGGTCACATTCGGTGTAATGGTCCAACGTTGAAACTCGGCCAAATGGGCATAGTCGGCGAAATGGTCGTCGATGTTTTGCTCACGTTTGGTGTATTGGACAATTAAAACGTAGAATCGACATTTTGGGAATTCAGCGGAATGTTCAGGTCTCTCTCTCTCTCATATTCGTTATGCCCAAAAATGGGTATACCCGCTACAAAATGTTAAATGCTACGCGAAAAAGTGCCCAAATTTCAGTACATAAGTTATTCAACACAAAAACATTCAGGTCAAAAGCTCTTTCTGGAAAAAAAGTAGTTTAAGTGGGAAAATCGCGTTACAACCCCGGAAAAAAAAAGCGTTTGCAACAGCACATTTTTTGGTCCTTCATTCTTAAAAAAAAGCGTTAAAAAGAATACATAGTCACCAAAGTAGCAGACGACGTGGAGTCCCAATATAGTGTATGGTTTTGGCTAACCAAATGGCACTAATTGTATTTTTCTTAAAATGTTTAAAGTTTTATATGATTATATCGTTATCATTAAGGACATATCGGTAATATAATCTTTCATTCTATCTAATTTTTTATGATTCTTTATGAACATAAAACGTATATAACGTTTTATGTTCATAAAGAATCATTTTACAAAGATATTACATACCTACGCCTTAATTGCCTATGTAAATTACTCCGGTTTAAATTAGCTATACCCTACAGAACACACGTGATTCATAAACTTTTTGTGAAATTTTCTAAATTTGGTTTAGACAACCAATATTATTATCATGATTCAGAAAGTGCACTCATAATATTTTCTACAATTAGCGGTCGAAAATCATCAATTATTACACACCTTTTTCCTGCTAGTTAACTCATTGTTACGTAGGTAGTGCTTATAAATTACCTTTTTTTAAAATAATCAGTGCTTTACAATAAATTATTCTATCATTATCATTAAGTCCTTACAAGTTTAGAAGTCAATGACATTGATTTTACACATTCTAATCTATTATTGCATAATGCACATATTTGCGGTATCAGTATATTATAATTCACTTCACCTTTAAAATCATGTCATTCTAGATATTATGACCTTTGCGTTAAATATTTACATTCGATAAAGGAAAGAAGATCACGTAAACTCATTGACATCATTTTGTTACTAAAAGTAGTGATTTAGGTTTAATAAAAAATATTAATATTACAACAATATTAATCTTACGCTTTGATGTGAACTCAATATTTATATAATCAAGTTAATCATTATATTTACAATTAACATTGTTTACACAATAATTGGTAATTTTTTGTAACTCTTATCAAAATAATTTATTTTTCGGCACTTTTACATTATTTTTAATTAATTACATGTCACACACCATTCTCGTGTTTTATTAAACGGATTAAATGGAGAATTAGGCTTTGCAAAATAAAATGTATGTCTATGTTATTAATTCCTACAAATATTACTGAAATGCATATACGTCTATGCTAAAATAATCAATCTATTAAAATACTTATCTTTTTTGGGTTTTTCTATGGTGTATTTGTATATTAAAATTATACAATCTAAACGTTTCGGTAACACTTAGTTATCTTCGTCAGTAGTAATATTAGCTATTAAAATTGTTCAAGATGTTGAAACAATTTTGTGAAATTTAAAAATTTTTCAAATCAATAGCTTTAATAGATAATATTACTACTGACAAAGGTAACAGTTAGGCGCGAGCACACTGGAGAAACGCGTTTCATGAAACGTGAAGCTGGAGTTTCATGTAACCGATAGATAAGATTAACACAGTGAATTGCACACTGGGTTTCATGAAACTGTGTTTGGTGCAACTCAAAAATTGGATTTCATCATTATTCAGTTTCACGTTTCAGCTACTTTTGTGCAAATTTTCTAAAAAATAATAAACAATTGAATTGGTTTGTTTATTCATTTTTAAATAGTTTTGTGGTTAGTGAATACAAAATATAAACAAGTGTGGCAGAAGCTGTCGAAAAACATCCGACTATGTATGATTTCAACCTCAAGGAATACAGAAATAGAGAAGCAGTGGCGAGTGCGTGGGAAGCGGTGGCGAAAATCAGGTATGTATTGAATGAATTTTTTTTATTATGTTTTTAGTATGACAAATGAACATTACATCAACTACCTACGCTAAAAAACGTAAGGTATAATCCTAGTGCATTATACAATATATAATTGTTATTTCCATTGACCACCTGCCATTGTGAAGGAATTGCTATGCCGGGAATCAAAAACACTTTGTGAGATATCTCTGATAGCCTTGGCTGTTCTTAAATTTGTGTCCGCATCAATACGCAAAGGTTGATTTTCATGATCGGCTTCAATGCTTGAAAAAGTAATCTTAAGTTTACATGGGACACCTTTTGACCTCCGGTCTCCACTTTTTCTGAACAACCTATTTGCACCTCAAATACACGAAACTTGGATGTCACCATTCCAAACGCGCATTTTACAGTCTTGCGACCTAAGTCAATTGATAGTTGCAAATTCGTTTTTCGTCTGTCACAGTAGCCCTTGGGTAAGGCCGCATGAGGTATGGTTTTAGAGGAAAGGCCTCATCGCCACGCCAACGAAGAAATATGGAAACGGAACTTCATTAGCGTCCAATGGTAAGGGCTGTGGTTGTAGTAACTTCAAACCACCCGTATCCAGCGAGCGACCTAAACGTGATGAACGAAATACACCCCCATCGCTGTTCCTTCCAAGATCTCCCACATCAATGGTTGTAAAACAGCCATCTGCATCAGCACATGCCATGAGTTATACAGAAGTATAACCCCAAAGCTGTTGATAGGGTTGTTCATTGTGCTTCCACATATTCTCATCAGAGACTGGCATGTACAGTTGTTGCAAACATTTCCATAGTGCCTCCGTTGTCTCATACACACACACACACACACACACACACACACACACACACACACACACACACATATATATATATATATATATATATATATATATAAACGTAGAGTGTTGGAAATTGTTTTTTTTTGGCATTTTAGTAAATGGCGACTATTTATTTATTAAATTTTCTGTTCTGTTTCCGTGAAGGAATGTAAAGAGGCATGGAGACACTTGAGAATCGTATTTACGAGAAACATGAAACAACCAACATCTGGTTTAAAGGCCAAAAAGAAATCATGGCCACTGCTAAAAATCATGATGAGAGAAGGGGAACCTCAACAGGAAGATGGAGTGACAAAAAGAGCAAATGAGGCAAATCTACGTACAGAGGAAACTGATGCAATGGGACCTCCCCTTAAGAAGAAAAAGAAGACCGTCCAAACAACTACATCTGATGACATGATAGTAAATTTCATCAGATCTAGAACTATGGACTGAACTAGTAATTCTAGAAAACAATTTCTATTGAGCTTACTTCCATATGTGGAAAAAATGACGACACCCCAATTCAGAACATTTCAGAGGGAGGTTGTTAACCTGATTGACCGTATTAATGCAGCCGCCATCTCCAAGCGCAACCTCTACATTCTCTAGACCCTCATAGTCGATGGAGCCTTCAGAATTGACATTTGATAATGATGTTACTCGATTTCCACATTCTAACGTCTACTGAAATGACAGGAAATGATCAAGATAAACTATATGCTGATCTGTCACCCTATCTACTTACAAAGAAACCCTTCTGATTATTTGTTCATACCTGTACCGATCAAAGATCATATTGTTTCATACTGTTTGTAATAATTAAAAAAATAAATAGAAGTACCTAGTAATAAAGCTGTCTTCACTTACCTCTATGTAATTGTACGTTTTTCCTCGGCTCTCAAAGCTAGCCTCCAGTGACTGCCCTTCTTTGTTATTAGTGTACTAACGAATTAAAATAGATGATCAAAAAGTGGCTTCGACATTCTAAAGAAATCCTTGAATTTGTCAGGATCATCTTTGACGTCATGAGCTAAACGGAAACTGCTGCATTGCCAGTCCCATATCAACCGATGAACCTAATACTTCCGTTTCTTTCTCCTATTTTGCAGCCACCAACACAAAACGACATCCTTCATCGGAATCCATCGCGAACCTGATGGAAAAAAGTTTCCCCTGTGTGATGTTTACATGAAACGCGTTTCATGAAACTGTTTCTCCAGTGTGCACCGCGCCAGTGTTATCGAAACGTTTAGATTGTATAATTTTAATATACAAATACACCATTAAAATTTTCTTCGCGTTTAGCTTGCGACTTACATGAAAAAAATTGTATTCTACAGTATCTTTTTACGTTGATTTCAGTTTTGCAATTTGCAAATTAACCCAAACTTTTGCCTTTTTAACTTTAAAAACTAGCCATTTTACATCTAAATTGAAGTAGGTATATACCATAATTATCAATAATAAGACATCCGAATACAATTTTCTCTATTAATACTTAATAGTTGGATAATTAAACAAGTCAAGGCTCCTACGTGATAATACAATACGGATGCCCCTATCACTTTTTTTATATTCAAGGTTTGATTGGTGTTTTGACTAATTAATTCTAGCGTTTGATCAATTAATTGGGTAAGATCATATATACGTTTTATAACAAAACTGTTTTTAATTTTTTTCACTCTAATTAAAAAGTGATATTAAATTAAAAATACGTTTTTGAACCCAGTACCGAAAACACGCCGACAGTTCCCGAATAAACCAGAGCGCGTGTGACGTCACAATGTTTATTTTTACTCATCGTAGCATACAGCTGATACAGTGTTTTGACCTTTAATCGATTAAATCTTGTTATTATCGTCAATATATTGATAAATATATCAAAAACGTCAAACCTTAAAAGTTTTCGTGCTTCCTTCGTACCATTATGTACGAATACTAGAAAAACAATGCCCCAAAAAATGTTTTTAATGTTCCACAAGATGTTAAACGTCAAAATAGATGGTTTCAAGCAGTGCGACGACCTAATTCCAAAACAGCATCAAATTTTTGTTGTGAAGATCATTTTGATGAAAGTATTTTATAATAATATAGTAATTAATAATTATTTATGTAAACGTATAAATTGAATACATAGAATTCGATAATAATTTTTTTTTAACTAAACTACAGAATCATAACTTATAAAAATCATAGTATCAAAAAAATTTCTATGAAGAATTTAAAACGATTAAATAATAAATTTATACACGGTTATTGAATGATTTCGGTTTAATTTAGTATTTTATATTTTAATTACGTCCTAGGTTATGTACTATACGAAATTGAAATTTTAAAAGTGTCATTTAAATTATTCTCATGATTTGATGTTTTTTAGCTGAAAGAAGACATGAAGAATTATATTTACTATACTGAGATGGGAAGTAGAGCTAACATTAAAGCTGATGTAGTACCGCACAAGTTGTCAACCTAACCGTAAGCTTTATCACACGTGACTAAACAAGCTATTATAAATAATTTTTTTGCACTAAATTTCGGATATTTTTAGTCAATTTACATGTAGAAGCCGTTGGCACTGTACTGTTAAGAATTAATTTAACATTAGGACGTCACAAACATGGCGACCAATCGTGCGCATCTGTGGTCGCTTAATTCTTTTTAAAATTTTATCAATTTTAAATTGTCAAAAAAAATTGTTTAAGATTTTTTTGCATCGACTATTAATATAATTTATGGTAAAGTTTTAAAATACATAAAAAACAATGGATCAATTTTTTTTCAATAACCCAATTCTCGCGATTTTCGGTTTAATTCGCTGTTTTGCGAGTTGATTGCTTCTTTAATCAACCAGTTCTCGCATTTGATCACTTAATTGTCGTACTGGTTAAGGTTTATTTGTTTATTCTAGTTTAGTAGAATAAATATGATTTAATTACCTGAATCATATTCATCTACAGCAGTTAAATACTTTTTTAATTATTGTTATTTGTTTAAAGGGGTTCTTGATTAAAAAGATTATTTACCGAAGTGATTTGAATTATAATTAATAAAAAAAATTAGTAATCATTAATTAAAATTAACAAATAGTCAATTCTATCCACTCTGTCGTAGCTAAGAAAACCGTTAAAAGGGTCCCCCACTGTTCGCCCCCGGGAGGTTCTTGTCAGACAAGAGCTATCTCATGGCCTTGGTCTTGCGCTGGGATATTGTCTTAATGGAGGTTCTTGTAAGACAAGAGCTATCTCTAGGACTTGGTCTAGTGCTGGAAATGCTTCCTAGTAATAAAGAGTTTCTTGTAAGACGAGAGCTATTACTTGGACCTGGTCTTGCGTTGGGAGTTGATTTTAATAATACAGAGGTTGTTGTAAGACAGGTGTAGAAACTATCATGTAGACCTTTGACCCTATCGTGATCCCTGATGCAATTGTAACTTAATCTTATAAGACAAATGTAGATTCCTGCTATAAAAATTTGTATTCTAGTAAGGGAGCGCTAATGCTAACTTGTAGTAAGATAGCTATATAATAACTTGTTTGTGAAATCATCTAGTGATGTATGTAGACTAATAAACTTAGGGTTGGGGATAGAGTGACAGCTATTTTTGGTAATTATAAACCATTTTGTATTCTTGACTCTTGCTCTGATTTGAGGGCTAGCATTCTGACTGATTAAGCTGACCTTGGTTATGGACTTAAATTTCTATTTCTATAAGATAAGCTTCACCTCCTATCATAAAACCGAAGGTCGGTTGGTCCTGGAATTTTTTACATGTATCAAGGTTATTGATATTTTTATAGATGTGGTTGGTCTTGGAAAAGTTGATACGTATTTTATTCATGTCTATTAATTAATTATGCTAAGAAAAATGTTATTAAAATTATTACATTTCTTTAAGACTTATTTTATTTACAGCATACTTATTTTACTTTGAGAAAATATTACCTTCAATAGACCTTGAAGTTAGCCATAAGCATGGCCTTGAACTTGGCCATGAAACTAGCGAATTGACCTTGGAATGTTACTATAAAAACACACATTTGAGTTTAGTTAATTTAGTTCTCGTTTGAAGAGCATTACGTTATCATCGTCATGGAATCTTTATCAGCTAATCAGATTTTGGGATTGTTTCACGGCGGTTTATTATTAACCGATGAGTTGTTGATAAAGGCGAACAATATTTTTAATTATAAAATTGTGTTTGCGAATAATAATATCGACTCGCTGGAAGAGTACGATAATTTTGTTGAAGCTGTACGGGGAGCTGGTGGAGTGTAAGTATATGTTTGTTTTTTATATTTAAATTTTTAATTATTGTTTAAAGCCCTGCTCAAGTAAATATGGATGACGTGTTTCACGGTAATGATGAGATGGAAACTTCTGCAGTGGAGGATTCGATAACGGTATGTCTTTTAATTTTCTATTGTCTCGCTTACTGAATGAGTACATTACAGGCGCAAGGCCAATAGGGTTCAGGTTCTCAGCAACAAGAGGTCGGACCGTCCTTCACCCAAACGGGGTTCAATCATATTAATATAATAGGAGAGTCAGACAGTAAATTCATAAAAAAATTTAGGACCACATGTAAAACATTAAAATTTAGTTTTAATGACGATACGTGCAAGGATAATCCCTTAACATGGCTACAGGTAAAATATACCATTTACTAAAAATCTCATTTATCTAATACATACCTTTTTGTAGAGTGCATTCGAGGAGTTGTATGCATACACTATCAAGGATGCAGCTCCGTCAGACCGTGTAGGGATTGTGTTAAGGAATTCGAATTTCCCGGACAAACCATTTAGTCTGTCATTTAGGAGAGTGGACCAGCTGTCAGTGTAAGTGATAATGGCGCTACTTGAAAAGGTACTGTAGAGCAACGCTAGTTTTTTCTCGAGTGACTTGTTAGTTTTAAATGTGGATAGAGTGTCGGTACCTGTAGGCTATGGACGCAAAAACCTGACGGGTTTAAAATTTACAGACCTTTGTAAAGCAGAAAGACAGGGCATTATTGTTGTACCAGCAACAATTAACGACAATAATTGTTTAGCGCGAACATTAGTCTTAGCTGTAGCATTTAGAAATAACGATGCAATGCGCAGTAGTATGGAAACGGGATGTCCATTACTTCAAATGCGAGCCATGCAACTTTGCCAAAACAGTGGGGTAGACCTTAGCCAGGGTCGTAGTTACGAACACATTCAACCATTTCAAAACCATTTAGTTTCATATACCATTGTAGTTTATAATTCGGTGTACTTTTATGGACCTAGGGAATCGGGTAGAGTGGTTTTAAATTTAATACCAGAAGACGATCATTATAATGTTATTACCAGTCTATCTTCAGTATTTACCTGCGGTTATTAGTGCGAACAGTGCAAAAAACGTTGAAATGACAAAAAAGATCATATGACATGTTTGTATCAGTGTCCTGCGTGCCATCAAAAACCACCATGTTCCGTTCAAAATCCTAAAATTGTATGCAATGATTGCAGGAGATTTTTTTATGGGCAGAAATGTTTCAGTAACCATAAGGATGCTAAACTATGCGAAAAATTACGTAGATGTTTAAAGTGTCTTAAAACCACTGAAGTAAAGGGCAAACATAGGTGCGGCTATAATCGTTGTCCTACGTGCATGAGCGTAAAACCTATTGGACATCTTTGTTACATGCCTGTTAACAAAGTGCGACTCAACGGTAGTAATGGTAAACCATCTATGTTTATCTTTTACGATTTGGAGTGCATGCAAGAGAAGGTGTGTGAGGGAACGAATGATAGATTTCTGCATGAGCCCAATATATGCGTGGCCGCGAATGTTTGTTCCGTTTGTATCCGCTACACTGATAATTTGGATGAGCTTTGTTCGACGTGTAGCAAAAGAGTACACATTTTCAGGGAAGCTCCTGTTCAACCATTTCTAGCGTATGTTGCCGAGAGAGCGCAAAAATTTAAAGTTACATGCATCGCCCATAATATGAAGGGGTACGATGGGTGTTTTCTATTTAGATGTATGCTGGCTAATAATAATAATCAGTGGAGACCTAAAGTCATCACCAACGGTTTAAAACTAATTTCCATTCAGCGCGACGATATTGGGTTTATTCCTTAATTTCATTCCGTTACCACTCTCGGCATTTCCGAAAACTTTCAATTTCTCCGAGTCCAAGGGTTACTTTCCCTTTCTCTTCAACACATCCGAGAATCAGAATTATGAGGGTCCTTTGCTACCGCTTGAATATTATTGTGCAGATCAGATGTCTGAGGAAGAGAGGCAAAAACTTTTAGATTGGCATGCGACTCAAAGTAATCATGTTTTTATGATGAGTGAAGAGATTGTGAAATATTGCCTAATGGATGTTAAGATTCTCGTTAAAGGTTGTATTAGTTTCTGGGTCACCTTCATGACCCAAAATAAAGTCGATCCGTTTGAGGAGGCTACTAAAATTGCTAGCGCTTGCAATAAAGTGTTTCGTAGGCTTTTCCTCAAAGAAAACACAATCGGGCTCATTCCAAAAGGCGGGTATAGACGCGCTGACAACCAATCAAAGGTCGCAATACAGTGGTTACGTTGGATTGAACAACCTTGCAAAAGGTGTTCGTTTGAAATATCTGAGCATTAGCTATCGCAAGCCAAATTAGTTAGAGGTGCAATGTAAGTGAGTAAACACATTGCGTAAGATGTTAATCACAATCACTACCTTCGAATAATTGTCTATCAAACTGTTCATGTAACCCTACAGTAGAGAAAACCCCTTATATATCTTCACTTCAAAAATAACAATTACTGATAACGTAATTGCTGTACTTTGCCGAAACAAGCTTCAAGTTGCAAGTCTGAGATGTTGATTTCAGATGGTGATTTGGTGATTCATACAAAAATGATAAGACCAAATTACCACAAGCGTTTGGGCATTTTCAATAAGGTATTTGTGAATTTTTGTTTATCTGAATAGAATTGTAAAAAAAACAAGCATTATACATTCTCCTGATTATTTCATCATTTATCAAACCAATCTCAACCAAATTTATCAATCGATCAGATCAATCTCAATCAAATCAATCAACCAAATCAAACTCATTCATCAAATCAGTCAATCAAATCAATCAATCAAACCGAATACATAAACAGATTTTTAATTACATGTCTATTTAAATCGCAAAGTAATATAGAAATAAATTCAAGACGTTGATCTGAAAACGACCTCTATCAAAACATCCTGGTTATTTCCAATGACAAAAGATAAAGTTCACTACTTGAAGAGTGTTTTTTTTTAAGATGGTCATTAACATTATTTTTGCCATGTGCTAAAGAGCCTGTTATTAGATTGTGTGGGGATTTCCGATTGTGCAACCAATAATAACAATTCACTATTCAAATTCCTCTCACGTGTTTGGAAAAGTTCTCTAATTAGCTGATTATGTGAAAGGTGGACTGTCCTTGAAAATGCAAATATGATGTTCACGTTCTTTGTGCGTGACAAAAAAATTCCTCTAATTAGATTGCGCTTATAAAAACAGCGTACCAACTTTCTTACATTCATTTACGTTGTGTTAAAACTATGCTATAATGTCAAGATTGCCACTTTTAATTATTTTCCGGAGCAGTTTGGTGTGCGAAGATTATATTGTAAATATGTACTACCACATTATTAAACGCGTTGTTGGTGGAGAGCCCATAATCCGAAGTTGATAGGGCGTTTTCAAAGGTTGCGTGATGCTGTGAAATAATGCAGCCGAATTAATGTCTGTGGTAACACTTCAACTTCCTTAAAAATTTAATGTTAATACTTCTTTATTATTCTAGATGTTAGCTAAGGACGTGTTAGCGGTGGTGGATGTGATGGTGAAGTACAACCCTTTAAAAGCGCTGGACGTACCGATGTATCTTGAATAATTGTTATAAATGTAAAACTATAGTATTTGCTGTACAAGATATGATGTATTGTTTTTAGAAACCGTCAACTTCTTCAACCACCGATGATGCACATAATCCTACGCAGTCTACACGTGATGCCATAGACATCGCTGTAGCTACAAACAATACGTTTTTGAAGTTAAGTGCATGTATTTAAAAGCTAATACTAATATTTTTGCATCTTAATCTGTATTTTTAATTACAGGGTACACATGGAGTAACGACAACAGAAGGTGGTGACGCAATACTCGCTGAGGATAATAAGTATTTTAGTTTTCAGACTCTATTACTCTGTTGGGTATGACTGTATCTTCAAATCTCTCATGGGTTGACCATCTTCTGTCAGTTACCAAAACAGCTGCTCGTAAAATAGGCTTTTTGTACAGATCTAAGCAGTACTTTACCTCTCGACAACTCCTTCTGCTGTATAAGGCCCAAATTCGGCCTCATCTGGAATATAATTCTCATAATGCTCCCCAATACGATCTCGATATCGTTGATCGTATTCAAAAGAGAGCGATTAGGCTTATAAATGACCCGTCCATAACTTCTCACATACAGTCCCTATATATATATATATATATATATATATATATATATATATATATATATATATATATATATATATTCTTTGATACCATCTCGGGCTATCTTTGCGAGCAACACCCGGTTCGCTCATTCACATCATCAGTATGCAGTACAAATCTCCACTTGTCGTACCAAACGGGCGCAATCCACATTTTTCTACACGGCTTCTAAACTCTGAAATGATCTCCCTAGTTCCTGTTTTCCTCTCACTTATGATATGAGAAAATTTAAGGTAGCTGTTCATAGGCATCTATTGGCAATTCATTATCCCTCTATCCATCCTTCTAAGTGTTCCTGAGTGCTTTAGCACGATAGGCCTAATTTAGCCTCTTCAGGTCCACAATCATAAAAAAAAAACTGTGTTTACGGGTGAAAAGTACAATAAGAAAAACACAACAAAAAGAGTTCTGTTTAAATTTAAAGATGCTGATTCCAATTAATCACCCACTACATGGCTTAAGGGAAACAGTAATAAATTTATTTTGTACTAAGATATATTTACTAACATTACATTTTTATTACAGAATTCAATAGATGCGTTGATATCAAGAGTTTGTGCAGGATTTAAATCAAGCGGACAGGGTTGGTATGGTGCTGATTAATAACAAGTTCCCCGATAAATCCTTAGGATCTTCATTCCGCCGCACTGAACTACACTGTGATGATGGCGACAGTAGAGAAAATCTTGCAGAGTTATGTAAGTTTCCTTAATAATGATACGTTGAATTTTCAAGTAGGCAGAGTTGTTTTACCTGTGGGTTATGGTAGGAAATGCATGACGGGTGTCAGTTTATCAGAATTTTGTCAACGTAAAAAAGGGTATTATAGCTATCAGCAATAACAGTAATTAATGTTTAGGAAGGGCATTAGCGGTGGCCGTAGCTGTAGCCGAGAGTGATCCTCAAGTGTCACTCCTTAAAAGATCGCCTTACCTTGGGTCAGAGGACACATGAGTTATGTGTTGCCGCTAATGTAGATTTAAAAAACGGCGGTAGAATCGAACACATCCAGCAATTTCACAATTATTCAATTAATTACACTATAGTTGTATATAATCATAGGTTAGGCCAAACAGTTTATTTTGAGTGTCCAAGAAACCCTAAGCGTAAAGTTTTAAATTTAATTTGTGAAGAGGAACATTATAACGTAATTATTAGCTTAACCAGTGCCTTATCAACAAAGTATTTTTGCGGATTCTGTAGGTTTAGAACCGAATGCAACGAACGTAATAAGAAATGTCCTAAAATATGTCGCTTTTGTTATAACACTCCCCCTTGCCAATATGCTGACTCTATTGTTTGTGTATAGGGATTTACGCGGAAATCATTGTCTACAGAACCATTTACAGCAAACTTCAACGTTGTCGAACTTGTTTACTGAGTGCATGGAAGGCTAATATGCCTCATAAATGCGGTTTTGCATAATGTCCTATCTGTAATTCCGAAAAACCTATCCGTCACTTTTGTTACATATCGAGGAGCGCGGAGGACTCGAAAAAACACGCAAAAGATTTAATTTTTGTCATTTACGATTTCTAGTGCCGCCAAGATACACCTACTAACATCGCAATCACATCCATTCATACCCCCACGTTTTGCGTTGCCCAGCTGTATTAATACCGATACAGATATTGAGCAGGGTTGCGGGCATTGCGGTCAACGCTAACATATATTTACCGATTCACCTGCATCCGAACTCCTTATCCACATTTCCTTACTCGGCAAGAAACACACATCCATTATAGCCGTAGCCCATAACTCCAAATCCTAATACTGCCAATCCATCCTTAACGAAATCCTAAAGAATCCCTCTGCATGGAATCCTAAAATCATATCTAACGGTGCTAAAGTCATGTCTCTCACCTGCAATAACAACGTAAAATTCATAGACAGCTTGAACTTCCTACCTATAGCCCTATCCAAACTCCCCAAAACCATTAACTTTCCAGGCTCAAAAGGCCGCTTCCCTGGCCTATTTAACACAGTGCAAAATCAACATTATGACGGCGTTTTACCAGCCATGCACTTTTACGGTGTCGACGAAATGTCTTCCGACGCTCAAACATACTTTATAAAGTGGTAGAATAACGAAATTGCTAAGGGTACTCGTTTTAATTTTCTAAAACGAAATAGTACGTTACTGTGTACAAGACTTGAGTATCCTTAGAACAGCCTGTTTTGAGTTTTGGAAGAGGTTTGTTGACGAAAACGAAGTCAATCCCTTTAGGGAATGCTGTACAATCGCTGGTGTCTGTAGACTTGTTTTCCGTAGAAATTTTATTCGCGAAAATACTATAGGACTCATCCCAAACGGTGGATACAAACTGGGCAACAAGCAGTCGAGGATTGCCATTCAATGGCTTCTCTGGCTCGACCATTCTGAAGGTAGACGTATTCAACATGCCAGGAACTCACGTTAAATGCGGTTAAGGGAAGGTATCCTGGTTTTCTCACGACACCGAGCTGGTAGCGTAGTGGTGACACGACCTGCTTAGCATTCTGGAGGTAATGGGTTCCATTCCCGTTACCGTCTACCTTGTATGAGTTTTTTTCAGGGGGTTTTCCTCCTACACATGAAGCGACATAGTCACTGCGTATATGCACACCATGTACGGCTACTTAGGCGAATGATGGGGTAGTATTTTCCCTCTCAAAACCCTAACTCCGTTTCTTCCGATCCTATCGTGACCAGACCCATCCTTAATCCCATCATGCATATATACGTAATGTATGTATGTATGCTGGGGATCCATGAGTGGGGCTGAAGGAACTCAAGCTCGAGCAGCCCGCCCTCCCCCTTGGGGAGAGAATAAAGTACGTGGCCCTTTCCTTTCTCACGACACAAACACTGTATACCAGTTTAACGGTTGCTATTTCCAAGGTTATGAAAGGTGTTACCCCGAACAAGCTGTTAATAGTAAACTCCAGCAGAGCACAGCGTTCTTGCGACATGAGAATACGGTGGCAACATCACGCAGGCTACGTTTTTTAACTATGATTTAATAGAAATTTGAGAATCTCAATTCAGATCACAAAATCCGGCCGCAAGATCGTTTGTTAGCTCAAACAACGTACTGAATCAGTCACCTCTGAATCCCCGCGATAATTTCTTCGGAGGTCGTACTAATGCGTTTAAGTTGTATTATAAGGCAGAACAACATGTGAATAAATATTCCGGTGGGGCATCATACACTTTACATTGGTGCTGACTGCTCAAACCTCGGCTTACACACTGTCGGGGGCCTTCTGAAATATAGCGTGCTCCCGCTATCAGATTTGTACCATACTGTCCTGCCTATTAAAATGCACCGTCAATTAACGTTCGCCTTATGTAGAACTTGTGCTGAAACTATGTTCCAGCATTCATGCACTGAGGTATACGACGAACCTGAATTTACCGGTACTTATGTGACGGACAAAGTTCGAAAAGCTATAGAATTAGGGTATCGAGTTTTAAAAATTCTTTGGAGTACGGGAGTGTGAAGTTTACCAATACGACAGAGCTAGTAGGAGTGGTGGTCTTTTCTAAAAGCTACGTCGATAACTTTCTCAAAATCAAGCGAACGTGTTCGGACTGTCCTACACGGTGTAACGACGACGACGAATCGAAGGATCGATACATACGTGAATATGTGGCAAGGGAAGGTGTCCAATTGGACAAACACGAAATTTGCGCAAATACTGGCCTTAGATATATTTCAAAATTATTTTTAAATTCATTTTGGGACAAGTTCGGGCAACGTGATAATTTAATACAAACCACAACTATTTCAGATCCTCACGACTTTTTCAAGATTATGATCGATCCTTCCAAGGACGTCCAGTACATTTTAAAAGTGAACGAAGAAGTTATAGTCGTAAACTGGCTTAGACCAAAGGACGGGGTCGGCTCAATAGTGTCAATGTTTTTTTAATTTATTTTTTTTAGGTTAGTATGCTCATGCTTTTGGTTAGTATGCTTATATATCTTATGCTTATATGCTTATTCGTAGACTGTTCAGGATTCCTCGTCTTCAGCCCTGGTCATTCCATTATTGTTGGTGTTGCGATGTTTTTTGTAATTGTGTGGTTTACAATCACGTGTTTATTATTTTTGGTGTAAAAAAAAGGAAACGATAATTTGTTGAGGGTTTGTTATTTGGTGTATAAAAAAAAGTTAAAGGTTTGATTTATTACTGTTGTGAATATTTAGATTTAGGTGTGCGTGTGGTTGAGTGTGGTGAGGGGTGTAAGGGTGTTGACTATTCGTTAGCCGGTATCCTTGCGTGGTCGTTATCCAGTAGACGGTGGGATGCGGACTGCAAATGGGATGTTATCGAGGTTCTCTTCTATCTCCTCTGGGATGTCGTCTAATAATTGGGTTAAGATCTCGGCGGTGTTTAAATTTACGTTTGGGTTTTTTCCGTGGGAATTTGGGAGGTTAGTAGGTTTAGCAAGTTGTAATGATTTCTTTGGTAGGGATGGTATCGCCGAAAATCCTTTTGTGTGCAAAGCTTTTCTTAATTGTTTGGATTCTGTTTGTTATTGGTGGTATGTTTGCGTGTTGTGTTGTGTATACGTCTAAATATCCGGCGTTCACAGGATGCTATAGAGGAAAGGTGGTTAGGGTTAACGTTTGTTTATATCGGTGCTCGGAAATCCATAACAGGGCGGATGTAAGTGTTATATGTGTGTTGGAGTGTTTTGGGGTGGCAACCTCTGATTAAGTGTTCTCGTAAACTGGCTTAGACCAGAGAACGGGGTCGGCTCAATAGTGTCAGTGTCGTCTTGGCAGCTTATATAATCGCCAATGCTCGCCTGCGGTATGATCGATGAGGTAGAGGCCTACGGAGTCGGTAGTAGAATCACGGAGTTCGCAAGTGGGAGTCCTAAAAATTATGCGTACAAGGTGTTTTCTACAAGTAAAAATGAATACATCACAGTGTGTAAAGCTAAGGGAATCACCCTAAATAAAAATACCCTGGTGGTTAATTTCGAGACAAGTCTTTAGTATTAACTGACTTCGAACCTGTATACTCACAAACTAACCGTAAAGTTGTTAGTAACCCTGCATACGAAGTTGTGTCAAAGCCAGAGATTAAGATGTACCAGGTACAGTACAGTAAACGTCGTAAAAAGGAGGATGGTTATGACACTCTTTCTGACGGCTACGTGGCTCGCACATAGCTTTAACATACACGGTTTAGCCCAGTTTTAATTTCTAGTATTTTGTTTTAAAAAGCCCGTACGTGACCATCCTTGATTCCATTTCCATTCCTTTCCCTTTTATTTATGTCTCAACCCAGTGACTTTAATTTTAGACATATTTTAACTTATACTGATATCGGTTATTGTGAAGGCATTTTTACTAATTTAACTGTTTTTATCACTCGACAGTAGTGCCACGCGTTAATTCGGGTGGGAGTACAACTAAATAGTGTGTGTAATTTTAACGAATCATTAGAAACGCATTGCTTTGTATGGATTTTTATCTGTACAATTACAGTGTTCAGCAGGTTCATATGTATGTTGAAATGAAAATTCAAGTGGTTTATTATTATTGAATCAAACATTCATCAGTATCATCTGTTCAACTTGTCTAAACCTGTTGTAAACGTTCACTTGAACCACACACACATATACACAGGTGCGCGCACGCACGCACGCACACGCGCAAGTACGTACGCACGCACGCACTCACTCACGTACTCACGCGCACGCATACACACACATAGACACACACACAACCACACATACAGACACACACACACACACACACACACACACACACACACACACACACACACACACACACACACACACCACGCACACCACGCACGCACGCACCACGACGCACGCAGCACACGCACACGCACACCGCACGACACCACACGCACGCACACGCACAGCACGCACGCACGACACGCACACCACACACGCACACACGCACACCCGCGCACACACACACACACACACACACGCACACGCACACGCACACGCACACGCACACGCACAGCACACCACAGCACACACACACACACACACACACACACACACACACACACACACACACACACACCACACACACACACACACACACACACACACACACACCACACACACACACACCACACCACCACACGCTCACACACACACACACACGCACACACACACACACACGCCACACACACACACACACACACACACACACACACACACACACCTATCACTTACTAGTCTGACACCTTTCGCTGAGCCACTTTTTCTTGGTTGCTCTTCGCGCATTATTGGAATCCATATCGATTTCATTTCTAGCTTGGCTTATTGGATTTTCTGCTAGTGCGATGTATGTGGCTTCTTTGAGTTTTCGACAAGTTGTGTTCTCGTCCTTTGCCACTATCTGTATGTTATCCCATTGGATGCGGTGGTCTTCGTTCCAGACATGTTCGGCGATTCTTGCTCTTTCCCATGTATGCTCTGCCGCATTCGCATTGTAGGTTTTATACACAATTCTTGGAATTCTGATCTTCATTGGATGGTTTGGTTTTGGTTAGTATTCCCCTGAACGTTCTGGTCGATTTAAAGGCAGTGCGTATCTTTCGTACTTTGGCAACACGGCAAGCATAAGCTAGATAAATTTCTAGATCATCTAGATAGCCGCGCACCCTCTATAAAATTCATAATGCAATTGGAGTCGGAACAAAAACTGCCATTCCTGGATGTACTTGTACACAGTAATGACAACACTTTCACGACAAGTGTGTACAGGAAACCTACCCATACGGGGAGGTACCTACACTACCACTCCAATCACCACAAAAACGTGAAGTTAGGCGTGGCAAAATACTTGTACGATAAAGCAAAAACAATATGCTCAAAACAAGAGGACCTGAACAAAGAAAAAAAAATCGCTAAAACACTCACAGAAAATGGCTACCCCGATCTAACACCTAATCTAAACAGGGAAAGGGTAATCGAGAAAGAAGAACCTAAATATACAGCGACAATACCATATATACAAGGTACCTCAGACAAAATATGAAGGATAGGCAACAAATGCAAGATGCGCATTGCCTCCAAATCGACCAGAACGCTCAGGGGAATACCAACCAAAACCAAACCATACAATGAAGATCATAATTCCAAGAATTGTGTATACAACCTACCATGCGAATGTGGCAGAGCATATGGCTCAAAAGTTTTGGCACAAAATCCAATGGATGTAGAACACGCGAGAATGACAAAATGTTAGGTTGGCTTTGGAAATAAAAATTCTCTGAAAGTTTGACTTCACCTTGACAGTTCAGTTTCAGAAATCAGCTATAGTAAAATGGCTTACAAATTAGTTCTTCGTAAAAGTATTTACAGTCTAGTTGGGCAAATGCCTAAACGTAAAATAGTTTGCATATTCGAAAATCAAAATATTTCCCGCAGAACTGTTTTCCGCACAATAACGGATTGTGAGCAAGGTATACCATATATAAACCTCCCAAAAAATGGACCACCCAATCTTTTACCCAAGTCAGATCAGACAGGTTAGTAAGAAGAGCAAGAAATAGAGTTGGAATGTCGATCAGGAAATTAGTAAGGGAGTACAGAACTATTAAGGATATAGTTTGGAGGGAATTGGTTAGGAATGGTTAAGGATATCGAAAAAAAAACTATCCAAGGTATACGCCAAATCAGTTGGTATGGATACCACGATGTCGGGTATTAACAGAGTCACTGCCATTGATGATGAAAAATATCTCACTCTAATAAACTAAATTAAGGGTAACGAATTTTTCTATACTGATAACATACAAAACTGCCCATAGAATGTTACATATAAAGAAAAGGCAAAATTTACTGATAAAATTTTAGTTGGGTGCGCGATTTCCACAAGAAGGATATCGAGGCCTTAAGTGGGGCGTGTAAGAGGCGAAGGACTGGATATTTAGCGCTATATTCAGAATTATCTGGTCAAACTGAATGATTTCATTAATGAACATCACGTTGGAGATGATAGAATGTTTTGGTCAGACTCAGGACCATGCCATTGCGCCAGAGAAACAGAACTGGCGCAACGCTCATAACACACCATTCGTACCAAGAAACGACAATCCTCCTAATCTACCTTAAGCCCTTCCAATACATGAATTTTGGGTACTTTTGAATAGAGAAGTGTATGGTGGAGGATGGTAAATCGGCAATGAAGAACAGTTATGACGGAGGATCTACAGAAAAACTCGAGAGGCAGATCTTTCCTGAAAACTTAAAAGCACGTATGATATTGCTCCCGAGAAAACCATTCAAAACTTTCTCACTTTTTTTAGAAATTCCAAAATATATAGATCCGAAATTGTGAAGGGAATGTGAATAACGACATTTAGAGAAAGCTCATATCTATACCACGTTTATGTTTAACAATATAAACAAAGTGTAATAACGTCTGATTCAAGTTTTAATAGTATATTAAAATACACGCATCCAGGTTTGGATGTGCGCCAAGTGACTTATGAAACGTGGTTTATGCTATTTTTTCGATTAAGGAAGATAATTTAAAAATATCAACAAAATTTGCATCAACACTGACTAAATTCATTGAATAGAATTTTTTAGATGTTTGGGTTGGTAATACTCAAATGTCATGTAATGTCATTATAGTTTAATATATACAACTTAAGAATGTTAAATAATGTTATACTCCTTTATTCATTCTGTGACAGCGCAATGAACACACATATTTATGTTTGCGGTATAAATTGAATCATTTTATCGAATAAAACTGATTAATACACTCATTAACAGTTTCTTACTAAATTAGGTTCATAATTGAAGTCATTCAACTATCAAAGACGTTCATCAGATAATAATGTAGTTGTAAGCCATTGAATTATCGTATAAAAAATGAAAACATATTGTATACGTTTGCAAAATATGACTTAATTATACATTCTCCTAAAATATCTGAAAAAAGTGATAGTAGCCTAGTAATTTTATTCTTGAAAATGTACTTTCTAAGGTAATTAAATATTTATAAATACCTATGTTTTTTCTTAAATTTAATAGATTTTCTTAAAATAATAACGCTCATAACATTAACTTTTTAACTTTCTGTCGAAGTTTACACATGTTTTTGATTACATATCTAACCTAGATCTAACCAACTCACATGCCAAAATATTATTACACCAGAAAAGATACTAGAAAAGTTACCAGAAACGATGTTTCTAAGAAGCTTCCAAACGCACTACGAACGATGCATTTAAGAGTCCTTAGATACACCGAATTAGAAAGATACAGTTATTTTTAACAATTGAATGTAAGTTTGGAATTTTGGGAAGTTTGGAAATTTAAGTCCAATCAAAGGCGAAAAGGGTTGAACTGAGACAGGAATGATATGAGTGTTGTTAAATGGAACGTAGAGTTAATGGTAGACTTGATTAGTGCATATTCAGGTAAATACAGGCAATTAGAAATAAAGAGACTGAATTAGGTTTTCGACCACAGGAATATTTGCGGAATATTAATAGTCTGGTTATACGAGGGTTCATAATTATAAAAGAAATGATCAGGGTGAAAGGGAAAGGAGAAAATTGAATTAATTAGTTTTGAGGATTAAATTTAGGAAAACAAAGGTAATACAGACTTTTGGATCGTTACAATATAAATCAAATTAAATCTGTATTAAAATGTATATGTGGGAGAAACAACAAATTAATCTGAAGGGAGAAACCATATAACGATTTCTGAATCCTTACAGATGTACAGAGACCAGTAAAAGGAGTGTTTTGCCAAAAAAGAAGAAAAAAGGTCAGACTTATTTAGAAGCTTCAAGTAATCTTTAGCAATAATATATGCTTTTGGACAACTCAATTAACTCGCGTAATTAGAAAATAATTGGAATAATTAGAAAGTGAAAGAACAGAGAACTTGTGACAGCCATTCGCTATACTTGTCCTTCACTCCTCCGTCGCTAAAACGAGCCATATAATCAACATGCACTATTCCATTGTTTTTAGCATTGAATACCTTGGATAAAGATAACCAAATAATAGTTTGCTCACAATCTCGGCTTCTGAGGGCCGAGGGACATCCTTTTTTTAAAATTTAGATCAAGATCCTACCTTTTTGATGGAAAGGTCCGAATGATGTAGCACCTATATCGTAGGTAATATTCAATTGGTAATAGGCGTTTTTTTTGCAGCTCATTTTGCCATACTTCTATTACGAAAATCGATGTTCCGTAAACGAAAGATCTGAAAACATCTTCACGAACAAAATAAATCCTCATTGGTCACTGTCGAACCGCTCCCAGGGCAACAAATTAGTTTTAAAAACAATACCTGTTTAACTTTTGTATTTTTTGCAAAAGCTAACAAACTACAACGTCACGCGTTTCGTACCTTGTTGTACTATACGAAAGATACAATTTCACGAATTTTCAGAGGTTTAATGATAGAACGTCCAAGCGTCCTACCAAGTAGGATCCCGCGTCCTTCCGGGAGTTCGCATTTTTCATAGTGCACCTATTTATGTTACTGATCCTTCTAGCAGGACGTAAATTTAAAGATGGCCTATTTAATTAATGTAAACATTTCTAATTTCTAGCTTCAGTATTTTCTTAGGTATGGCCAGAAGCACATTTTCGTCAGTTTCGTCTCCAATCCCATAGGCGTGCATAAAAATGTTTAATGTAGGAAACCGAATTTGTACAAAATCTACAATTTATGATGATAAAAATGCAAATATTAGGTAGAGTGAAAGTGGGCGATGGTTACCAAAATGCAGTGTGTTATAGCATGATTCTTGGTTTACACGAGAGTGGATCTGTGGAGTTGGAGTTTTGTGGGAGATTGACAGTGAAGAAATGTCCATAAAATTAAATTTTATAAATAAGATAAATAAGTTATCAGGTATGCAAATTTTAACAGAAAAATAAAATCTCACGTCGGTTTTTCGTCACGGCTTCAAGAAATGTAGATTCACGTAGTGACGTGATTTCAAAACCTTGTAAGGCGGTACCTGTAACAACCATACAAATCTTCGTTTAAATAGGTTTTGGCATCTTATAATTAAAAAAAGGTATAATGATACGTCTTAATTTTGATTTTAATTTTGGCTTTTGGTATATCTGGGTTTTTGCTGTGTTTTTCCTAGACCTTGAAGCAAATGCTTTGCCAATTATATGTTAAATTACCACAGCACTATAATTTAATATAAGTAGTTGAAATTAAGATTAAAATTAAAAATTACAAAAAACGTTCTGCATTATGCTTTTCATTGTTAATAACACTTGCACTTATTGATAAAGATATCTCTTTGTTAGATTTAACTGGATTATTTTATTTGATGTCATGTTTATATTTGTGAATGCTTCTATCATTTTGAAATTGAAGTTCTTCACAACTTTACACTTACATCATAACTTGATTAAATTTTGTTAAATGTGTTTTTTGGCTGACATTTTTCATTACTAGCTTTCGCCGTTAGAGAGTGTTCTGATTTGTCACCTTTAAGACATTTTAACAGTATTTAATTTTAATGACCTAGTTATTCTTTACTAAAATTTAATATTATAGTTGGCTTTATACGTTTCTCAAACTGTTATGTTGGTAGCAGGCTGATGTTTATGTTCTAAGTTTTCAACTTATGACAAAATTGTTTACAACATCTTTAACAATTTTAACAGATATTACTACTGACGAAGATAACTGTAAGTGTCATCGAAACGTTTAGATTGTATAATTTAAAATACACCATTAAAAAACCCAAAAAAGATAAGTATTTTATCTTTCTTTGTAAATTCTTTGTGCTAATAAACAATGTTTCATACACTCTCCCAGTACCCATATCTTGTCTGTTAATTCCTCAACAGGAAAGTTAATTTCAAACAGTCTTTAAGTGTTTACAAATTAATAAACACTATACAATCTCAAAGAAGTTTGCTAAATGACAAGCTATTAATTATTACTAGACAATATCTAGCTATTTGTTCACGGCAAACTTGTTATAATAGAAATTGTTAAAAAATCTCTTTCTGTTATTAAACTGAGAATATAATTCACATGTCACATGGTACATTTTTTATTACTTTCATTGGTTAAAATGTAGAAACAAAATCCTAGAATAGGCTAGCAAATCGGTGATAATTTTATCACCGCATGTTGACTGTCATTTTAATGAATAAAATAGTTTACTGTCAAAGTGACAAAAATTATCAAAGAAATTGTATTGATTATCTTGCATCTGTAATATTTACTATCAAAGTGACAGATCGTTTAAAATTGTAAACTTTAAAAAATATATTTTCAATTTAGGTTCATTTTATTCTCGATTAATAATCGATGATACCACTAGTTAAAACCTGTAGAAAATTGAATTTTCATCGATTTTAACTCGAGCTATCATCGATGATAATCATAACACTAGTTATATGATCCCCGAAAATATCTCAGAAATTAACGACTGTAGGGAGTGCTTAATAAAAATGAAAGAACGTAAAGTGTATTTTCACCTTTTAAAATAAAATACAGGGTAATACATTTGAAAAAATTTACAAAATCATTTAGGTTCGCTCTGCATTCAAATGGTGCAATAATAAAGAAATAGCACTTCCTCGTAACACTGCACCAATGTCAAAACGTTACGCCTGGAAAAATTATTGTGAGGTTGTTCTGTCTAGGGTATACAGGCCGTTGAAATGAGAATGATTTTCGTGTACAATTGACCACAGCTTTTGAAATACCATGTACAACGTAATGAAACCCAATATTGGAAGTATAGGTGAGATGAGCTTAATCTAAATTTGAAATAATATATAGTGGCCCATTTAAAAAAAAGTATGTTTGGTTCACCCTGGTAATACGTAACACCCTGTAATTACGAAAATAATTTTATAATGTGAAGTTCGAGGTTGCATATAATTTTTGTAAATAACTTTTTCTGATGTCTCCTTTAAGAACGGATATATCGTACTTCCACACACTAATGCCGTACCAGGTATACACACACAAAATGAGGAGATACTGGGACAACACCATCAATCCTTCAATAAGAGCGAGTGAGAAAAAATTCCATCGGCGTCTCTCTCCCTCTCCTCCCCCCTATCCCACCTCTCCCTCCCCTCTCCCTCTCACTCTTACCCTCCCTCTCCCCCTCCCTCTCCCTCTCCCTCTCCCCCCTCCCTCTCCCTCTCCTTCTCCCTCTCCCTCTCCCTCTCCTCTCCCTCTCCCTCTCCCTCTCCCTCTCCCTCTCCCTCTCCCTCCCTCCCTCTCCCTCTCCCTCCTCTCCCTCTCCCTCTCCTCTCCCTCTCCCTCTCCCTCTCTCCCTCTCCCTCTCCCTCTCCTCTCCCTCTCCTCTCCCTCTCCCTCTCCCTCTCCCTCTCCCTCCCTCTCCCTCTCCCTCTCCCTCTCCCTCTCCCTCCCTCTCCCTCTCCCTCTCCTCTCCCTCTCCCTCCTCTCCCTCTCCCTCTCCCTCTCCTCTCCCTCTCCCTCCTCTCCTCTCCCCCTCTCCCTCTCCTCTCCTCCTCTCCCTCTCCCTCTCCCTCTCCCTCTCCCTCTCCCTCTCCCTCTCCCTCTCCTCTCCCTCCTCCCTCTCCCTCTCCTCTCCCTCTCCCTCTCCCTCTCCCTCTCCCCTCCTCTCCTCTCCCTCTCCCTCTCCCTCTCCCTCTCCCTCTCCCTCTCCTCTCCTCTCCCTCCTTCCCTCTCCTCTCCTCTCCTCTCCTCTCCCTCTCCTCCCTCTCCCTCTCTCCCTCCCTCTCCTCTCCTCTCCCTCTCCTCTCTCCCTCTCCTCTCCCTCTCCCCTCTCCCTCTCCCTCTCCCTCTCCCTCTCTCTCCTCTCCCTCTCCCTCCCTCCCCTCTCCCTCTCCTCTCCCTCTCCCTCTCCCCTCTCCCTCCCTCTCCTCTCTCCTCTCCTCTCCCTCTCCCTCTCCCTCTCCCTCTCCCTCTCCCTCTCCCTCTCCTCCCCTCTCCCTCTCCTCTCCTCTCCTCTCCCTCTCCCTCTCCCTCCCTCTCCCTCTCTCCTCTCCCTCTCCTCTCCCTCTCCCTCTCTCTCCTCTCCCCTCCCTCTCCCTCTCCCTCTCCCTCTCCCTCCTCTCCCTCTCCTCTCCTCTCCTCCTCTCCCTCTCCCTCTCCCTCTCCCTTCTCCCTCCTCCTTCTTCCTCTCTCCTCTCCCCATATTTCTCTCCCCACCTACCTTGGGGGTATTTTCACACCTTATTAACGCCTCTTTTGGTACTATTAGGAGCCTTTTGGGCATTCCCTGGAGGGTAGGCAAATGCAGTGGCTTTGCGCGAGGATACAGCGTTCTGAGGACAAGCCACGTCCCCTAGTTTCTGATTGGTCCATGGCCTCCGCCCCTTGGTTTCTGATTAGTTGTGGCCATTTTATTTTGTCGGCCTTGACAGGAAAATTAAAATAGTATTCTAATAAGGAGGGGGGTGTATATAAGGAAGCCGTACAAGCCCTTGGTTTCTGATTGGTACCGAACCAACTCACTCACTCACTCACTCACTCACTCACTCACTCACTCACTCACTCACTCCTCACTCACTCACTCACTCACTCACTCACTCACTCACTCACTCACTCACTCACTCACTCCTCCTCACTCACTCACTCACTCACTCCTCCTCCTCCTCACTCACTCACTCCTCACTCTCTCACTCACTCACTCACTCCTCACTCACTCACTCCTCACTCACTCACTCACTCACTCACTCACTCACTCACTCCTCCTCCTCACTCACTCACTCACTCCTCACTCCTCACTCACTCCTCACTCACTCACTCACTCACTCCTCCTCACTCCTCACTCACTCACTCACTTCACTCACTCCTCACTCCTACTCCTCACTCACTCACTCCTCACTCACTCACTCACTCACTCCTCACTCCTCCTCACTCACTCACTCACTCCTCACCCTCACTCCCACTCACTCCCCCACCCACTCCACTCCTCCTCACCACTCACTCCTCACCACCCACCTCACCCACTCCACTCACTCCACCCAACCCACCCACCCACCCACCCTGGGACATTTCCTAAGTGATAGTATTGTTTCTGAAATTAGCAACACAGAATCGTGTATGTGTATTAGGTGAAAGTATTCTGGCAGTGGATAGACTGAAAACTGACAGAGTAGTACAAGGACATCTGCAATCATTAGTTTTGAAAATGACCACAAATCTTATGGCTTGAAAAATATCGATAGCAATCAGAGGTTTGTAAGCGCTGTAATCATTTGCAAAAGTACAACAATCTTCGAAGAAGATTACCTAACAAGGTATTTCAATTTTGTACATTCCGGCGATATCTGGACATTTCAACAGAAGATTGTGAAAGACATTTTGTGGTCGGATGAAGCTCAATTTACGCGAGATGGAATTAACAATTGCCACAATAATCATCGATGGTCGGACGAAAATCCCCATGCTACGATAGAACACAATTTCCAACATCGATTTAGCATTAACGTTTGGTGCGGTATTCTAAATGATCAATTAATCGGTCCTTTCGTATTAGATGCGCGCCTTACTGGACAAGGATATTTACGTTTTTAGAAGACGATTTAGAAGAAATATTGGACGAAGCACCTTTAAATATTCGACAACGAATTATCTTCCAACATGATGGAGCGCCTCCTCACTATTCAAATAATGTACGAAATTTTCTGAATACCACTTTCGGCGATCTTTGGATTGGCAGAGGCGGTCCGCTTCCTTGGCCACCGAGATCACCGGATCTCACTCCCTCGATTTTTGCCTTTGGGGATGGATGAAGTCGTTAGTTTATGCTACCAAAGTGGAAACGAGGGAAGCGTTACTAGATCGCATTCTTAATGCAGCAGCTATCATTAGAGCGAACAATCGTTCATTGAAACTCGCTACTAGTGCAGTTTATAAACGCGCAAATAAGTGTATCCAAGTGGGCGGTGGTGTTTTCGAAAATTTTTCGTAAATTAATGCTTCGAACATTTTTCGTAAATTAATGCTATTTTGTTTATTTTTGTAATTGATTTTGTAACAAATTTTTGTTTGCTTTTTAAATATCTCTGAAACAAATGAAAATCGGACTTGAACATATGAGTTTATTTTACTTATTTTGGCTTCCTCGACATATTTTTAAAATATTGCCACTTCCTCGCGAATCACCCTGTATAAATATGTAAATTTCATGTTAGGATGTTCGTTTACGCTAATCTCGGAAACGGCTGAAAATATCTAGATGAAATTTTGTAAATGTGTATTGTTTGGTCAAACTTAAAAGATAGAGATCTTTAATGGTTTGTGTCTTTTATTTTACATGTTTACAAGAACTTCTTTTTTTTGTTATTAATTAAAATATTACGTTCGATATTTAACAATTCATTATTTGCCTACTCATCCTAATAAATAAATATCCTGCGCCCATGGAAAACCCTCACGAAGAACTGAAAAAAAGTTACGTCCTGCCGTAAGTGCACCACCTTATAATTTTACGGACTTCTAGCACGACGAATCTGTCATGTCCGTTCTTCCAGAAGATGCTTCCAGTAAGACAAGTGGTTAGACGTTCTATCATTAGGATTTTTTGTTTAATAATTATAAACAATTAAAAAAATATAGTTTTTTTACGTATTTTGGCAATTGGCAAGTAAACTAGTTATCCTATTGATAACCAGCGCGGCCCATTTTGTAGGTATTATTAATGCCTACAACTTTTTCTGGGACATTTTTTGGTAAATCCATCAGGAAAAAATAGTACGGGCGAAAAATAATTTTTACACACCGTCATCGGGCCATCAAAAAATACGCGAGCTAATTACGTTGTCCAAAAGCGTATGTTATTGCTAAAGACTACTTGAAGCTTCTAAAAAGATTGGGAAATATTCGAATTTTTTAAACAGGGTCTTTTACTGGTCTACAACGTTTATTGTGTTATAATAAATATTAGTTGTTAAAATGTGTGCTGGCTTATGCAAATATACTTCCAACAAAGCTGAATATTCTTCACCACAATCAAGTAGTTAGGTTTTAGGTATTAAATTATCATTTTTTTTTGTAAAATAAAGTTAATCTTGGATTTTAGTCGAACAGTCGTCCTATTTCTTTTACAATCAGACCACTTTCATCAGGCAAGGATAATATGTAATCTATGTCATTTTTGACCTTTTTGTCCTAGTCAAGAACTATTTTTATGAATATGCTCGAGTTAATTAAAAGTGAAAGGTGTCTCGTAAAAGGTAGTTAAGTTCAAAATTTAAGGGGCATTTGCTTATTATTTCTTATAAAATATTGATATTTTACTTAAGTTTAGTTTATGCCGATACAGATCTGTATGAATCAACGTAATGTAAAGTGTACGTGGACACATAAAAATGTAACTGATCTCTGTTTAGGTCAGCAGCAATAGCTGAAATAAACTTCATCTGATAACAGAAACTCCCTAATTTATGCAATCACTAATAGAAACGGTTGTAATTATGTATATTAATTCTTAACGATAATGAATCACAAAATCGGAATAAATTGAATGTTTATTTTTATCATCATAGATAGGAGGGATATACGGACTCAGCACTGTTCAACAGTTAAGAGTTGCTGTTATATGCGGTTGAGAGCTCGATTCTGTTTGATTGTAGTTCTCTAGTGACGTTGAGTGATTTTAGTTTTTTTTACTTTTTTTTATCATCTCAAGTAAGTTTTTAATTTTTAATTATTCATTAAAAAAAAACTTACACCGAGTTTACTTCATTTATAATGACCTAAGAATGTGTATCACATTATGCACTTTGAATCCGCAATGATTTTACTTGTAAACACCAAATGACAAGTTCAAAAATCTACTAACAAGCTATTAAATCTTTTCAAGAAGGTCAATAAATATTGAACTCAATAATAAAAATTATTCTCAACTGGTACTCGATTGCAAAATTACTTTTTATCATTGCCTGATTCTATAAATTATAGTCGTGATTTGCTTATTTTAGGTCAATTCTTATTTTAATAGTTTTTTTTTTGCTTTAATTGTCACGTCTCATAAGTATTGAGTCTAATCCACCCCTCGATTTATTTAGAGAAAGGTGACAAATATAAATTTAAACTACAGTTCAGTACTACATACCTTGACATTTGCATTCAGAAACTAATATTTAGTCCAACTCATGGTTACTATTATCTAGGTAAAACAAAAATGAAAAAATGTTAAAAATAGATGAAGGTTAAGTGATTTTTTATAATTATGTTTATTAGGTAATTTTAATGAAATAGACTTTAGACTTTCTACGTATCAGTTAAGGTGTAATCGGGTGTAATGCACTTTTTTGTGTCAAACTACATTAACTATATAACTTTTTTTGGCATTTATTAGCCCATTATTGCAATGCCATAAAAATGAGAAATTTAGAACTGTGTTTATACAATACATTTGGAATTTAGTAATAAAGTATACAGCGTTCATTTTGCAAATAAAAATTTTTATTTTGCAAACAAAAAATGCACAAAGTTTACGACACTTTTATGCGTTTTATTTCTAAAAATTCCTAAATATGTTGTACGTTTAAACTATTTTATATTTGTTTAGATATCTTTCACTTAATTTTACATAAGAAAAGATGTTTTGATAAGTTATGTTACACAAACAGATAATAATCCATCCCTAGTTAATCTGGCTCAATGCTTACGTAAACAAAACGTTTTTATAAAGTAGACGTGTAGTTAATTGTTACATATTCGTTTTTATATATAATCTGCAATGCGGGGGTTTAGATCGTGATACCATTTCCTCTCTTTAATTTTTTACACTTTATAAAACAATTAACGTAGAATTTGATAAGTCCATGTGATAAATAACTTTATTTACATACTAATTGTTAAAGGACACCTAATATATTTTGATAACGAAAATGAGAAATTGTAACAATTTTATTACCATTTAGCAACGCTAACAAACATAATTTTAAAGTTAGTAAATGGAAGCGTGCGTTGTTAAAAAGCAGTTCACATATGGTTCTGCATATTGAAGACCTAATCCATTACTGAGCTTTTTTTATTTTTGAGGGGAATTACAAGACAAGTGGTCCATTCATTAATACTTACATGGTGTAAAATGCTAAGAAATTCAGATACTTGGCAGGAGTGAAAATTATATAGCCCTATTGCAGCAGTTAGGGTAGATTGGCATTGAGGCAAATATTTGATTTATACGATAGGGTTCGGTAACTTTTGCGAAGTGTGCCTACAGTTATGTCAGTTTTTACTCGCCAGAGGCTGTTGAACTCGAACGTAACTAAAAGGGGGTGCGGTAGGTGCTCACGTATAAGCATGTCTCCAGGTAATTCTCAAAACTGGGTCCTGCACAACTCCAATAGTGTTGTGTTTCCAGACCTGATGGCGGTTGGTGTTTCTAAAATCAAAATTGATACGGTCGGTAGGTGGTTTGGGGATGAAACGAAGGACACATTTATTTTCCCAACAAACACAATTGATTATCGACGGTATGAATGAATAAATGAAACAATGTATAAACATGCTTTCATTTCATTTACTAAGCTTTATACGTTTATTAACTAACACGATCAGCTATCCTATAGCGATAAAATTTGTACTACTAGTATTAATTAAATTCATCACTAATATTGGAGCGAATTAGATTAAGTAAAAGCACAAGGTAGAGTTTACAACACAATACTTTGTAATGTTGTGGCATGTTTTAATCAATAGCTTTAGTATTCAGTTGTAGGTAGTCTGGAAATCCCCTTAAATTAACGTCTGAGGGACGTTATATCTTCTTTTAATTAAATTAAAATAATTAACGATGTTTAATGACAATACAAGTATGCAAAGATTTAATCATTACTTGAAAACGGAACATGAACGGTACATAAAAATTTTAATGCTTAAATATGAAACAATCTATGTGAAGTATAAAAGCTTTACTTCGTTAAAGCAAACACTACACACCAAAAACTAATAAAACTGCTATTTACAAATTGGTATGCGGAAGGTCTCATTGTAATTCCATTTATGTGGGGCTCACTAACAAAAGTAAAGCCGTATGATCTCTCGAAGATTTAAAACTTATTAAAAGTAATAATTACAATAACTGGGTTCCCAATAAATCATCTTCTGCCGAACTTGTACTTAAAGAGGGTCGTACTTTTGGGACATTTACTAACGTTAACTATCCACTCAACTCAAATGAATTTAGAACTCTAGAATTGTTAGAACATTACGAAATTAATAAAAATTATGGAGATGACAACTGTAATTTAGCTAATGATCAAGTTATGGGTCCCCTGCATTAGACATAACAGCATTAAGTAATATTCTGTTCTTTCGCAGATTTACCACTCTGTTGACATTATCATTACTTATTTATTTATTAAGTCTGTTTTACTTAGATCCATAGTTTTCAGTTTTTTTAGTTGTACACTTTAGATAACCGTCTGCTTTAACTTTCTTTTGATTTTACATATACCATACGTCCCAGTAGTAAATGTACCAATTAAATAATAGTTAAATGGGAACGTGTTCGAAAAAACTCTCAGGCGCGTCCGTTTAGCTTTTTGTTTAAAATTTTTTTTACACAAAAATTTTGTTTAGGGTGTACCAAGAACAGCTGTGCCGGTATCAACTTTATTTTTTTAATTGTCAAAATTAAGTATGGCGAAATTAGCTGAACGCGAAAAGTTAAAAATATTGTGTATTGTTCGCATTGGTGATAGGTCACGCACACAACAAGGAACAGCTCAATATGTTTATAAAATGCATCCAGATCGGCCGCCAATTTCACAAACCGTAGTAACTAGAATACAAACGAAATTTAGAGAGCATGGTCACGTTAGGGATTTGAATAAAACAGCACGACCTCGTGAGAGAACGGAAGATGATGAATTAGATCTTTGTTACCCACAGAAGAAAATCTCTGTGTAAAATTGTCATAAGCGGCACTCACTTTAAAATAAAAGTAAATCCACAGTTCATCGCATGCAAAATATCCTTATAAGGTTTGTTCAGTAGAATTATGCAGACGATTTTGTTCGATGAAAATCGTAAAAATTTTGCGAACAAACGGAGAATAAATGCGACATGGACCCCAATTTTATAAATATCTGGTGTGGAACAACACACGACCTCCAACCTATATAATGAAGATTAAAAGAAATGAAATAATTTTAATAACAATTTTTTTAGGATAATTATGCAACTTCTTTTAGTTCATTACGAAAATAAGCAAACATTGTAAAAACAAAAACAAAGATCTATGTCAAACCTACGTTTAAAACTTCATGTCAGATAGATGTTAATATACATTTAGATGCTAAATTCCAAAGCCGCCCGCTTCTATAAAAATACCGATAATACGGTTTAAGCGTTTTCAATCATATTTATTTAATTTTTACAGTGATTTCGCTTTATATTAAGAACATTTATAAAGAAAAGTTAATTATTCAGATATTGAAAAAATTTGAACCCTTCAATTCTATTTTTATCGCTAAATTACGCGTTGTATCAGAAAATTGTATTGAACATAATTAATCCATGTGGTTAAAGTCTATATATTGGTATTTTTATATCATTGAAATATACGCTGATGAATTTCTCTGAAAATCTCATCAGCTAAAGGAGAATTTTAAAACAAGCTTAAATGCAAAATTTTAATTACGTACTTGTTTTCGTTCTGGAGTTATCATGGGTATTAACAAACATCCACACCCACACACATACACACAAACGCGCGCGCGCGCACGCACGCATGCACCCACACGCACACGTACGCACACACTCACCTACCCTCGCACACACACGCACGCACGCATACACACAGACATGACCGATCTTGGCGAAACTTGGCCAAATGTTGTAAAATTAACTAATAAGTCAATCAGCGACAGTGAAAAATGAAGTCGATTGCAAAATCTTCAGATCTGTATATGTAGATTGGAAGGTAACAAAGGCTATTTTTTCGGACGAGGCAACCTTTTGTCTGAATTGTTGAACTGTTGACAGACAACATTGTAGGTGCTGGGCTAAATAGAATCTGCACTGGATGATGGAGGCACTCACGCGGCATCCTTAAACGGTCAATGTGTGGTGTGGTATCGTTGATGGAAGAATTTTGAGTTCATATTTCTTTAAAGATACGTTAATTGGTGACAAATATCTTGAATTTCTTCAGTGTGATCTTATTCCAGCCCTTATAGTTCTTTATCCACATCGAGAGGGAGCAGATCTTCTAAGTGACCAATTGTATTTCGAACATATTGAAACAATGACGCTCAAAATTAGTTTTGGCACACAATCTCTATACCATTTACAGAAATTATTTGTTATTGTAAGTTAGAGAGGATAAAATTTGTTAAAAATTAATTCTATACATTTTTTTTGTCGGGAAAATATCTTCCGTGTAATAACGTAAGTTCAATTGTATTTATTCTAAATTCAATTAGCAAATCCAAAGTAATTTTTTGCAATAGAGTAATAAACATGTTTTTGTAATACATTTCACAAAAAATTAATCATATAACGTTTTTTCTCTAACGGGGTTTTCCAGCGTTCCAAATCAGTTACTTAATTTTGAATAATCTATTATAAGTTTTATTATGAACGAATAAGTTCAAAGGTAAATATGTAATTAAAAATTATTATTAATTTTATTAAATACATAAATAAAAAAATTTACCTCGAATAGGATTTGAACCTACGACCTGTATTTTGCTAAGTAAATATTTACGTTTGAACTTATTCGTTCATAACAAAACTTAATAATTTAATATTAGTCAAGTTGCTTTGGTGTGTGTGAATCCTTACGATATTGTAGGATCATATTCCATTAATATAAGTAATTGGATTGTAATCTTATCATATTTAGAATTTACATCAGTTCTAAATACATACAGACAAAATTTAGAGCTGGAATCTCGATGGCGCAGATGGTTAGCGCGGTACTGTAGCAAAGTACAGGTCGTAGGTTCAAATCCTACTCGAGGTAAACTTTTTATTTATGTATTTAATAAAATTAATAATAATGTTTAATTTTGAATAAGCTTACACTAATGAGAAAGTGAAAGATTTAATCATGTAGTGTCCTAGTTTACTCTATCGCGAAAAGCATAACTGAATTTAATTTCGACATTTCAAACATTATAAAATATGCTCTTTTAGTGGTATTCTTACGTTGTGTTAATTAATTGTATGAAATAGGGCGGGACGAGATCAGTGTTGCATTATAAAAGTGCAAGGTACACTCAAATTACAGTTTATGAGCTTTGGTTCAACTTTCTTATTACAGTCAGAAAAAGAACCTTCATAAAGAATAATAATATTGTATAAATAAATCAAAGTTATAAAAGACTTTGAATTGTTAAATACATACAATCAGTTTAAACAACACAAGGAGCGATGAACGAGTAGTCAAGAAGCGACCACATGTTAAGAAATTTGAGATAATCACAGCCTTAATAATACCGTCATTTATTTATCATCGCAAAACTAGTAAAACGAATTCATAAGTCGTGCCACTTTCAATACTGAAGGGCGGGTTATTAAAAGCACATAGCGTTACTACAGGGAGCGAGCGCTAGGTCACGGAGTAACTCCTAAAGATAAAGGATTTGCTACCACACTACCATACCTTTGCTATCATAAAATACGACAATTAACAAATACAAATGTAAAATTAATGTTGACGAAACATGTTTTGATCACGGCTACCGTCAAAAATATTACCGTAAAGCAACAAGGCTGTATCATAATCTTTGTGATAAAGAAATATCCTACATACGCCAATCTACCTTTAAACCAAAATGAAAAATTTTACCATTTATGATATATTACTTGTAATATAACATACAATTGTTAAAAATAATCACAACTAGAGTCTCTAAGAGCATAAAAAAAGAACCGCGCACATTCGACAGAAAGTTAGAACTATCCTTTTTCACCGAAAAGGAACTTTAAACAGCAATAAAACGACAATCAAAAATTACATAACACGAGAAAGGTAACACGTGGACCGTGCTTCCATGAAAATTTGAAAATTATAAATGACCAGAGCAAAAGCACTTCAAAACAATTAGAAAAAAATGTTTATCCCTGCGTAGTATTAGTATTAGTAAGAGAGCCCACTGGAAGTTTGAGCCGACATATGTTAAGGAAACAAAATGTGCCTTCCATACATGCAAAACGTGGTCTTGACGAAATATCAGTCGTCTGGCAAATTCAACCTCCAATCTTTACAAATGATACATCTGTATTCGCACAATTACGTATTCAAAATTAACAAAAGGAAAACGCGATACTCCTCACATAACCGTATAAAAGCCGAGAATAATAATCAACAGCACATACTCATGTATAAAACTAAGTTCATAATTGCCATGTACTGAAAATATAGAAATAACCCTATAACCCTAAAAAAGCACTGTGAGCAAACTTTTTATTCATGTATTTAATACAATTAATAATAGTTTTTAATTACATTTATAAGTAATTTGTAATGTTTAACGCTTGTCCAACGTTTTGAATAAGTTCGCGATTTTAAAATTTAATACATATTAAAATAAAATTTACAAATAATTTTAACAAAAAAAAATAATTTCCCCGATGGGGGTTAGAACTCTCATTGCTTACATTATTAGTCTGATAATCTGACCACTAGACCAATAGACAGGGCCCGATCTAGCTATTTAGCCGCTCCGGGCAAGAATAATATTCACCGCCCACTAGCACCATATGTCATGAGCTTGTCATTCCAAAAATGGGATCTTATATATATATATATATATATATATATATATATATATATATATATATATATATATATATATTGTATAATTCTCACATATTTTAGCCTACTGGGGCTTCTGAACAAGTATACAAAAGTTCATCAGAGTATGTATGTATGTATGTTATGTATGTTAAAGAATTTCTCAGAAACTACTGAACGGATTGAAATATTTTTTTATATCTTTCAACTTCATCATCATTATAAACCTGTTTCGATTCACTCTTTTTCTTTTTGCCAACTGCCATTTTTCCCTGTCTCGGGCTAATCTTGCCTACATATGACCCTTTTACTTAGGGAACAATAAACATTTTTCACCAAAATCGTTTGAAAAGTTAAAAAGAGTAGGACCAAACTGTTAAAATAATGAAATCGGTTAACACGTATTTAAGTTAAGATTCATACGTTACGTATAAAAAACACAAGAAATGATTTGTTTTTAAATTTAATGCAAATTAAAAAACATAATTATGTTATGCTACAAAACGAATCAGTCATTCTTTAAAATAATCAGATTAGGTAAATAAAACATTTTTTCTGAGAATATTAAACTCTACCTCGTAATTTAAATAATTTTCTTCGCACTTTTGGTCTGCAAAATCTTTAATAATTTCTGATAAATTCATACTGTCTCAAACCTTATGGTCTATTGAAATCATAGCCAATCCAGATAATCTATTCTGTCATGGTGGATCGCAGATAATTTTTTATTATTTGTAATTTAGAAAAGCTTCTTTCACCACTTGCAACTATTACTGGTAAAGTTAAAAGAATCCTGAGCGCAATACTGATATTTGGACCAAATCTTAAATCTGTTACGAATTTTAAAACATCTTGAGGGGAACCCCCGTCCAACATAAACGGAAGAAAAAGGGTTGCCAGTTCAGAGCTTACTTTGTATTCTCAATACAAAAATCATTACATACCGGAATATTTGGTTCCTTCTTTCCTATTTAGGTATTTCTTATTCTTACTTTCCACTTGGCTTGCTTAAGTGCTGTCTTATAATCTTCTTAGGAGACAGCATTAAAGAAAATTATAAGACAAGACAGCACTTTAAAATATGTTGGTCCGTCTAAGGATTTACAGCCGCTAAAGTAGCATTTTTTTAAAGAAAAACCTTCAAAAGTACTTTTTTGTCGGGCTGCTAAGCTTGATAATTTTTATAAGATTTTTCTTCCCTAGAGAGATGACTCCGTGCAACCTCCCGACGCCCTCAATTTTGCCGCCCCTCATTTTTGCCGCCCTGTGCATTTGCCCGGCTTGCACCCCCCCCCCCCACCCATTAGATCGGGCCCTGCCAATAGATCTATTTATGTTTAATATTTATTGTTAGCATATTATTAAATTGTTACAGATTCTTAATTTTTACTATTTTTGAAGAGAACACAATATAGTAATGTACAGAAGAACTAGGATTAATTTACTTAATTTATATATAATAAAAATATTACTTTACTCTTTAGAGCACTCGTGTGTAAAATTCTAAACTTGATATATCTGTATTGCGGCCGGGGCCAATACATATTCGTTGGCAAGGTGCCAACATTAAGTCGATATTTTTCTGTGCTCCAGAATAACGGTAGAAGAACGTTCTTTGTGTCAAAAATTTCCGTCAGTATCACTGGTGTCACAGACACGATTTTGAGTTTTATTTGTCAACCTATATCCAATGAAGTAATTCTTATCCTGCTAACAAAACGAAAATTTTCGAGCAAATTAGCGTACTGGAAGTATCGGTTTTTTTAAAACTTTGCTCAGGTTAATTATTAGTATAGGTGTTCCACAAAGTACATTGTTTTTGTATGATTTGCAGCCATAATTTATTTCGTTAACAGGCGACCAAATTAGCAGTGGGCTTTTGGACTACGCATTTGAACTACTTATGTATATTAGACGTCGTATGTAATAGAACACTTTCGAACTTCTAGAATTTTGTGTTTTCGCACGTTATTTATATATTTTTGAGTTTTTTTCCGACAAATTTCAAGCAGCACAGTAGTGTGCCCTGATGCACAGTTTAGCAACAATGCGGCTGAGTGGAAATACATTCAATTACATGCAAAGAAAAAAAAATGAAATAATTAAATTACACTTAAATTTAAAATAAAAAATAAAGCATTGTAAATTACACCCAAAGTTGAACCGTTTTGGTATATATATATATATATATATATATATATATATATATATATATATATATATATATATATATATAATAATGCCTCGTTTATTGGTCAGAAAGCAGACTGTTAATTTTAAAAAGATTTAAAATTCCATTATTAAGTCGATATTTCGAAATATTTTATTTCCTCTTCTGGACTAATAATAAATTAAAGATGAATTGAAACGGAATGTGAACATTGTAACAGTTACTAAATATTGCTGAATGTATGATTAAATACATGTAAGAAGTACTTACAACAGGAAATAATTAATGTACAAATGGAGACGTTAGTTTTTTTTCAAAAAACTGTGTGTGTGAGTGTGTATATGTTTTTGAAGATTGTTTTTTTGTACACTAAGCTAAATCAAGCCGCTATTTTTAAATTTTGGGTTGGTTTTTGCAAGCTGTAAATTAAATCAATTTTGAAATGTATTATCAAAATTGTAAATATAAATTAACTTCTCTGCTTACCTTTCACTTAATTAGGTAATTACTGTGTTTTCCCGAAAATTCCCTAGAAGCATTTGAATATTGAAAGGTAGTTATTGTGGTTACATAACTGGGAAATCCAGAAAATAATTACTTTAGATTAATGATTGATGGAAACCGTTAAATACTTTATATTGTTCATTTATGAACAAAACGCAGATAGTGAATGTGCCGTGACTGTAAACAACAAAAATCCAGCAGTTTACCTTGTCAAGGCGTTCTTTCAATACGATTATCGACAATAACCCTGGTGAGTGATCGCTTTTTATTTTAACCCCCACCCCTTATTATTATTATCATTATTATTATTATTATTACTTGTACTAATTTTTAATGTTATAATTCATCAGCACAAGTAACACATCTCGGTCTAAACCTGTTGTAAACCTTTAGGCGACCAAAACGCCTTTGTTATAGCTTAATACATACATCTACAGTGTTATGTAATTGTTATTATTATTATTATTATTATGGTAGTGTAATGACAATGATGAGCCTTGGGTAAAATAAAACACGGGGTTCCATAGTTGTCTTACGAGATGAAGTCGGTGTTAGTTTCAAATCACATATGTATTATCAAAATTGGAAATGAAGTCAGCTTGTTTATTTGTCCCCAGGCATTTGTCCATTTTCAATAACGACTTAGTGCGTTCAACCTTGTTTATAAATCTAGGACCCTTTTCGCCAGAAGTATTTCCGATAAGATAGTCCTTGTATGTAAAATAATATAGTGGTCTGATTTCGAGTGTGGTTATATTTGTTATTGTATAGGTATTTTTACTAATTTAGCAGTGTGTGTTGTGTGCGTGTGTGTATGTAAGCCAAACCGGTATTTTTGAATTGAAGATTGGTTTTTGCAAGCTGTAAGTTAAATTAAACGGTTATTTTTGAATTAACAGTTGACTTTTGCAAGCTGTAAGTTAAACCAAACAGGTATTTTTGAATTGAAAGTTGTTTTTGCAAGCTGTAAGTTAAATCAATTTTGTATTTTTGAACTGGGGATTAGTTTTTGCAAGCTGTAAGTTAAATCAAACCGGTATTTTAGAATTGAAAGTTGGTTTTTGTAATCTGTAAGTTAACCCAAACCAGTATTTTTGAATTGAAAGTTGGTTTTAATAAGTAAGTTAAACCAAGCCAGTATTACTGAATTGTAAGCTGGTTTTTGTAAGCTGTAAGATATGATTTGATTGAGGTTGACTTGATTGAGATTGATTTGAGGATGATCGACTGTTTTCCCACGTCTGTGCCCTCACGTTTAGGGCAGAATCGTTACCTGAAGGTTATGAAAAATTGTTAGCTCAGCTTCTTCATTTACTTGGTTGAGATTGCTTTGATTGAAATTGATTGATTTGATTTATTTGTTTGAGCATGATTTTGGTTGATTTTTTCGAGATAATTGATTTGTTTTGATATGCTTTGGCTGATTCGGTTGTTCGATTGATTGGTTTGGACAAGAGGGCGAAGACCCGAGAGCAAGCTCCGGTGTCCTATACCTGTCTTATGAGATAGTATTATTTCAAATTTACCACCAGTTGCAAAAATGGTTGACAAAGCCGATACTATTTCAAATTTCAAGTTTTTCCGCCAAGGGTCGAAGACCCGAGAACAAGTTCTTGCGCCCTATACGCCTTATAAGATAGTATGAGGGCCCCATTATTAGAAAACTATTTTAAATTTCTCACCATGTCCGATAAAATCGACGACAAAACAAAATGGCCAAAAAAACAAGAATAATTTAATTATGACTCATAATTAAAAGCAAAATAGCGGACGAGACACGTCCACAAAATGGCCACCACCAATCAGAAACCCGGGGGCTGATCTGGGTGGAACATATAGACCAATCAGAAGGCAGGGAATGTGGCCTACTCTCAGGCCCTCCAATCAGAACACTGTATGTGCGAGCAGGGCGATTGCGGTTGCCACCATCAAAGTGCTGGACTGCCAAAAAGGTTCTTAATACGGCCAAAACAGCCCTAGTTTCGGGGTAAGTTCTATAAATATAGCATCGAGGGGTTTAAAATGCCCCATGCAGACCATCACGAGTTATAAAATTGAAACGGAAGTATTGATGTACACAATCGAAAATCCTGTGACGAATATAAAAATCACATACAAAGATATGAAACGTCACTAACAATTTTTGCAAAAATACAATTGTTTAATAAATAGGATTTGATTTTAAAATTAATTTGTTGCCCTGCGACTGATCCCACCGTGACCAAACGAGGACTTATTTCGTTCGTGAAGAGTTTTCCACCATAAGGGTAGGATTTCTTTCCTACGACCCTCATAAGCCGAGATAATTTTTTTTGTTTTAATTCTAACGATTTTCTTAATTGACTATACTCAGCATCACCGGCGATCCTCGACAGAGAGAATCATACAAGCAGCCTGCACTTCTGCACGGTTTGTTGGACATTAAAAACGTTACATAAAGATAATAAAACATTTATTTTATCAAAGCATAAGTATTCAACAGTAACATGTCCAATCCCCGAATTTCTAAGTTAATTAACAAAGTCGTATGGATTAAAAAACAAGAAAAATTATCTCAGCTTCTATGGGTAGGACATCTGTTTTTTTTTAATTTAGGGAAAATCCTACCTTTTTGATGGAAAAGGTCCGGATGCACCTGTACATATTGTTGATAATATTCAATTTGCAATTACGCGTTTTGTTTGCAGCTCAATTTACCATACGTGTGTTGCGAAAATCGATGTTCCGTAAACGAGAGATCTGAAGTAGATACGAAAGAAATAAGATCTCGTTGGTCACGTTGGACCGCTTCCATGGTAACAAATAAATTTTCAACACAATGCCTTTTTAATAAACAATTGTATTTTTGCAAAAAAATGTTAAACATATGTCATGCGTTTGCTTCCTTGTTGTACTATACAAGAGTTACAATTTCTACAATTTTCAAACGTTTAGGATTCCTTGTTTATTAATTATAAACAATTTAAAAATACGGTTTTTACGAGTTTTCGAAATTTGCAAGTAAACTAATTATGCGGTTGTTAACCAGCGCCGGTCATTTTGTAGATATTTTAAATGCCTATAACTTGGTAAATCTTTTTTGGTAAATTGAACAAGAAAAAAACTACGAGACAAAAACCACTTTTGAACACCTTTATTGGGCCATGAAAAATTATGCGAGTTAATTGAGTTATATAAAAACATGTATTGTTGTTACAGACTACTTGAAGGTTCTTAAAAAGTCGTTAGACTAACTTTTAGATTTTTTTTGACAAAACTCCTTGTACTGATGTAATTTATTAAAGTGAATAATAGGCATTATATTCCACACGAATAGGATACAATTTTTTTTGGAGTTGATAAAAATCATGATTTTTTTTTTAAATCAAAATCGATGATTTTTAAAAAAGATCAAGATTTTTTGATTTTTTTTTTAATTTGACTAGTTTTTATTAATATATTATTTTCAAATAATTCTAACTGTTTATGTTTTGTTTCGTTAAGCAAACAAATATTTGCAGGCAGTAGGGTTGCAGCGATTAAATGTTTACAGTTACACTTTTAAACGTCTTTGTATACGTAAACAGTTGTAACTTCGCGTTTAACCATTTTCATTTTTATTCAGAATATAAATCATTAAATTAGAATAACCTTTATTCTTTACTCTTGAAATTGTGATGATTCAAATAGTTATATTACATTTAATTTAGTTATTTAGTAGAAGTCTTTTTCTATACCCACCTTACAAATTTAGGTCAGTTTTTTATTTACTGCATACTGCATGTAGGGTCATAAATCTTATTTCTGTTGCATATACAACAATGAAAATGTGTTTTTATTTTGAAGAATTTAGTAGTTTAGGATAGAGTTTCACTTGTAATAAAAACTATGATTTACGTAACTAAATACATTTATACATCACGAATTTTGTAGAATGTTTAATATAAGTTTCTATTCGTTTAATAAAATCTATTAATTAAACTTTGCAACTCTAGGAGACAGGAATAGTACAGATCGGAAGCAAAACTCGACAAGTCTTAGCGAGAACATTTTGTTATTAGTAATATTTTTGGTTCTGTGGGTAATCTAGCAAGACATTTGGAGTCATGACAAGCCGGGGCAGAAAGGAATTTAGTATTTGGCAACATTTTGTAAAAAAGAAAGTAGTTGGCAAACTAGGTTGCAGAGCAGTGTGTAGAAAGTGTGGTAAATAATTGCAAGGTCTAGTGGACAGACGAAAAGATCACTGGGAAATCTGTGAAAGTAAAACTAGTTATATCATTGATGTTGAAACTCTTCATGGTGATTTTAGAGCGATAGAAAATAAAGAAATTCGAAAAGCCATAGAAATGTTAAGACCCGGTGACGTTCCTCCATCTAGATTTCAGTTATCGTCAACGCTCAGGAATAAAATATTTGAGGAAGAAAAATCTAAATGTTTTAAGAAGTTTTCTGGATAGTCTGTTTGCATGTCCTTAAATGGATGGTCCAATGTACATAATGAGCCGATAATCTGTGTCGTTTTGACATCAGAGGATGGAAACTGTGTTCTCTTGGAAAGAATACATACATCCGGTCATCTCCATACAGCTGACTATCTTGCTGAGTTGGCTATTAACTCTATAAATAAGTATCAAAATAAATATAACTGTAATATTACCAGTATTGTGACAGATAATGCGGCCAACATGGTCAGTATGAAGAAAAAAATTTCCGAGTCGTTCAGTTATCCTATAATTACATATAGTTCTATAGCACTTGACGCAATACAATAAAAAGGTGCATTTTTATCTCGAGCAGTTTACACATGGGAAAAGTTAATGGCTAGTTTTGTAGAAGAAAGAAGTTTGCGTCAGTATCAAATATGTAATAAAAAATATGTTCAAGCTCTAATTCCCTTTCACTTTTTGGCATATACGTTGCTTCTTACAATAAATATAAACAAAGAATATCCATTACTAGCTGAAGAAAAGAGATATGTTTTAGATATTGTTTCCCAATATTTTTCAGACACAGGATTATTACCATTACTAATTAAGGACAGGCGGTAAGCCTATATCTTTCCATGTTAACGTAAGGAACATTTACTCAGAAAGTACTTAAGGTAATAATTTGATTTTTTACCAGGTTTTCTACATACAGTAAGGAATACACTTTTTTTAACCAAATTGGATTTATATTGAATAAGTTATGAATTTTTTTCCCACAGGCCTACAAATGTTGTGTTTTTTGCATATTTTTTTTTTCCTAAACACCTAATTGATGTTGGATAACCAAAAAAACTTAGACGCTAAGAAACAGTGAGGAGAATGTTAGAAAAAAATTTCAGCTCAGTAACAGCAGTACTTTTTAAGACAATGTTCCCAAAAGTTGAAAAAACATAGCTTACGGGAAAATGCAAAAAAGTAAGTTTGTTTGAATGTCTAGGCATTTTATAAAATGTTTATGGTAACTAAATAAAAATAGATAGCACACAATACCACAATAAACCAAACTAAAACGAAACTGATACACAAAACTTCAAATGTACACAACATTTGGTTATGTCTATAAAATGACAGCAACCCCCAGAAGAAAACTCAAACCATAGATAAATCATATGAGAACTAACAAAACAAACAGAAATAAAATATCTAAGTATTATGCATGACAGTGTAATATTACTGAGCGGTGCAACCTTCACGCGTCGCTTCAAGCTATCGGCAAAAATGTGTTGCAGGGCTAACTTTAACAATTAATTTATATATGAAAGACACGTCAGAAATTCATAATTAATATATGGTTCTTTTCAGAAAATAAGTCTAGCTAAAAAAATATTTAAAAAAAACCGTTGAAAAAAAAATGTTTTTTCTTAAGTTGGAAACCAAGTCAGACCCTTTTCACAAAACAATATTTTCGGATGAAATAATAAAAAATGTAACTGCAGTACAGTGATGGAGATTCAAAGAAGATATTCCAAAAATTAAGCACGTGCTGCCTACAGTGATTTATGTTTTGTGTGCCTGTGCATCCTCTGCTGATATCGAGAGGATGTTTTCTACCAATGGATTCATACATTCAGATATAAGAAACAGACTTGGCGGTGACAAAGCAGCTAAACTAGTATTTCTATTTAAGCATTAAAACACTTAGGTTATAGACGTTCAGCAATATTTAGTTTTTTTTTTAATATAGTTCTCTTTTTGTATTAAAAATATTTTTTAATAGTTTTATTTTCGTAAAAAGCAGCTGAATGCTGAATTTCTTTTCGATTATTATAATAAATAATAAAATCATTTTAATCGTGATTTTAATCAACTGATTTAAATCATCTCAACCCTGTTTTTTTTTCTACCAACGTGAATTATTTATTGATAATTTAGAATAACTTCTTTTTGTTTTGCCTTACGCGTATCATTCTATTTTTAATAATAATGCTATAAAGATAGGTATACCTAGTTAAAATGTAAAAATAAATTCTATTTTTAATCATATTAATTCTGTAAAATTCTGTTTTAACACCTAAAATAAACGTATTTCTCCAAACAGTTGTAAAATGCCAGCGATATAATTGATGGATATTAATTTGAGTAAAAGAATGTCACCTGGCATGGCGCCTAAATAAAAAAATCATTAAAGTTGTAGCACCGTCCTGATTATAGTAAATAAAACCTGGCAAACACTTGCTGTAAACATAACACGTGCAAATCTAGAAAAACATTAGGGTGTGTTTGTTTTTTTGCCCATGACCTACCTTCTGAGAGACTCATAGCTGAAAGTCGAAGTCAGAATATACTCACTCTGTAGTGTGTATGCAAATTTCAAGATTATGCTCATTTCGTAATGTTTATATCATAGCTTATTTCTATATCACATGTAAAATCAAGTTTAAGCACTTTGTTGTGTTTTAATGGAAATGTTCCAAAAATGGTTGTGGGTTATCTTGTTAGTATTTACAAACTGTTTACATTTAAGATTTATTGCACCTTTCGAGTTCAAGGATAAAAAAATTAAACTATTTATATATCTACAAGACGATTTAATTAATGGGACTATAAACGCATTCCTAACAAAATTCACAATTAAGGTTAAGTCCAATTAAAGCCTTGATCTATTTTTTTCACAATGTAATGTAAATTTCGTAATACAAGTAATAGTTAGTGTTCTTGACCGTGGTTATTGTAATGTAATATTAACAAGGTTAATAACTATTACAACAGCGGAATATGACATTTTATTATAAGGTGGCTATATGGAATTTACTGTTTTAGCAACTTTATGATATTGTGTACTTTTTATTTTTGCCAATTATGGTAATTAACTAATACAGTTAAATTTTTCACAATTTCAACGTACTTTATCCTACAGCTAGAATATAGAAATGTAAAACTTGAAGACGTAAGCTATCAGAGGTTACTTCCGTATGAACTTTCACCTTGCTTTATTCACTATTTAACTTTGACCTATTTGCAGTGTTTTACTTACTTTGAATAATGGTATAATTCACATGTGGATCCTAAAATGGGAAGGGCGAGTAATTTATTATTTTTAATAATTAATAGAGGCCCACAATGCGACGTCACAAACGCACGTACTTTAAAAAAAAAAGAATATATATATATATATATATATATATATATATATATATATATATATATATATATATATATATATATATATATCGAGTCCGCCATCGCTCTGGCATTCCTTTTTAGCATCTTTATTATTTCTTGTAAAGAAAAAGTATGATACCGAACTTTTTCAAGCTCTATAACCTAATAATATTTTCATGTATACAGTCCACCGTTTCGGCGTCTATTTCACGTTTTTTGAAAAAAAATGACGTTTGCGGCTAATTGCTCGCAAAGTAAAATAGGTATGGACATGCGGTTTTCACCATTCGATAGAGCAGGAAAAATTCAATCAAAACTTGTGAAAAGAATAATTTTTGAGATACAGATTATTGCGGGAAAATTTTTGATTTTCGAAAAATTGAATCATGGATAACTTGATTTTTTTACATAGACAGACGCGGATTTTTTTTTCTCCTTCGATTTTGTTAATACACATATGGGACTATCTTTAGCGGTTTTTACAGAATTGGCAATTTTCTATTTTTTATTTTTTGCTATATCGCAGTTAACATATTCCATTTAACAAACTAATGCTATTAGCAAAAAATAAAAATAAATAACAAACTTTCTAATTCAAGAGGTGCTCCAAATTCTGTCCGTTTAATTCTAAACACTTTTCAAGCCTTTGCTGCAGATATTTACAATTCCTTCTCACACATTTACTGTCCATCTGTGCTGATGATCCAAGTATCGCACAATATGTGGATTTATATTATCGTGGTAATGAAAATTCCGACGTTTTATCCGTAAATTAAAGTAATGGACGTAAAACGTGGGTGCTCATTTAACTTATTTAACATCCATTGACAAAAAGCTCTTCTTGCATTAAAATCACCCACAGTTAATTTTTGGTATGATATAGATGATATTCATTATGTTTTAGTACCCATATTACCGAAGTAATACTAATAGTACCAATGGCATTAGACATTTAGCTTGTACTGACGTTTGGATTTTCGACAAAGCTCTGCATTACCATAAATTCAGTTTCTTCCGTTCTAACTGTTCTTCTTTGAACATTTGCTTTGTAGTGTACCCTTCCGGTTTGTTCAAATCGAGCCAATAATTTTTGTAACGCAAGGGTACTTGGAGGACATCGATCAGGACATCTTTGTTTATACACACGAACAGCCAAAATACAATTTCTTTGACACTCACCAAAAAAAAACACCATCTCAACTAACTCGTTTTGAGTAAAATTTATGTTGATTAAGAGCTAATTGCTACTAGTAAGTCAGTTTCTGCTACTTCTTGTGACTTTCAAACAATAATTTGGCTTTTGTTTTTGTACTTCATGTAAATCTAGCAAAGCCTACTTCAATAAAAAAGTGTACTCGTAAATATTATCCATACCATGATGAATATTGGTAATTTGTTGTCTAGTATCACACAAGAAACAATAAAAACAAAATAAAAATCGCATATTCAAATGCAACACAAAAATGTCAAGACATTAAAATAAAGTGGACGACATTTTGAGAAATTTATTGAATTAAAGTACTTTTAATTGCTTCCTTTTGATTTTTTTTTCTTTCAGCATTAGTTTGTTAAATGGAATATGATTAACATAAAATTAAAATAAATTATAGTTTTGCGTCCTTTTCCTTGTTTTTCTGTTACATGGCTACTGCGATATAGCAAAAAAGAAAATAAAAACTAGAAAATCGCCAATTCTGTAAAAATGGCCAAAGATAGACCCATATGTGTATTAACAAAATCGATAGAGATTATGTTATGCCTTTCATGGTCAGTATGGGCGAGCAAGGCATTTTCATGCATGATAATGCAAGACCACACGCTGCCAGGATTCTCAGTGAATATCTAGATAAAGTAGGAATTACGCGGTTTGATTGGCCAGCGTACATTCCAAATGTGAATCCCATCGAACATGTCTTGGATGATTTAGGGCCCAGGAGCTTAGAAATTTGTTATTGCAGGAGTGGAATAACATGGATCAGAATGTAATCCTTAATTTAATTGAGAGTATTCCTCGTCGAGTGCCAGCAGTCGTTAATGCAAGAGGCGGTAACACATGTTATTAATTATCATCAATTTTTCAATAATGTTTTGTTTTATTCATTCATTTAGTTCCCAATAACAATAGTCGACCTTCGTTTAAAATGTACAGTTACTCTTTTTCTAGAATAAATCATAACTAACTAACTAACATTATTGTACAGTAGAATTGATGATTACAATGTTACGATTACAATTTAAAATGACAGTTATTGAAGTATTTAAAATTTTTAAATTGATATATATATATATATATATATATATATATATATATATATATATATATATATGAAACACTGGTTTATCGGGGCGTTGTCTCGCGTCTGCTGGTGATGTTTCGGACTCCTGCCAGTACAAAAACGACGTTTCGGCAAAGTCGCATTTGCCATTTTCTTGAAAATATCAATTTTAAAAATTTTTAAATACTTCAATAACTGTCTTTTGAGTTGTCATTTTAAATTGTAATCGTCACATTGTAATCAATTCTACTGTACAATAATGTTAGTTAGTTTATAATTCTCGTATTTAGTATGTAATCTTTATGACGTTAATAGATTATTTCTCACTTATGTTCATTTTACACAGATTCTTGATGAAAAAATAAAGTATTTCGAAAGCTTGAATTAAATAGTCATTTTTATTTTAACTAGACCGCATCCCGATACCATATATATATATATATATATATATATATATATATATATATATATATTATATATTTATATATATATATATATATATATATATATATATATATATATATATATGGAAAAACTTTCTTACTGAAACTTATGTGTCACCTTTGCTACAACCTAAAATTATTCTCAAAAATACAGGGTGTACCAAACGAAAGTAATACCAAAAATTATATTTTTCTTAAATGGAATATCTTAATTTTTTATGTGGTAAATGAAGCCTCTGTAGGTCTATATTCAACTACAAAGTAAGATTGTTAAATGCAGTGTTGCCGAGTTATGAATTTTTCATTAAGAATTTACTCAAAAACATGCTCTTTTTAAACTGCTATTTCTCTGGCACTGTTCGTTAATTTCCCTGGAAAAATGTGTACTCTAATACCTGAACTATCTTAACTTCTGGATTCTACCATATAAGGTGTCCAAAATTTCTGTTCAAACATCTCTACATTCACTTCTATTTTAATTGAATTTCTTAAATCAACACCCTGTGTATTATTTTGCACTTGGAAAGCTTAAAGTGCGTTTATTTAGATAATACCGTATCTATCTAAACCTACTTTTTGTATAACAATTTTGTATCATATTTATTTAAATAATAATAAAAATCGTTCAGAATAAAAGATTATTAGGCGTAACATAAATTAATTAACGTAAATACAATTACTACTTCATCAGATGTTCAGACACTTTGCCATTTTGTTATAGACTATTGAACCAGTCGGTAAAAGATTTATTTACGTTTCGTAACATCAAGGTAGTAACTGAAAAAATGTTTCTCTTATTATTTCCAACATGTTTAGTGCTGTGTTTAGTTTTTTTTTGTAGATCAGATCTTTAATGCAAAAATACAAAGTTTCTTCAGATCTGGCGACCTCAGGCGCCCCATCTAACTGCAACCGCGTCCTTCTCAATACTTGTAGTGGTTTGTTTTCCAGTAGATTATCAAGATCTTCGTTTAAAAAAAATATCCCTACAAAAATCGAGCCCTATTATGTGGCCTCCAATTATTCCTCCTCATACATTTACCCTGGACCTATGTTGCTGGTTAACACTTCTTATAAAGTGTGGATGACATCGACGAAGATGTGTAAATTATGTCTGTTTACATGAACATTGTTGTGGAATGTCACCTGATCGGTGAACAATACAATATTCCAAAATCGTTACTCTTCTGCAATTTGAGCAAGACCCCAATTAGAGAAATGTATCCTATCTTCGAAGTCTTGTCCTTCAAGTGCCTGATTTAGTTGCATACGAGAAGGGTCGAACCTATTCTTACTCAATATTATTTTTCACAGAAGTTTGACCTAAGGTCCATCAATCACTATGTCTGCTGTACTTCCGTGTGGGTAACAGATGCGGCAACGTTAAAGTCATTCTCTTCGTTTAGTACTGGCTTCATTCTTTCATTCTTCTCGTGCTTAACTCTCTCAGTCCTGTCAAATCTATTCATCAGTCTTTGAAATAATCTTGCACCTGGATGCCTTATTTGAGGAAATGTTTCATCGTACACTCTGGACACCAGAAGACAATTCCTTGACGGTTCTCCAATATACTTCACTTTTATTAAAAAAGGTAATATGCACAAGATGTCATCAAATATCACAGGATTATGCAAATAATTAGTTACATTGTCATGCGAATGAGTAACAATTGGTTTGATTCCTTGTGCCACGCCGTCTGTTTTTTTTTCATTTTCTGTGTAAATTTTCGGAGGAACCTTAATATCTCAAATCTAGGTTGAAAAGTTACTGCAAACATGGTATTTTCTGAATGAACACACTAAGCTTTCCAACGGCACGATAATATACAGGGTGTTATAATTAAGAAATTCAATTAGATTAGAAGTAAATGTAGAGATGTTCGAATAGAAATTTTAGACACCCTGTATGATAAAGATAGCTCAGGATGAACTAGGACAATATTAGATTATACGTAAATTTTTCAGAAAAATTAACAAACAGTGGCAGACCAAAGAGTATGTCTTTCACACAATTTTTAGGGAAAAATTCATAACTCGGCGACACTGTAATGCGTCGAGAATAGGGACGCGGTCTCCGCGCATGCGCCCAGTGTAGTTTTTAATTCTAGCCTCTGTACAGATTTCTAGTTGAATCTAGAACCTACAGTGGATTCATTTGCCATCTAAAAACTAGGGTATTCCATTCAAGAAAAATATAATGGTATTACTCTCTTTACATTAACCGACACGTGCTTATTGGACTACCCTGTATACATTGCACCTCAGCTGGAGCAGGGATCAGCTCTTGTTTTGTTGTCTCCTAACCCCATCTGAGAGGATCCTTCCCTAGCTCTTACGATACGTGTAGCTGGTGGTAAGCACGGATAAAATGTTGTGCTACGGCTCCACTTGTTGGAGAGTATATCAAAACACATCATTTCCAAGAAGGTTTCGTTCCACACAAAAACTTCACTACTTGTTCCTGGAGTAGTAATGAGTTCGTATTATCAAATGAATACAGAATGAGATTATGTCCACCCAATACCCAACTTCGTCTGATAATAAATTAATATTTTAATGTCCGTAATTTTTTTACAGTAGTAATATGCTAATTATACTAATTTATATATAGGGTGATAACAAGTAAGGAAAATCATTTTGTTACATATAAAATAATTTGAAATCGTTCGGATATGTTGATTTTCGTTTGTATTGTGGTCATCTTGTTTGAAAAGTGAGATTTTTCAAACGGCATCCTATGATTTGTATAGGATTGTTTCATAAGGCACTTACCTCTATTTTCAAAAATTAAGCTTTTCGTTTCTTACTTCATTTTTTTGCAAGATATCTTCTTGTAAAGTTACACTTACTTTTGAACAAATGGTCATGATAAAAGATTATTTATGAATAATAGAATTATCGCTTAATACCGTACCAGATGTATTAGGGACTTTATACACTGTGCCGGTTTAATACGGTTTACGTCGATTAAGGCTTTGTTAGTAAAGTTAGAAAAAAATGTTTCAGACAAAAGGTGTATACAATAGCTTAAATATACAAGGTGTTACGCAAATGCAGAGATCGGTAAACTTCTATTTTTTAAACCCTGTATTGAATTCTACTCCCTTTTTCAATCCTCAAAATATACTACAGAAAAATTGTCACTAAACGTCATTACCCTAATATATATAGTGGCCACTAAAATAAAATCGTCTCACAATATCCTTTACGTCTTTGTGATTTATCATGTAAAATTAAAGATAACTTGGATTTTATTATTCCATTTAGCAATTTGCATGATACTCTTGTTGGTGACGTACTAATAGGCGGTGATTTTAGTATCCCTAGTATGTTTTACTACATGGTCAATGATTTTACATCTTCCTTGGTTAATAGCGTAACAAACTTTTTTTCGTTTTTTAACATAAAGCAGTATAATCTTGTGTTCAATACTTCTAACAGATTACTAGATCTAGTATGTGCTAATTTTGATGTGAAGGTAAATAAATCGCTTGATCCTCTGTTACCTGAGGATGTGTATCACCCTGCTCTGGTAATTCTAATTAGGAATATCAACATTAGATCCTCGTATTGCACCACAAGCAAGGATAACGAATATAACTTTCGTAAAACTGACTTTGTTGGTCTGTACAATTCTTTGTCGCACATTTGTTGGGATCTTATGTACCATTGTTAGAATGTTGAGGATACGATTACTAGATTTTGCGATATCATATATATTTCTTTTGATAAGTTCGTTTCACGTAAAAAATCAGCCTTTAAACTGGGTAAATTCCCATGTTGGTATACGCGTGATTTAATAAAGAATATTAGGTTGAAATATTCACATCTTACGAAGTTTAGGATCACCGAGTCTAATTCAGACCTAATGGCATTTAAGCACACCAAATCCAGAATTAAAATTGACATTAAAAAGCACATAAAGCCTATAGACTAAAACTGGAAGCTGAATTTAAAACTAACCCAAAAAATTTTAGTGTTTTGTTAACCGCTCTAAGCACTCTGCGTACAACTCATAGATGAGTTCCAACAATGAATATTTGCACAGGCCTCAAGGAATAGTGGAACGTATTTTGTAAATCGGATACAGTTTTTATTAATGATACTTTTTCTATTGTCATTCTTCGAAGGTCTCAGAAGTAATACATACACTCAGTTCTAGTATCACATCGGGTTTAGATCAGATACATTCCTTCTTGATTAAAGATTGTAAAACAGTTACCGGTTATATTTAACAAAATTTTAAGCTCCAAGGCTTTGCCAGAGGTTTGTAACTTTTGTAAAGTATTTGAAGCAGTTTTGCATAAACATTTGATATTTTAGATTGCACAAAACATGTCTCCACTTTAGCATGGATTCTATCCTGGTAGATCCACCATCACAAATTGCTGTGTTTTACTCAGTTCCTCTCAGAGAGTTTTCGACAATAAACTTCAAGTTGATATAGATATAGATCTGAGCAAGGCATTGACACTGTGGATAATTGTATCCTTTATGATAAGTTAGAAATGTTTTCAGATGACCTTATTCCGCTGTTTATTTCTTATTTTGATAATCGAAACTATTTGGAGTATTTCAATGGGCATAAATCAGCTCTGTATATTGCTACGCCTGTTGTGTCTGAGTGTTCTATCCTGGGGCCATTGTTTTTTAACACATTCATCAATGATTTGATTAGTAACCTTAATGTTGACTGCTTAATGTATGCTGACGACATTAAGTTATTTAAGATAATTCGAGACGACAACGACACTTTAGTCTCACAAGGTAATATCGAACGTATTGTCAAGTGGTGCAACTTAAACAAATTGAAAGTTAACAATTCCAAATCCGCAGTTATGTATTTCACGCGTAAACAAGACAGCATCAGGTTTCAATACAATATACAAGGTGATTCTAAAATAGGTGTTCAAAATTAGGGAGCTGATGCAGGATAGCAATGCAAACAAAACAGTTCCTATCAACTTGGGTCGTAAAACGCACCACTACGGAGATACAGGGTGTTTAGTTTTCAATTTGATAAGTTAATTTATTTAATATTTCCGTTAGTTTTCAATAAATAACTTTCAAATTTGTACCATTGCCTATAATTCTTATGCCGAATAACGTGATTTATCTAATTTCAATGTATCGTGCGGATGGCGCTAGTTGCCGCATATTTTTGGGGTTAAAAATGACATAACTCTTTTCTAACAAAAAGTATCAACTTTTCAAAGGCACGATTGGATTCGGCGATCAATATTGCATAAAAAAGGTATACCTTATTGAGCTCGCTATCTGTAACCATTTCCAAATAAAACTCAATTTCACATTTCAATTCTCAATTATTGGTATTATTACAATTCGGAGAAGTCAGTAGAATATTATTGAAATAAATGATTATAAACAGATTTAACAGAAAATATGAATAAATTACCGATAATATCGTTTCAATTCTGAAAGTGTCCTCCATTTTCCTGTATACACTGTTGCAGTCTTCTCATAATTGAAAATACTACACGATTTAGTCTTTGTTCTTGTACCATTTCATTGAAAGCGTCTTCAATTCGCTGGCCCAGTTCCTCAACAGTTTCAATCAACTTATGAAACGCGATATCTACAACCGTTGTGGATAAAAATGAAATTTTGCATTACATGGACCTTGTTCGTGTGTAATCCAATCATACAATCGCATTCGTATGGCACTGAAACGTAAAAAAGTAGGCACTGACAGTAGCTTGCTATCTGTCATTAACGTTTAAATTGTGTTTTGCATCGTTGTTAAATTAAAATGCCGCTCTACACATTTTCTGAGTATGTCATTTTTAACCACAAAAATATGCGGTAACTAGCGCCATCTGCACGATGCATTGAAATTAGATAAATCACGTTATTCGGCATAAGAATTATAGGCAATGCTACAAATTTGAGAGCTATTTATTGAAAACCAACGGAAATATTAAATAAATTAACTTAACGAATTGAAAACTAAACACCCTGTATCTCTGTAATGGTGCGTTTTACGACCCAAGTTGATAGGACCTTTTTGTTTGCATTGCTATCCTGCATCAGCTCCCTAATTTTGACCACCTATTTTAGAATCACCTTGTAGATAACTTCATCTTCGCTAGACCCGTCACGATAACTGACCTCGGTGTAGTTTTTGATATGAAATTGTCATTTCAAACACATATTGAAAAAACTGTAAACTCGGCATATCAATGCCTTGGTTTTATTAGGCTTTCCTCAGGAGTGTTTATTAATTGAGTATGGCTTTACTAGCTTAGACACCAGAAGACGCATACAATCTGCGGTATTCCTATTTAAGGTGATATCTGGTAGAATGGACTGTGAAAAAATCTTAAGCATGATACAGTTTAGAGTTAAACGAAGTAATACACGGTCAAAACTGATTATTTGATGTATTTTCTAATAAAACACTCATACTTACGCAGTCTCAGCTTTTCTATATCTGATTTTGTCAACATTTCTTAACTTCGCTGTGTTTATTAACTCCTATTTAATTGGGCTACTAAGCCTGTTGCTAACTGCCCATAAGGTAGCTGTATTGAAAGCGCTGGAAATTTGTGAAACCTATCAACACACGACCTTCCATATATGTATCACAAATGAACAAATAACAGAGATAATCGAAAATACGTTTATGGTTGATATTTTAGCGGGTAAAATATTACGGCTGTGGAACAATCTGAAACGGATGGGCAATACTGTGAACGTGGTGTGTATACATCTCTCTGCAGTGTCTGTTACTCGGATGACAGAAACCGCGTGGACAACTGAACACATCCAATCGTAAATAACTCGCGTGCATTCTACGATAAGATAATAACAAATAAATGGCAAGAATGTTGGCAATCCAGTCAACAGAAGTTTAAAAGTTTTGGCCCAACGGTTGGAAAAAGAGAGCATAAAGGAATGTGTAGACAGGAGGAGATGAAAATTCTTAGACTAGGGATTGGGAATGCTCGCCTAACACATGCGTATCTATATTTAAATAAAAGACAACCAATATGTCCACAATGTAAGAACCACAAGGTAACGGTAGTTCACCTACTTGAGCCATGTGAACACCTGGAAGAGTACCGACGATATTTACGAATAGAAGGCAGCATCTCAATAATATTAGTAAATAATAACGCTCGAGATGTAATACACTTTATAAAACTCATCGGTCTGTATGAACATATCTGAAGAAGAAAAGAACTAAATAACTACAACACCTGCCCACCGTGCCAATGAACTTCGATGTTGATGCATGTTGGAACAGGAGTTTGGACAAGAAAAAAAGATAATAATAATAATAATAATAATAATAATAATATGTAATAATAATAATGGCTTTAATTAAAAAAGTGCTCAGTAATTATTATTATCTGCTACATAAAATACACACGCTGCTATTCTCTACAACTTGCACCTGAAACATTTTTCTCTCATTTTAAACGATAAGGCCGTATTAAATGAACACAGTGTATAAAATGCTTTATTTTCTCCGGTAAAATCAAACAGTATTCGTTCCAACACAATAGATTTAATAACTATGAAATTAAGAAGAAATAAAATTAAACATTCCTGTAAAACTAAAACACTAAAAAAACTAAATGAAATAAAAAAAAAGCGCGGAACTTGTACTTTAATGTAATACGAAACCACACCTGTAATATGCACATATGTTTTATAGATCAAAATAATTGTTGCTTTTGCTGATTTTGCAAAACAATTCTGTCATCTTAAGAAACATACTATGTACTATATTTGCGTAACGTACAAAATGCAGAATGCATTCTTTTCTTCGCAGTGCGTTAAAATGTAAGGGTAAACGGTATTATTTCTTTACATGTCCTCGATAAGGTAAAGGTAAAGTATATCGTCTTTTCAGATGCTACTGGCCTGAATAATGTAAAACATTGTCATATGCGAGGACTCTTGTTTCAAGACTCAATTATACGTAAAAATAAAATGTATATTCGGCTTATAATTCCGTCTTAAAACAAATGTGTTAAATGCCCCCTAAACAGACGCCATCTTGTACACTACAGCTGTAGATATGCAAACACATTAATATCGGAATTCTTAATCAATATCGAACCTTCAACCTGCGACTGACAATACTTCTGTATGCAAGTCTGCGTACAGAGAGCTTCTCTTCGGATTCATTAAATATATAGTTTAGGTAGTAAAAAAAACTCGGGTGGATTTTCCTCACCCCCCCCCACGTTTTCCTGTAAATGACGTCACAAGATGGCTACTTTGGGTAAACATAAAAACCTCATATATCGGGTTCTGTCAAACCGATTTTAACGGGAGTAACGATGTTGGATAGGTAATGAAATTCTGTATGCATTTTGCGAGAACATCTTTATTGGATAAGTTAACGGTTTTAAAATTATGACGGAAACAATGTTCAAGAGATATCTTCCTTTGCTAAGTTTTACATAGTTATACATAAACCATTAATTTTACAGTTTTAAATATAAAAGCATATTGTTCAAAATTTTATAAGTTTTCTAACGAGTGTTTATTCATAATAATACGATAAATAGTTTCAAAAATATAATAAAAATACGCATAGTATATTTTATTTTATACCTTGCGACTAAAATAATATGAATGAAAGTAAGTTAAATTTAAAGTGGAAATATAATTATGAAATATATTTTAAAATGAATGTAACCCCTCTTAGAAAAACCGATGTGTGGGATGCCAAAACAAAAGCCTGCATTATCTGTAATACGAAGGACGATTGTCCACTAATCTCTGCTGAAAATGGAAGAACTAAAATAAGGAGACTGCAATTATACGGAACGATGTCGTTAGTAAACTGATGTCAACAATAGCAGAACATGAAGAATTTTTCTATCATGTGAGTAATCAGTGCTATAAACAATACTCCCATTCTAAAGCTCTTAAACAAATAGCTCAGAAACATGTTGAGCAGCAAACAGAAGATGATGGTAATGTTGCCTCCTCTTCTGCTGTCCGAAGAACTCGAAAGAATGTGTGTCATGCAAAATCTTCAGAGTACCGGGATCAAATATGTGTTATTTGCAATTGTAAGTCGCACAAAGGAGACTATACTAAATATAGGATATGTGAATGTGCTAGGGCGGAACGATTTCTTAAGGCAACTGTGAAATTTCAGCATGACGTTTTTACAAGAACGTGTGATCTTCAAGATCCTGAGAGTGTTTTTGGTGCCGATATACTTTATCACCCGTCTTGTATCTCAGCATATATACTCAAATATGATCGTCAATTGCAACTACTGAATAATAAAGATCCTATTACAACTTCACCAAAGCAAATTGCTTTTGACGAAATACTCGATGAAATTAACATAGGTATAGAAAATGGTGTTGGATTCACTCTCAGTGAAGTCCGTGATCGATTAAAGATACTGCATGCTGGTATCACATTTAGCAATCGAGAACTGAATGTGTTGCTATGTGGAAACTATGGAACAAACATAATCAATCTTTACAGCCAATATTTGCAGCTTATGACTGCATTAACTACTTTCGATGGAGTTCCGTGTACCTAGAAGATATGAGAATGCTTCCAAAGTCAGCACCAGAGCTTTAAAGTGCGTTTATGCAAAGTAAATTTGTAGTTAAGAGATTCAAAAATCCCTTTACAGCAGTTGGGGTTGACATGGCTTTGGAACAAACGATCAACAGGTCACAGAAGAGTTCTTCTGGAATTTTAGGAAATACAAAGAGAAAAGAGTTTGTAACTCAGTGGGACGTCACTTATCACGAGTTGTTAGGAATTTCGAACTTTCATAGGGAGGCTACCGGATCTGTTACAACATCTTCGGAATTGCGGATACACCATGAATTTACGAAATCCGATATAGATCATGCAGAGACATCTGTTATTTCCAGGATGAAGTACATTTCGAGTAAAGGAAATCCGGTTAGCCTTGTTTCTACACCCACCCAATTGCACCATATTGTGACAAAAGAAGTTGTTCCTGACGTGATTAAAGTGCAGTTACTATACTTATTTTGCATTGGAGAAAACTGTACAACTCCTACAGAAACGACAGATACATTTCCAAAGTAACAAAAATCTCAGCTCCCATACACAAGAGAATGCTTCTCACATTCTCAAGTATTCACAAAAAAGACAAAACAAGAACTGGAAAGCAGAAGTTTCAAGCACGAGAAAAATCTTCTTCACAAGCTCACAAACTCATTCAAATTTCGCAAATGCGTGGATATGATATAAAAGACTTGTTCAGTTATGAACTTTCAGACAACTGTTTGCTTTTTGACGAATACGGTCTTCCTATTCAATCTCACAAGAGCTTGCTAATGAACGAGCTGGAAGCTCTTCTGCATTCTGATGAATCCATAGTTCTCAAGCCTGATAACACTAATGGTTGTGTAGTAGACGTCATGGGTTGCCTAAGAAAGCTTCTTACCAGGCACAAAAAAACGTTTGTGGACTTGGTTGATGCTTACGAAGGTTATATTTCTGCTATTGCTGGAGATGCTGGCAGAATTGATCATGTGTTTGATTCGTACAGTACGTATTCTCCAAAAGATTCCACACGTCTTAACAGACAGAGAAGTAGTCCAATTGCACTTCAAAGCATTTCCTCAAACGTCCATATACCAGTACAGTCGGACACACTTTGGTCGTGCTCTAGTAATAAAGTACTTTTGCAGCAGTTTATAAAAGAAACATTGCAATCTAGAAAACTTGCGGTACAACTCACATCTTCGGTGTGTTCTTGGTACAGTTAACGGGAAATTGTGAAGCAGGAATGTACTTCAGTAACAGATGGGACTGAAACTAAACTTCCACAGTTAGACTGTTTCTCGACTAAAGAAGCGCATGATATTGCACGCTAGTGATTCTGTCGCAAGCCATAGGAAGGAAACTATTCTCTTTATTTCAAGTGATACAGATATAACTGTTTTATCGTTGTATCACTGGAATAAACTTAAGGATTATAAAGCCCAGGAACTATGGAAAAGAACTGGTGTAGGTGATTCTACAAGAATCGTTCCGTTACACATAAGTTCCCGTAACATTGGTTCAGAAATGTGCTCTGTTTTTCCAGCACCACATGCACTTTCCGGTGCAGACTATACAAGCAATTTGGGAACAAAAAAGCATCTTTGACTTGTTCGCCGTCGGTTTTTTTGAAAGACTTTGGAGAGTTTCCTCGTTCGTGGGAAGACATAAATGACAGTTTAGAACTGGCAGAGGAGTATCTTGTTCAAATGCTTAGAAAGGGATCTAGATGTAAAACAATGGATGAACTTCGTCTATGGCTTTATCATGGTAAAAATGTCTTGATTGAGGACCTTCTTCCGACAACCCGATGTATTCGTGGACATGGATTAAGGGCTTACTATCACACTTATCTGCAGAAGAATGCTATGGATCAGAGAGCAAACAGTCTCGACCCAAATCAGTTTGGATTTGAAATCTGTGAGGATCAATTAGTACATTCCAAGTTCATATAACTTCAAATAACTTCAATGGATCTTGTTCGTGTGGAAAGTGCGCAACCTCTAACTGTCAATGTCGACAGAATAAAATTTCATGCTTACCGTTTTGTGGTTGTGGAGAAGAATGTAAGAATCCTTTTTAACTACAACGATGAGCAGTTTCTTATATAAATAATAATTTTAAACTGATTACGGTTGTTACTGTCAGTATGTTTACTGAATACTGAACACAACGACTTTTCTCAATTAAGTTATGGTACACTGAAATAAAGAAGTTAATGTGAAAATTGTGGGGAAAGCAGTAAAAAATTGTAAAAAATGAAATACAGCAATTTATAACTAAAAAACACAATTTTTAAAAAGCTGAAATTTGTTTCTGTTCGGTTTCTGTATTTTATCACATCTCGAAAACTACATATTATTATGAACAAGCACTTGTTAGAAAAGTTATAAAAGTCCGCACAAATTATGTCTTAGTATTCAAGACTGTAACATTAATGGTTTATGAATAATTATGTGTAACGTAGCAAACAAAGATGTCTCTTGAACTTATTTTCCGCCATAATTTTAAAACGGTTAACTTATCCAATAGCGATGTTCTCACAAAATGTATACAGCATTTCATTACCTATCCAACGTCGTACCTCCCGTTAAAATCGGTTAGACAGAACCCGATATATGACGTTTTTATGTTTACCGGAAGTCGTCATCTTGTGACGTCATTTCCGGGAAAACGTGGGGGTGAGGAAAATCCACCCGAGTTTTTTTTACTCCCTAAACTATATATTTAACGAATCCGAAGAGAAACGCTCTGTACGTAGACTTACAGAAGTGATGCCAGCCCCTGGATTATTATGCACCTATGATTATTGTGTTAGGATTTACGGTTTTCCCTTCACAATGATAATAAATTAACATGACTAGGGAAAATTACATTACATTACATTATATTCAATGCAGGCGTATGATGAAAGATAAATCAACTTGCGCAAAAATGATAAATAACTGCGTTGATCTAGCGTCCATATAACCCATTCAAGTTCAACAAAGTTTATTAGAATTTTTATAGTACATAACATTATATAGTATTTACAATACATATTACAAGATATAATAAAATAAAATAAGTAATATTGCATTGTGTATTGTTGGTGGTGCGCTGCTCAGGATTCTTCATCCTCTTCAGCGCGAGGATTGCGTGGTCGTTGGGATTCGTGATTGTGTGGTTTGCCTGTTGACATCATTGTGTTGAGATTTGTGGTACTACTAAAAAAAAAGCGTTGTAGTGGTTGGTGATGCTGTTGGTGGTGTGGTTGTTGTGTGTCCTGCTGTCGTTCTATTGTGGCTGATGCTGTTGGTGCTCTCAGTATCTGAAATAAATAGAAACGTGTTAGTTGTGTGAATACATTATCGGTGTTAACAGTACAGAATTAATAAACTGTCGATACTGTATACTTAGGTAGGGCACCAGTCTTCGCTTCGGACCTTTGTATGATTACCCGAAAAGGGCAACCACCTCTGAACCGTGCGTGAGGATCACTCCCCACAGGTCCATCGCAGTTTGCGCTGCCACCTTACGAATGACAGGTAGGGCCTTCTCCATATCGAGACCTCCGAGGAGGCCCAATATGGCGTCGAACCCTAAGGCGTTCTCGGTACTTCCGCCTTCTCAACCTTGCCTGCTGTCGCTCGGGCGTAACTGACGCCGGCCCGGGTTGAAGAAGGCGCCGCCGTCGGCGGTGTCCTCTTAGGTCGCTGTCTTCTTCCGTTGTGGAGGCCGAGGGAACTTCCGGCCGCCCCTGTAGGTAACGGGGTGGTCCCCACCACAGTTAACATACTTAGTCCGGTCTGTACGGGGTTTCGTGCATTCACTGGAGTGGTGATCTCCGGCGTACTTTACACAGCGTGCTACCGCCCTGCAGCAACGCTGTGCATGACGGAAACCTTGACACCGGTGACAATGCCCGATGCGAGATTTCCGCCGCAAATCCTCTACAGTCACGCGGAGGCGGGCGATGTGCTTCACCTCCCGGATCTTCTTGTTGTCTTCCTCGGTCGGTAGCTCTACCATCACGAGGGGGATCGGGCATCCTTGCTGCTTCATCCTGTAAACAGAAAGTACATTAATGTTTTGCATTTTTAGCTCTGGGCCAACGTCAACCTCGGTTAGTTCTACGGGCACGCCACGTATCACCACCTTAGTCAATCGCTCGGTCTTTGCCTGATAAGTGTGGTACGGAGTCCCACACTTATTCGTATGCCCTGGAGTGAGGCAGGTTGAATCCGGATTCCCTCGCTGAAGGCCTTGGCTCTCGTGAAGGCGATCCGTTGTCGGTCCATTTCTCGGGAGAACGCGACCCAGTTCTCCTTTCTGACGAAGGATTACTGGAGGCACTTTCTCCCTGGTGTCCTCTTGTGTCGTCTACTCCATTGCTGCAGGGCTGTCGGTGAAGGGTTCCAGGGCATGGAATCCGTCGCGCGTGGGCGGCGACGTAGACGGGCGAACCTTCGGGGTGTTCTTCGGCTTCTTCTTTTGCAACACGAAGTCGTCGGGGCTGGTAGATCCGGGACGGGCCTCTTCTTCGGTGTTGTTGGTTGCGGTTGCGGTGGCGGAGGTGGCGGGCGTGTCTTCTAGGGGGGTGATGCCTTCTAACGGTGGCGGTCGCGTCTTCTTTTGCCGCCTCTTCTTCTGTGCGGTGGCGGCAGGTGGCGCGTCGCAGCTCGCTCTCTTGAACGGTAGATCGAGCTGGGACATCGTCGGTGACAGCTCTCCCTGAGCTGCCCACTCCTCTAGGAACTGCTGGTAGCAGCGCCTGTTGTAGCTCGGCTCCGACATCGTGAAAACGACGTTATCTTTTTTTTTCCAAATAGACTGGCTAGTCTTATATAGAGTTGACCTTTTTGGATCGAGATCTCAACCTCGAATTGCACTATAATCCATTAAAACTCACACAATGATAATTAAGACTAACTAAAACACCAATATACTACACAAAACTTAAATATTAAAAGAAAAATACTATATTATATCTAAGCAAATTGTAAATAATCTAAAGGAGGTTTATAAATTACTACAAAACTCAACTATAAACAAGTTTAGTTTAAAATATGTTCATTTCAGTTTAAACTCATTTATTAAGCATATTGAAGCAGTCGCCTCAAATGTGTCCATTATGTATACATTTGATTTGAGTTATATCAGTCTGTACTTCTGTTTTCTTGTTTTTATTAAATGCATATCTATGGCGTTTTCTTGAGAATAACATGCTCAGTTCGTACATTGTTATTTCACATAGGTGCTCTATTCATTCGGAGAAAAAACAGTCGACAAACTTCGTTTTTCTTATTGGAATTATATTGATGTATATTGTTCTTTAAATTTTACAGATTAAGTCATAAACAGATTCACTAAACCTTCCCCATATCACTTCATAACCCCGTTAAAACAGACGACCAAAATTACGATAGAGCTAAAATTTGGTACAAACCTTTGAGTTATCATTTCAAGTGAAATGGCAAAAGTCCACGTCGATACGAGTTATGAAGAAAAACTTTGTTAAGGATCAACCGGTAAATTTTATTGTAAAGATAGTTATTATAGTTTTTTTAGGAAAGCCAATTTCCTACAAAATGTAGAACACTTACATTTCTAAAGAACGTCTATTTCTATTTTGCTCCCGTCTAACGTTGGGAAACATCTACTTGTTATTCTATTGTACGACGTATATACTGTCGTCCTTGTAACTGCTTCTTGTTGAAAGGGAATAAAGGACCTAAGGGTAAAATAAGTACTTTTAGTTTTGAGAGTTAATTAAATACATTTTCAAAAATATCAGAAGTGTGTTTTATTACATCTATTGAAATCGATCAATTATTTGTAGGAAATACAGTGTACGGACCCTTATAGTATAAATGATCATGAAGACATATTTACAATTGAAGCCTTTTACTGACCTCTTACCCTTAATAAAACGTTGACATTTCATTTAGGTCTGTACCACATTTCAACTATATCGGAATTTTGGCTAGGTTCAATGCGGTTTTGACTGAGCTATTAATAAATAAAACAAAAGGGTAAAGGTCACATGTTTTGACGTTGAATGTTAATCAATATAAGGCATCTGTTATTGAAACCAGAAATTTAAGTACATTTTATCCACAACCAGCTCGTGCTGAATTATTACGCAGATCTCCAGTTCACATTAGGCGTAGAAATGCCGCAAAATTATTACCGGATATATTTCTGTAAATTTGTATGCCTTTCTGGTATTTGTTTTTATTAAGTTATTTGTTATAATATTATATTACCACTGGTCATATTTATGTTTGTTATTATTTTATATTCTTTGTTATGACTTCCTGTATATTTTGTATCTTGTACATTTGTCTATAAGTGAGTAAAAGTATTTAATAAAAATACAAAAAGCGAAAAATATACTTACAGTTAGTTACGAGAGCGATGCGCAAGTAAAATTTTTTATCGGTTACGCGTTAAGTAATGTTAATGAAGTTAATACATTTAAATTTTTATTTAATCGCTTGTGTTGTGTTACTTAAGGAGTTACTTATAATGAATTAGAATTAATATTACATAGCTTAACTCATAACCGTTGAAACATTTTTACCTTCCAACCTATATAGAGGGTGGATTGCACGTTTTGCATCCATGCCCATGCTTTCGTTTTTCATTACCGTCCATATACTTCCAATCACTTTCCGTCCAACATTAACCTGTCGTCCAACCTCGCCGTCCATTGTACCATCTGTAATGAACATTCTACCCAGATATACCAACTCGTTCACTTGTTCCACAATTTCATCATGCAGGGTAAATACTCTACTGTTCTTTTCATCTTCCCGATTGAACATCACCATCTTTGACCCTGACATGACATTTTAAAGGTCCAGCTGGCATAGATTATTCTTTTGGTTTTTACAATGTTGCCTAGTTTCGTTACGAACGTATTAAAAAAGTAGCTGCATAATTATCCTAAAAAATTTCATATATCAGATATTTACCTACACACACGCTATTGTATCTAACTGTAAGTATATTCCCACTATGTAAAAAACTTTAAATTAACATACATTTCTCGCTCCATATAAAAATATCATTAACGCAATGAACAAATGTTAATGTTCTAACTATCTGATGTGGTATGTAATTATTTGAAATAAACCTTTTCATGACGGATTAAGCAATAAAAAGCCTCGGAAGGTCTCCAACAAATTGTGCGTGTAATATGGACTCTGTTTAGTATTAAGAGTATGCATTGTTTGTAATCGACATGTATGCGAGAACTAATTTCTAATCCTAGCTTATAAAGGATGTGTAGTACGTTCTAACGTCTAAAACACTTAAGATACGCACGTTCGGAATTTTCCAATTGTAAACAATCCTGTTAATTCTTTTGATATTGCAAATTGCTTTCCGGTAAAATTATAACGCATTGCCGCAAATGCTAGAGCAGCTTAAAAGTGAGAGTTACTGTCGTCTAATCTTAATAAATCTTGATTTTAATTAAAATGTATATCTAAAATGTCTTATTTTGAATACTTATGTTATACAAGAGGCACTTGAAATACATAACTTTTATACCAAAAGAAAATGACCTAATGAACACACATTTAGTAATCAGTTGGTATTAAGTGAAACCATATTAGAATTCAATACTATTGTTTAAACAAAGTTCCTTAAGACGTAATGAAAAAATTAGACTAAATTACAAAACATGCAATTTGATATTGCTGGTCGATTGCAACATCAAAGTCAGTACACACATTTCTTTGTGCGCATCTACTAAGTTTCACAGCATTAGTACATCAAATCTACAGGATGTAAAAAATACTTGCACCTATATTATATTGCAATTTAGTTCCAGCTTTAAATTCAGCAGATTCTGTTCCCGCTTTATTTATTTAATTAATTCAACTCCTTACTTTTTCTTCAATGCTACGATACGCAATGTTGATTTGGCGGCTAAAATTTGTATATAGATATAACGAAATCAAACTATCAATGAATCATCCGCCATTGTACGAACGTTTTAATACAAAGCGTTAGTAGGACACGTATATACAGAGTGGTCCAAAACCTGGAACAAAATTCATAATTTTCAAAATAATTTTTTTTGGAAAAACCCTCGCACAGATTTTTTTATTTTTGCACATTTTAGCGGCCACGCGCCATTTTCTAAACAAAATTTAAATGGAAAGGGGGGTCATGTAGTACATCGCTGGAAGCTCTTAACAATGGGAATTCAAATCCTAAATGTTAAAACAATTGATTAAGGTATAACAAAATAACGACCATTTCAATGCGTCATTTTTTTCCTTTCTGAAACGCATAACAAATTAAAAAAAAACACTTTCGAATTTCAAAAAAGCAAATTTTATTTCTGTAACAAAGTAATCAGACGTATGATAAGTCAGCTAATGATCACAGGAGATGTTTTGCAATTAAGAATTTTGGATAAACCTTTTGTATAAGCAGTATAGTTCGGTAATTTTACATACTTTGTTTCCATTTGTTCACTGGCATTACCTAATGTGGTTACATTTTTAACCCTCATCCTATGTGTTTGTTTCTTAGCAATGTCAGTAGTACACGGACACTTGCCGCCATCTTGGATTTTGTGACGTCACCTCTGGGGACACCTCACCTTTCACTTTTTTACACGCCCGCGTGGTGATCGTATTTTTTCACCCATATACTAATAAACCGTTAACACCTTTTGTCTTTTATTTCAATTTGGTATTTTGGACTGTGGTTGATTTTGAGCAAGCAAACTGTAATTAATTAAACCAAATCAGTTTTTGAACTGTAAGCTGGTTTCCGCAAACTGTAAGACATTCATTTTGGTTGGTTGATTGATTGAGATTGATCTGATTGATTTGATCGAGCATGATTTGTTTGAGATTCATCTGCTTAATTAATTAATCAATTGATTTGTTTGTGTGTGTGCGAAAGAGCTGAAAGAGAAGGAGAGAGAGAGAAACGGATAAACGAGAGGGAGAGAGAGAGAGAAAGAGAGAAGTGTGCATGATCAACTTCTATTACAGAAAACACTTCATTTAAAAATACACAACTAGATGGCGCTAAAAATCAATTTTAACTCAAAGGGGGCCAAGGCAAGGGGCGCAGACCCTAACACAAGTTCTTATACATGTCTTACAAGTTAGCATTAGGGCCAGTTTATTAGAATACAAATTTTTATGACGGGAGGCTCTTAATACAACCAAATTAGGGTGAAAATTCCATCAAGGATTAAAAATGACGACCGAAAAGAAGCCATAGGTGTGAACTGACAAAAAAGTTCTTAATACAACCAAAAGAGTTCTAATTAGGGTGAAAATGGCTTCTGAAAAGAAGCCATAAAGAGGTTCTTAATATATCCGAAAGGACTCTAATTAGGGTGAAAATCAAGGGTTGAAAGTGCCCTCCAAAAAGAAACTATAGGGATGAAAAAATACGATCCTCACGTGGACGTGTAAAAAAGTGAAAGATGAGGTGTCCCCAGAGGTAACGTCACAAAATCCCAGATGGCGCCAAGTGTCCTTGTACTACTAATATCCATAACAACGTCATCTGAAAATCCATTGCTTGCAACAATTTCTTTAATAGTGCGTAATTCAACAATTCAACAATTTATGAACCGAAAAATTAAAAGCCACGAGTTTATGCTGCATACAGCTACTTTATTTTAATGACTAAAGTAAAATAACAAATTTGATAACACAATGTAACTTCAAATTTTTCTAAAATAAAATTATAATTATTAGGTACATCTTCTGAATCTTTTTTAGTATTGCAAATATTACTATTAATTTTAATATGTAACATAATAAAAGTCTTCTTTTGGTTTTGTTTTCTACATCTAAAATTATATTGTCGTTATTTTAAAATTATGCTTAGAATTCAGAATATGTTGAGCCGAAGCAGTACTTTATGGTTTGACTCTACCATCTGATTTATGTTGTATTATTCGATTTTTTAATGTTTGTAGTGAAGTTCCAATGTAAGAAATTGAACAATTCACACAAGGAATTTGATAAATTGTATTTGTAGTTAATTATTTCTCATTATTACTTTTTAATTTTGTGGTATAAAAGCAGGTTTTAAATTAAATTTCGAAAGAGATTCGGATACTAAAGATTTTTTATCTTTATATGGAATTGGTGTATAAATAAGTTTGTTATTATTAATTAGAGTAATTTTTGAAATACTGTAAAAATAATTGGCCTGTATTTTTATAATATTTAAATGTAATATTTTTGCAAATATTATATACAACTGCTTAAATATTTCAGACACAACATTTAGACCAACTAATATACAGAAAATTATTTCGACATTTATTGAAAATAATTATCCTAAATCTTTAATTTTATTTAATTAATTAATTATAAAAGTAATGGTAACTAAACAGGCCAATGATTATTTCAGAATGTAATGTAATTTAAAAAGGAATACTTAAAATTTTAAAATTAAGCTTCCACACGACTGTTATTTTAGGGATTAACAACATTAAACCCACTTATCACGTTAATTCATTTTATGTTTATACACTATTACAAATTTACAGATGGAGCAATTTGAGATAACCTATATTTGACTAATTTATAATTTCAAAACTTCTCTTTTATTCACATGCATGATTTTCTACAAAGCAAGTGCTGTGGGTGGAGAACAGGTTTATTGCCTCTGTAAATAAAATTTAAAATTAACCCTCTATGATTATAAAAATTCCAAAATGCAATACACTCATAAGTTTATTTAAGAAATGCTGCAATAAAATTTCGTGTGACGCATTTTAACCAAATTCGCTTTCGGTTGTTTAGCATTTAATGGCATTTTTGAATGTTTAATTATGCAGATGAAAAACATCAATTAAATGGTATATTTGTAACAAAGCTACAAAACACATTAACTCAAATAATAATGTTGACATATTCACGTGCTTCCAATCTTCATAAACACTAATTTTAACATACGCGTAATTGATTTATAAAGGCGTTTCTAACATTTCTCAATGAAGTAATTCACATTTACTAATGCAAAAATGTGTGCGAAAACCATCAATTCTGTAATGACTCTTTTGATAAGCAAACTGATTCAAAAAATGGGGGAATTTATAAATAACTATTTCTATGATGCACAAAGAGAATATTAAAACATTTATGCTGTGGTAAACAAGTTAATGAAGTAGGTACATGAAAAAGCTCCAACTGCGTTGTGTAGTAATTTATTGACGTGCTTTTAGTGATATGTAACCTAAATTGCATTTCAAGAAAGTAAAAATATAACTGCATTAAAAATAAATGTACATAAATAGAAATACGCAAATAAAAATAAAAACTAGTAAAAAGTGTTTGGAACATTCCTTATTTTAAAGTTAGCATATTACACTTCTGTAAGTGCATTAATCTTAATGGCCCATTTCATGTATTTTGCACAAGAACTTTACACTTTACAGTGTAGTTTTAAGTTGTTCGATAAATCAATATGATAAAAAGCGTCCTATTGTTACGAGAAGGTACACTAAAGATGATCTGCTGAAGCCTTTGCACGAAAGTAAATGAATAGTTGAATATGTGCTACTAAATCAGAAAACATCCACATCGCAGTGTGTATTCAAGAAACGAATCGTAATCAGACGGAACAGTAGCAAGATATAACAAAACAATGGGGTCTTTGTAAAAATCATAGGTGGCATTTATAAGATGAAAGGGTCTGAAACCTTTCATTAAAGGGAATCATATTTTTTTTATAATTGTCACTTGACCTAAATAGAAACGTCTAATTTAATCAATTTTTCCTAGTAAATACCCAACTTTCAATAAGGCTAAGTGAGTGCGAATGTGGAAGATTTTATAGAAACAAATGGCAAATTAATGAACTAAAAATTGGGTCACTACAGACTACTTCCTCTATCATTCATTCTTTATTTCTTTTTTTGTGCCGGTTTTGTGAGACAATATGAAGTATTTTTACTGAGAAATAGAACAAGATTTTGCAGCCCCTTAGGGTCTGGGGAACCCCTCACAGAATGTTCATGCCAAATTTCATTAACTTTTTAACAGTTTAAGTGATTTGAGGTTCCTAAAGAATTATTTCAAAATTCTCGAAGAAAGTTGTACAGTAGTTGAAGAAAGTATTGAACTATTGCAACTCAGGAACTTTACTGAGTTTATAATTTTTCTGATAACTGTTATAATAATCAGCTACAAAACAGTTCAAACTTTCCTTTCATTTAGGGATAAAAATATTGGCATCCTTCAACTTATATCCGACTTTTCCGTTTTCACCCTTTAATTTCCTACTTTTATACACATTTTTTCACCTGTTTTCATCTCCTTTTTTTACATTTTCATCATTTTTTTCTATTCCCTTTTCCACCTCTGCTTATCCACTTTTTCATACTTTATTTTTTTATTCCCTTTTTTCGTCCCGTTTTATCTCTTAGGTCTGAACCCCTATTTTTATGCTATTATGTCTCACCCACCTATGATTTTCAATTTCTATTAAATGTTGGTTCAGCTTCTTTGGTCCCGCATCTTGACTGCAGCATCTTTGGTCTTGCATCTTGGTTGCTGCATCTCTTCTGGTTCTTATATTTAACCTTCTCCAGTCCCTGTAGTCTCTAGGGGGTCTTGGTCCTGAATCTTGGACGTGCATCTATAACCCTGTATTATGGGTCCTGCATCTAAGACCCCTTTGGTAGGATATTGAATTTAATTTGAACATCTCGGAACAGCATAAATTACTTAAAAACAGTACTACATCGTGATGGTGGTGGTTTCAACATCTTGAAATAAGATCTTGTTGGCGTAATTCAACAACATATTTTTAAATAGCTTGTTTATTTGTGGTATTTCAGTGAAATACTAAGTACTACAAGAAATTATTACTGAAGTAGCCGAACGTCAACGTCGGACTCGAAACGTGATAATGTACAATTTAATTGAAAATGATGAAAACGATACTGATCGCGATCTAATCAATGCATCGAATGTAATTAAAGAAATTTCGAAAGTTTCAACCGACGCCATCAAAGTAGTTCGTTTAGGACGAACTCGCGCGCCTGGAAAATCTCGACCGCTAAAAATTATATTTAAAAACAGCGATGATGCAATGAATGTACTTCGTAGCAATAAAAAACTAAAGGAAGTTCACCCTGAAATGTTAGTACGTTCTGACCTAACAAAAATGCAAATGGACCATCTTACTAATCTACGTAAAGAATTACAAGATCGAATTGATAAAGGTGAAAAGGATATTACAATACGGTATATACGCGGTGTTCCGCAAATTACCGATCTAAAAAACTAAAACCAATTAATAGTCAAATATCAGTTTCAAACTTATCAATATGTTATCAAAATGTTAGAGGTTTAAATTCGAAAACTAATGACTTTTATACAAATTTATTATCTGCAGATTGGAATGTAGTCATTTTATGTGAAACTTGGATACAAGATTGCGTCCATAGCGCGGAACTTTTTAATCAAAATTATGCTGTATATAGGGCGGATCGTAACTTGAATGCAACTAACAAAAAAAACTGGAGGAGGTGTACTAATCGCAATAAATACTATCTTTCAAGCAACAAAAGTTGAAATACGCACAACAATAGCAAATATTGATATGATATGTGTCAACTTGCGTTTATCGGAAGGATTTGTTTATATAATTGCTGTTTATATTCCTCCAAAGTTATCTCTTGCGGATTATATGCAATTTTACACTGACTTGGCGACAAACGAAGTTCTGCTCTCCAGTAATATTTTAATTGTTGGTGACTTCAATATTCCTCGTCTAAGTATGAACGACAATAATTGTTAATTAGTCAATGAATTTAACAATTTTATACAATTATTAAATCTAAAGCAATTTAACTATGTATTGAATTTTCAAATACGATACTTGATTTAGTTATTTTAGTGCTGATAATGATGTTGTAGTGGTGAAAGATGACAACTCCTAGTCAAAGAAGATCCATATCATCCATTTCTAAGTATAAATGTAAAATACCAAGTCAAATTAGTATGGTCGGACTAAATACTAATTATAAAAATTTAACTTTAGAAAAGCTGATTTCGTTTCAATTTATAGAAAGTTGGGAACAATAGATTGGAAAATTTGTATGACAAACAGAGATCCTACCTATAATCTAAACGAATTTTATCAAATATTAGAAGCAATTTTCAATGAGTTTGTTCCAAGAAATAGAAGTTCAAATAAATATCCAGTTTGGTTCACTAAATCAATTATTGATAATATTAAAAGAAAACCACTCTAGAAAAATATACCTAAAAACTAAACTTGAAAGCGATAATACAAAATACAAAACTCTTCGTCAATTAGTGAAAACTGAAATTAAAACAGCTTATAGTAAATACATACACAATTGCAATGTGAACATTGCAGATAATCCTAAATTATTCTGGTCGTTTGTTAATTCAAAAAAAGGATGTAGTTCTATTCCATCACTGATGAGCTTTAATGAAGAACGTATTACTAGTGGCCAAGCGATTGCTGATGCATTTAGCGAATATTTTCGCTCTGTGTACATTGAGGAAAATGTGTCCGATACTACTGCTTTTAATGAGTATTACTCACACGGTACGTTCATCAACAATTATGTTAGTAATTTAACTACTGTGACTGCTACTGATGTTATTAATGTAGCTAAGGAAATTAAAAATACGGCGGCAGGGCCGGATACTATACCGCCATATATCTATAAGGGTTACATAGAATTTCTGGCCCCACCTTTGGCTCATATTTATAACCAGTGTATAACTAAATGTGTATTTCCTGCTCAATGGAAGCAATCCAAAATCACACCGCTGCACAAGAGTGGAAATCCCTCAATTATAAAAAACTACAGACCGATATCAATTCTTAGTGTGCCCGCAAAAATGTTTGAAAAACTCATGTACCAGCATACATATAACCAGGTAAAAAATTTAATCTCTCCAAGACAGCATGGATTCATACCAAATAGGTCGACAGTAACTAATCTGTCTTGTATTACACAATACCTATCTGAAAAGATTGATTTATCGCTGCAAGTGGATGTCATCTATACTGATCTATCCAAAGCTTTTGACAGAATTAATCACGTACTCTTAATTAAAAAGCTAAATGATATGTACGGCTTTTCAGTGAATTTATGTTCCTTGTTAACAGATTATTTAAGTGGCAGAAATAATTATGTGTCTGTCAATAACTATAAATCGAGAAAGTTTCTTGCTACATCAGGGGTACCTCAAGGTAGCAATCTAGGCCCATTACTTTTTCTGTTATATTTCAATGACATTGTGAATTGCTTAACTTTCTCAGAAGCTCTACTTTATGCAGATGACCTAAAAATATTTAAAGTTGTTAGTGATTTACATACTGCCAATGAACTTCAAGAAGACCTGAATAGCATAATGAACTGGTGTGTCATAAATAAAATGAACTTAAACGTGGATAAATGTTATGTTGTGTCGTATAACAGAAAAGTGACTCAGACTAAAACTTCGTACATACTAAATAATTCGTTATTGTTAGATAAACACTGCATTTGTGACTTAGGCGTATGGTTCGATAATAAGTTAAGTTTTTCAGACCATGTTGTAAATGTTCTAAAAAGTGCTAGCAAATCATTGGGATTCATAATTAGATGTACCAAAGAATTCTCATCAACAACAGCATTTACAGTTTTGTTCAATTTCTATGTAAGATCGAAGCTGGAGTACGCTACCGTAGTTTGGTATCCCCATTATAATAAATATAAACTTATGTTGGAAAGTGTTCGCTACAAGTTCTTAAATATAAAATATTACCGTGAAAATGGTATATATCTCCATCATCAGCATAGCTATCTAAATGATCATTATAAAGAAATTCCTACGATTGAACAGAGGAAAACAATTATAATTCTTTGTTACTTGCAAAAATTAATGTTAGGGAAAGTAGATAACCCGTATATACTACAAAAAATAGGAATAAAAACACCTCGAATCAACAGCACAATAAAAAGTTATTTCTCAGTTCCTAAGCCAAACACTAACTGTTTACTGAACTCTCCAGTCTTTAAAATGGTAACCTTATATAATAAATTGCCTACCGAGGTAGATTTGTTTGGTCTAAATATATTGCAGTTCAAAAAAATATTGATGCCTATTATATTCGATATTAGGTAAATAATAGTGTGTAACTAATTAAGCTTAAAATTTTATTATACAATGTTACTTTCATTTCATTTTGTATCTGATATGTATTTTCTTTAATGATTACTCTGTAATTGGGTTCTTGTACCTGTAGAGTAATAAACATTATTATTATTATTATTATTATTATTATAAGACTAAACCTTTAATCAGGATAACGTAAACCCTCACTTAGTATTTCAAGGTTATACCTCTTACTAGGGTTACGCAGCCACTTTTACTTATAACTCACCATCGCAAGTTTAAAATTACTCCCTGTTACACACTATATTCTGGAAAAACTCAAAGGCCATGTCTTTCACTAGGATTACGTAATCACTTTTACTTATGAGCCATCATCGCATTCTCACTGTTTGGATGAGATAATACCCAACACTCACTTTTAATTTACTCATCATTGCATCGTCAAGGTTAATTATTTCATATATAATGCTTTTAATGAGTTCTACATAGTAAAAAGTTACTTGACAAACATAAAGATACACTCCAAATAATTAATCCCATCAAACGTGCACAAAGAGTTTGTAATGAAAAACAAACAAATTTATTTTACTGTACTATCAGAAGGATAGTTTCAAGTTATAGCTTAAGATAGCGTAAATGTCGTTATGTTTGATTGATGTAACTTATGATCTAACCTTCCAAAGTTCCTTTAATATAACATATAATACCGCTCCAGACGCGGGGGAGTGCTATGTATCGAGTATGTGGTAGTTTAACTCTATGCGTTATGAATATAGCCGCCGCAATTCTTTCCGTTTCCCGTGTATACGATTGTGCTGAACGTGCTTTGCGGAAGATACAGCTATCTCTCAGGTGCGGTTTCAATCTAGGACGTATAGTTTGATTATGTCTGTTCTGGTTTAAAGTATTATGTGAAACTTTTCTGCTACCAACCAAAAAAGTAGTATTCCTGATAAGGTAACACAACTTAACATAACATAACATAACATTCACGCCATTCCCTTGCGGGGCAGGCAAAATAATCCCTGCCTCTTATTTATTTTTCATTCACAATCTTTCTCCATGCTTTCCTATCTTTGCATAGTTCCCTAGCTTCCGAAAGATTAGTACATTGTCTGTAACATCTTATCCCTTCTTGTTTTACCACATGCGCTTCTCAGGAATCTCATACCTACGGCATCTGTTTTTCTTTCGTGCTTTTTTTGACATCCATGCCTCACTCCCGTACAGTACTAACCGGATAAACACGCAACTATAGACTGCTTCGCTCACAGCTAGGCCTATACTTTCGTTTCTTATTATCCTCCACATACTTCTAATCACTTTCCTACCAGAATTGACCCTTCGTCCAATCTGGCCATCCATTGTACCATCTGCAGTAACGATTCTACCCATCTCGTCCACTTGTTCCACAATTTCATTGGCAGAGTAAATACTCTACTCTCCTTTTCACCTTTCCGATTGAACACCATAATTTTAGTTTTACTCACGTTTATCTTTAGGTCCATGATCTCACAGACCGTATCAAACTTCCTCAAAGCAGTTTGTGGCTCATCCGCACTGTCACTTAATAACACTGTGTCATCTGCACACACCAGAACTCGTACATTTACATCACCAACCATTACACTATTTGCATCAGTACATGCTTGCCTAACACATTTATCCATGTATACACTGAACAACCACACTGACATCACACAGCCTTGTCGCACTCCTTGCTCAATATTAAAGTGTTCACTCATACCTCCTCTCACCGTAACATATGCCCGCTACCGTTGTATACTGCTCTTATTCCGGTTATTATACCTTTACTTACGCCATATTCATTTAATATTTCCCACGGCTTCTCCCTATTCACACTGTCGTATGCTTTCTCCGGATCTACAAACCCACAGTACAGCATTCTTTTGGGAACAATCAGCTGATCAACGTATCCTCTCTCTGGCATGAAGCCACCTTGCACATCCCAAATCTTAGTTTGTGTAGTTTCTCGTACTCTATCAATCAGTATTCTTCCAAATACTTTACCAGGTACACTGAGAAAACTTATCCTTCTGTAGTTCTTACAATCATCCTTGCTTCCCTTACCCTTATATAGTGGTACAATGATCGTGCTCTTCCAATCACTCGGCACTTTTCCACAATTAAGGCATATATTGAAAAATTCACACAATCTTCATATAAGCGTTGCACCTCCATACTTTAGCATTTCACCAGGGATTTCATCTACGATTGCCCCTTTACCGTTTTTCAACCTTCGTACCGTTTTCTCTGCCTCATTTATCCCAATTTCCTTCTCAGTTTCATTCATCATTCCTTCTATATTCTCCTTATTAAACCCTTCAGTCTTATTTTTCTCATTACTATATAGCTTTCGGAAATATTCTTGCCAGCATTTCCTCGCTTCACAATCATCCCATACTATTTAGTGGCTCGTATTCATCACTCCTGCAGAGTTCTGCTTTGGACCACGTTTTGTATTTTTGACCCATTTCCAGAAAAGTTTTTTGTTTCCGTCAAAATCATTCTGCATTTTCTCTCCTTCCACAGCCATCACTTCCTCCTTATTTATTCTCACTGCTTCTTTGTTTCTTAATCTGTACACCTCATACAATCGAGTTTCTTCATTGTCATGTACGTATCTTTTCTCTTACATACTGCCTTTTTTACCGATTCATTCCACCAAGTACATTTTTTCAGTCTACATACCTACATATCTGCTCGGCACAATTGACAACACAGTTTCCCAAGCTTATCCTTACACTTTCAACCGTCAGTGTCTTTTATTTGTTCGTTCCACACTGTTTCATTCACATTCAACTCTTCACTCACAGCATCTGCGTATTTCATTCTCGCACCATTATCTACTAGTTTGTCTACCATAATTCTGGACGTTAGCACTACACTTGCTTTCCTTGTCCAGACCCACTTTTCCCTAAACACACTCTCGGTACAACCAAGAAGTGGTCCAATCCACGCTCCAATCCGCATTGCTTTTGTGTCCCTCACCAGCTTTCTAAGTCTTTCATCATACACTATCAAGTCAATCATACTTTTAGATTCGCCTCTTTGCCATGTATACACATTTTTACGTTTAAACCATGTATTAGATACAAACAGGCTTCCCTCCACACAGATGTTCACCATTCTCATTGACTCTTTGGTTTCCGAACTTTCCTAGAACGCGTTCAGTATGGTCTCTCTGTACACCCACCCATCCATTCATATATCCTAATATTACTACTCTTTCATTTGGCTTATATACGTTTCATTCTAAACCACATTACCCGTAGAGAGACCAATTCGTACTGTTTAACACATTTTTTCGCTTTTTCAGTTACGATCACTCCAACTCCTTTTGGGCTCTACACTTCAGTCTCAACTCCTGACCGTAGTGCTAGGCTGCCATCCTCCATCTCCATAACATCCTTTCCTTTGCGCTTTGTCTCCGATACACACAGAATATCACGCTGCCTTTAGTACATTACATTCGCAATTTCAAATTATTTACCGTGCATACCATTCCACGTACCGACTCGCCATTCATTCCTTTGTACAGTCGTCAGCAACGGAGCTTGTCTGTTTCGACCTTGCCCGCCCCTTGTATCCAGGTCGATCCGAGGCAATTGTATTTTTCTTTTGAGTAACTACATAGTAGCAGACCGGTTACAAGCCAAATCATGTCCCTGAAAAGGTTTCTAGTGCAAAATTCGAAGTCGTTATGTATGAACCATACCCCACATTCTGAATTTTATTACGGTTCCTTACGCCCCTTAACGAGATGTTCTGTTTTTGTCGTTTATGCTTAAGGCTTGGTGCTCTGGTATTATTTAATTGTGTACTGTGGCTTAATTCCTTGCGCATTTCACTTGAACGCACCTAGCCCAAGCATTAATGTTCTGCCATGTTTTCGCAAACATACTGCTATAGTACGTATTTGACCGTCGGCGAAAGTCTGGAAGAAAATACGTTCATTGTTACGGCCTGGATCAGTCACAGAGGCAACCCGAGGCATAACTCAACACGGCAACTTTTATTAAATACTGTGCCTTTCTGTTTGGATTTTGCTAACTTCCAGAAAATAAATACATAAATATATTGGTGTATTTACTTCCACTAACTGTCTGACTTTTTGGATGCAATGCCAGGTTAAAGACCTTACGCAGGTCCAGTCTAATTACAGCACAGTGTTTACTATTTTATTATGCTTGTACCTGAGTATTGACTCTAGTAAGGTGTTAATAGCTTTATAGGGAACTAGATTTTCTCTAAAGCTAAACTTTTTGCAATGCACTAGTTCATTCGTTACTAGACAGGTTTTATCAAGTATTTTCGTAAAATATGAAGCATGGTGATAGGTCTTAAAGCAGTGTAGTTTGGTCCAAATTTTTAGGGACGCTCCAAAGTTGAGTGAAATATTAAATGTCAGCACACCGGCCTCGGGAGCTCTTTGTTCCTCGTTTTTTCAAATTTGCTCGACTGTCTGATATGTTATGTGGGGACCATTGCCTAATTCAGGAATTAATTGACCTGTCGCGGAGTACTTATTTGATCATTGTTATCGGACGTGTAATGATCCAATGGAAAATATGTTTTTCTACTCAAGTGTTGTGTTTCAACACGTTTTCTGGCATAAATTTTAACCTTGAAAGTAGGCATTTATTACAAGGAGTGAGGAAAATACTTTCCGCATTCACTTTCGGCACTCTAATTAGACATGTGAAATACGAGTGCAATTTTAGTACTTAACAGATTACAAACTTAAAAAAAACTCATAACTTATTTGTTAATATGAATATATATTGTACATTCTGAACAATTGTTTATATTAACACCTGGAATTACAGATTTAGTAACTGAATTAACTGCAACACTCAATGTAGAAGATTCTGGAACACCTAGAATTTTAATTAAAAATTATTATTAATTTTATTAAATACATAAATAAAAAGTTTACCTCGAGTAGGATTTGAACCTACGACCTGTACTTTGCTAGAATACCGCACTAACCAACTGCGCCATCAAGGTTCAAGCCCCAATCGGTGTAAATCTTGTCTTTATGTATGTAGAACTGATGCAAATTCTAAATATAATGAGATTACAGTCAAATTACTTATATTAATGGAATGTGAGCCTGCAATATCGGAAGGATTCACACATACCAAAGCAACTTGACTAATATTAAATTATTATAAGTTTTTGTTGTGAACGAATAAGTTCAAAGGTAAATATGTAATTAAAAATTATTATTAATTTTATTAAATACATAAATAAAAAGTTTACCTCGAGTAGGATTTGAACCTACGACCTGTACTTTGCTAGAGTACCGCGCTAACCAACTGCGCCATCAAGGTTCAAGCCCCAATCGATGTAAATTTTGTCTTTATGTATGTAGAACTGTATGTGTGAATCCTTGCGATATTGCAGGCTCACATTCCATTAATATAAGTAATTTGACTGTAATCTCATTATATTTAGAATTACATTAGTTCTACCAGTGAAGATTTCCAGCCCCCGTGATGTTTAAGGCCTAATAGGTTGTACCAGCATTTGCAAGCAGTGTTGCAGAGGTGCTGCGAAAATAATGTCCTGTGAACTCATCAGAATTGGGTAATTTAAGGAAATTTGCAATATTTTTTGGAATTGTCCCAATCGTATTTACACGCAGTGGTTACTTTGTGCATTTTCCCATTTTATAATTTAGCAATAATCTGTTGGTCTCAACGTTGTTAGGGCGAAGAATTATATACCTTTTATAAATATTTATTCAATTTTAAGAACCTTCGGTAACGGAAAATGTTCTACGAAGATGTGTTTTAGAATCAGGAATTGTTACGAGTAAAATTGTATCTTGTTCTTCAATATCGTTCACCATCATTTTGGTTAACTTATCCCTACGGCAGGCTCCTGCTACTCCTAGTATTAATGCGAGCTAGAATATAGTTGATAGGTATTCCCTACAAGTTTACTAAGTTCCTACTTACTTTCATCATTAAATAATGTTCATCAGGTGCTTCATCCAAAAATGTAGTGATTTGCTCTCTTGTTAGAACTCGTGATTTCTTCGATTTGAAACCTGCAGATTTAAGATTTAAAACAACTGCAGCTTAACGAATTTGGAAATATCCACGTTATCTTGTAAAATCAATGTACTTCTTAGCACAGAGTACATTGACCACAGTGTGAAACTCTTAAGTCTTTCTGATTTTTCCTTAAAGTAAGCGAGTAACACATTTTCAGTGTACTGAGCATAACACTTCTGTTTTTGCACCAATCTAGGAAACATTTTCTTTCATTTTCGTACATCTTTTTCGTTCTTTGAGACAGTAAATCGGACGTATCCGCGGTGGGGTGTTCATCACCTCTTCACTATCGGAATCCATCATTATATTTAAGCTATTTCACTTATTTATTTCTAACTGCGAAATACTCGTGACAGCGATACTTAATTTTTTGTCATTTCAACTAATGACTGACATTTATTTTAAATCAATGCACAATTTATACCAATTAAAAATTATTAGAGCGCTACTCTTGCAAAATAGATGTCGTAGGTTTACATTGAACCTTTATTTACAGAAATCAAATATATAAGTAAAAGCGCGAACTTTTAGCCACTTTTCAACGTAATCACCGCACTTATCGTAGCGAAGCACAAGCTTCTGTATACCTTCTTCGTAAAAGTTACAATCAGTCGAAAATCTGATCCTTTTTGGCAACTCTCCACTTCGTTTCTGTCGAATGGCTTGGTGTATTTTTTCGAGAGTTTGACAGTAAATATCGCTGTTGATTGTCATTTTCGGTGGTAAAAACTCTATGAGCAAAATGCCTTGCATGTCCCAGAACACAGTTGCCATTGTCTTTTTTGCAGACTACTGAACTTTAAATTTTTCCGGTGTTGGTGAACTCATATCCACGTCGTCGGGTCTTTTTTTGATTCGGGATTATGGTGGTGTACCCAGGTTACGTCTCCTGTAACTATAGACCCTAGAAATCCGTTTTCCTGACGATAACACGTTAAAAGTTCCATTGCCGCCGCCTTTCGTTACATTTTGTGTTGGTCGGTCAACAGTTTTGGAACCTATCTCGTGGCAACTTTTTGATAGTCTAATTGAGATACCATTTCTTTAACAGAGCTTTTAGGAATCGAGTCAGCATATCGATCTTGAATTGATTCTCATCCGTTTTTGTTGTTGATGGTTTTTCTCGCAAACTTTCGGGATCATCGTTCAGATTTGTGCGTCCACTTTTCGACTCATAATACCTTCTCCGTATTTGTCCAGTATTTTTTTTATGAATTTCGGTAGGTGCTTCATTATTTGTAAGAAAAAAACAAATGATCACTCGCATTTCAAATTTGGAGTGTTTCGATTGGAACTGATATCTTGCGACTATCACTAAACACGTTGTACATAACCTAAAACAGCGACAATAGCCACCTACACAGTACATATGCACATTTAAAATGCGTGCAAGTTTTAACCTGATCGGAACAACGTAGGCGGTGTGCCGCGCAAATATACCTTAGTAACCGGACATCCCTCGTACTTTCCATTCTTAAATTTCGACATTTTTAGCTAGTGTCATATCGATTCACCCCTTTATATTTACTGCACTTCCTCCAAATCCGGGATCTTCAGCAGTGAAGTCCTCTGGTTTAATAATGTTTTGGTACTGAACAAGTAATCCTTGTATTAAATTGATTTCAGTATGCCAGTCTCTTAATGGTTCGTTGTAAACGTTAACCGTAGTTATTATTTAATTTCCACTGTAATATACAATACTGTCAGCTAATATAAAAGTCGTTTTTCTATCCAAATTTTTATACCGCCCATTTAGTACTTTAGGCCTTGGTTCTTGTATTGAAAGTATTTTATAATGCGTTACAGTAATGAGTTTGCTTAGCTGTCATTCCCTAATTTAAGTTTCATTATATAGAATACTTATCTTTTTTGGGTTTTTTAATGGTGTATTTTAAATTATACAATCTAAACGTTTCGATAACACTTACAGTCAGTAGTAATATCTATTAAAATTGTTTACATCTTTAACAATTTTAATAGATATTACTACTGACGAAGATAACTGTAAGTGTCATCGAAACGTTTAGATTGTATAATTTAAAATACACCATTAAAAAAACCCAAAAAAGATAAGTATTTTATTATGTGTGATAATGGTGAAAGTTTACATTTTCATATTTCATTATATAGTTTTTTTGCATATATCAGGTTACTTTTGTAAGCCTTTGTCTGTTATATAGATTCAAAGTTTGTGTTTTCAGAGAGATTTTGGGCATTGGTCTGCAACATCTAGCATCTTACTATTAACATACTCGATTTTCTAAGAGGAGCAGGCCGAATAACTATGATTCCCCGTACCCTTAGCAGTTATCATGTTATCGTGTTTCTCTGTACAGTCTGGTTATCTCCAAAACTATTAGGTCTAAAGCATCTCGTAATAATGTTTTGCGTTACGTTAGGTTACTCCTCATTGTAACTTGCTCACTTTCATTGTCCAAGGTAACAGGCGGTAGGTTTGGAGACCTAAGACAACAGAGGCAGTGGGAGATCGTCCAAGCGAAACCCTTGGTTTAAATCCCGGTTCTATAACTTCTTTCACAAGGTTTACTTGAGTCGTTTATAAATAATAAATAAATGCCTACCAGACAAGTTGAAACTGTTGTAAAATAGAAAGGAAAACAAAATACAAAGAAATGTAGACACGAAGCTTGACAAGAAAAAAAGGGGGGAGCCAACCCCTGGTGGAGTTTAACGTTTCGGAAGAGGAATCTGCTTCCGTCATCACGTTTAGTCCTAAGCAGGATTGTTTTCGCACATGAGTCGAATTCATTTTTCTTTGATTGTTCCCAAGCAATTCAATAATCTCGGATTCGAGCTTGGGACCTTTCACTTACAAGTTTAACAATTTTACCACTGACCCACTGAGTAATCCAATATATATTTTTAGAACTGTTTTCTGCCAGTGGTTTATGAGTAGCTTCATTGACTTTTCATTGAGTTGTATTATCGTCCTTTGCCACCATCTGCATGTTATCCCATATGATTTGGTGGTCATGTGGACATGTTTGGCGATTCTGGAGCTTTTCGCATTTGCGGATGTTATTCTTATGTTCCTGATTTCTAACATTACGTGGTCTACAGCTCTCTCCGATGTATGATCTACTGCATTCGCATGGTATATTGCACACAATGTTTGGATTTTTGGTCTTCATTGTATGGTTTGGCTTTGGTGGGTATTTCCATGATCCTTCTTGTGGATTTGAAGGCAGTGCGTATCTCATATTTGCTGCCTACCCTTCGGATTTTTCCGAGGTACCTGGTATATATCGTATATATATATATATATATATATATATATATATATATATATATATATATATATATATATATATATAGGGTGGCGCACCATACACGCGTCGATCGTTTAAAGCGGAAATGTAATAATTTGTGAAAATATTACAACACAGTCATATATAGGGTCTTTATGTGTACATTTTAAAATTACTTTGGTATATACAGGGTGTGTCAACAATAAGATACATATCAAACATATGACTTTTTAAATTGAACATCCTGTATTTTTTCTCATTTTTGAATTCTAAAGACTAAAAAAAGTTTACTTACTACTATGGTTCCTATACCTAAAACGTACCGTTCTCGAAATATTTCAATTTTTTAAAAAATACAGATGCAAAATCAAATGTCCCGTACGCCCAGTAGGTTACAAATTTTCATTCGCAGCTGACATGACTGTTTTACCATAAGAAAAAGGTTTAAATGACATATGAAAATACTGCAAAAGTATTATACAGGGCGTTATAAAAATTTACTTTCAACTTGATACACTTTTATGTCAAATAACTTTTGTATTCTGTATTAGGGTTCCCTATATCTATCTATCATAGTTCCTCTGTAAAAGATCATTTTCTCTTTCACATAACATTACGTCCATTCCTGTATTAAAATTAAGCAAAAAAAAGGTGGCTGGGAAAACAAAATGTTAAATTACAAATGTCAGTTTGACTTGCGTTAGTTGATAAGACGGTAAACAAATTTGAAATTTAAAAATGAAAATTTATTCGCAACAATAGCGTATTGATGTGATATTAGTACTTGGAGAGTGTCAAGCGAACTGTCTATAGGCATCGAGGGTTTACTCCCAAAAATATCCAGCTCGAAGTCATCCGGACAAACGTTCATTCGAAAAATTACAACAGCTTATCTCAAAATTAACAGGGGAAAACCCATTCTTGGTGATGAAGATAATGAATTTGCAGTTATTGGGAATATAATAGAAAATACTCACGTAGGTTAACGTACTTTAGCCAATGAGACGGGAATGAGTAGACGAATTATAAAAAAATACAAATTTCACCCGTATCATATCCAACTATATCAAGAGCTTTATAAAAGAGACTTCATCACCCGGTTTAACTTCTGTCTGTGGGATTTCGACAAAATGGACGTTTTCCTAATAAATGGATAGGAAGAGGGGGCGCAGAAAATTGGCCTCCAAGGTCCCCGGATTTAACATGTGCAGACTTCTTTCTATGCGGATATGTTAAGGATATTGTTTATGAGACTTCGCCAACGACACCTGAAGACATGAGATAAAGAATAAGAGCAGCTTTCCACACAGTTACTCCACACATGTTACGAAAAGTCAGACATTCTTTTGAAAAAAGGGTTCGTTTATATATTGAAAACGAAGGTCGTTATTTTGAGTACGTAATAAAGTTTCAATAACTTAGGGTTAATTTTTTGCTTCCAGTTTTTGTATTAGTCGCTGACATTTGTAATTTATTTTGTAACGGGCAATAAATGTTAACATTTTGTTTTCCCACCCACCTTTTTTTTGGTTAATTTTAATGCAGGAATGGACGTAATGTTATATGAAAGAGAAAATATACATGTATATACGTACATTTTTGAGATTCATACAGTAAGTATAGGATCTATTATTTATATCTATTATGTCGTGACAGTAGACAAATAACTGTCCGGTAGTAGGACGATATCACACGCTCACACGCGCTCATACGCACACGCGCGCACACGCACACGCGCACACACGCACAGGCGCACAGACGCACAGACACACAGACACACAGACACACAGAAACACAGACACACAGACACACAGACACACAGACACATAGACACACAGACACACAGACACACAGACACACAGACATACAGACACACAGACACACAGACACACAGACACACAGACACATAGACACACAGACACACAGACACACAGACACACAGACACACAGACACACAGACACACAGACACACAGACATACAGACACACAGACACACAGACACACAGAGACACACACACACACACACACACACACACACACACACACAACACACAACACACAGACACACAGACACACACACACAGACACACAGCACACAAGACACACAGACACACAACACACAGACACACAGACACACAGACACACAGACACACAGACATCACAACACAACAGACACACAGACACACAGACACACGACACACAGACACACAGACACACAGACACACAGACACACAGACACACAGACACACAGACACACAGACACACAGACACACAGACACACAGACACACAGACACACAGACACACAGACACACAGACACACAGACACACAGACACACAGACACACAGACACACAGAACACACAAGACACACAGACACACAGACACACAGACACAGACACAGACACACAGACACACAGACACACAGACACACAGACACACAGACACACAGACACACAGACACAGACACACAGACACACAAGACACAAAGATACACAGAACACAGACACGACAGACACACAAACACAAGAACACAAGCACACAGACACCAGACACACAGACACACAGACACAACAGACACACAGACACACAGACACACAGACACACAGACACACAGACACACAGACACACAGACACACAGACACACAACAGCACAGACACAGCAGACACACAGACACACAGACACACAGACACACAGACACACAGACACACAGAACACACGGACACACAGACACACAGACACACAGACACGTACAGGGCACACAGACACACAGACACATCAGACACACAGACATCAGACACTGACAGACATCAGACACAGATAACAGAGACACAGACACACAGACACAGACACACAGTTACACAACACACAGACACACAGAACACAGACACAACAATGGACACAGAACACACAGCTACAGACACAGACACACAGACACATTCATAAAAACAACATACTGATACACAGATAAAGACTTGAACAACAATATGTACCATAATGTTGCTTTAACGACTCAAATGCGAATAACAGTCTTTACACGGAAAGCATGATGACTAAAGCAGTATGATTGCTACGTCTATAAAATGAAAATCAAATAGAAATCAATTCAGACTCAAATGGTAGCAAACAGTCTTTTCTCGGTGATTTTAGCTATTCTAAACTTTTTGGAATCCCATCCATTTGGTAAATTCTCACAACCTGCCGTGTGCAGGTATTTCCTGGAATAAATAAAACACGTTAATGTGGTTATAGAAGGCCAAAGTGTTGCGTATTTTCTATACAAAGGTCAGCCTTTGAAGGGATATCGTGCTATGTGATTAACCGTTGACAAAACTTAGAATGCGCCTTCTAGTTTAACAATTAATAATGAAGCAATATCTAGAACATGAATATTATAATTGGGTAAAGAAAAAAGTGCTCGCGACGCGCACACAAGAAATTCTAAAAAAGCAAACATACTGAAACAGAGTAAGTAACAACATTTTATTTTATTTTGTCACCATAATGTTCTTTATACGCCTTCAAATGCGGGCGTAATGTGGTCTTTATAGCACGGAAATGTTATTGATGCTAAGCAGCATGATTGACAGCAAACACATGACATGATATATAATAGCAATATCACAGTATCTTAGTAACAACAAATTAGCCTACTGTTGACTTTATTTCACTGCATTTGCATTTAAAAACTTGCCGAAAATACTGAATCTTTTTAATATTTTATTCCAGTTTCATGATGCAAAATAAAATAAAACATTGTATGTACCACGAGAATAATTGTAGATTATGGCTCTCAAGAATATAAAAGCCCTCCGCTTCGCGTCGGGCTTTTAATATTCCCTCGAGCCATAATCTTCTGATTATGCCCTTAATACATAAATATCTATTATAGCATTCTTTAGAAATGTAAACACTTTTTCATATTTATAGAAACCACGATTTTCAGTCCTCACACAACAATCATCATAAAATTATGTAAATATACGTACTTAGAAATATCAATATTTGCATGCAATTATAAACATGCTTTTAGTATTGACGTGTTTGTCCACAAACTCTGGGACAATCCAGATAGGCAGAAGATCTTCATCTTCATTCACAGCTTCAACCGTTTTAGTTTTACACCATGTTTTGAACTTTAGATATTCCTTTTCACATTGAGTAGGCAGTAAATCATGACTTACTACAGCAGGTTGAATGCTTCTTCATGGATATCGTTTATAATAGCAAATGGCGCCGATTCACATGTTCTAATAAGGTTTGTTTATATTTTTAACTTCAAAAAATGCTTAAAAGTAATCTTTTTTAGCAGTTATGAAAACTATTGTATAACCCTCGGACCATATTGCTTATGACAAATTCAGATAATTTGTTAGTGTAGGCCTAATCGCCAATCGGCCTCGACCCTATATTGTTAATTACAAAAAAAACAAAAACTGGTTAATAATAGTTTAATGCTAACTCTTTACTGGACTACTTCAACAATTAATTACAGTTTCTTGTGTGATTAAAACGTTATTAGGAATTAGGAATATTATTAAGAAAAGGTACATCAAAGATATGAATGTACATCTTAACCTATCAGCATATTAGATGGGGATTTTTTAAATTAAATACATTAACACTGTGCAAAATCATTGTTTCAAAGAAATCAGGTGAAGGTTTTAAAGATTGCACTAAATTTAATAATTGCCAATTACAAGAATAATTGCTCTATATTTTATATTTGGCCAACAAAAAATAAATTCTAAACTGGTCTAATTATCAAGACTATTTCGGTTTTTTATTAGCATTGTTATTAGCATTTTTTAACAGTTATTTATTCATAAATTAAATTTTGCAATGTTTATTTCTGGCAACATAAATTATGTACCAATTATATGCTTTATTTTGTGTTCGTAGAGGAAGTACGTCTAGAACGAAATTATAAATTTTCATCAATTTTGTTTAATTACCATATAAAATAATTGGCACAAGCATAAAAGTCATTTTTAAAGATTAGTTTCATATTCGCATAATTATAATAAGTTATTTTAATTTTTTTAAATAAATTAATTGTGATTTATTTCAGGAAGGAAGATATTACAATCGCACTTGAAATAGTATTATGACTAATTTGGTGTAATTCAATTAAAATAACAAATGATATCATATAGGTGGATGTATCACTCTTAAATTTTTAGTAATGTACATGATTTACACCAATTTAGTTAAAATCTTTAAAAAAATTATTTGGTAAATTGGGCGATCATCTAAAAGAATTTGCTTAATGCTCTAATTTTGTGAAATAAATACTTTGGTTATTTTAGTTTATTATTGTTATACGAGGTGTCAATATCAATAGAGATCTGTATATCGTTGAAAGGCTTTTTAAATAGAGACAATTTGCCAAATGAATTTTAAAAATGACTGAGTGACATATGGGTTTCGATAACCAAAACTTATTTATTTACTTACAGGTAATGTTGGCTTTTGATCAATTTACGTATAATTAGTCAGTAAATAATCTAAAATAATTATACAGCCAATTTCTATTATAAGGTGTGATTTCACGCTCAGGTGTGATACATTCTTAACATCATGATTAATAAAACTCAAAAATATGATTATTGTTGTTGTATGATGATTATATACAATTATGCATACGATAATAAACATATAATAATATACTAATGCTTTAGTTTATTTATTCAATATAAAACTAGTAAACTTTAACGTATTCACTGCACGCTTTATGAAATGTGCAAAAGTGCAATAAAAAGTTAAATAAATTCTTTGATATCATTAAAAAATGACAGTAATTTCTCACTACAGTTTTTTGACGTCATTACTTGATAGAGGAATGCAATGTCGCAAACATGTCATAAATATTAAAACAAATGAAAACTTTTTATTTGATATAAACAATTAAAGAAGTGCAAATATTTTGTGAAACTCCCCTTTGAAGGACGTAATAATAATTGATATTAAGTAAGTCGGTTACTTTGTTCTAATTTTGTTCACTGATCTAAGTTGTGATGGATTGTCTTTTACTTTTTTGGTGCCGGCAATGATTTTTTAACCCAAAGATTAAAATAATAAGCAAATTAATAATATGAAGGTTATTGGTAATAAGATATTGTTATGTTTTAATTTTTAATTAAAAATAGTTTAATTAGTAAACAAATGAATCTAAATTTTGTGTAATTTAATATATTCATGAGTTTGTATATGGAAAAAAATGTAGGAGCGTAGGTTAGATCCTTCCTTGAAAAAAGTTCCTCTTTCTGAACAATTACTCAATTGCTCTTAAAATGCCCGTTGCGCTAAACGAAGCATATCTGTTATGATATTTTACAATATTGCTAAGCCATATAAGTTAATCATTTGCAGCTTTTAGAAGCTTGCCCTAAACGGAAAATTATTTAAAATTCCACCCTTTCGAAATAACACTTTTGATTATACTTTAATTGTTTTACAGCGTTTAGGGTGAAGTTATAATAAATAAAAGGTACATGCATATCCTTATTAGATAATTAGCCTTGACCGGCAAAAACTGATTAATTAATACCCATAAAGGTTAGATGTTGAATTTAGAGAAATTTGTAATTATATAATTTTTAATTCTTAATTTTTAGCACACCCACAGTTTAGCCTTTGTTTATCGATTCTTGATTAAACCATAATCTACCTATTGCGAATAATTTCAAATATTTTATATATGGAAGTCTGTTGCTTATCTAAGGAAGAATTAAATCAAAGCTATAATTATACTTAATTATCTCATTATAATTAAAAATATTCAGAAGTTTTTGTTATATTAATAGGCAATATATCTTGACATTAAAAAAAAAAAAATTAATTAAGAACTTTGATTTAATTATACTTTGTATTTAGATATTCATTAATTATAAACGTTAAACGATTGTGAATAGAAGTTATACAATTACGTATAATTAGCTATTAGGAAGAGGAACATGTAATATAATTATAAATGGCATACCTTTGTTCTGCAATCCGTGCAGAGTATACACTAGGTACATATTTTGGAAAATCTAGAAATATTTTTCAGAATTAATTTGGAGTTTATTATAAGCATTATTTACACTTAGGCCTTTCTGCATAGATACCATTTAAATTTGTTCCACCTAGTAACATTGTAATTTATTGCCATAGCATACGTATAGTTACACCATTTTGCCTTTTTATTTTTTTAACTATTTTTAACGGTTAAATCTATTTAAATGTACGTAACAATTGTTGCACGGTTTACTAGCCATGCCGAACTAATAAATAATGAGTACTCCAATTTGTTACAAGTGCCACTTAATACATATTTCTTCAAAGTTCTTCAAAGTGTTTGGTTAACCTTCTTTTCATAGAAGATTTTGTTAATCATGCAGTGAATAACATTTTACATTGGTAATAAGTATTATAATTATAGGACTAATTAACATTATTTATGAACAAAGGATGACGATGATAAACAACGCAAAACAACGAAGTTAATTAAATATCAATTAATATTTTGTAAACTTACTTTGTAGAATTCCATAATTATACTTAATAAATTCTAGTAAACTATTTATTTATATTATCGATCAACCGCTATCCAGGTAATTGTCAAGAGATAACAAAAATTATGACATTTACTAACGAGTAATAGTATTGGTATTAGTATATTATTAAATCGTTCTGAAAATAATATTCTTGAACACCCTCTAACGAACCAAGACTAACAATTAAAAAACAAATTTAATAATTTAATAATAACTTAGCAACATATTATCAGTACTATATGAAGACAATATATGCAAGTGATAAAATATTCCCTTCAAGATTGCAGAAAAACCTAGGCACACGATATTAAAGATCTAGCGGACTAGCTTATCTATTTGGTGCTTTATTCCAAATTACAACCAATGACGAAGCTAAGAACTTATTTAATATGAGTAGGAACGCAAAAGTGAAACCAACTTCACTTGAATTATAATGGTACACTTTGACATTTATAAAGAGTTCATTTATCATGTTGGTGTAAGTGGATTTACTTTTTTCTACATAAATGCACTATAAATTCCGATAGTGACCATATTACAGAAAAAGCGTGCTGTCTTTGTTGTGTTAAAGTCAAAACGTCTGTTTCTATAAATTTATTGTTATTAGTCAGTATCCATACCAGAAACTATTACGCCTGGATAACAAATATTTGTCGTTCCGTAATTACAGTAAAGAAATTATCTGCTTTAGCTTTCTGCAATACCTGGATGTGTGTACTCGTTCTGAACCTCTAGCTTATGACTTTCTGGTGCAGTTTGACAATACGATTCAGCACTAACAACTTCACAAATCTCTTATAAACACTTTGTTTGTGTGGAATTGCTCTCCCCCGTATCACGTGCAGTGCAGAATCTTGGCACAATTCCAGTGTACTTTATCCGAATTTTTAGAAAGATACCCTTAGAAAGGTGTCTGGAATAACATAGTAGCCATTAATCTGAGTGCTGGATAACACATTTCACTCGACAGACGAAAAAAATGTCAACAAGCCAAACAACGTCTTAATACCATTCAACATTATGACAGCGCCGACAAAATTTCTGGACAGGTTCACACAAAATACTGCTCTCTACGATTAATCTGTGCATTAAGGTATTCCATACACACTCGCCTCAGCTATTATATACTACTTTATATTGAATCCGCGATAAAAATGAAGTACTATCGATAATCCCAATTTTATTTTGGGATACAACTGTTGTTATCAGTACATAATCTTTCATGTTGTTTACTTACGGAAAAAATGTTAATTAAAAACGTTACATTAAAAAAAATTAAGCATTAGTACAAACTTGCGTAAGAAATATTTACGAAACTCTTTCTTTCAACTGCAAACGCGAACACGAGCACGAACACGAGCACGACCACAAGCACAAGCCCAAGCACAAACACAAGCACAAGCACAAGCACAAGCACAAGCACAAACACAAGCACAAGCACAAGCACAAGTACAAGCACAAGCACAAGCACAGGCACAAGCACATGCACAAGCACAAGCACAAGCACAAGCACAAGCATAAGCATAAGCACAAGCACACTCACAAGCACAAGCACAATTACAATCACAAGCACAAGCACAAGCGCAGACTCACACAAATGCAGGCACAGACACAGACACAGACACAGACATAGACACAGACACAGACACAGACACAGACACAGACACAGACACAGACACAGACACAGACACAGACACAGACACAAACAGACACATACACATACACAGACACAGACACAGACACATGCACATGCACAGACACAGACACAGACACAGACACACAGACACAGACACAGACACAGACACAGACACAGACATAGACACAGACACAGACACAGACAGAGACACAGACACAGACACAGACACAGACACAGACACAGACACAGACACAGACACAGACACAGACACAGACACAGACACATACACAGACACAGACACATACACAGACACATACACATACACATACACAGACACAGACAGACACAGACAGACACAGACACAGACACAGACACAGACACAGACACAGACACAGACACAGGCACAGATACAGATACAGACACAGACACAGACACAGACACAGGCACAGACACAGTCACAGACACAGACACAGACACAGACACAGACACAGACACAGACACAGACACAGACACTGACACAGACACTGACAGACATACACACACGCGAGCATGGACACAACCACAAACGCAAAAAAACACAAACTAGTTATCTTCTGCTTTTAAACAAAGCCAATCTTACAATACTATTTAATTTTAAATCGTTTGTAAACATAGAACAACCCGTACAGCTGAATCCATGTATTCTCGTAGCTTCTTAAGTGTATCATTGCAATAAGTTTATTAAACCCTCGAATGCTTAAATGTTGTGTTTGACTAGAAGACTGTAATGTATTATTGACTGCTTAGTTATTAACTGAAAGCTAGTATTGGCTTTTTAATTGTACACTGTACAATACGTATAGATGCCTTGTAGGTGATATGTGCAGGGAAGTAGCATTGCAATTTCGTTTTAATTCATGTTTGCTTTTATTAAAAAAAAAGGAAAGAAGATTATACTAAGTTAAAAAATTGTTTAGCTTTGGGTTATCCGGCTTATATTTAAATTAGACACTTACTGGAAATGTTTTTTATTACAATACCTGGGATACTTCCAACTATTAATTTCTTTGTGCTAAGTTTTCACTTTAATTGAATATTTATTTCGTCTAGTTTGACATTTGCTTTTAGTTCTTTTTATCCATTATGTTAAGTGAAATAGAATGAACATATACTTTTCTTTGTATTACGCTTTAATTTCAACAAATATTAATTTAAACAATTAGTTTTCTTTGTGAGTTACGTTAGTGTGTCAATAAAAGTTTTCCTACAATTTTTTTGTCGATTACTTTCGTATGTGTAGATTTGTGTATCTATAACCTCCTTTTTCAGAAAACCCTAATCAAATACCTATCTTATTGTGCTTAAACATTTCATCGTGTTGTAAGGGTTACCTTTCCTGTTTCAAGTTTTGAGGAAAGGGCTCCTTTTTTGTGTACTTGTGTACTTGTGGCGTCCAAATTGGTTTCTTCCGTTCTACCTATACACATTTCTTCCCTTTCTCCAAATGCTGTCTAGCTAATAGTCGCGGTGACCTTCTATTTCTTCTCTCTCCCTTCCTCTTTTCTTTTGTATACGTGCTCTAGTACTATAGGTGCTCGATCAAAAATTAACACCTCAGGATTTGAGCACGTTACATAGTGTTATTGAATCAGGCCTAATTTGTAATAATGACAAAACAAATCCAAAAGAAAAAAAATCGGTTATCGGAACACGTTTGCCATGCCACTAATATCTATAGTTTTGCAATATTAAATGTAATAACTGTACTTGCTAGGTGTTGTGACATACCTGTGAAAAAATGTGTTGGCAACTAAGTGCTAACTTCTTTATGTTATTACGAGGCGCTTTAATATCAAATTTGACACTGTGAAAATTCTCTCACAAAATAGCCTTCTTAATGACAAAATTTGCGAGACCTTACCTAGGCATATTGAATTGCTTGTTCCTATTTTACGCTTACAGCTAAATTGTTATTATATTTATACAGCTAAGTATAAACGTTGGAATCCTTTAACCATGCAAATTGTTTGTGTTTACTGACACTAACATTCGGTAAATGATTGAAAATTGAAAAAAAGAAAAGATTAAGTGGGAAACTCTACGCACCCTTTGCATTCTTTATTATCGAAACTTTGATTTATTTTTTCTACTAATTCGGCGAGGAAACCTATTGGTATAAAATTTTTGTATGAAAAAAGTATCATACTTATTTTTATAACGTTTTATAACGTTTTATTAGGCTTGGCTAAAAAAAAGGTCTGATTAAGCGTGGGAATACACGTTTACACATGATCCACCAAACATATAATCTGAAACTTACAAAATTGCACAGAGAAAAAGACGTAATAACAGAAACATTATTTAATATTACAAATTATTATTATGATTAGTACTCCTACAAGGCCACCGTTATTTTTATGTGCTTAATGCAATATTATATCAACTAACATTCTTCGCTCAATTGCGCTATTGTGTTATACTATTCTCAAAGATATATATATATATATATATATATATATATATATATATATATATATATATATATAACATTTCCATGTATTCCATATGTTTCCGCTTCCATGTTTTCCGGGTCCACGATCACGTGTGTTGATGAGGTTCTTAAAAGAACCTGAATAATAATATTAAGACCATGAGCAATAGCCAAGAAAAAACCACCATCGCTAGTCCTATACAGATTCTTCTCTCTGTCTTGGCCCTACCAACAGGTAAGAAGTTGCCAAGGTATTATACACTATAAGAAATAAAAATACTTTAGGTACAGATCTAGTGTAGTATTTACAACTACAACTACTGTGGTGACTGCAATGTAAAGAAATGCAGGTAGCAAGGAGGAAACCGTTGATTATCGCACAGGGGCTATTCAGTCAGTTTCCTCAAAGGTATTGAAAAACATTTTCCTGGAGCGTTTATTTAGTTTCCCAAATAAAAATAACATAGTTAACAGAGAACAGCATGTACTTTAAAAAAAAATACACAAGTACCATTATTTTTAATTTTTTAAGCAATGTTTATAAAGCCTTAAATAAAGAAGAGTCTGTGTTTAGTACAAGTTATGATCTTAAAGCATATGATTGCATCCTGCACTCACTCTTGAGAAATTGTGGATATATGGAATAAGGGGTGTAGCATGCAGATGGATTGGTTCCTATTTATATGAAATAGAGCAAGTTGTGGAAGTCTAAAAAGCGGAAAAGGGGTGATATCGAAACACAAATTGTAAAATATGTAGTCCCGCAAAGATCTACGATTCTTTACAGAAACCATCCACCAACAAATGCAAGAGAGAGTATTATCACACTTCTCCAGACGACTGTTCATTAACTGTGAAACACTTATTTCCTGCAGTTAAATAAAGATAGCAAACCTTTAGGAAGTCAGTTATGTCTTCATTCGTACGTATCATAGGTATACGTCATAAGGCAACAATCGTAATTATTATTATAACAATGTTAACTGTGATTAAATAGATGGTGCACAACTAACGGTATATATATATATATATATATATATATATATATATATATATATATATATATATATATATATATATTATATTAGAACGAAAAACAAATTTTTGTGGAAATGTAGCTATCAACTAAATAAGTGTTCTTCGGTGTCACTATAACATCTGGCTATGGTTAAAATGTATTAAAAACAAAATCCATGTAAGTAATTATCATACTTTATTATACTGTCAAACTTAATTTAAAATATTTTTTTAAATTCTCAACTTTAATTATTTATGACGGCATTTTAACTTAACTATGATAACATTGTTGAATTTTACTCAAAACAAAACAATAACTACCTATCTTACTTAAAACTTAAGTTAGAGAAAACAAAAGAGAAATGGAATTTTGAAAAACACAATGAGTTATTTAAAGGTGATTTTCAAATTGAAAGATCCGGAAATCGAGGGGACCATCTTACAGGTCCATAGGTACCGACTCGTCTTTGAGGAAAGTTATCGTCTAAAAGTGCCCTTATAAGCGCAGAGTTGTGACTTGGGGCACCGTCTTGTTGAAAATAAACGGCATTGTAAAGGGCCAATGGAACATTTTCCATCTTCTGGAATAACTTCCTCAAGGATTTCTCGGTACAGAAGCGCTGTAGGATCTCCTTCATAATTCTGTAGACAAACACGAGACCCTCAACCCCAAAGCGTCCTTGTTGTGCCCTCTCAAAAATTAAATGGTGATTTTCTGCGGACCAATTTTTTGTATTACGACCATTGAAAATTCCCGCACTTGAAAAATAAGATTTATTGGGCCAGATAACGGGTTTGCCAAAAGATTCATGAGTATGTATTTGTTGTAAATACCATTGACAAAAAACATTCGGCGCTCTGCATCGCCGGGGTGTAAACGTTGGACCACGTGGAGTTTATAGGGGTGATATTTCTTCATAAGTATCAGACTTGGATACACCAGTTTCTTCCTCTATTTGCTAGCAAGAAGATGAAAACGTGGCTTCTGCATAACCCAATGTGTTTATTTCTTTTCTCTCTTGTTTAGAGTGTGCCTTTAAATGATCCGTGTTCTACTAAATATGATTTAAGGCGGGTAAATAAGTCTGGGAAAGGTTACCGTCTCTCTGTATATCTAATATGAACAAAAAGAACTCCTAAGAAGTTGCCCTAACCATAGAGCTTAAAGTTGCTTTTGTAAATATAATTCTGAAGCTTCTTGGGGATTTTTATAAGATTGTATAAAAGAAATCAACATTTCATACTTTTAATTATTTTCGTAAACCGCCATTATTGTAAAATAACAAATTAAATATAGAATATTGTGAAACAGAAATATCAAAACAACAAAAATATTGAAGTAATAATCAAAAACAAACAAAACGCAAAGTTTTATTTTACATTTTTGTTCCAAAAAAATTAGCTATAGCCTACTACCTACAAATTGGATACATAAGAAAATTTTAGAAAATCTTAAATTCTGAACTTGTTTTTGTAAATAATTGCAAACAATTTATATTTTTGGAAAGCCTACATTATGCCTAATTAATATAAGAATTAATCTACAGGGTGTTCCATTAAAAAAACATATGTTTGCTTCATAACTAAAAAACTGCAGATGTGCACACTGTCACAAAAACCGCAACCCTCTACCTTTAAATATAAGGGAGATACCACGCAAAAGTGCTGAAAATGGGATACTTTGTACAGTAAATACCTATCACAAATAATATCCAACTGTTACTGACTTTACATGTATTTCTACTAGTGGTTAATAAATAATAATAAACTACAGAGTGGGTTCAGAGGGATAGACAACACTCAAGAAGTGGTTTATTTTGTAATTCTCAGAAAACTGCGCTAAAAGTGCTTGAGCACACCCATATACCCCTCTAATAGCATTTACGACTTCTAAAGAAATCGAGAAGTAAGAATGTGGTGGCTAGATGAATACACCGATTTTTCAACTGTTCGATTAGTAGGTTTGCAACATATTGATGATGCGTTGGGGCACTATTTTGTTGAAAGGCAATCTGCTGTCGATAAACCAAATTCAAATTATCTAAAAACTCTTCGACTATATGTTTTACGTAACGCTAGGATGTAAGAGTTCCTACGTAAAATACATATACTACAACTTTTGATCCAAAGAGCTCACACCAAATATTGATACTGAAGTTGGTAACTATATGTTGATTAGGATTACCTGTTAATAGTTTTATTTCTTTTATTTTTAAATTCAATTCAGTTATGTTAGTTTCGTTTTCTCCAATTTTTCTATGAAAATTAATATAATATTAAAATAATAATTTACGGTTCTTCTTAATAAATTAAGTGTAGTTGGGCGTTAAATATTTATTGTTCAGAATTTCATTCATTCAAATATGTAAAAGTGTGTAGGGTAAAAAAAGGGTTACTGAATTGAATATTTTCATAACCTGATGAGCAATTATATTTCTAACTCATTGCAATCATCAGAAAAAATGTTTCAATTTTGCTAATTTAGTCGATCTTGTAGCTCTAATAAAAGTTAGCAATCGTGACGACTTCACATTGAACGTAACTAAATGATTAATAAGCGTAGATAGTGTTTTGGAATGTGATTTTTCAAAACGGTTTAATAATATTTGTAATTCTTCCAAAATATACTCTTAAAAATTAAAAGAATAGTCATAGTAGTGTTTTCATCAGTGTACAATATACTTCTCTATAACCTAATCCTATGCGCATATAAAAGATCATGTATTAAAATACCTATTATACAAGAAAATAAAGACAATATTGAGTAATCCAATTTACTCCCTGTATTATAAACAAGTTAATTATTCCAGAGTTTAAGGCAAATGAGCATTTGATTATTTTTAGTTTTCTTTCATATCACTGTTTCGCCGAGTATGTTTTAAAGTTACCATCTACTCTAAATAGTATTTTTTCATGAAGTAGGAGTAGGTATATAGGGGGGGTTGTTCTAATCCACTTTGACCTAGATTCTGTACTACAGTATAGGATTTACGTTACAAGGTCAAGTAAGTTTTATCGTAGTGTTTCAAGGTCACTCTTCCTCTCAAGGTCAAAATTGGAAAGCTAAAAATAGAAATTTCAAAAGTAATCATTATATTCTTATGGTGTCAAGGTCAAAATTGAAAGCTAAAAATAGAAATTGCAAAAGTAATAAGAATATAATGATTACTTTTGCAATTTTTATTTTTAGCTTTCAATTTTGACGTTGACACCATAAGAATATAATGATTACTTTTGCAATTTCTATTTTTAGCTTTCTAATTTTGACCTTGAGAGGACGAGTGCCCTTGAAGCGAGGGGCGCGTACGTGCACGACGATAAAACTCACTTGATCTTGTAATGTAAATCCTATACTGTAGTACAGAATCTAGGTCAAAGTGGATTAGAACCCACTCCCCCTATATACCCAGTAGTAGGCAATAATTAATCCTTAGGTGAAATAAGAGTTCTTAGTATGTGTATAATTATATTAGGCGCTAATTATGCGCTATTTTGCGCGGTTAAAATTAAATTTTGCGCCCCAATAGGAAATAACCTGTAGCAAAAATTTTATAAGCACGGCTAACTTCACGGAGTCGCTAACTTTTCGATAAATCATTTATTTCTTATGCAGTAATTAAGCGCCATTTTGAGTCATTACAATAAAATTTTGCGTCTTTATAGGAGAGAGATTGTTGTAAAATTAAATCAATACGGCTAACTTCACACGTGAGCTTCTGATAAATCACATTTTTCATAATTCGTAATTAGACGCCGATTATGTGTCGTTTTTAGCTGCTAAAATCAAATTTGCGCACCTGTAGAATATTGCGCTCTAGTTAGATAATAACTATTTTGAGTAAAGCATGGCAAAATTGGTGTCTAATTACTGCATTGTAGTGGATAATTTAAGTGAAGTTCATTGGTTTATCGTGGGCGGAGCTAAAAGGTTGGACTCTGGTGCAGAAAAGCCTTCAAAAATTAATTGGAATTAAAAATTAATTAGTTCTTAAAATTGAACTCCATTAATTAATATAAATAATTAATAAATAATACATCGGGATTTCAACCTCTTACACCAAGTTTGAATCAATGATGTTGTGAACTGAGGTGCCTATTTGGGTTTGCAAATATTAGTAGGCGTATAGATAAGGTCTGAAGCACCGTGGGAAGAACATAACGGAAGTATTTCCAGCCACTGCGAATATCAAATGAGGATCGTTCGAACACACAAAGGCGATCAGAAATAAATGGAATACGTAGAATACCAAGCAAGATTTATTACAATCTCATTAGAAGATGACCTTTTCGTGGTTGACGGAGTTTCCGCCAGTTTGAACACAGTGTGGTACTAAAAGTAAATACGCTTGGAACCTTGAGGATGATTTAGGACGCAAGGCAGGTGAACAATTCGAATCGTTATCTCATATAAATTTTATATTTACTTGTCATTCATCGCATGTATGATCATTTAAGTGAACGGGTAGTGTTCGATTAGTTGAGTTGATCGGCCTATTTCCACATTTTTTGTTATGATAGCGCGACGTTTCGGAAGGGAACTCTTCTTCCCGGATCAGGCTTACTCTTCACAAGGACCTGAGTCCCATTCGTTTATCTTTAATTTTTACCCAAGCACTTGACTTCTCCCGGATTCGTATTAGGAACTTTTACTTACAGCCTGACCACTGAGTAATCCAATGTATATTTTTTAGAGCTTTACCTATTGCGCAGGTGTATTTCGCCTAAGCTCTTCGCGCATTATTGGCATTTTCTTGCCAGTGCTATGTTGAAAATTCCATAAGCCAGGCCAGTGTAGAAATGAAACCCATATGGATGCCTGTAATGCGCTAAGAGCTTAGGCGCGATACACCTGCGCAATAGGTGTGCAACATGCGCAATGAATTACTGCCCAACCACGAAAAACGTAATTTCTTTTAAAAAGCTTTCTACATATGTATGTAGAGGGTCTATGTAAGCATGTTTTAAAAATATTTTGAAATATACTGGATGATCCAAAAAGTGTTTATTTCACAAACCTGTATTCTTTTAAATGGGAATGTTCAATTTTTTTTAGCAAATTTGAATTATACAGTCAATTACAATTCATGTTTATTCAGAGGTCCCTATACCTAAGTCTTACCATTTGTAAAATATTTCACTTTTTTTAAAAATACAGAGGTTTTGCAAAGACTGAATAACTATGTGACCGGGACTACTCACTACCAACATCATAGACGAAGAGCTACAACAAAAAAAATGTTTTAATGTTATACAGGGTTTCAGATATTTCATCTAACTTCAAACTTAAAAAACGTGCTTCACTTAACCCTCAACTGGTAATACACGTCTGTGAGACGCGTCTGTTTCTGTAAATTACAAGTAGCGTAGTAAATTGTGTATGTCCAGTAGATGTATGTTACTACTAACGATGTAATTTGTACTCATCTTGCAGATGCGTGTTACCAGTAACGGGTTCACGCTTACAAAGCCTACTTGTTTCTTCTTCAATCCCTGACCGTTCCATCTTACCGATTGTCTTGAAAGATATCTTCTACTCACTAGTACTATTAGGGATTACTTCCGCTTCTTCAGTATAGAGTTTATGCGTTCTATCTGTGTTATGCTTTTGTTTCAGCAATGTTTTCAGCAAGAACAGAGAGAATTATGGCCATGGTATCTCTCCCTGTGGAAGAAGAAGAGCCTAGTGATCACGGCTTTGATTCAGACCATTCTTTTCTCAATCTCCGGAAGAAAATCATGTTGAGCCACAATCTCAGGCCAAGGAGATTGAGCCCTAATCTCAAGATGAGGAGATTGAGCCCCAATCCCAGGCTGGAAATATTCAGCGTCAATCTCTAAGTCTGAGTGAAGAAACATGTAGCGTTGAAAGGCACCTAGACACAGCAGAAGACTGTGAAATGTCGGATGATGAAAAGGAGCCGAAATAGTTTTACGGGAAAAATAAAGGTTTCTCTTGGTGTTTTTCAGAACCAAAATCTTCAAAAGTCCCGGCTAAAAATATTATGAAAGTAAAACTTTCAGCGTTACGATCCTGTGCGAAATCCCTTGGGAATAATCCAGATATTGATGAAGCTTGGAGGCTGTTGTTCGATGGAAATATGATCAACGAAATAGTAAAATGAACTTACCAAAAAATGAAAATAATGCCAGAGAAATTGAAAAACCAGCAATCCTCGAACTACAAGTATACAGATGTAATTGAAATTGAAGGGCTGATTGGAATCATACTGTTTGGTGCTATAGTCAAGTTTGATCAGTGTTCTATGGGACCTTCCGGTCCATCGATTTTTCGATGCGTCATTTCGCTGAAAAGTTATCACACGTTGTTACTAGTGTTGAGATTTGATAATTCCAATACAAGGTAGTAGCGAAGCATAAGCGTGTAGTTTCATCGTTATATTATAAATTTATTAAAAACTGTCAAAATGCGTCTGAAATAGGAAACCATGTGTTGATGAGATGTTAGCTCTTTTTAGAGGAACGTGTCTCTTCCGTATCTAAAGGGTAACAAATTAAGAGTGTCATGTTTTTACTTAATAAAGACAAGAAGTAATAATTTATTTGGCATAATTTTAACAGCGAACCTTCAAGTTTTTTTGAAAATGGGTCGGTTGCTGATTGAACAAGGGATTGCTTGTATATAGTATTTTATTAGAACGAACTCCGTTATTCAAACTCAGAGGTGACAACAGTTTAATTTTCCAGCGCCTCCAAATTGCAGGATACTAAACTTGCAGCGAGGCGAAAAACTGCTAGAACAGAAGTGAATACCTTGCAAGTTAGGAACAGAATTGAAGAAAATTCCAATCAATTCGTGCGACGTTTATCACAGCAAGGAGGAATTTCACGTCAGTCGGCAAAACAATCTTAAAGAAAGATTTACTCTTTCAGCATTACAATTGACAAAAATCCCAAAAACTTCTTCCGATACATCGAAACTGACGTTTAGAATTCAGTCGATGTATTTTGGGTAGAGGGGATAATTTTGTCAACGAAATAATCATGAGTGACGAAGCACGTTTTCAATTGCATGGAGAGAGGAACAAACAAAATTTACGTTACTGGTCTGCCGAATGCCCTCAAGTTATATTGGAAGAAGACCTGCATTCTCAAAAGGCAACTGTTTGGTGTGGAATATACTCATCTGGAGCAGTGGGACCGTATTTTTTTGAAGAAGAAACGAGAAACGCAGTAGTTATCAATAGTGAACATTATGTGGAGATGCCATCGCTCGCATCGCGATTGCCAATAAACGATATTTGGTATGAGCAAGATGGTGCAAGGTCTCATGTATCCCAGCGTGGGGATCAGTTGTGGCCTCCTCGGTCTACAGATTTGTCGGCTTTAGATTATTTCTTAGTAGACATATAAGGCCGATCCTGGACCAGTTCAAGGTCACCCATGTAAATCTTATGGGGATTTATTTCAAGGTCAAGTGAGTTTTCTCGTTATGCCAGAACGCGCTCCACGTCTCAAGCATGCTTGTGGTGGGGATTTAAATTTTGGAGTCACTCGCCCTCTGGTGGTGAAATCAAGCTTTGGAGCTCTTTCAAGGTCGAACTTTAAGCGGAGATTTAAAATGTAGTTGGTCAAGGTCAAAGCTAAAAAGTTGCAAGGTAATCATAAATCAAAAATAGTTTTGAAGGTCAAAGGTTATTGACTTACGGTGGTTTCTTAGAAATATAAAAGGTCAAGGTGAAAAGCTAAAATAGAAGTTGCAAGGTAATCATTCTTAGAAATCTGAAAGTTTTTGAGGAGGTTAGCAGTTTTGAAAGGATGCATGTTTATAATAAAAAGGCTTCTCCGTGATTGCATGATTCAGTAAACTTTTCATTGCTAGAAATGGTGAAAGTAATAAGATTGATAAGGAGAGAAAGAAAGAAAGAATTATTAAGTATTGATGAGAGAAAGAAAAGGCTCGAGGTGTTAATCAAGGAAATAAAAAATTGAGGGTAGATTTAGAGCTGTATGAGCTAAAAAGAAAATGATGCAACTTCAGTGAATGTGCCATGAAAAGGTGCTTTAGTAAATAAGTAATTACATGTATGTTATATTGCATAAGGAAAAGGCACTTCATTTGAAAAAATAAAGTGTGTGTGTAGGCATAGAAGAAAGAAAAAAGTGAAATTTCTGTTTGGTTTTAATTGAATTATATAGATATATATATATTAAACGAGTTTCTTATCATGACTTAAATTATACAAATTATGTAGGAAGAAATGACACATAAAGCTTATATATATTTATATTTATTTATAAATCACTAATCCTTTACCCAAAAATTCCAATTTTGGCATGTATACTAAACAAGTAAGAGCGCAATAGGTAGCAGTCCAAAAATTCTCAAAACTAAAAAATGTGAAAAAAATTTTCAATGATTAATGATAAAGTTTGTAGTTTTGATATGTAATTGAACGTTGTTAATCGCTTAATAAATCACAACTCGATAATCCTTTACCCAAAATTCTGAATTTTCGTATATATACCCAATAAGTAAGAGCGCCAATTATAGCAGTTTCCAAAATTTGAAAACACAAAAAAAATGTGATAAAAAATGTGATGAAACAATTCATGTTAGCAATTAAAGTACTACTGAAATTGCTTAATAAATCACAACTCGATAATCCTTTACCCAAAATTCTGAATTTTCGTATATATACCCAATAAGTAAGAGCGCCAATTATAGCAGTTTCCAAAATTTGAAAACACAAAAAAATGTGATAAAAAATGTGATGGAACAATTCATGTTAGCAATGAAAGTACTACTGAAATTGCTTAATAAATCACAACTCGATAATCCTTTACCCAAAAATTCTGAATTTCCGTATATATATCCAATAAGTAAGAGCGCCAAAGATAGAACTAAAAAATTAGGAAAAAATTGAAGGTCCTCTTTTACTATTAGAATGCATTTTCCCCAAATAAATCAAGCACCAATATGAAATATGATAAAATAAAATAATAATGTAACTAATTTGTAAACTATTTGTAATACGGTTTTTTCTAAAATAGATTTTAACGATTTTACAAGAAATAAAGTAATAATAACGCTCACAATGAATCTTTAGACATCTTACATATATATACATAATTACAATTCAACTTAAATGGATTGTACTCGTAATGAGTAAAAGCATGCAATTGCAAAATGCATCCATGTAGTATTATAAGTATGGTTTGTAATATGATATTCAAGTACTGTACTAGAATGGAATGCATAATTGCAATTATTGTTGTGTAAACGATAGACATGTACTTGAACTACGAAAGTGATGTATGTTTGAAAGTGTGTGATGTAAGAAAAGATGTATGTACATATCTATGGAAAGAGATAAAAAACGAGTCGACGAGGACGTCCTCCGGGGCAGGGTGTAGGAGGGGATGTGGGGAAGGGGGTTAGTAAAGTCCTAGAAAAATGCGCTCTTAAAAATTTAAATTTTCGTCTAATTCCGAGAAAAAAAAAATTTTTTTTTCAACGCAGTTGTGTTGTAGAAGTGGTAATCTATCATTTGATGTAATAATTTTTCCAAAATATGAAAAATTACACTTAAATTGCCCAATTCCATTTTGAAACAACAAAAAGCACTTAAAACACACCTTTTTGTACTTACGTAAGCTCAGAAGAAACATATGCATGCCATTTATCCATTTAATGTATCTAAATGCTCTTTAAATTACCAAATTCAATTTTAAAACAACACTTAAAACATGACTTGTAATTTTCGGTGCAGCGTTAATAATCATTGTAGGATAATGAACGCAGTTTTTTGCTGTGAAAGCATTTAGCGAACATTCTATTTCTATGTCATCAATTTACATTACAACTTTTAAACAGGATTTGTAAAAATATATATGAATGCAATTGTGTCATTTGTGGCATAAATACATGCTGTAAAGTTTTCAGATTTACATGCATTTGAGAACTGTTTTAACTTTTATTTAACGCAAGCTTTCTTTTAACTGTATTATATTTTCACACTTTCTTTATATGCTTTATATGCTTTATATATGCTTTATATATGATATTTTGCAATAACCTTCTTAGTGTATTTTAAGTTATTATTTCCTATAATTACAAAATTAATTGAAATTAACATTTTGTATTCAGCACTTACTCAAGGATTCAATTATTTCCTTAACTTATTATAAGTTAAAATTTGTAACGCAGCATGCAATTAAAATTTGCAAAAGGACTGCTTTACTTTGATGCAGAAATTTATGCATGAGTAAGTCAGACTTCCAGATGTTTTTAATTTCACTTTTCTAGCGCAACTTGGACTATCACTCAAATTTTTAGCTGTAGTAAAATTTTTTGGATAATGGGAATAATTCATGAAAAATAATAAAAATATAAAACAATTTACATTTATTTTGTATAATGAAAAGATACAATAAATTCCACAAAAACATCACACATCCATCCCTTCCAACGTAAGCAATATATTTTCAGTCTTTAGTATATTTTGCCGCACACCTCTAAATATTGATTAGCCTCCTTCAGTTCTTTATCCAGTTTTTCCGCTCGCTCCACCCCCACCACCTCACTATTCAAATAGTCATTGTGAAGCTTTCGAACCACCGAATACTTGTTTCCCTAAAGGCTTGAAGGGTCGGTGGATCGTGCTCATAATCCTGCTGTGTGAGATGCCCTTCTATAAGAGTCAAATTTTTCCTCCATATTGCAGGTTTCGCAACGGTGGTGGTTGTGGGGTGTTGCTATAACCGTGGTTGCTGGTGTTATGCTGAAAAAATGAATAATTTTATTTGTACTAAAATTCTCTATGAATTAATGAAAGGAAACTATAATATTAATTAATTAAAATTGTACATACCTCTCGAAACTTGAAAATTCATCCTCTACATCACTATCCCTGATGGAGATGATGGGGATGCTCTCTTCGAAGGGTGCTGGTTGCGTCATGTTATTTATGATGGGGATGGTCTCTTTGAAGGGTGCTAGTTGTGCGGTGTTATTTGATGGGCGCACCAAAACATCATGTAAAATACAAGGTTTTGCCTGTCTTTTAGTGAAAGTTTAGATCGTTTACTGGATGAAGCCATTACTAATGGTGAATAATTAATGAGTATTCAATTAAAACTTTAACGTTATATACACATAGATCTGTTAACGTTAACAAAATTGATAACAAGTGGAAGTGGTTAGTACAATGACCTGAGCAAGCAAAGGTGATGCAGCATGAGTCATGAGAACAGTATTGATGTCAAGGTTAATATATGTTCCCAGTAAACGCTACAAAATGCAATCTATGCACACTGAAGCTCTTGCAACAAGTTATAAGCAGTTTTGACCTTGAATGCTAGGTTTATATTACTATATAAGGAGATAAAGAGCAGTTTTGTACCAGTCAGTATATTGCACTCACGACTAGAATTGCAATTGTATACCTAAAGTACTTCTATAGTTACTTAAATTTTTAATTTTACATATCAAATAAATATAATATTTGTTTCCATTACTATATAATCGTGTGCTTCATATTTTCTTGCAGTGTTGGATACAGTTTTGAAGGTAACTATGAGTAACGGTATACCCAACAGTAGTGATATTGTTAATTTAACAAGAAATATTATTCCATTGTTGAAAACCCAAAATGAATTTGTAAGGCACATCCGTATAATTAACACTAATATTAAGCTATTGCGAGATATAATTCAAAATAAAATTTATTTAGAGACATGCGAAAATTTGCTTAAACTCGAAAGTAATTTATCATTGCTAAAGTGTTATCTTATAAGAGTTAAACAGTTAAAGAGCGCTTCAGAGAAAACAGGTAGTGGAAATGTTACTAAAAAGCGTACACGCAAATTAAGTTGGTACTCTCTAGATTCATGTTTCAATGGTAGGTTACTTACTGGAATTATAGTCAATATAGCAAACATCAAGGACCCTCTTATTTTTTACAAAATGCATACAATAGTTTTGCGCGAAAGGTTAAAGTAATGCTAAGACAAACGATGCTAAAGGTCAATGTCATTTTAGTCTGCAATTTCATGCAACCTCAAAATCATGTTATTGAGTTGAAGACATTTGCCATAAAAATTATGTCATCGATATTACCACCAATTTGCGTGAGTGGTATAACAATAACGTTTATTACAAATTACAAAAAAGTTAGGGAGTTTTCCGAAAGGGATTCTGGTTGGGCATTACATGAAGTTTTACATTTAAAGGTGAATATTAATAGCTATACTCCATTTAGAGGTGGCCTTTCGACTTACGTTAAAGTTCCTTACTTCATAGCAGTAAAGCATGCGGTAGTGAATGTTAAGAACGATGACGAGTACTGCTTCCTGTGGGCCGTTGTTTCGGCATTATACCCAGTGCAACTTCATTCAGATAGAGTTTACAGTTATCCTCATTTTAGAGATGTTTTGAATTATGGTTCAATTTCCTTTCCCATTAAAATAGATGATGTAAAAATTTGAAAAATTAAACAACCTCTCCATTAATTTGTTTTGTATTCAGGGAAAGGTGTATTACCGCTAGTATTAAGTGTAAATCAAGAAAATAGTGTCAGGGAACCTATAAATCTTTTAGTACTTTCGCCTAATTATCATTCTGCGGGTTCTACTGATGCTATTAATACAAAAATTATACTGTTTATCATTTCGCGTGGATTAAAAATATGTCAGCTTTTTTCTAAACAACTATCGAGTAGGGGCACAAGAAGTTTATTTGTTATCAATGCTTGAATCACTTTTCTTCAGATCACCTTCTACAAAAACATGTCACTCTCTGCCATCAACTTAATCAATGTTCAGTCAGGATGCCTACCGAAGCGGAGATGTTCCTGCAGTTCAAAAATTTCGCATTTCAGGAAAAGGCACCGTTTGTAATTTATGCGGATTTAGAAAGTATTTTAGAAAAGTGTACAAATTTAACATCACTTGGGGTAATACTCTATTTCATTCCAAACATATACCCTTTAGCATTGCTTACTACTTAAAGTGTTCATACAATGATTCTTTATCTCGATTTAGGCTTTATAGAGGAAATGATTGCATTCAATGGTTTGTTAAAGAGCTTCAAAGTATTGCACATTGGAGCACCGAAATCATTAATAAAATAATTCCTATGGGTACTTTAACTCCCAATCAGGTTGAACACTTTGAAAGCACTACGATCTGTCACATTTGCGAAAACCATTTACAGATAATGATATAAAGGTCAGAGACCATAACCATTTCACCGGAGCATTTCGAGGAGCATCACATCAGAATTGTAACCTAAACTATAAAGACTCTCACATCTTACCGGTTGTGTTTCATAATTTGTCAGGTTATGATAGCCATTTCGTCATTAGAGAATTGGCTACTATTCCTGGTACGATTTCACTCCTACCCATAAACAAAGAAAGATATATCTCTTTCACAAAAGTAATAGAAGGTAGTAAAATTAAGTTTAGATTTATTGACTCTTTCAGATTTATGAGTAGTAGTATTGAAAAGTTATCAAACTATTTGGAAAATAGTAAAAAGTTATTACCCGAGCTAAATGTAACAATGAAGAAGAATTTTCTTTACTAGTTCGCAAAGGTGTGTTTCCTTATGAGTATATTGATACTGGGAGAAATTAAACGAGACCACGCTCCCTCCTAAAGAAGCATTTTCAGTCATCTTAATAATGAGGGAATCAGTGATGAGAGTTTTGAGCATGCGGTTAACGTTTGGAACAAATTTAGTATTAAATCGTTAGGGGAATACTCGGATTTGTATCTAAAACAGACGTTCTACTTTTAGCGGATATTTTCGAGAACTTTCGGCAAACTTGTATAAGTACTTACGAGCTTGATCCTCTGCACTATTATACAGCTCCCGGTTTAGCATTCGATGCTATGCTTAAAATTACACAAGTAAAGTTAGAATTATTTACAGACATTGATATGTTAATGTTTATTGAAAGAGGGATTAGAGGTGGTGTAGCTCAATGTTCAAATCGGTATGCTAAAGCTAACAATAAGTACATGGAGGAAAAATTTGATCCTACCTCTGAAAGTGTGTATTTAATGTACTACGACGTGAATAATTTATATGGAGCCACCATGTCAGAATTTCTACCATTTGGCGATTTTTCTTTTGTTGATGAAGCTAATTTTGAAACTTTAGATGTAATAAACCATCCTGATGATTCGGAAATTGGTTATATAGTCGAGTGTGATTTAGACTATCCTATAGAATTACATGAGAGTCATAGTGATCTACCGCTAGCACCCGAACATATGGTTCCACCGCGTCTGATTCCAAAATGAAAAAATTACTGCTTACCTTGTATCCAAAACGTAATTATGTAATTCATTACAGAAATTTAAAAGTATATTTAAAATATGGATTGAAGTTGGTAAAAGTACACCGTATATTACGTTTTAAACAGTCTCCGTGGTTAAAAAATATATAGATTTAAATACAGCCATGCGTCAGCAATCTCAAAATGAATTCGATAAAAATTTCTATAAATTAATGATTAATAGTGTTTTCGGGAAGCTGATGGAAAATGTACGTAAACATAAGGACATACGGCTAGTAACGAAATGGGAGGGTCGCTATGGTGCTCGTGCTTACATATCAAAACCAAATTTTCATAGTTGTACAATATTTGACAATGATATGCTTATCATTCAAATGAATAAGCTTGAAGTATATTTCAATAAACCTATATATGCGGATTCAGTGTTTTAGACGTTTCAAAAACTTTTTTATATAATTTTCATTACGGCTACACGCTACCCAAGTTCCATAATAATGCTAAGCTCTTGTACACGGATACGGATAGTCTCATATACGCCTTTTCGGTTCCCGATATCTATCAATGTATTAAAGAGGACATTGATAAATTCGATACATCTGATTATAGTCCTGACAACATCTTTGGACTCCCATTAGTAAACAAAAGGTCCCCGGCTTAATGAAAGATGAAAACCATGGCGAAATTATGGTTGAATTTGTAGGACTTCGTGCAAAAATGTATGCTTACACGGTTGATGAAAAGGTTGTAAAAAAATCAAAGGGTTCTACGCAAGCAAGCGTGAGGCAGATCACGATTAATGATTATAAACAGGTCCTGCTTGAGAGTAGCGTAATAAGGCGCTATCAACATCTCATAAGGTCAAAGAAACATGATGTGTTTACCATTAAACAAAATAAAGTCATACTCAATCCTTATGACGATAAACGCTTAGTAAATTTTGATTTCACTGATACTAGACCATGGGGTATAACTTTCAGTAAACAATGAGCAGTCTTCAAGTCAACTTGCAGGAAGAGCTGCAGTGCAGTAGTGATCAAATATACAAAAAGTACCTGAAGCGTTCTTTGACCTCTCCTGAAAACTATACATTTATACTGAATATATTACAAAATATTGTTATTCCTGATGAGTGTTTTTACTGGTGTGCTATAAACTCAAAGTGTGCAAATGAAATTATTATTAGGACATTATTTGATAAAAATTAAATTAGACGATACCATTAAAAGTTTTATGAAATTGTGTACCGATAAAGGCTACAATTCATTAACTTTTGATAAAGTAGATAGGATCTTAGACGATATGAGTGTACTTGGTGACATACCGCTTAAAATGTATCTATATGATTTATTAAGGGTTCATGATTCAACAAATGTTAAATCTACGTTAGAAAATATTGCTTACAAGGACACTGTATTTATTATAACTGAATGTATTGAGAAATCGACATATTATGCTAACTACAAGTGCCTCGATATTTTGATTGAAATATTATTAGAACAAAATATCAACTATAAGTTTCAACCGTGGGAAAACGATGAGCACCACAAAATTTATTACTGGATACTAGACAACATCAATAAAGGTGAAACAAATTCAAATTCCTGTTTGGGATGGAGGTGTGGGCCAGATTCGGGTATATGGCCATCCAGTAATTTAAGTGATTATAGAAGTACTTTAGGTTCACTTTATAAGATAATGAAATTTTAAAAATAAATGTAATATTTAAAAAAAATAAAATACTATTATTTTTTGTGTGTTTTATTTCATCTAAGAGCTACATCCTTTTCTACAAACTATATATATATAACTAATATAAGTAATTTGTTTCACAAAGTACAGGTTAAATGTTATAAAACAATATCATCCTTATTGATCCATGATCTTTCATCCAATCCCCACCATTTTACGAATAACTTATTATTCTTGGAGCGAAGCACTTTTTCTACTAGATATACATCGGGATACTTTGTTTTTTGTAATTCATGTTCATAAAACCCTCCCAGTACAGGATTTCCCTTCATGTCTTCAAGCATGTACGTAGTGGGGTTAGTAATGCAAACTTTCACAATCTTAAATAGTTCACTAGACCAATTGGGTGTGTATCCTTTGGCGAAAATATTTTTAAATTTACTGATTCGTACTATGTCACCCACAGAATATCGATTCCCATCGAATATTTTTATGTTAGTGTAAGCCTCTAGCTTTGTATGATTACCAACATCTTTGGGCTTCATTCTAATAGTTCTATGCTTACGATTGTTATAATCCATCGTTATGGTATCAATTGTATCAATCCATTTATATTTACCTTGCAGGCTGAATGACTTATATAGAGCACCTTTAATGGTTCTGATAACACGTTCAGCAATTGCAGCCTTCTTTGTGCTATAGGTAGAGTAATGATTGACTCCATAACGATGCATTAGTTTAGTAAAATGCGCATTGTAGAATTCTTTTCCTGCATCTGTCTGCAAATTGGTAGGTTTCCGACCTTTTTCAAAGATTGTTTGCACGGCCTTGGTAACTTCTTGACCTGTTTTCGTTTTTAATCCTTTAGTCCATAAGTATTTCGAAAAACAGTCGATGACCACTAATATATACTTATAACCCTTATTTTGTTTGGCATATGTGTTAAATTCAGCTAAATCTGCTTGCCAAAGATCATCAAAACCTCTAATTATTGTTCGCCTTCGTTTAAAATTTTTTCGTGCAGGTTTGTGCAATTCGTTGACGAGTTGTAATTTGGACATGGTGCTAATTTATTCACAATTTCTTTAAGTTGATGTAGTTTTTCCTCCAGCGCTAGATAAGCGTTGGCGTTTCCTTTGAAAGTGTTCCGAACTGCTTGTAAACAGAAATCAAGGTATCCTTTATTTATAGCATCACCATCTTCTTCAGGGTCACCAACTGTGTCAAACGATTTCCATCCAAATCGAACCTTGTTGATACATAATATTGCCTAGTGATGACATCTTGAGGATCTATGGGATTGGCCACATTGCTGAGTCTCTTATTCTCAATATCAAATTGATTAGCATCAATCTGTTTAAACTGAGGGCTAGTTTCTTTAATTGATACTGGACATATGAACGTCCAAATTTGTCAAGGGCATTTTAGTTGTGACATGTCGACATCAATGCATTCTCATTTATATTGTTTAAAAGCGGTTGTTCGGTTTTCAATGTATCCATCTTCATATAGTTCTTCTACAATTGATATTATGTCATTTACAACACCTGTGTTTCCCGCTAATTTTTCTGCCCACAATACTTCCAGATCACGAATTAGTTCATGTATATCATTCCAATATTTATATTCAATGGGTCTGTTTGTTAATTCCTTAAAAATATAGCTCCACCTCCTCCCTTGGTTGTGGTGGGTGATGATGACAGCAAGGGTTTGATTATTTGTGTATACTTTTGCTGCGGCTTCCTCGAATCTGTGCACTTATGTCATAATCTCGCCTTACTACATTCGTAGCCTCTAAAATAGTTCTATATTTTTTCTATCTGTTGACTTTACTAGACTTAAGTCGGGTTCATTCATAATAAGCAGATCATATAATCCTGGAGTCCCTTTATACGTGACACCTTTAATAATTATATCGTCTCCTTTAATTGTGATGGGTGTATTACCAATTGTCCATTTATCAGTTTTGGTATCATAGTGGACTCCATACGTATGATCAATATCACCTTCAGCATTCTTCAAAATACGTTCAACATATATACGCGGCAATTCATTGTACTGCTCGAGAAATTCTTCCGAGATGGGTTCATTATGGGAATCATCTACGATACTAGACAGTTCTTCTTCTTCCTCCCCAGTATTAATCTCCCCATGACTGATGTTTCCAAGAAAGATGGAAGACTTGAGGAGGATTTCTTCGAAAAACGGAAGCTGAGCTAGTGGACTAGTAGCACCCTTACTTGAATCACCTAATGGAGTGAGACGTGGGGTCCATTGAACTTGAGCTAGCGGACTAGTGGGGATAGTGGCGTGCTTTCTTGGAAATATCAATACGGGTGGTTTTTAGGTTTAACATCAATGACCTCCTCCTCCTTTTAGGTGTTTTTTATCGATTTTATTTACTATTTCAGTTAGAGGTTCTATTAAAGGCTTATAAGTACTTTCGAATGTTCTTTCATTATCAATGCGAGCAGTCTTAATACTGTTATACTTCTGCCGTATTATTTTACGAGCCTGAATAATTTTTTCTTTAATATCCTCTCCTTGTTGTCCATTGCGACAAACAGGTACCGGTTCACCTTGAACAGGTAGCTGTTTACACTAAACAGATAGCTGCTAATACCTAAACAGATCAGTTACTACTAAACTGCTGAATGCGGTTTAAGGTATTATATATATATTCGCCTTATATACCAAAACGGATTTAATGAACAGGTACCCGTTTACCATGAACAGGTAGCTGTTGCGACAAACAGGTACCGGTTCACCTTGAACAGGTAGCTGTTTACACTAAACAGATAGCTGTTAATACCTAAACAGATCAGTTACTACTGAAACCAGTTTAAGGTATTATATATTCATCAAATCCTTTCCTATAGCGACCATTATTAACTTCAGCATCCTTGTTTATGACCATGAAACCAAACGGATCTACCCAGCACTTTGAACACATGTCCCGAAACAATTTCATGCTTATGGTGGGACTTATATGATCCTCATACGCATGTTTTAAGTTTAATTCATCTTGCTCAAATAATATAATTAGATTCGCATTATCACGAATTAATTGCTTTGGAATTTTACTGTAAGTTTGACTCAAATAGAAACAGTCAATATCGTTATGCCTACCCATAGAAAAATATGCTCTTATATTATTTTGCTTTTCACAAGCGATATCATCGAAAATAAAAATAGAGTTTGATTTTGCACAATTAGGCTCAATCACATCTTGATTGTCGCTGAAGGTAAAGTAACCTATGTCCTTCATTGGAAGTAAGATTTCCTGTAAAAGTTTGTACTTGTTTTGATTCAATGACTTAGAGTATACGTATACATGTTTAAATTTCAAACCATTTTTTCAGTAAGCAGACTGATCATTGCGTTTGTTTTACCGCAATTGAGGGCCGCATATAATACCACGTATACTATTAGGAAGTAAATCACCATGTTTTGAAGTAATAGACTTTTCATCAAAGTCATGATTTTGAATTGAGAGTTTTTGTTTCTGAGCAACTACTTTCATCTTTGATGGATGAAATAAAACTAAACGAATAATTACAACATCTTTATTTATATATATTAGACTATACTACAATAATAATTATAATTTTTCACTTCTCCGGTGAGTGGACTGTACTGTACAATAGCATCATGGAGAATAAGACCATATACAACGATTCCATTATCGAAAGGTGTTAGAGATTCCATTTCCAATTTGATGTCCACTGTTGAGTTTTTAAGGATTCATTTTGTTTAGAGCAGTCCATTACAAATATTGGACATGATTTGAATTCGGAATAGTTGAATAATGCATCTTTATCATCTTCACCATAGTAATCAACGAAATTTCAAAAAATTGCGATAGGCAGGTATATATTGGTTGGCACTGAAGTTCAAATGCATTGCTTCATATGGATAATACTCAGAATTCAGATGTACTTTAAGATTTCTGATGTTAATGTGATCAAAATTTCCAGCCCTTGCTGACCTTGTATACCTTTTACCTTGTTGGAATGCAACAATTATCCAACGTGGTTTTTCCAGTTGCGTTGATGTTTTTATTGGCCATATGTCTGAGGTTGCTTGTTTTAAAGCAGGCAATTCATACAACTCCCATTGTCGAAATGGAACAGTAATAATAGAATTTTATTGATTCCTTGAAACAAGTTAAGTTTCGCAGCATCACTAAGTGTTAAGTGCGGTACTTTCCATTGAATTTTATTTAAGGTTATTGCGGCATCGACTTCACCATAGTAACAGTTTGTATCGCTTCTAGATCGAATTAAAACCAACTCTTGGCGCATATTCACGATTACCTGACGATAATCCTCCATTATTCCAAATATGTGGTTCAATGGTATGCATACTGTAAAAGATTTTTCCATTTTGCTCATCGAATTCTACTTGTAATGGTTCTTCATTCTTTGGTGACCATCCTAAATGACTTAGTGCTTTGCTTTTGCTTGCCGTATAAGAAATATATCCTTTAAGCGTAGATGTTATTCCTGGATTTCTACAAACATCCACTCTCTGACCACCTAACTCATAACGAATTTCTTCGAAAAGAAAGTTCGGGAAATTGTTGTTAAGCTGCATGCTTTTCTTTCATCTTCTTTTTGAGCTCAAGTTTACCTTCTATGTACAGAAAACTATCATAAGTAGCCGTAATTAGATCTTGACTTTGAATTAAGATTCGTATTTCTTCGGAAGGTCCATATTTAGAAGATCCATATGGAAGATAAGTGTGAATATCTGATTTAATTATAGTATCATCAAAATGTACGTTTTGAAAGACGTTTAACGATTCTGCCATTGTGGTTGAGAACTTTTAAACCTATTGACGTTAAAAGTATTTCTCTGCAGATGTTAACCGCAATGAAGGTTGATGACTAATTAATGACTTACTGTAGGGATGATGTCTTTATATGAGTTTTGAAAGATGGAATTGGTCCTGGATTAATTCTCAGACCCATGTTCTTTTAGTTCTAAGCGTACAGTGAATGGTTCACTTTCACCAAAGTCTATTAATTCACCCTTTTGATTAGTCAAATTAATTGTTATATTACTAATAATGTCAGTGTTTACTTCTAAATATTGAGTATTGCTTGGAGTTTTATCTAGACGATAACCTGGAGGAACTGAAACATCAATCTCATATAATACTTTAGCAGGTTTCCCGTTTCGATAAGATCCCTTTATAATGTTGCACTCTACGTGTAGATTAGTGTGTTTAAGTATTTGGATGTCTAACGCAGATGTATGTAAAATATTTGGTTCTAATATTTTAGACTCAAACCCTAGCATGCGCCCAATACAATTTTCTTTAGTAAAATCAATCTCAAATGAACTGTTTATCTCACATTTAAGTGTATTGTTGTTTGCTCTAATGATAAACTTTTCTGTGGGTATTTTAGATTTTAGATAATCGTTAATTTCATCTAACTCATATGCACCGTGTGGAATATTAATCACTTGCAAATGAGATGGATTTGTTCTAAAATAAAATCTATCGTTGCCTGCATAAATGTTTCTAATGCTGTTGCAGCCGTAAAATCCAACCAATCCAATAACGTATTTCTTCCCAAATCTAGCTCTATCGGTGGATAGAAGTTGTAGCTAGCTGTGTTACCAACACCTTCTAAACTGAATGTTATTGACATAACTGAGAAAATTTGATGTTGTGCTGATTATTTATATAAAAATTGTAGGCATAGGTGTCCGCAAATAATTGTATTAAACTCTTGATCTTGGTTGTAATTATAATATATTTTACACCCCGAAAGTAGTTAATCACTTCGTTTGGTGGTCGAATATTACCGAAACTATCGTAATACCATACCTTTTACCACGCTTTTGTAGCAAACCCAATGGGTACCTGGTCCTCTTTGGCTATCTAAGTTAATAATTCCAGATTCATTTTCCGTGGCAATTTAGGCATGCTATCTCTCATAAAAATATCCCTAAAGTACGGTACGTTTTGGAGTATTTCTTTAAATCAGTATCCGTTAACGGTCTTTCCGGTAATCTATTCAGTTTTTTGGAAACGGTTTTAAGTATAATGCACCACCACCAGATTTGTTTGGTTTTAGATATAGTGCACCGCCTTTCTTATTCATGGAGCCTATAGCGACCGATTCCATCATGCGATTATGGCGCGATGTCTCTTCCTGCAATTTTTTAGCATTTTTAGCATCATTGACTGCTTTAGCAATTCCTGATGCACCGCCAGCTAAAGCACCGATTGCTGATAATCCTGCGAATAACGGAATAAGAAATGGTAAAAACCCTCCTTGTTTAGGTAGGGGAATTACTCTAGGAACTTTAATGTTTTTCTTTCCTCCTAAATTTTTTACCACACGTTTTGCCGTTGAAAGCGCTGACTTTATTGTGTCTGTGAAATTTCCGTTAGGTTTAATTTTTTTAGCTATTGTCTTTCGTAAATGCAATAAATTTCCACCATTGCATTTCTTCTTCATATTAGATCGACGTTTACACCCCATTCCCAATTTTCTCTTTGCTTTCATGATGGTACTGACTGCTAAAGCTGCAGTTCGTTCACCTAGCGTTGCGTCTAATGATTTAAAGCGCTCCCAAGCTTTTTTGTAAAATTTTATCTGCTTTATGTCTACTTTCTAAATCTCGGTAATCTCTGTAACTGATATCATGAAGTTTGCACTGAGCATCTAATTGATTAATGCCGAGGTCACCGCGTGCGAGTCGTTTTTCCAACTTTGTACCAGGACCGCAATACTGGTAACCAGGTAAATGCAATTCAAACGGAAGTTTATTGATTAGACCATTCACCAAACCACCACCACCTACACTCTTTCGCTTCTTAACTAGCATTGTTTACATGGATGGATAGAAGGGGTATTTATACCTAAATTGAGAAAACAAATCATAGTTATTTCTTTATTCAGTAAATGCTATACATTAGATAAGCAGGACGATAATACAAAATTTCCATTAAACATACAGTGTTATGTGAATTAATATTATACTTAGCATTTATAACATCATCAATATCTTTATAAATGTCATCATCACCACCACTGAATTCTTTCTCACGAAAACGACGGTAGTCAACAACTTGTTGTATGAACTTTTCATAAAAACACACCAGATTGTAAGATTCAAGAAATTCCAATCTATAGCTTACTATATCCTTTAAATTGAATAGTTCTTCTATACTATGTGAGTTGAATGTACAAGAACAGCACTTGTAGTTTTCTATCATAACAGTTTTCAAAATTCTGTCATATCCTTTAATTAATTCCCAATTGTAATAAATACCAAGATTACTAGATAGAGATTCATAATGTTGATCATAGATTATATCTTCTTCATTTACATTTGACCAATCAATTTCATTTTCAATTTCTTGAGATCGAAAAATTGTAATTCTACATATGAATGCCATCTTAGAAGCTCATTCCATTCCTTCATATCCAACACTACATTATTGCTTTGATCACAATTACCCACCAATACGCACCACTGGTGCAAGGTTGAGGTGTACTGTATCCAATTTCCAGATGTTTTGCATGATGAGTATCGTTCGATAGTTTATAATAGGTACAATCGATTAAGTATTCCTTAGCTGCTTGTTTATACACTTCATCCTTATATTGAAATGATGATGCAGTCAGTCTTAGCAGAAGAATAACCTTCATCGTGTTTCTCTTCATTTTACTACTACTACTACCATCACTATTTTGACAGCACCAACAAAATGTTAAATTATTCAGATTGTTACTGCAATGATGTGATGTATCCATATATAACGGTGAACTTCTGAGTTTGGATCGTTCCAGAAATGATTTTATTGCTACTTGCATGACTTTACTTGCTCACAATTTCACTATGACTAAACGCTGCTTAAGAAAATAATTCTAGTATTTCAATTTTACATATGGTGGGGTGCTACTATTAAAAAGAAAATGTTATGTTTGTTGTTTTGCCAGCTGCACCCAAACTACTTATAAACACATCCTTCGTGTTTAGGAGTGTTTTAAATTCTTCAATTCGTGTTTCTTCTTTTTTGAAATACACATAAAAGCGTTCCGGTAATACACATTTAAAATCACCCGTTTCTATCACTATACGTTCACCGTACTTAGTATTAATTATATCCATATTCGTTACTTTATACTTTCTCGATATATCGAGCTCGCACGCATTCTTAAAGGGTTTGCAATAGGTGCTTTGGTTTAACCCTGTTAATTCCATATTTAACAATTATGTTTGCAGACTGATCTCAACATACAGCTCGCTGCAGTTTATATAAGAAATATCGTCCTACATATTACAACATGCTTAAACTTGTTAAATACCTACTGTTGACCTTGACTATAAATATAATATGATGATGATGATCAGCTCCAAAAATTTATATTTCCGCTAAAAGTTTGACCTTGAAAATTATATTCTTAGATTTATGATTACCTTGCAATTTCTATTTTTAGCTTTTCACCTTGACCTTTTTATACTTCTAAGAAATATGACACCACCGTAGGTCAATAACCTTTGACCTTGAAAACTATTTTTAGATTTATGATTACCTTGCAACTTCTATTTTAGCTTTTCACCTTGACCTTTTTATTTCTAAGAAATATGACACCACCAAGTCAATAACCTTTGACCTTCAAAACTATTTTGATTTATGATTACCTTGCAACTTTTTAGCTTTGACCTTGACCAACTACATTTTAAATCTCCCTTAAAGTTCGACCTTGAAAGAGCTCCAAAAGCTTCCGATTTCACCACCAGAGGGCGAGTGACTCAAAATTTAAATCCCACCACAAGCATGCTTGAGACGTGGAGCGCGTTCTGGCATAACGAGAAAACTCACTTGACCTTGAAATAAATCCCCATAAGATTTACATGGGTGACCTTGAACTGGTCCAGGATCGGCCTTATATGTCTACTTTTCTTATGGGGTCATGTTAAATCAAAAGTTTATCAGAACCGACCTGAAGCCCTGGAAGACTTAAAACGAAACATTTCACAAACTGTTGGTGAGATTTCGCCAGAAATCTGCCAGCGTACAATGAGTTTATTGTTGCATCGATCTCAGTTATGCATCGAAGCAAACGGAGTTAGTCTGATCGATGTAAGTTTTAAGTATTAATTGTTAATTTAGGATTAAGCATTTAACTCGTGATTCAACTTTAGATTTTACTTTACAATGTTGAATAAAAAATTTGGTGTCCAACTTAATTTGTCATCCGTTATTTGCAAAATAAACCGGCAAAATATGGATTAAAAATTGTATGCGTTACTGGCGCGCATACCTCTTATTTATACAATGCATATTTATACTTTGGCAAAGACAGCGACGGGTATACCTTGTCTGATGAAGAAATCCGATAACTGGTTCTCCTCATTAGAAGTGATCAGGGAATTGAAAAAAATGAAATTTACTTCCGTTGGAACAAAAGAAAGATTCCAGCAGGATTCTATGCAGATAAGAAAAGAATCATAAGATCAAGCTTATATGGATTTACACCTGATGTGACGCTCGTATCGTTCGTATCAGGTCAACGGTAAACCTGAAATATCAGCTTTTTCAATTCGTCTAAATCAGGCGTAGACAATGTGGATAAAATAATTGCTAATTACTTCGCAAATAGACGATCAAGACGATGGCCGCTAACTATATTTTATAACACGTTTGCTGTAAGTTCTGGGATCACCTATACCACTTTTGAGGAGTCACCAATGATGAAACGTTTCGACTTCATCCATACACTTGCAAACATCCTCATAAAGAAACAAGTTGAACGCAGATTATCTATTCCAAACCTTCTTGGTTGCCTCAAAAAAATCATCAACGAGATCTTGGGAGAAGAACGAGTTTCCACAGCTAGCAAAGAAATATCAGACAGACTTCCAAAAGTAAAACTTGCAGGTACTGTTCTTAAGAGAGAAGAAGACAAACTGCCTATAAATGCATAAAGTGTAACAATCCATGCTGTTTAGAATATTCGAAAAAATTTGCAACGCATGTGTTTTATACAATTATATGATGTTTTTGTTCTATATGATGTTCTAAGATTTATGATGATGTTCTATATGATGATTGTTCTATATGATGTTTTTTGATGGTTTTGTTATTTTCTTAATGTTATAGATTAATTATAATAAAATTGAAAAAAATTGTATATGATTTTGTAAAAAAAAAGTAAAAATACATTATAATATACAAAAGATATTGTGCGTTTATTCAATAAATACACTCAAGAACTCAGTTTACGGGGGCCACGTCTCAGAGACGTGTGTTACTCATAGTGTATTATTGTCAACAGCCGAGGGTTAAATAGATCGCCCTCTATTTTCTCCAGTTAAACAATTGCTTATTTAGTTGTCTTTCAACAGATATCAGGTTTCCCTATACCTACACCTAATACTTTCGAAGTTATTGAAATTTTAAAAGTATTTTTTTAAATATTGTTTCTATTCATATTTTACATGATTTAAAATCATGCTTACATAGACCCTCTACATACATATGGAGAAAGCTTTTTAAAAATTTACGCTTTAAAACGACAATTACAGGTGGCAACCTATATATATATATATATATATATATATATATATATATATATATATATATTATTTAAAATATACAATTCAAACTTAATTTAAAATTTCATATTATTTACATATTAGTGAAAAACATACTTTTCTTAAGATCATATATTTAAATTTTCATTAATATACAATCAATATATTTGATACTTACATATTTAAAGTTATGTCAATTGTAGCACTGAAAATATTTCATTTTCAATTACAATAAAGAAATAGCTATTTTGTAACATGGTACCAAATGTTTCAAAATTGTAAACTGACAAAATATTGTTATTTTCATGTCAATATATAGCATTTAAGAAATGAGAATGATTTTGGTTCAATGCCTAATTTATTGAAAATCCTGATAATATTGATCATATTTGAAGTATAGATGATTGATCTAAATTTGAAATAATATATATGTCCCATTTAAAAAAAAGGATGTTTGGTTCACCCTGGTAATATGTAACACTATAAATACGAAAATAATTGTATAAGGTAAAGTTTGAAGTTGCCTATAATTTTTGTAAATAACTTTTTTTAATATCTCCTTTAATAACGGATATATCGTACTTCTACGCACTAATTCCGCACCTTGTATATATTAGGAAATTATTTGACGTTTGGATTTTTATATTGTGTATTTGTATATTTAAGTTATACAGTCTAAACGTTTTATAACACTTATCTTTGTCAGTAGTAAAATTATCTTTAAAAATTGTTAAAAATGTTGAGATAATTTATGAAGTTTGAAAAATTGAAAACGTTTCCAGTTTTTCAAATTTCACAAAATCCAGAAAAAATTAAAATGCATTGCGCATAACCATTTCGTTTTGCTAAAATACCAATAAAACTTCAAATCTTTACAGTTATTTTTCATGTAGCTCAGAATTAGAAAACCTTCATTCACTGTAAGAAATAAACCAATTCTGGTCCGATAAACATTCAAAAATAAAGCTTCGTAGGTAGTAGAACATAAAAATAGTTGCATTAACAAATCTAAATTAGTTTTGGAATTAGTTTAAAATTTACCAACTAATCAGCCGTTCATTTTTAAATCAATTTAAATCATTTACGCTTCTATTATTTACAAGTATACGAACCAATTTTCCCAATTGGTTTTGATGCAGTAAAATTTATCATAAAAATGTCACTATTTAATAGGTTAACAAGGCCATATGTATTCCCAAATGAGTAATTAAATTAAAAAAAAACGTTCCTAGTATTGTTTGTGACAATAAAATTATGTTATATAATTTTTGCATTCAAATTGATTGTGGCGTTTTTGGCGTTGCGTCTTATGTAATTGCCGACAAGATTAATTGTCGTTATTGAAATAGTAATTAATTAAAATTAAATGTAATTTAGGCAATTTATTTTTATATGCAAGGCTTTTGATTTATTAAATGCTTAGAAAAGTAATATTTTCACTGTTGTGTGGTCTTTGGGTATTTCAGTATTTCACCCTAAAACGAGTTTTAAAACAATAGGGCATTGTGTTAATATTGTTAGATACCTTTATTGATGCAAGAATTACAACTGACATTTTTGATTTATTCCTTAAATTTCGTATCACGTAAAACAATTCTGATTTGCACAATTCTGTTCGAGATCTTTGTAAGCTCTCAACTCAATATTGTAAAACTATCCAATACGCTTCCCGATTTCAATGAGAACTTTTTTGCACACTTTCAAAATCTGATTTAAGATATTAATTCCCTAAAACTGTACGAAGATTTTTTTAGCTGAAAGCCATCTATCAAAAAAAAAAAAAAATTACCCAAGTCGCAAAATTTTCTTTTTATAAATTTTTACAAATATCTGCAAAAAAACTAGCGTCTGATACAAAAAGGAACATTTTTTTAAGTAGAGTGATTTGCTAAACTACCTTTAATATTGTCGTGTCCCAAGGTACCCTATCATTAAAAGTGTAATTCGAAGTTACTCTCAATAATTAACAGGCTATGGAGTCTTCAAGAGCATAATATCGAACTTCTTCGCAATGATGCACATTCTTAGAAAAATTATCTAGTAGACTTATTTTGACTTTACTTAGAACAACGCCACTCTTACTCAAATTACACAAGGTAACAACCGTCAGAGTAATCACATATTTTTGTTGTCCTACCCTCACCTTTCACACATCAAGTCATCAAAGTGTTGTGACAGGTCTAATATTCATTTTATTTAAAGTTACTATTGCGCTTGAATTAGCCTACTATACACACCTCCTCACAGCGGATTGTTGAAAATATTGCAAATCAACAAGTTTTTTTTTGTGTTATTATATCAAGTTAAGTTATACAGATGTTTTATGTATAAAAATATGGCTAGTAATCAGAGAAGAAAATTCACCAAATAAGTTTTGTTACGTGTGCGGATGTTACGTAGTGACAGATCTATAAAACATTATGGAAGAGTTACAAGCAGTTTATTGCTCTTACTTTGGATTTAGAATTGGAGATCTGTAAAAGCGTAGGATTCAAGTATTTTTTCCTCACCGTAGTTATGCCACGCGAAAGAAGGAGTTTTTATACATCCGCAAATAAGAAAATTGGTTAAGAACGAATTGTTTATCCAAAAATTAAATCAAAACGAACTCGAATTGTAAGCATGTAACTGTTTCGTCGCAGTCATCAAGGGTTTTCTAGCCAATACAAAACAAAAAACTATTAACTTTTGGTAAAGGAACTTCTTCAGTCGTATCAAAACTCTCATTTAGACTTTTTCCCTGACAATCTTCGTAGGTTGAGTGATGAATAAGGAGAGAAGTTCCGTCAAGTTGTCCGAACAATAGAAATAAGGTACCAAGGGTACCAAAAGGAAAAAGAAAAGTCATTTACCAAATTAGACCGGTTTCTGTTCGCTCAAAATACTCTTTAATAGTGGCCTATTTAAAATTAAGGCCATTTTGTTAAAATTGGTTATGTTTTGAACTTATGTAATTTGTTAAGCGAATTTTTTGTTTTCTCAGTTTTTTTATTATCGCTATGTCTGTAAACTTAGACTTGCTATTTGAAAATGTAAACTTTCACCATTATTACACATGATAAAATAGTTTTTTGGGTTTTTTAATGGTGTATTTTACATTACACAATCTAAACGTTTCGATAACACTTGCAGTTATCTTGATCAGTAGTAATATCTATTAAAATTGTTAAAGATGTTGAAAACAATTTTGTCAAAGTTGAAAAATTAAAACATAAACATCAGTCTGCTATTACTATAACAGTTTGAGAAACGTATAAAGCCAACTATAGAATTAAATTTTAGTAAAGAATGACTAGGTCATTAAAAATTAAATATTGTTAAACTCTCTTAAAGATGACAAATCAGAACACCCTCTACGATGAAGGCTAACAATGAAAAATGTCAGCCAAACAACACATTTAACAAAATTTAATCAAGTTATGATGTAAGTGTAAAGTTGTGAAATACTTCAATTTGAAAATGATAGAAACATTCACAAATATAAGCATGACATCAAACAAAATAATCCAGCTAAATCTAACAAAGAGATATCTTTATCAATAATTGCAAGTGTTATTAACAATCAAAAACATAGTGCATAGTGTAATTTTTTTTTTTTAATTTCAATCTTAATTTCAACTACTTATGTTAAATTATAGTGCTGTGGTAATTTAAAGATCATATATATATATATATATATATATATATATATATAAAGAACATATATCAATCAACAAACACATTCAACGTATTCTCGAATGGGGAAGCAATAATCTAGTTAAATTTAATGCTAACAAAACTCAGCGTTGCCTTGTGTCCGCCAAAAAAGATCGATCATTTCCTGTTGTAAGTATGAATGGCTCAGTTCTTAAGTTTTCAGACTATATTACTCTGTTGGGCATGACCGTATCTTCAAATCTCTCATGGGTTGACCATCTTCTGTCAGCTACCAAAACAGCTGCTCGTAAAATAGGCTTTTTTTACAGATCTAAGCAGTACTTTACCTCTCGACAACTCCTTCTGCTGTATAAGGCCCAAATTCGGCCTCATCTGGAATATAATTCTCACCTCTGGGTTAGTGCTCTCCAATACGCTCTCGATATCGTTGGTCGTATTCAAAAGAGAGCGATTAGGCTTATAAATGACCCGTCCTTAACTTCTCACATACAGTCCCTTGAGCATAGAAGGATGGTTTCAGTTCTTTCTTTGCATTATCGTTATTACAACGGCTATTGTGCTGCTAAATTAATTTCTTTGATACCATCTCGGGCTATCTTTGCGAGAAACACTCGGTTCGCTCATTCACATCATCAATATGCAGTACAAATCTCCACTTGTCGTACCAAACGGGCGCAATCTACATGTTTCTACACGTCTTCTAAACTCTGGAATGATCTCCGTAGTTCCTGCTTTCCTCTCATTTATGATATGAGAAAATTTAAGGTAGCTGTTCATAGGCATCTCCCTCTATTCATCATCCTAAGTGTTCCTGAGTGCTTTAGCACGATAGGCCAAATTTAGCCTGTTCAGGTCCACAATCATAAAAAAAGAGATTTTGTAGATTATGTCAACCAGAGAAGTCTGCGGTGGCTGACCATGCCTTAAATAATTTAAATCACGACATTCAATTTGACAATATGGAAATATTGTCAAGACAAACTCATTATTATGTTCGTTTACAACGTGAAGCTATTGAGATATATAAACACCCTATAATTTTAATAGACAAGAAGAAAATATCCGTTTAAATAGGTTTTGGCATTTTATATTTAAAAAAAGGCATAATGATACGTCTTGATTTTGATTTTAATTTTGACTTTTGGTATGTCTAGGTTTTTTGCTGTGTTTTTCCTAGACCTTGAAACAAATGCTTTACCAGTTATATGTTAAATTACCACAGCACTATAATTTAACATAAGTAGTTGAAATTAAGATTAAAATTAAAAAAAAAATTACAAAAAACGTTCTGCATTATGCTTTTCATTGTTAATAACACTTGCAATTATTGATAAAGATATCTCTTTGTTAGATTTAACTGGATTTTTTTGTTTGATGTCATGTTTATATTTGTGAATGCTTATATCATTTTCACAGCTTTACACTTACATCATAACTTGATTAAATTTTGTTAAATGCGTTTTTTGGCTGACATTTTTCATTGTTAGCTTTCGTCGTAGATGGTGGTCTGATTTGTCATCTTTAAGACAGTTTAACAATATTTAATTTTAATGACCTAGTTATTCTTTACTAAAATTTAATTCTATAGTTGGCTTTATACGTTTCTCAAACTGTTATATTAATAGCAGGCTGAAGGTTATGTTTTAATTTTTCAGCTTTGACAAAATTGTTTACAACATCTTTAACAATTTTAATAGATATTACTACTAACGAATATAACTGTAAGTGTTACCGAAACGTTTAGATTGTATAATATAAAATACACCATTAAAAAACCCAAAAAAGATAAGTATTTTACACTTGCTTTCAGTTTCTATTTATGTGAGACAAATGTAATCTGAAACAAGTAAAATTTTTTTGGTTGTATAAAAAAGTTGGAAATTTGTTCCCTTGTATTTATTATTTGATTGCATCACGTTTTCCTTCCTCGCACTAATTTAAACATTAAAATTTATTTACAAGACTAGTATTATATTACTCAAATTGTTATGAAAAGAATTGGCCATCTAGTAGTAAGCTACACCGTATTAATTAAATAAAATAGGAATGGATGAGGTCAAGTCTTGCATCATAGTCTAGCAAAGTACATGTGGTAGGTTCAAATCCTACTCGAGGTAAACTTTTTATTTATGTATTTCATAAAATTAATAATAATTTTTAATTACATATTTACTTTTGAACTTATTCGTTCATAACAAAACTTATAATAATATAATTAAGGAGCTTTTCGCAATCATGATTCAACCCGTTAATTTGAAAACTAGGAAATAATCATCAAGAAAACCCAGTTTATTAATCAATAAGCAATTTTACAAATACATTAATAAATCGGAGAACAAAGAAAAACAAAAAAGAAAAGGTTCAGTATACAAATATGAAGAAAACGTCATTAAATCAACAATAAAAAATCATAAATAAATCTGAATTAAAATTGTGACACCAAACATGTGGTCGTTATACGACTGATCATGCTTAAGTTAACAATAAAGTTAAAAGAAAAATAATAATACAGATTAAGTTACACATAAAATAAAACAAACAGCAAAAGTAAAAAGATTGCATTGAGGTAACCGTAATAATAAAATACAGTTCAAACTGCACATAGGCAATGAAAGAAAAAAAGAGACAAAGAATGTACACATACACAATTGTATCGTGAATAAAAGCAGCCTTTCACTCTATACCCAAAATGCAGTAACCGATAACGTGAAAGCTTGAGCGGCTGCGCTAGGGCATACGGCAACCCTTCTTCATAATTTACATAATCATCTATACATCGCTCTACATTAAAACAAATAAGAACCGGTTAGTTTTAACCGCTAAAGCCGTTGGTAACCAAATTCTAATTGCGTATTCCGCGTAAAGATGAGGTCCAGGCTTTCTCAATGACATCTGGACATGTTTCTGCAAACCCCGGTATCCTTAATACCAGCTAAGTTCTCTATGCGAGCCAAAATAGTAAAACCATCAACAATGTTAAATCTACGGACGATGAGACGGTCGCCGTACAATCCTGACGCAGTTATTTTAACAAGTTTCAAGTTAATCTACGTGTTTGCCAGATGGTATATTGGCAATTAAATTACTATCACATTACTATTCTGCCATCAAGAGATGCGATTTTAATATCATATGGTAATTAAATAGTAACTAAAGGCAACGACCAATTTTTCTAAAGGCTACACCAGCTTATTGAATGGTTTGTCGCGACGTCTGATCTAAAATTAAATACTTTCTTACGCTTCAATATATGGAAATTTAGTCCGTGGCACAAACACTTAAGGGGTTAAAGTACGTGAATTAAACTAGAACTGGGAGATTATTTATCGACATTAGTTTGTTTCCGCGACGATTAAAATCAATACAGGATGATTATCGCTGTAAGTCTGTTTACAAGGCTGCTTCTCGGATTAAAACAAATACTGGGTGATTTTTTATCGATAGTACGTTTGTTTACATAACTACTTTATTATTATGGAAAACTTACATTAAAGCTAACAAAAAAATCTGGAGTATCTCCACTCAACATTCCCATATACATACATACGTAAAAGTACTAGGGATTAAAAAAAAAAATTACATAATAAAGAAATTAAATTTTGTTGATTTTATGTTATACATGTCCTTCAACACTTCCATTCTACTCTAATATAAAAATTACAAGATTTGTTTAATACATATTTTAATAGTATTTTAATAATAATATGCACTTTCAAATATTAAATGTTACGCCTTGCATTTAAAACAAAAAATCTAAATACATTTCTAGTGGATTCTAATCTTTAACGCGTGTACAAAAAGAATTTCCTTGTCGGGGGTTAGAACTCCCTTTACTTGCATTACCAGTTAACTATGTGGCCATTGGATCCTTTAATATTTAGGGTATATAGTCAGCGGATTATTAAATTATTACAGATTTTTAATTTTTACCATTTTGATCTATTTTTAGTTCAATAACAAGCTGAAACTACGTATACATGCATTTTACACGATTTTTATTGATACTGCAACATACTAGTCGAAAATCTTGGTTAAAAGTTTCAATTTATATAAGAATCGTTTATCATTTAAATACCATTTCTGGTGACTTGAAATTTCATATCTAATAGTTTTTCAGTGCCTTTCATGAGTGTAAGAAATTTCTAATTGATAACTCCAGTTTTACGAGTAGTTTAATTGCAAAAATTCGAAAAATGTGTAGGTTAACAGGTACTTACGGTGATCCTACATGTCCCAAAAGTTGATACAGGTCTACGATTTTCTCATATTAACCATATACCAAATTTCATAACCCCAGCTCAAAGGGTCTGACCGCTATCGTGTTTACATACCGACAGATATGCACACAGACGGCATGCTAAAATGGTCAAATTGGATTCAGGGAGCCTCAAAACGTGAAGATCCGTCAAAATCTTGATGGCGAATTTTGTCATGATTGCAATACCCTCTGTTTACTATACTTCGTATAGTAAACCGGAATGTAAAAATGACAAATTCTCACTTTTCGTTTTTTACTAAAATGGAGATGATAATATATTTATGGTCACAACGATTTATAATAATTATCTGTAACAAAACAATTGAGACTCTCATACCACATACGGCCGAATCAACCCTATAACTACAACAAAATGTTTCTTCAAATTCACCATCATTTGTCAAGAGTTTTAAATTAAAAAAAGGGGGAAATATTACTTGGAAATATTCCGCCTTATCATATTTTTCATTAAAAGAAGTGTTTTACCCAATTTCGCTTTAAGCGATTGGTCACAGTCTATTTGAATAACTCAGTTCCGGACTACGTGCGAGAACACCTGTTTTCCTACCTCAATATGAGTTTTCTTCCCCTTTTCAACCCTTAATTACACATATTTAAATCACAACTAAATAAAATAAACATACACTGCAAGACATTATCAAATAATGCGATTTACTGACATATTAAAATTCTTTAATTATATTTTCTTTTGCTGTAACAATTTCTTGTTGCTACTACAATAATAAAAATTCTCTGTTCGTTACCTAGGTTCAGAGTTACAAGCCTTTAAATTTGGACGAAACTCGCCAAAAAAGAGAAACGTCTGAATTTTCTGCCAATTTTATCCAGTAGCTTCGACATGACGAAGTTCTACGGCCAAAACTATAATAACTTTCAAGTTACAGTCATCCTTCTGAGTAAATGGTAATAGCTTTAAAAATTATTGAATTGTCAAAATAAATTTATGAAATATGAAAATACAAATATAAACCTGCTATTAATATAACAGTTTGGTAAACGTATTTAAAAGCCAACTATAGAATCTAATATTATTTTAGTAAAGAATTGCGTTTTCATATTTCATATATTTTTTGACAACTAATTAATCCCTAAATCTATCACCATTTACTGGGCACGATAACTATCATTGTTATTGAAATGTTTCAAGTTGGTCAAAAGATAAATAAAAAGTGCACGATTTAAGACCCAAAACATAAGTATTTTAATTAAGATACAAAGGTTTAAACAATGCTGCAGTTGATTAATTTTGGACAAATTGAAAGTATGATGAAACAAAGCAAACAGTTTAACCGGCATAAGTGTTTACTTGCCAAACTCACCTCCTTCGGGTTAACTGATATACTCATCAATTGGGTTTAGAGTTTTGTTGATAAAATGCGAATACGTGTCGTAATTAATTTGCTTCTTTTCAAGACAGGGACGTAGCCAGGGGTGGGCCTGGGTGGACCAGGCCCACCCTATATTTTCTGGGCCCACTCATGTGCCCACACTGGAGAATAAGTAGACATACCAACAAAATTTTATCAAATACCTGCGGAGATAAATAAATGAAAAAAAAATCTAAAGATTTTATTAAGTATTTTAAATATCACAGTTCCAAAAATGTGCAGAATGATAAATAATGATAATGTAATATTATAGGTGCGGTTTCGTTTTCATCGGAAATGCGGCGTTACCAATCTTATCTTAAACGTTAGGATTTTTTTCGCCGATGCAGATATACGAACAAAACACAAGATCATATTTCTTAAAATTTATTGTCCTTCTGGTTTACATTATTTCTTTAGTCTTGATAGCCAAGTCATTTATAATTTTATTCAGTTTAGTTGGTCTTTAGATTTGGTACTTAAACGTAAGACTATCGTGTGCAGTGCTTCTTCTGTGTTGATTATTGATTTTTTAAGTATTTGTAATTTATAATAATTTTTATAATGAGTGGTAGTGGCAAAAGAACTTTAGTGGACTATTTTGGTTCTACAAAAAAAAGTTAAACCAAATGAGGAATCACAAATTTTATCATCGTCAGCTTCCGATAACGCGGCTTCTATATCTAAAAAAGTTATTTCCGCTTCCATGGTAGAATCCACCCCAGATTTTGAAATGATTGACACCGAATCTGAATCTGAAACTGAGGAAACAGTGGATTTTGAAGAATTGTTATCCAAACAGCGGCAACAAACCCAACAAGAAGTTACGGAAGTAAAAAAAAAGCACCGGGCAGTGGTGATATTTCACAGAGTTATGAAGACGGACCAACGCAACCACTACTAAAATTCTACCCAAAAACAAAATTTAATAATGGAGAAAGACAGTTTAACAGTAACTGGTTCAAATTATATCCAGACTGGTTAGAATACAGTGTGATCTCCGACGCCGCATTTTGTTTGCAGACAGTTTTCGATAAATTGGGACATCAATGATATGTTTGTCAGCGTCGGTTTTAAAAATTGGAAGAGAAAAAGAGTCAGAATTTAATCAACATGATCGTGGCAGTGAACATAAAAAATGTTACATTAGGTGGTATGATCGTTGTAAAGTAAAAAATAAAGAACAACTATCAGTTGAAAGTCAAATCAATGAGGTACATTTGGCGTTTGTGGAAGAAAATAAAAACTATTTACGTGTGATTATTGGTATTTTAATTTTTACTGAAACACAAAACATTTCACAAAGGGGATGTAATGAAAGACAGGGCAGTTCTAACAGAGGGAATTTTATTAGATGTTACATCTAAACTTATTCCTGTGGTAAAAAAAAAATTGGTGGATGAAGTGTCAAGGAACGCAAAATATACTAGCCCCCAAATACAAAACGAGATTTTGTTCATTTGCTCTGAAATGGTACTAAATCAAATTGGTGCTGAAATTAACAGTGCGGTATGTTTTGCGGTAATTTGTGACTCAACAAGTATCGGTAGTAAAATTCGTTATTACTTACAGGGCACCATTTATGAGAGATTTATTGGATATCGAGCTGAGCATTGCTTTCTTATGTTAAAGACCTGTTTAATGAGTGTAAAATCGATATGCATAAATGCTTGCACAGACCTATGATGGCACGAATGTAATGAGTGGCTGTTCAAAAGGTGTTCAAACATTGTTTAGACGTGAAGTTCTTCAAGCGATTTATATACACTGTTATAATCATAGACTAAACTTGATTGTGGTTGATATTTGCAAGAATTTGTCACAGGGAAAATATTTTTTTGACCTTTTAGAAACATTATATGTGTTTATGTCTGGCATAATAAATTTATGGAAGTTCAGCGACAGCCGAATCCTTAAAAAAATCCAGTTGAACTAAAGAAACTTTGTTACACAAGGTGGACAGCCCAAGTGTTCGCTTGTATGGCAGTTAAGACAAAATTCACAGAAATTTTAGTGTTTTTAAATATGATTATCAGCGAAAGAAGTGATCGTACACCGGAAGCCGTTGGCATATTACACCAAATCGATTTTAAATTCGTGTTTTCTTTGCTTATGTACTGCAAAATTTTAAAATTATTTGGTGCAGCCAGTGACTTTTTTCAAAAAGTGTCATCCAATTTGGCGGAAGCTAATATTTTAATAAAATCTTTGATAGATGTTTTTACGGAAATGAGATCTGACAGTAAATGTATGTTTGAAATATATTCTGAAGCCGTCAAAATTAGTGAAACAAATAATATTGAAATACCGAAGAATGAAAAATCGGAAACAAGAAAAACGAAAATGCCCAAAGGACTAGAAAATTTTATTGTGACGACTAATCTAGAAGAAGAAATAATATCCGAAGAAAATCAATTTAAAACAATAATATTTTATCCTACTTTGGATTTAATTTTGAACGAACTGAGTGACTGCTTTGCCTGGGACAATATAAACATTATTAATGCGATCAAGGAAATAAAGATTTCTTAGATTATGATTGTCTGAAACCGTTAGTAGATCATTATACAACTGATAGTGAAACATTGAAAGCCGAACTAAAAATATTACCTATAACAATAAATCAGTATGAACTAGAAAATAATGTAAATATTACTAATATAATGCAACTAATCGAGCTACTTAACACTTATAAAATCGTGTTTAGTGAAACTTATAAACTAACAGTGACGGCTATCACTATTTCTGTTTCTAGTGCGGGCTGCGAGCGTACATGTTTCTGCTTAAGACGTTTGAAAACGTTTGTTATAGGTAAGTTTTTTCAATTCCTTAATTCAAAATATTTTTGAATGTCTTAAAAAACACATTCTAGCTACGTCCCTGTTTCAAGAGAAGTTGGCATTAACGCGGGCGTTTTACTGGGATGAAAAATTTTTCAACTTTGGCAAAATTGTTTACAACATTTTTAACAAATATTACTACTGACGAAGATAATTGTAAGTGTTATCGAAACGTTTAGATTGTATAATTTAAAATACACCATTAAAAACCCCAAAAAAGATAAGTATTTTATTATGAGTAATAATGGTGAAAGTTTACATTTTAACAAAATTCTTTGTTGCCTTGTGTTCGCCAAAAAAGATCGATCATTTCCTTTTGTAAGTATGAATGCCTTAGATAGTCTTTAGACTGTATTACTACGTTAGGATTGACCGAATCTTCCAATCTATCAGGAGTTGACCGTTTTCTGTCATCTACTAAAGCAGTTGTTTGTAAAGTAAGCTTTTTGTACAGATCTAAGCAACTCTTTTTTTTATCGTATTCAAAAGAGAGCGATTAGGCTTATAAATGACCCGTCCTTAACTTTTCACATACAGTCCCTTGAGCATAGAAGGATGGTTTCAGTTCTTTCTTTGTATCAACGTTATTACAACGGCTATTGTGCTGCTGAATTATATTCTTTGATACCATCACGGGCTATCTTTGTGAGAAACACTCGGTTCGCTCATTCACATCATCAGTATGCAGTACAAATCTTCACTTGTACCAAACCGGCGCAATCCACATTTTTCTACACGGCTTCTAAACTCTGGAATGATCTCCCTGGTTCCTGTTTTCCTCTCACTTATGATATGAGAAAATTTAAGGTAGCTGTTCATAGGCATCTATTGGCAATTCATTATCCCTCGATCCATCCTCCTAAGTGTTCCTGAGTGGTACGTGGGTGTATTTTGATTGTTACAGATCCTGCCACAGTTCCAGTGTTCCAGATATTTCAACTGGACAGTATCAGTTACTAATTGTACTCACTATAAGATTTTAAAAGCTATTGCGGGTGGTTTAGGGTCGAATGCCACACTTTTCATATTTGGACTCACAGATCCGGATTTCGAATTTTACTTTCACTTTATAACATTAAGAAAAAAATTTATGGGCATTAAATAAATAAAACAGATTTTTGTTGCAATTATGTTAAGATGGAACAATTTCCTCTCGGTTAATACCTTCGCTATGCTTAGATCTGTCGAGACAATATTTGTGGAATTCAAAAGTGTCGGTATTTTGTTTTTTGTTATTTAATTTTTCATGTGGATTTTACTGATAATTAATAATATTTATAAATACCTAGTAGTTCCAAGAGCTTAAAATTAAACGTTTTATTCGTTATCAGAAAAAAAATATGTCAAAATTTTATGTCAGTATAACTAATCAAATTACAAAATGCTTAAGTTGTTAGAAAATATAAGAAAATTCTATAATTGTGTTAGGAAAACAGCAAAATTGAAATAGTAATAAATAGTTAAGGAAATGATTTTTTGCTTTGGTTAAAAAATTTGATAATAGTATATTAAAAAACAAGTTTCATAAGACCGTCTTGAAACACGAATTCAAGCTTAAAAAAACAAGTGGCGTAGCCATAGAATGAGTGCTTCAAGGTCTTATGAAACGCGTTTTGTATGCTATTTTTTGTAATTTTTCCTTTTTTGCCGGATTTTCAATAAAAAATTTTACTTTAGTTGATTTAGGGATTTTTGTGACGGTTGGTAATGTCTTAATTTTAAATGTGAAAATTTGATCTAGTCGCCTTTTGTTTTATCCAAATTCTGACAAAACACGAAAATGGAAGATAATCATCATAATCTTGCATGTACGCCCCCTAAAATATGTGAAATTGCTAAAAATACGGTCGCGAATTTGCTCATATCAAAGTTTTCCACTGCATACATCCTTTTTTTGACACCTTTTGTAGGAGTGACATGCATGACATGATTCCGGATCAAGCTTTGCCAACCTAAAAATTTTCGTAAAATGTTCCGTGATTTAATGGCTATAATGACAATGGAGATGATGACGTCGCGTTTTTTAATATGTCTATTAAAGAATCAAAATGAAAACAAATTTCAAAAAAACAAGTTTATTGTAACTTATATAACTAGTAATGCAAAATATGAGAATATAAGTTTGTTAGAAAATCTTGTAGTGAATACCGTAACTTCATGTAGAAAACCAAATAGCTTGAATCAAACTATATACATATTTTATATCTACGTCAATTCTCACTGAGTTACCAGCAAATCAACTTATACGTTACACAATTTTTACCGCCATTTTCACCAGTAACAAAGTACTGTTTCTTATTAATTATAATTATTATTATTATTATTCTCGTTAATATTTTCTTGTACGTATTATTGAGCCTATTTTTATTATCGCTCTTATCCGTATCCAGTCGTATTTCTTCATACAGTACCTTCTTCTCTGCCTTTTCCGTTATTAGAATCAACATTTGAACCAAAAATGTCTCTTTATCTTCAATGTTTGCCCATGGAAGTCTCATTTTTTAATCTGGGCGTTTTCTTTTAATTTTTTATTTCTTTGCTTAATTTTTGTTATTATTCTTGGTTCGTTCCTGGTTTTGTTTTATTTCTTTTATTCAGCCCCTTTCTTTAATTTATACTATCACCTAATCAACCTAATATATTTAGAATAATAATAACAATAATTTTTAAGTCACTATTGTTTTAAATTCTGCCGTTGATAACCAATAAAGATTTTTTTATAAAACGTAATTACAATTACATATATATACAAAGCTGTATCTTTGTTTGTTTCTTAGACTCTTAAGTTGGAATAGCTTTTTTACCTTATTTATTTAAAATATAAAGGTAAAAATAGCCAAAAAAAAATACAAACTTAGCTTTTATTTAAATCGTCTGTTTTACATTATCGTATAAGACGTTTCCTATTAGCAGTTTATCTAAATAATTACGGTAATCTACTTAAAACACCATTGCATGTTATTATTTGCGACCAAGTAGTTCTCATGTAGAAATGTTAATATATTTTATAATTTTATCTGCATTGTTTCATAAAACAATTTTTTTCAAGAACTTGATGAAATATCACTTATATCCAGACTTATCTACTAAATAAATGTTACAGTGCAAATAGCCGTGTTTTTAGAATAATGTAAATAACATCTGACTAATAAATAAATAAGATAATGCGACCTAAACATAATACGCATTAATATATGGATCATTCCTAATTTACATAAATGGCCTGCATTTGTTTTTCTTATGTATTTGGTGGGTGTTGTTAATACAGACGCAATATTTTAATCAAGTTGCATACTTACCACATCGGATCGCTAATTGAATCAATATAAATATCACCGTAATGTAACATCATACATTTTTGTCTGTGGTTTAATTTATGCGCATTTGGATGATTATAATTTACAGTTGACAATTAATGATAATAAAGTTTAAAGCAATATTTTTGTTAGAAAAGTATACAAAGGTTATTTTATGAATATTAAAACTAATTTTTATTGTATTTACTGCGTTTTATAGCTCTAATTTGGATTTGAACTCGACCTTGCTGTGACCACCTACTATTGCACAGCTCATTTAAATAACAATTAATTTTACGATGTATAAGTCTGTACAGCGAAGATTTATTTAATTGTATGCGGCTTACGTTAATACAATTGTCATGTGAAAGAATTTGTTTGAAAAAACTAATTAGATGTTGTTTATATAAGGCATACCCATCAACCGAAACGGAAATAAGTTTTACACTTCTAAGAAAACAATTTTTGTTAAACACTTGGGCATGTAATCTTTTTTTTTCTAATTTGTAAGTGAAGTGAATCCAGATAAAAATAGCAAATCTAAAAATAATTTTATGACCTGAAATTGTAATTTTTTCAATACTTTGCATATTTGTCGATACTATATTAAGATATATTTGTGTTTGAATGTTTACGGATCAAAAAACTTATTTAATTCAATGCCAAAAGTTATATAATCATTGACATCTGGATTCTCTGTCTATTTTTATTAGTTTTGATTTTCGCATAACAGTTTTTTTTCATGTCTTTAATTGTAATTTACGATTGTTTTGTCTCGTTATGTTCACATGAATGCATTTGCTCGAAGAATTGAATGATGTCATTTGGTCGATTTCGATAACCTCATGTTGAGTGCTTGGAATTGAGATTGGCACATGCACTTGTTACATTCCTATTGTCAGACGTGAAACATTAAATAACGAAAGAAAAAAAAACCATGGTAAATTTACTTGATGGATACATATGGTTAACATGAATACTGCAGACACTAATAAATATTTCATTTTAACAGCTTCTTGATGAAGACTGATTTAAAAGCAAGAGCTGCATGAAAAACGAAATTAAAGTACCTTCTGAACGTTTTACTAAATCTATGTATTTCTCTTTTTAGACAAGTTTGAGATTTAATTTTTTCACCATGGATTCTTTATGTTTAAATGATTCATCTTCTGAAAATTATGGATCACAAATTCGTTTAGCTCGATCCACTAGAGCTTTGATTGATGATCTAAAAGAACAGGATGGAGTGTTTGTTTTAGAAAGTAATATATCTAAAAATGGCAAACTTCCATTAGATTCTTTTTGCGTAGTAAACTGTTTGCTTGAATGAATACAATTTATAAAATGTACAAAATTCATTAGCGCTTCTTTTCTGTGTCTTCAAATTACAAAAGTATCAACAACATATCTATACCAAATTAAAGGAGCATTTTGTAAAGTACCTAATGTTTCAAACTTTTCCATGTAAAAATTTGCTACCACTGGAGCAATAGGGCTTCCGATAAATACACCATCAAGTTATTATAATAATAATTTGATTTTAGTCAAGTTGCTTTGGTATATGTGAATCCTTGCGATATTGCAGGCTCACATTCCATTAATATAAGTAATTTGATTGTTACCTCATTAACTTTAGAATTTAAATCAGTTCTACATACATAAGGACAAAATTTACATCGATTGGGGCTTGTACTTCGATAGCGCAGTTGGTTAGCGCGGTACTTTAGCAAGGTACAGGTCGTAAGTTCAAATCCTACTCGAGGTAAACTTTTTCTTTATGTATTTAATAAAATTAATAACAATTTTTAATTACATGTTTACCTTTGAACTTATTCGTTCATAACAAAAACTTATAATAACTTAATATTAGTCAAGTTGCTTTTGTATGTGTGAATCCTTGCGATATTGCAGGCTCACATTCCATTAATATAAATAATTTGATTGTTATCTCATTAAATTTAGAATTTATAGGTACAGGTCGTAGGTTCAAATCCTACTCGAGGCAAACTTTTTATTTATGTATTTAATAAAATTAATAATAATTTTTAATTACATATTTTACTTTTGAACTTATTCGTTCACAACAAAAACTTATAATAATTTAATATTAGTAAAGTTGCTTTTGTTTGTGTGAATCCTTGCGATATTGCAGGCTCACATTCCATTAATATAAATAATTTGATTGTTATCTCATTAAATTTAGTATTTACATCAGTTCTACATACATAACGACAAAATTTACATCGATTGGGGCTTGTACTTCGATAGCGCAGTTGGTTAGCACGGTACTCTAGCAAGGTACAGGTCGTAGGTTCAAATCCTGCTCGAGGTAAACTTTTTATTTATGTATTTAATAAAATTAATAATAATTTTTAATTACATATTTTACATTTGAACTTATTCGTTCACAACAAAAACTAAAAACTTATAATAATTTAATATTAGTAAAGTTGCTTTTGTTTGTGTGAATCCTTGCGATATTGCAGGCTCACATTCCATTAATATAAGTAATTTGATTGTTATATCATTAAATTTAGAATTTATATCAGTTCTACATACATAACGACAAAATTTACATCGATTGGGGCTTGTACTTCGATAGCGCAGTTGGTTAGCACGGTACTCTAGCAAGGTACAGGTCGTAGGTGCAAATGCTACTCGAGGTAAACTTTTTATTTATGTATTTAATAAAATTAATAATAATTTTTAATTACATATTTTACTTTTGAACTTATTCGTTCACAACAAAAACTTATAATAATTTAATATTAGTCAAGTTGCTTTGGTATGTGTGAATCCTTGCAATATTGCAGGATCACATTCCATTAATATAAGTAATTTCATTGTAATCTCATTATATTTAGAATTTACATCAGTTCTACATACATAAAGACAAATTTACATCGATTAGGGCTTGAATCTTGATGGCGCATTTGGTTAGCGTGGTACTTTTAATTAACACCATCAAGTTGTTCAGAAAATTTATTATATCACTGCAAATAGATAGTGTTATCGTAGTTCTGAAACATAATTGTTAGATCATTCGGAAAAATGTGATTAATATCTTCAATGGTTTCTATTAAATGAAATTTAGTAAATAGTGATACGACGTTAAAATTACGCATTTTTTCAATGAAATGTGCAGAATTTTTGATATGGCGAGCTGTTCTGAATATGAAGATGTAATAAAAAGGCAAGATGTTTCGCAAGGTTATATGTAGGAGATGCAATTGCACTGACACTGTGTGGTAGAGGAATATTAGGTTTATGAAACTTTGGTAAACCATGTATTTTTCCGTATTTCCTTTTTGTTTCTTCAGGTAGTGTATGGAAGTGTGTACATAATGGAATTAACAGTTACAGTAAGGTGACCATGTAATTTAGTAAGAATCGTAGCAGTTATTTTACGTAAGTAATCACAATGATATGATCAGAATGTTGATATCGTCAGTAGTACAGAAATGGTACAGAAAAGTCCAGAACAGGAAAAGTAAAGTATTAAAGCAATTCAAAATATAAGCTGGATGGGTATTTAAGAAAAACAAGTGAGTTCAATTTAACTTATCACATTACACACATATGTTGATATGAAAGACTTTACTTCCGAGACTAACTCGTTGAAAAAAGCAATATCGTAATCCTTATTCAATATAAATAGTGAGTTCAACTAAATCCCAATTAACCTGAGTTGTTTAATTAAAAATTAAATAGAGAATTCCCACGCACGCGTTATTCAATTCAATATATTTTGGAAAAGGTTATCTCATTAAATTAGATTCTAACTAGACCCACAAAATAGAAAATTACCATTTAATTAGAGAATACATAATAAGAGTGATGTACAAAATTCAATGGCACAACATAGGGGTTTAACTTAGAGTAAAATTATGTATATTTGCACAAAATTTACTAAGTAAATTGTGAATGGGGACTAAAATAAGCGAAATCAAACTACGCACGTCTCAGATTTCCTCCGCGAAGGGAGAACGGGCTGCTTGAGCTTTTCACGCTCACTCAGCCACACCGATGGATTCCTACCATACATATATATATATATATATATATATATATATATATATATATATATATATATATATATATATATATGCGTTACGTATATATGTATGGTGGGATTAAGGATGGGTGCGGTCAGGATGGGATCGGAAAGAATTGAGTTACGGTTCTGAACGTATACGTATTGATCATACCGCTATATGCTGTAAGGAAACTCCCTAAAAAATCTCATACAAGGTAGACTGTAACGGGGATCAAACCCATTACATCCGTAATTCTAAGTAGATTGTGCTACAACAGCTCCAACTAGCTCGATTTGTTCTTGTGATAAAGTATAGATTGAAATTACAAAACTCAGTTTTGACACTAAACGTAAACAACATATGAGGTGTTGGTTGAATCAACTAGAGAAGTCTTCCGTAACTGTAGCTCTCGTCTACAGCAAGAAACTATTGAAATATACAAACAGCTTAATAATTTGAACAGGCAAGAACACCTTTGATTAAATAGATTTTGGTGTCTTGTAATAAAAAAAAGACAAAATGGTATGTACAAACAAAATACACCCACGTACCACACAAAATGTGTTTGTGTGGTACGTGGGAGTATTTTGTTTGTTACAAATCCAGCCACAGTTCCAGTGTTCCAGATTTTTCAGAATGGTATGCCCTAATTTTAATTTTAATTGTTGGTATGTCTAGGTTTTTTGCTTTACCGATGAAGTATGTTAAATTATCACAGAATTGCATTAATTTAACATATATAGTTGAAACTAAGATAAGGTTAAATATACACATTATGTTATCACTGTATGATAATGATTACAGTACTTAAATATTAACGGAAAAGTATTTTTTTATTGGATTTGTGATTTAACTAGATATGTAATTGATATGTTAAGTTTTTTGTTGTGCCATTTTTCATTGTTAGCCTTCGTTCGCTCAGTTTAATAATATTTGTTCTATTAAAAATTTTGCTAATTTTTACTAAAATAAAAGTATATTCCGTAGCTTTTTCATATGCGTTTCCTAACTAGTATATCAGGCTTACATTTATGTTCTCAGGTTTCATATATTTGACATTATAAACAATTTTCAAAAATTATTATCATTTACTGAAGAAGTTAACTATAACTGTTGTCGAAACGTTTAAATTCGTAAAAATTTATAAAAAACACACTAGCTTACAAAATATTGGCAATGAAAGTTAAGAACTGGCAGAAAGAAATGAAAAACCAGCTGGAGAATACTGATGTAGCTTCAGGAAAGGTTGACTAAATATACACGAGAAAGTTATGAGTACTTATCAGAACCCTGCACATGTAATTCGTATAGAGTTCAAGCAAGCATAAAGTTAAAGATGTTTGGAAAACAAAACAGAATTATTGGCGGTCAGGAAAGTTTAATTGGTAAACTTTAACAACCATAACTTTCTTAATACTTATCGGATTTAGTCGAAATAAGCATCGTTAGAATCGGCGCACTTTTTCCAACGCGATGCTAGGTATTCCATCAGCGAAAAAAATGGGTGCTCGGATTTCGACGAACTCCACGAAGGCTGTTTGATTGGCGAAAGTTCTACTGGCGAGAAACTTATCAAAGTACTTGAAAAGGTGGTAGTCGGTTGGCACAAGGTCTGGGTAATACAGTGTGTGAGGCAGGACTTCGACTCTCAATTCGTTCAATTTTTGGATGGTCATTTGTGGTCATTTGTGGGCGGGCGTTGTCATGCGGAAGGATCGGACCTCTTCCGTTGATCAGTGCCGGCTGCTGCTGATGCAATTTTCCGTACATTTCATTGATTTCCTCACAGTAGGATTCTGCTGTGATGGCTTGGCCTGGTTGCAAAAAGTTGTAGTGGATCACATCAGTCGTCGACCATCATACAGTAAGCATAGTCTTTTTTTGGTGGGTTTTCATCTTTGCGAAGTGCCTGGGGGGGGGGGATTGTCGGCGTCCAACCACTGTTCCGAGCGTCTCCCGTTATGATACAGAATCCACTTTTCGTCGCACGTGATGATTCGACTCAAAAACGGGTCGTTTTGGTTGCGCAAAAGCAAAGAACAACAAACCTCAAAACGTGAAAATTTCTGCCGACCGTTAAAATTGTCGGGCACCCTCTTTTCGAGCCTTTTCACCTTTCCATTGCGTTTTAAACCATCTGCAATAGCAGTGTGACTGGCACCTAGTTCGTCCGCAATCCCACAAACCATTTGTGATGGGTCAGCTTCCACCAAGGTCTTCAAATCGTTGTCCTGGATTACTGTAGGTTCACCGCTACGGGGTGTATCTTCAAGGCTGAAATTTCTGGAATGAAATTTCTTGAACCATTGTTACATGGTCTTTCTCCAACACTATTAGACCCCCACACTTGGTTAATTTGTCGAGCTATCTCGGGTGCGGATTGCCCCAATTTGAAGTTAAAATAAAATATCACTCGAAATTGCTCCTTCGACATTCTCCAATATGTCTTAAAAATATAGAATTATTAAACACAGAAAAAAAAACAAATCATATCAGATAGAGCGAAAAATTCTGTACACAATATTAACATATAGTAAATTACTTTATAAATTTCTTTAATACTTATAAACATAACACTAGTTTTTAATCAAGGCAGGATTAAGTACATTTTTACCGTTAGAACGATCTTTTTAAACTCAGTAGACATATGTTTAGGCATTTTCTTTTTCTTGAAAACTGCTACTCTATGTACATACAACTAAGATTTTATAGCAATTCAGCTTTGGTAGTCGGTCTTTATATATTTGAACTTGGCAAAATATTTTGCAAATCGGTCCAGTTTATGAAGGCTACTGAGGTTATTGAAGTATTCAATAACAAACAATATATTGCCTTAAAAGAAAAGGTTGTTTTGCCTCTTATCGTGCATTAAATACGTAGCGGATTGTATTTTGTTTCTTTCTTACTAAACAAAATATTTAACACCACAAGAAAAAACCATTATCTCACATGCACTTTTTCAATATATCGACACGTCCAACCAAGACTAGTAACTCAATTTTTTTACTTTTTGAATTACATACACCCAACGTTATATTAGGATGAAAACTTCCATTGAAGAGAATTGTATCTCAAAGAATAAGTATGCTGCCACCAATATTACACAGTTATGGTATCTCAGATTTGTGCACATGATCGAAAACAATAGTAGGTTTTTGAGTTACCACAGTCTTTGCCGCCATTACATTACTACAGTCTTCGCTGGATGGGTCGATATATAGACAATCCGCGACAAAAAATTCCGGACAGAGATAATTTAAATTAACTTTGGTAGCCCATAACTTTTTTAATTGTTTTCGGATTTTGACCAAATTATCAGCAAAGTGTTGACATTAGCTCGGAGTGTTATCCTGAAAAAAATGGCTTAATCAATATGCAGGAAGAAATAAAAGTTACTTTTTTACCCTTAAATACTTAACGCCCTGTGGAAAAATTGAGCCGTAAAATTTAGTTTCATTAGTGTCGGTTTGAAGTGTGACCTTTTCTTAACAAAATGTTTTTTCAATCACGTCAGTATCTGATTTTTAAGAGAAGCTGCAAATTTTTAAAAACAGTGTTGCAGTATTTTAATTTTTATCAACAATTTAGAACATTACATTATCTTATCGAGTAGGCTAAGGAAAACATCCAAAAATTAATATCGCATATTGCCACCTCGTGTTATTATCACCTCTTCCATGCGAAGTGGCATGCTTTCAATGCAGTTTTGAATTGCTTCTTGTGAAATATTTTCCCATTTTTCAAGGGGGGCTGTTTTTAGATATTAATTTTTCTTAATTTTATAATGTTACACTGAAGATGATTTCAAACGAAATCGAAATATATGACAACTTTTAAATTTATTAACGTTACAGTTAAATACGGTATAATACAGTTAAAAATAAATCATTTGTTGATAATATTTCACCGTTTCGATTTATTTAAAATCATTTTCATGAAGCTAAAATATGAACTAAGCAGCAAATTACAGACGTTGATAAATTATTGCTACTTATAGAACAGCTTGATTAAACGTTTACTAGAATTAATAACACAAAGAAGAGTCTGTCAAATACAAAGACCAAGTTAATCGACATTAATAAAGTCTAAAATTATCTAAAACTACCAAAATCATTACGTTGACATTGGTATTCTACTCTATTCAGTTGACATTGGTATTCTACACTATTCATTTGACAACGTCATACTCAGTCCAATTTCAAACAATAAATAAACAAGTGTGCTACAGACTATAAACGATGAGATGTCCCATCAATTACGATACATGATAATTTAACAAAAAAATTACAAACACAGGTCCATTGCAAATATATTGTTAACTAGATTTGATTGTGGATTAAAATGATACAAATAAAAATCAATCATATTAAGGTTATCAATGTCTTGTTTATTATTTAAACTGTTTTGTTTTTTGTTAATGTAGTGCGATCCTAAAACTAATCTTTTTTTAGTTTGACTCTATTTCTAGGATTTTGGTTTCTTCAAAAATTGCTGAATGAGATGTGGTGTGAAGATGAGTCAATTGAGCACAACACTTTTTACCAATTTTAGCGTCACTACGGTGTTGAGTTACACGGGAACGTAATCATTAGTTAGTTTGTCCTATATATGTAAGATTACATTGATACTGAATAGTACATATATACTATATTACTAAAAAGTAATTTTGGAGTTTTATCTTTTAGTTTAATGAATACGTTTCCTATAGATTTATCACATGAGTTTTCTATGAAAATATAAGGTTGTTTAAGAATTTTTGCCTAAGGTGGTGTTAAGTGGTTCATAAAAGGCAGTTATATTTTTTCTGGTTTTTGAAAATTGATCTGATAACTGAAGAAAAGTTTATTTAATAATGGTTTAGGATATCCATTATTAAGAAATATCTTTAAAAATTCTGGTTCACTAATTTTTTAATTTTGTGTTTTAATGTTAAATGGTTGCATTGTGATGTCAATCATATTTGATGGTAATGAACAAATAATACAATCTACGTATTTAATTAAAAAAACCATATTGTAAGGTAATTCTCTAAAAGAGAATCCATAACAATTTGAGCTAGAATTGGGGATATAGGGTTACCATAGGGATGCCTAAAATCTGTATTCAGGGTATACAGTTGCATTTAAACACTAACGTAGGTATAGCTTAACTCCAACAGAAAACATATTATATTATCAGAAGTACTTGGTATAAAATAAACGAACGTTCTCAAACCATTGGATAATTCAACAGTTACTAATGAGTTTTTCTTAAAATATATTCGAAAAGGTGTTCCTCCTGCTGAATGCATACACTTACTCGTTTTATTATATTTTTCCTCACGTTTTCCAGCATCTCCAGTGTTATCGTTTCACAAGCGTCTTGTATCCTACCTTCCATATCTTCTTTTGTAGCGTGAGATGTGATAGATACACATTCTTTAATATATCCCATAAGAAGAAATCTAATGGGGTAAGATCGCAAAACCTTGGTGGCCACTGGACAAAACCTCCACGCCCAATTCGTTTTTGATCTAAAAATTCACGTACCTCGCGGTGGTAGTGCGGAGGGGAACCGTCCTGTTAAGCCACATATTCTGTCGTTCATCATTACTAAGCAGATGAAATAGGTTAGACAAAACATCTTGGAGGAATTGAAGGTAGATACGACCAGACAGGGGAGTGTTAAAAAAAACAGTCCAATAATTCTATTGTGGAGAATGCCACATCAAACATTTATGGACCAGTGGTTTTGGTTTTGCATTTTTCGGATCCAGAATGGGATTGTGCAATGTGTAATAGTGCATATTATGACGATTTACAGCACCGTTGTTTCTAAACGTGGCCTTATCAAAAAACATAATATAAGATAAAAAGTTTGGATTAATCTCAAGTTGAGCAATAATCCACTGACAAAAGAAGTCATCCTACTGTAATTCAATATAGTAAGGACGATTCTTATATTTTCTAGTTACCCGATTGACAGTTGATTGTAACGTTTTACATAATATTGCTATCTGACGACTACTGACACGCGCATGTTCTGCAATATTAAGCAGAGTTTTAAGCTTTTTTTTTTTATTGGTTACTGGTATTTCTATTCATCAATTTGCGTTTTACATGGTCCACACTGCTAGTAGAATCGCCGATTGGGCTGGCGTCGAGCTTGATACTTTATTGGGTATAACCTTTGGACAAGAAGACAATTTTTTTGAGCCTTTCCTAACACATAAACCATATCAATTAATTCACTTTTAGAGTAATCCATTATTTTACTATTAAACAGACCGAACTTTCACAATCTTAAATGGCTGCAAATATACAACAACAGTTTGGCAGGTCAAATGTTTGTCATGTGGGAAATTGTTTTCATGGATACTGCAAATAATCACAAGAAAAACGATTGAAATATTGAATAATACGGAAAAATCAAAATAACTCAAAAACACCAAGAGACACTTATGAAGAATTGTGTGGTTTTTGATTCTCTTTAACACTGGGTGTTTTATTTGAGAAAAGTGATATTCTTGAATTTATATATATATATATATATATATATATATATATATATATATATATATATATATGATTATTCTTTTATTTCCATTCCTGCACTTCACGCAGTATAATGAACTGTTGTAACTAATTAAAGTAAATATGAATTATAACGTCAAGTGTGCTAAGTTACACTTGATATGGCAACAACATACGGTAACTGTACCTTAGCTAAAAACGAGAGATTTAAAACACCAGTCCAGCTGCACAAATTTACTACTAGAGTAGAAATACTTTCAGAACAACACAATGAGTCATGAAAAGCTGCGCGAAAATCAGCTGGTTTGCCAGTGGAGTTGCACGAAAATTAAATAAATGGGTTGTGGGGTTAAACAGAAATGTTACAAATTGAAGTTAAACCAAGCGATAATTTATATAAGACTATGTTTTGTGAAATTTAGCAATTATAGCTTAGTTTACACGATTACAAATAGGCGCAGTTTTGTTTTGAAGCTCCTTGATTACTTGTCATTAACAATGTCTGCTGAATAACTTTATTTACAGAATAACAAAATGATCTATACAAAAGTACAATCTTATAATTTATCCTAAACGACTGTAAAATGATACATGTATCCGCAAAGCATGAAAGAAAACCTTAATATCCGGCTCTTTGAGGGACAGTTTAATAGTATGTCGAATGTGTTGAAACTTAATAAACTAAATATACTATTTGAAACGCCCCCAAAAAAGTATATTGTATTTTAGAAAACTATGTAAACGAATTCACGTTAATTAAGACGTAGATGTGTATAACAAAAGCTTTCAAATTAATAACACAAGTAGTAAAGGAACAAGGAGTAACCGCACCAGATTCTTATTAGTTTGAATGCGATTACTTATTGCTTTGGTTTAGGAGTAAATTATTTAAAAATTTTTTTTAAATTTATTTATTCACAAACAGAATATAAAATGAACACGTAAATATTTACAGAAATATAAAATGCTAACTCACAAAAATGAATTGAGAATAATAATTAAATCTTTCACTAAAATTATGCCACAAAACAATTTATGACAAAAATCTAATCATAGGAAATTACAATTGCTAAAGTTTATTTTTAGTATACCTAATGTAAAATTCTGGTAAATAGGTTATCATAAATACATACAAAAACAATTAAGAAATGATAGATTTTGTTTTAGGGTTTAAACAATTGAATCAACACGCTTCATTTTGGTTGAAACTACACATTCACCTTAGTTTTATAAAATTCACAAAACATTAAATAGATCACGATATAAGGTGTGTTTCATTGTGGGAACTGAACAAGTTGCAAAGTACCTATAATGTGTGTAACTTGTAAATATTCCCTAATAAATTATTTTATTTTGTGTTCGGTCCTGCTTGTTGTAAGTCAGAGTCAGGAAATAGAGAAATTCCATGATCCCCCTCATATTCATCATCGGAAGATTCTTCAGTAGATTCATCTGAATCGCCTGTATTCACAACGAATCTAAAATCACCATATGATTTGTCAAACATGTGTTCTTTGTACTTGTATTCTTCAACTACTTTATCAACATGTGTACATATGTTTGCCCAATCTTCAGGAGTTATCGTGGCAAATTTTTCTTCAGCTAATTTTATTACATCCTTTAATTTAAAGGTAGTATTTCTAGATGCCACGTACTGCTTCACTGCAGCCCATATTTTCTCAATTCTGGATGATACGGAGGAAGTCTAAGCACTATATGGTCATGTTTTGCTAATTCAGTATCTAAAATATATTGTTTGCACTTTGACTTATGCTCCTTGATTATTGCATACAACACAGGTTTTGTTGAAAGAGGATCATGCATAATTGAATGTTGACGAAGCCACATAATTATATCGTCCTTTTTGGTCATGGATGTTGGATCTTTATTTATTACCATATTGTGATATGATGCATTATCGATGACAAGTGCAGCTCGCTTTGGTATATTCGCCAACAGTTGCTTCTGTACCCACTGCATAAAATTTGTATGGTTCATATCGTTGTGGTAATCTCCTGATGTACTTCCTATAATTAATAAGATTTAGTTTTAGACTACAATAATGATAATGATCTCGTACCTGATTTGAACATAAGTAGTGCATTATTAACAAAACCTTCAGATCCACCAGCATGTACCATGATAACACGTGGACCTTTACCAATAGGTTTTTTAAAACCCAGAGTAGAATTATCTGTTCAATTTTTTGGGTTTGTATGACAACTGTTGATATAGGACTCATCTGTAAAAATAATTGGTCTCTTATCTTGAATGCATTGCTGCAGTTGACGTAAATATTGGATACGCTTTAAGCGTATGTCACATGATTCCATCAGAACCTTTCTTTTATCAACAGTGTTGCACCATCTACAAATTTATGCGATAAGTTAATATGAGTGAATGTCACAAATAGTTATATGACACCGAAAACCCAATTTTTTAATAATCTTTCCCAAAGTCGAAAGTCCACCTTTAAAATCAATACCCCTTTGCAGAATTTTATTGTGGATACCTGTTAATTGAATTGTAATTATATTTACCATGTAAAAATTGTTTCATTACCTTTTAACGTAGGCACTCTCTTTTCAATAATATAAAAATTATGTATAATGGATTTTATCTGCTCCAATTCCCCCTGATACAATTACTTTTAGGATTTGGTCTGTTTTTATTTTTTCTAGGTGAAGAAAACTTGGAAAATTTCCTTCGTTTCTGATATAACTTTACGATAAGTGAATTCACCTATCTTCGTAGCATCTAAAATTCTCTCCTTAAAGTTTGACAAAGGGATTATTGTCACTCCCTCCTTGGCTTCTTTTGTCATGAATTCTATGACGTTTGCAACAATTTCTCGAGCTTGACTATGCAGAATCTTTCCACGAACGCCGATCTGTTTCGATTTGTTTGCCATTGTTTGGTGATTATAAAAAGACAAAAAACATACTTGTAAATTACGCTTAAAGCACAGATATTGAAACTTACCAAAATATACACGAAGGGTCAAAAAGAGCTCTGAAAAGAACTGTTTATTAAAAGAAAATGTAAAAGTCAGAAATATAACCTATAACTCAAGCGTGCACTAAAATGTAAAAAAACTACTTAAAATTTCTACGCCTATGAATTGCGCACGCGACGACGGCAAATTGTCCAATTGTGACCAATATTAGGTTATGCGCACTGTGTTGTTCTGAAAGTATTTCAACTCTACTAGCATATAATGGCAATATAAGACCCTTGAGTTTGACCGTTCCAAAGTTAAAACCAGTTTGGAGGGATTCTGACACTCCCCATATTATAGTTTTAAGTAATTTTTTGGTTGGAGATTACTACGTTTATTAATCTTAATAGCGAGATTGTATGTATTTGAATTAACAAAATATAGCGCTGTAGCAGAGAAAAAATAATTTTTCATTAACTTTTACAGCCACTTTAAATGTGGGGTGTTTGGGATACCCCGCAAGTACTGGGTAGATACAAATTAGTTGCGAGTAAGAGAGGGTTTTCATAAATTTTCAACAAATTATAATTTTTTTATCAAACGTGTACAAGCCTTAAGGAAGAAAACGGTTTATTTGTGCCCGATGGCATTTTGAAAGAAGCTAATGCAATCACATTTAATCCACTTCCGCAAAAATCTAAAAACAGGTACGTCAAAGATGGAAAGCAGTATTTGGCGTATTTCACTGGATTAATAGAAAAATTCGCTGCCCCTTCCTTATGGTCTAGATTTTCGATGCTTGAATCCAGCCTATTTGTTTTTGGAAAAATAAACGTAAACAAATAAACATTATTATTAATTATAATTATATTTAGAATTTAAATCAGACATAAAGACAAAAATTACATCGATTGGGGGTTGCATCTCGATTCCCGACGAGATTTACTTGCTAATAAAGATGGTCGGGAGTTATGGACCCCTACAGATGTGACGAGTTAGTGAAAGTTAGAACCACTGATACTGAAGATAAAGAATCTATATTAGTTGTCAATATTAATAAGACCAAAAGTGACAAATCGCGTTCTTTTGTTGTTACTGATACTGGAGAAAATAAAATACTTATCTATCCCAAATATCTAGATTAGCTGCAAGCTACCTGCAAACCAAGAAATCATCGGCAAATTCTACTACTCAAATCCTTACCCTTAAAAGGCATGGAGGTTGACGTTCTTCATCTATTGCTGAGAGGTATATAGAAGAGTCGGTGACCAATCAAATCGAGATACCGGAAAAATTGTTACGGGTAATAGTGGCAGCAGCACCAGCAAGAAAATTTGCTTGGAAGTTGAACTCGAAGAGTCGGCGAAAAATTAATTTCCCTGGTATTAATTAACTGACTTTTAACAGTTGTAAGGTTAACATTCATATTCATAAATAATATTGATGTGGATTATTATGAGAATATCCCATCGTCAATAACGGCGGGTGATTTCCGATCGGAAATCTCTCGTCGTCAATAGCAACTGATATTCGTGGGATATTTTCTTACTGAATCCCCCACGTGCGTGAATTAATTACCGTAAATTTCTTCTCGTTCACGAGTGTTTTGATAAAATTATGCTTTCGACTCGGGATGATTTTCAAAACATTCGTGACTCAAAAAAATTTCCGGAAATAATCCAAGCACTAGGGAGATTACAAGTGTGAATGTTCAGTTTGTGTGTATTGACAAACTCAGTGAGTAAACATTTTGTCACTCGTTGGTATGTAAATACTTTGAATGGACAAAAACATGCTTTCACATTTGGTATGAAAGTAAGAAACCCCCAAGAGAGAAAATGTTTTATATAATATTTAAGAAGTCCTAAAAGATCCTATTTTTTTAATTCCGGAAGCGATTGGTATGAGTTGGTTAAGCCGTTACAAAGTTGCACATGCTGTTAAAGTATCTTAAACTTCAATAGTAATGGTATGTTAACATGCTCAACAACATGGTGCCGATCTTGCGTATCTTGCAGGAGTTTTATTAGAACTTCAAAAAGAAAGTTTTATAATTCCGTTATGCTGTGTAGATGAGGCTCTGACTACTGTTTATCTCTAGCCTACCTTCCTGCTATTATACAGTCTACAATCATTCATTTCAAGACTTTTAATAATAGTATGGAAAATTATGGAAACCAAGATGAACTAATAAACTGGTAAAAAACTATGTGATCGGTAATCCCACACAAAGAGAAGGTTAACACTTTAAAGGATCTTAGACGTAATAATTTTAGGAATGGAAAAACGTTTCAACGATAAAGCCATGAAATTAATTTATACTTGCGCTATTTTTGAGTCTTCAGAATATTTCTGATCAAAATATGGAAGACATTTACAATCTTCTTGGGAAGAACCAATGTGTAAATTATGAAGAATTTAAGTGTCACATGAAATACATCCTTAATGTAAGTACTTTACTTCTCACGGTCCTTGTCGCTACTTCTACAGTAGAAAGATCGTTTAGTGCAGTGCGCGAATTTTAAATAAATTAAAAAATCGAACGGCTAACGGTATGTTAGAGTCGACTTTACGAGTGAGTATTGAAGGCCCAAATGAATTAGGAGAAAAACTATCGTATCAAATAATAACCAGTTAAGCACAAGACAACGCCGTATCTGCTTTTTGTAAAAATAAGTGTACATATTTACGTTAAGAAATTTAAAATTTTTCTCATTTTTTCAATATATCGATTATCTATGCATAGATATTTGTCTTACGCTTTTCTCTCCTTATATGGGACACTCGAATTTTGAAAATGCCGCTCAGACAAAAATATCTAAATTCAACACTGATAATGAATTAATACCATGTACATGCCAATTACAAGAATTGGTTTCCGTAAATTCTAAACAAATCAGCGGATAAGTTTTATCGGAACCAATCAGCAAATTAGCGCTGTAATTTAAACTGGTAACCTAAAATTCCTTGTCAGGACATTTGCGACCCTAGACATTTGCGACACCGTTGAAAATCAAGATATTTGCGACACTGAATTTACTGCCGAGTCATTTGCGACCATCATTAAAATATTAAAGTCGTTAAGTGATTAAAATCAATTTCAAATACCTCTCTCATTAACATCACCTAAGTGGTGGTGCTCTCATAAATGTTTATTTTAAAGTCCATTAAGGAAGGGGAGTGATTTTCCCTAATTAGCCCTTTTAAAAGCCAGATGGCAAGTAAATGTTATCAGTACCGATTGTTCTTTGCAACTAGGTGTAACAATTCGTTTGCGAAAATGTCGATTGAAGTTCAAGTTATAGAGACAACGAAGGGTAAACCCTGTCTGTTGTTCAACGGATCGAGGTACCGCGTACATAGAAAGTTCAAAAATGAAACATCCGATGGTTATGTGTTCAAGAAAAAGTGAAACAATGTCGAGGAAGCATTATTACCAACAAAGAGTATGAAGTATTACACACATCTGAGCAATTCAGTGAACCCAATCTGGCTGTCACCGAGGTATTCAAGCATCAATTCCAAGCCAAAAAGAGAGCCAGAGAAGAAGATAGTGTTACATCTGCAGAACTGTACAATAAAGAGATTGTACCCTTATTGGATCGTGGATATGAAATTGTGGCGGAAACTCCCTCCAAAAATACAGTTAAACGTACGTTGAACAGAATTCAACAAAAAGTACGACGTATTCCTCAAGAGCCTTCAACTGCTGCACAGATTCAACTCAGTGATAATTTCATGTTAACAAATGATGGTGAATCGTTTGTAACCCAGAAGTGTGTCGAAGTATTGAAGGAAAGCCAAGATATTTTCATCGATGCACTTTTAAAAGTTGTAGCAAGCAATTTAAACAAATTTATGCTCTTCATGTTGAAGTAATTCGATGGAAAGTAATATTGTTCCCGTATTGTTTGCGTTACTTCCAAACAAGAAGAAGCAAACGTATTACCGACTGTTTGAATTAATTAAGAGCAAATTATCTGGTTGGAGCCCAAAACACATAAAGATGGATTTCGAGGTAGCAGCGATGTCGTCCTTAAAAGAAGTGTTTCCTACGGCCATTATCACAGGATGCAATTTTCACTTTTGTCAGTGTCTGTGGCGCAAAGTGCAAGAACTGGGATTAGTGAAAAACTATACAGAGGATACCGATATACGTCTTCATATTGGAACGTGCGCTGCGCTAGCGTATTTACCACCAGACGCTATCGATGAAGGGTGGCTTCAGATAGTTGGAGATTCACCTCAAAATGAGAAGCTTCAACAGTTCTACGATTATTTTGTAGAGAATTGGTTGGACAATACCATGCTCCCTAAGGAAGTATGTAATGTGTATCGCCAACGCTACAGAACAAATAACGGGGGTGAAGGATGGAATTTTAAATTAAATTCCATCATTAACAAAAATCAGCCCAATATTTATTCATTGATAAGAAAATTGAAGGAGGAAGCTAAATGCACGAAAAGAACTACATTTAGAAGGGAAGCGACGCAGGAAGACATATGTTCAACTAGACGAAAGAATAAACAAAATTTTGGACAATTATGAAAAAGACTTGGACATTAGGAAGTGTTTACGTGCATTGTCTTACGTGTCAAAATTAAATATATAATTACCCAAGTATAATACATAAGTAGAATGTTTATAATACCTATATATGTATTATTGTTGTGCAATAAATAAAACTTCGTAAAGATATTTGAAATTGGTTAATTGCTCTTAACTGTACCTATGTACTATAGTAACGACTATACTGACGAGTGTCGCAAATGTCTCGGCAGTAATGCGGTTCCATTTACAGTGTCACAAATGTCTCGATTTTCAACGGTGTCGCAAATGTCGAGGGTCGCAAATGTCTAAGCTTCTAAAATTCAAATGCTATTAATTACTCATTAATTTGCGAAAATTGAATGAAACTGAAGTTAATAGTATAAAATAGTAGATGGTAATTAAATTAACGACTTGATTGGTTTATGATGAACTGGCTTGGTTTTAATCACTGTATGAGAGTAATTATTATTCTTTATGTAGCTACTCATCACTTAATAAACTACTTACTAACATGAGTGATGTTTGTATTCTTGTAGTATTTAGTTCAGAATGTTCAGGATGACATAAAAAAATTACTTGTGTTTTGTGTTGTTCTTCAAATTGGTATTATTTTTATCAAAAACCAAGAACAATAGGAGTTTTTACTGATAATCGCACACACGCTAAATCTAATCAAATTGTGGTAGAAATAAATGTATCACTTATACATTTTACGGTAGCAGCCGTAATCTCTAATTAACCACAAATTATAGCGTTTTTAACTTCTCATGAAAGTTAATCAACCTTTCTGTTAAAACCACACTTAAAAACGTAAACGTTGTTTTTGGAATTATGCTATATATAGATAGTATTTAGATTAACAACATATTTACAATCATTATCGTAGAGCCTAAACTGGAAAATGAAAGAATTTTTAATGAAAGATGTCAGAATCTAACGGATTATTAGATAATTAATGAGTCTTTTGTGATTTAAAACTGGTTATAAATGCAACAAGCGCTTAAGTTACAAATAGATCTTTTTGCACCGTCAACAAATTTGTTATTTCAGATTGATTGATCGGTCTTTAACTAATCTCACTTCAGATTTGGATAATAATTAAGTGTATCGCTATTCATATTAGCTAATGTAAAATAATAATCCTAATTCCTGTTATTTAAAGATTAAGAGACCATGATGTTAGTGTACGTAGGTACTTCCAATTTAGGAGTTTTAATTTTTTTATGTTTACGACTGATCGCATGAGCAAATTTTCATAAAAATCTTGAATCTGTAATGTACAAAGTTATATACACACTACATCAAAATTTACCACAAATTAAATGTTATAATGGCGATTTATATGAGAACTGTAATTTTTCAATGTCCGTCATTATATCTAGAAAAGTTAGCGATACACCCAGTAACGTAATCAGATATTTTATATTGAGGCTTAACAGAGCTAACACAATCTTTTTAAAGTTAATTACGGTGAGGTAATGTAAGTCCGGCCCGCAAATTTTATATCCTCTATAAAAAAGCTACAAATTCAAATACACGAATATGGTATAATGGCAAGGCTTCTGCTCATTTTGCGTACAAAGTTGATACTTGACGTTTTGTTCTATGTGTGAATCTACGAACTTGTCCCGCAATGAGCGGACTAGTGCATCCCATCGTCTTCAGGTAACATAATATAATAAAATAAGGTATCGAAAACTGGGGCTGTGCAATATTCTCTATACCGAAAGCAGCAAACCTGAAAACCCATATTAAAATTCATCTTTATGTCTAAATAAATAAATGTATATGAAAAAAAATTTTAAACCTTTATTATTGGTGTATATATAATATAATTCTAAATCAAATGAGCAATAATTATACCTGAAAATATATAAAAATAAAAGTGTAATGTCGGTGCAAAGTTGTGCGTATAATTAAAGCTTTCACAACTAAAAACATAGGAATTAAGGATCTATTCAAATTATAACAAATCTAACAAAGAAATCGTAATTTTCCGTTACTACTTAAAGACTGTAATTGTTACGATACATTCAAAACAGAATGTATAAATTTAATATAATTTTATCGTTAATATTTAATCATACCTACATGAAGGTTGTTATATTTATAATAATTTAATAGAAATCTGAACATTAAAGGTATTGATCGTTAAAACTTTATTATTTCCCAATTTGTTTGCCAAGATAAGTGCTACACGAAGATTATTTTCATTGTAAAATTAATTATTTAAAAGTTTTTCTGATTATGTTGGAATTAGTGCGGAATGTTTAAATAGTTTAAAAACCAGTGAAAAAATTGAGAGTTGGTGCTGTAATACCTGCACTCATATTTGTTATGGCGTATTAAGTAATCACGCTTATAATGAAAAATATGGAGTGTTTTTTAAAAAATACTTTTACCAGAATTGATAAGTTTAAAAGAAAGCACGAATACTTTAATAAATGAAAATGAAAATCTCAAATTTGAGGGTAACAATTCTCCTTCTTTTGGATTTTTCCGGATTTTTCACCGTCCTCAAGCTCCAATATAGGTTAACAATTTAAAAGAAATGATTACTCTCAACGATAGTAAATATAATACGTGTGCTAAAATTATTACATCTGCTATCACGCAAGCTATAAAACTAAATCGGATATTCCTAGAATTAAGATAAATTCCTCAAAATCTATTAATTTTGACACATGAAACAATATTATTTACCAGAAGTCAGTACAACAAACAAAAAAAAAAACTGAAAAATGAGACTTCACCTGTGATCAGCACTGCGTTAGACATGGCTATTCTTGTCATGAACAAGACGTATTTGTCAAACTTTGACAGCCACGTTAAAAAATTTAAGTTAAGTTTATTGTAAAAATGAAAGGATTTCGCAAAATTTCGTGAGGAACCGTTGATCGCAATATAAAAACAGTGTTCCAAAGAATACGGTGAAAAATCAGGCATTTATTTGGACGCAAGTATTGTTAGTTTTATAAATTTTGTTACGTGCTTAGTAATTAAAAAGTTTTGTCGTTTTTTAAATTTAAATTTTTAATTAATTAAATAAAGGTTTTGTTCATTTATTACATTTTGTTCGTTTGCGTATATATATATATATATATATACATATATATATATATATATATATATATATATATATATATATATATATATATATATATATTTCTATTCTGAAAATATTCTGCCGAATACCACGTGTGCATCAAAATTAATTAGATAATTCTGGAAAAACCGTTGTTTCCTTAACCCTCGGTTACTAACATAAATGAAAATGACAACAATACTAACATGGGTCACTGAGACCGATGTTAAGAAAAAGTGGAAAATCATGCCTGTATTAAATCAAAAATATTATTGTGAATGGGATATCAATAAAACAAGTTGTAATAAACAAGAATCTCGTATTTTACCTTAGACAAAGTGAAATATAAAAATACAGCAAGAAAAAACTAAAATATTTCATTTTCAAAAACAAGGAATAACAAATCAACCTGAAAAAATCTTAAAAATAATGACTTGCCATTGCTATTTTAAAAGTTGAATATTATGTGCCTTAATCTTACAAAAAAACAGTAATATAATTAAAAATACATTCTAAAAAACAATGCTGTCTGAAGCTTGTTAATCTTCGGTTATATTGCTACATTCGGTACAGATAGGAGTTAAATGTTCTAAACACATAAATTTATAACATTTGCAACAAGAGTATCGAGTTTTTCTGTTCTTCTTACTTGAGCAATAGTGACATCGTCCGTAAGTGCTTGCTACTGGTTGTTGTTCTGCGATGTTTAGGTTGCAAACTTCTCGTAATCTTAGTCGAATAGTTCGCGGAATATTTTCTTGGACACTTCGCCGCCTTTGATGTTCGTTTACTAAATCATATCCAAATTTCTCCAGAAAATCAGCTCTAGGCATCTTTTGGCCTTCAGTATTGTTACCTTTATAAATAACATACGAGTTGATAGCTGCTACATTCATTGCGGAATAAAATAGAACCATCGGCCAACGACGTGTTGATCTAGCACAGTTGTAGGTTTCACAAAGCTTGTCAACTACGTCCATCCCACCTTTGGTTCTGTTGTAGTCCATTATAATTTCTGGTTTTCCTGTCAGGTCATCGATCGTATCGGAGAAATGCATCGTTGATAGAAGCAGTACGTTTTTGTTGGGCCTTGGAATGTAGGAAACAAGAGTTGCTTGTTCTTCGTATGCAAACATGCTTGTACGCTCTGGTCTCTTCAGGTTTACAAAAGCTGGCGGAATTTGCTTTTTATTCTAAGCATCCCTATTATAGTGAGTTGATGGTCTTTCAATGCCAATTACATACTCGTAAAAGAATTATCCATTGTGACGTTTCTTCTCGTGCCCCATATGGGTCGGCAAAGATGCGGAACTAAAGCCATATTTGACGTATCAACTCGATATGGACCTTCAGCTTGCTTTCCTACATATATTTCCATGGAAGTAGTATAAAACATACTAGCGTCTACTAACGTATATATTTTTATGCCACAATTTCGAGGCTTATTGGGCATATACACTCGGAATCCGCATCTTCCTCGGAAACTTGGAAGCATTTCGTCCACAGTTGTGTATTGCGACGTTGAATAATATTTTGGTAAATTCGCAGTAAACCTATCGAAAAACTCTCTTACTGCTGCTAATTTATCTGTTTTTAGTCGTTCTTCTCTCGTTGTTTTGTCATCTAAACGGATATTTCGTAAAAGAAATTTAAATCTCTCTAAGGACATTGTTAAGCGATATATCTCATTTGAGAGTCCATTGGTTCTGAACAATTTACTCGCATTCATATGATTGTTTTTGTTTGCCCCTGATATATACAATAACCCAATAAGGGCTTTGATCTCAATTATATCTGTTTCTTTCGCTGTCCTGTAAGTAGGATCATAATTTTTTAATCTAATGTATTCATTTGTGTAATGGACTATTTGTTCTAACATTTCATTAGCAAAAAACAAAGAGCATATATCTAATGGATCGTTCGTTTGACGAGCAATTCCTTTGACACCTGGTAATTGCGTAACAATATTTTGCACACGTGTCCGAACATTCCTTGCTTGAGATGTATGTTTCCTCCATGTTGTTGTTCCGTCTTTATGCTATTTACGATGTAACCCAGTGGCTACGTTAAGTCCTTCTTCATCTAAAAACTCCTGCTCCGAATCAGTGTTGATATCTTGAATTTCAACTCGATCATCGTTTTCACTTGCATCGTCATCATAGCTTTCATTTGCTTGGCCCGCTTCCACTTCGTCGAACAGCATTCGAAGTCTTTCTTGTTGTCTATCATAATCTCCAAAAGCCATTTTCAAATTCTGTAATAAACAAATATAAAATAATAATTATTATCATTGCATTGTGTATTGTCACACAGATACTAACCACGGTCTATGGCACCGAAGCCGGTTACAGCGAAGTAGCGACACGTCACACACTGTGACCACTTTAACACTGACTGTAGAACCGCTCGATAGGAAGGTACCTAGACGCATGGTTGTTGAATCGATTCATGTCGGCTGGTATCGACAAGTTTCGACAAAGTTGGTCTCAGAGACCGTACGTTAGTAACGGAGGGTTAAGGAAACCGTATTCCTTGATTTTTTCTGTTGGTTAAAAGAAAAGCCCGACTCCCGAAGGAGGAGGGCTCTTTTAACTTTTAACCAACAGAGAAAACCAACTCATGCAGTTTCCAGGCAACACCGCTTTTTCCCGGATCATCGATAATTTTGGATGCACTAGTGGTATTATATATGATAATTCCTGTTTAGAAGCAGCTGTCAGCTATTCACACCTTCATGTACGTAAGTTATCTGCAGATGTAACTACCGATCAAATTGTGCAGCATTTAACTAATAACAATTTTAGTCATGTGAAAATGAAAAATGAATATGCTTAAGGTTTTATTATCAAATGATCAGTTTCAAAAATTTAAAAAATCCGAAGCTTGGCCCAGAGGAACTAAAATCAATCATTTATTATTTCAACTAACCACCAAAGAAAAAGCTTGTTACGCCTAGCCCATTTAAATGCTCAATGCGTAAAAAATAAAATAGATGAATATACGCGAGAGTTGGGTTACTGATCAGGAAGTTACGTTATTAAAAATTCAAAATTACAACATTGCCAAGCTCTTTTAACCGTAAGGTTTAGTACATGGAGTAATGATTTTAGTAATGACAAACTTAGTGTGTTACAGTTTATCTGAATTTGTGCATCTTACTCTTGAAAGAAGTTTTGAATGCTGTGCTATAAAACTATCAATAGAGTAAATACTTACATGTAATTTGTATATCCTGACCACCACATTCTGATACAAATACGTTTTTTAATAGATTAGAAGATTTCTAGAACCGTTAATAAACACAAAGTACGTGGTGATTTAAACATCGATGCTTTCACTCATAACAATGCCACAAATGATTTAAATTTATGTGAATAAGTAAAAATTATAGTGCAATAGACTATATGCTTACAAATTTTGATAGTATATCACATACAGAATTACTGCATTATGGTATCTCTGACGATAGTGTTTTGAAGATATATTTTTCTACCAACATAAATAAAACCTATTGTAGAGTAAATGCTAGATCTTATACTAAACAAAATATTACAAAATCTAAACGATGTCAAGAAACCCTCACATACAGTTTAACACGTTTTCAGACATAGTCAAATACCACTTTAATAAAAATTTTAAATACATCAAAGTAAATACAAACAAATTGCATAAACCTTGGTTAACAGAAGGGTTAAAAACTTCAGCGACAAATTTAAAACATTATTGCACATGACTAAACAAATGACCGTCGCATCTAAAATTAAAAACTCAAATAAAAGAAAAGCTCTCTGGAATATAATGAATGATGCAATTACAAGTAACAAACCCCTAATGTACCTTTTCACCGGGCTCATATTTACAATGGTTCGTTCTCGTATTCAGTTGTTGCCTTAGCCTATAATAAGTTGCCTGAGACTCTTAAAATTTTGTTGTTTCAAACCGAAAATATTTAATTTCTAAATATTGTTAAAACATAATTCAATTATATGTTGTTATAAATGTTATTACTGAAGCCGTCCTTGCAGACCATCCAAGCTAAGTTATCGCTACTTCCATTTTTTTATCCTTTTAGATATATATTACATTTCTTGTACAAAAATTGTGTATGTGTATAATTGGTAATAGTCAGGGTTGGGATTTAAAACAGTGAATGGCTGATCCCCGCCGTCAATAAAGACAATTATTATTACCGTTTTAACAATTATTTCATTATTTCTACCAAAAATGCATTAGCGAATAATGTTAACCAACCCGAGTTTAACTGTCCTAATAAAGTCGTAAAATCTATATATCTTTACGAAGTTTCTAGTGTGAAGTATTAAACGCTATCCCATAATCAAAAGGATCAAATTTTTCAGCCAGTGATAATTTTTTTTCTAGTTAAACTGTGTGCTAAAGAAAGTAAGTAAAAGTTTGCGATTAATTATTAACGAATGTTTCAATAACGGTATCCTTCCTGATACTTTTAAATTGTCTATAGTGATTTGTTTTTTCAAAAATTGTGGAAAAACTTTTAGCCAAGCGCGTCATTGGCTAATAAGTATAACATATTTTCCAATAATCAACATGGATTCAAGGAAAGCCGACCTACAACCACAGCGTTAACATTAGGTTTGGATATCATCCATAAGGCTCTTGACAGTGGAAACAACATATTAAAATGTTTGTTGATTTAAATAAAGCCTTTGATTTAGTAAATCATAAAATACTATTTAATAAAATCGAAAAGATGGGTTTGTGTGGAAAGTGTCACCTGCTAATTGAGTCATATCTTACTACCAGAAAGCGTCAAGTATCAAGGTTGTTGTTCGACTACTTTGAGTGTAGAAATGGGAGTACCACAAGGCAGTGTACTTGTACCTTTGTATTCCTCTTGTATATAAATGACGTTAAATTATATATTAAGATTACCGCCCTAGTGGAATTGTGGTAACACGATCTGCTTAGGTAATGGGTTCGATTCCCGTTACTATTTAGGTATTATTTAGGCGAATGCTGCAGTAGTATCTTCTCCCTCAGAACCCTAACTCCGTTCCTTCCGATCCTATCCTGACCGCACCTGTCCTTAATTCCACTGTGCATACATACTTAATGTATATATCTTGGGAATCCATGATTGTGGCTGAAGCAGCCAGTCCTCCCCTTGGGGAGGGAACGAAATTCGTGGCCTTCTCCTGTATTAAAATCAATGCCTCTTTATTTACAGATGACCTTACACTACTTTCTTATGGACACAGTAGTAGTCAAGAGCCACGTCAATTAAACCCTTGATTAGTAGAATTAGCAGGTAGTTTTAAGTGCCAAAAAACTTGACCTATGCGATTTTACTGTAAAGATTCTCAACATAATGCAAGTTCAATGATAAAGATAAAGATTTGTAAAGAACAGCTTAAACACTTATCAACTTCAAAATACATATCACAATTATAGTACTAGACATAGTACAAATTTAACTTATAAGTATCATAATTTATAATTATATAAATGTAACCCATATTACATGGGAGTTATTTTGTGTTCTGTTACATATGTATAAGAAAATTATCATATAACTGTTTTGTCACAATTGTAAAATATCTGGAGTGGGACAACGCACCACTTTTCAACCTACAAGATAGAAATTACAAGAAGAAATAATTTTAATAATATTTTTTAAAGATAATTATGCAACCTCTAATACGTTCATAACGAAAGTAGGCAACATTCTAAAAACAAAAACAATAATCTATGTCAGATGGACGTTTAGAAATTTATGGGTAGAGGGTAATAAACATGTAGATACTAACGCAGACAGGCAAACATGTTATACTTATTAGTCAATGACGCGCTTGGCTAAAAGCTTTCCACAATTTTTGAAAAATCACTAATCACTATAGACAATTTAAAAGTATCAGGAAGAATACCGTTATTGAAACATTCGTTAATAATTAAGCGCAAACGTTTACTTACTTTTTTTAGGACACAGGTTAACTAGATAAAAAATTATCACTGGCTGAAAAACTTGATCCTTTTGATTTTGGGATAGCGTTTAATACTTCAACACTAGAAGCTTCGTAAAGATATATAGATTTTACGACATTATTAGCGTGCACGAACCCACGCACGCACGCACACACATACACACGCACACACGCACACACGCACACACGCACACACACACACGCACACACGCACACACGCACACACGCACACACGCACACACGCACACACACACACACGCACGCACACTCACACACGCATACACACGCACACACACGCACGCGCACACACGCACACGCACGCACGCATACACGCACACGCACGCACGCATACACGCACACGTGCACACACGCACACACGTACGCACGCACACACGCACACGCGCACACACGCACAAACGCACACACGCACGCACACACTCACACGCGCACACGCACACACGCACACACCCACACACCCACACACGCACACACGCAAACACGCGCACACGCCCGCACACGTACATACGCACACGCGCACGCACACACGCACGCACCCATCCACCCAAACACTTTAAATTCTAGACTAACGAATGACAGATGGCAGAATGTAAAAATGATTTATTTGCGTAAATTCCCGCAGGCCACTTTAAGGTCTGTTAGTACTAAACCACATATAGAAACTTTATAAATTATTTTGTGGTGGTAGCGAGATAAATTTAATTAATAAATGTGATGTGGCAATTTAAAGTTCTCAAATGTAACGAAAGTAGTATCTTAGCAATGGGGTACCTCAATTTTATTACTGTAATGGCAACAGGAAATCGCAATTTTTATTGCGAAAGAAAAGAATTGAAGGGTTTTAATATCTTGTCAATAAGCCATATTTAGATTATGATTGTCGACGTATGTTCTATTTTATGTACTTTTTGTAACTCAATTTTAAATGTGTGTAATTAAAGGGAAAAAACAAAAACAAATACATATTGTCGTAGGAAATCAAATGTTTTTCTACTCGGGCTGAAACTGCGTTATTCGAATAAACCGTGACAAATACCTTAGAACTTGTATACACGAAATTTAATAAAATGTCGCCGGTTGGTGATTAATTGCACTGAAGCATACGGCAGAATCAAGAGACGGATCTTTGTTACGTTGAAACTTAATGAATAAAGGGAGTTTTCTACGGACGATTAAATACTTAAAAAATTAACAGTCTTTTAATTTGAAGTATACGAGAGGGCGGAACATTCCCACGTAATCTTTTTTTTTGTTATAATTTAATAACTTTTGAAAACGGGGGTGGATTCCGAGAAAACAATAATTATAAACTATTGTGGCCGTAAGTGTATTATCGTTTTCGTTCCTAGGGCGTAAATATTGTTTTAAGTCGCCCTCTCTATCGGACATTGTTCTTTTAGTATCTGAAGTATTCCTAAAGGGCATGTACTTGTACTACCCCAAAAAAACAAAATCGTATGGTTAATTCTTGTTCTAAACGCTGATTCAATAGGGCTTTGAAAAATAATTCTTTTGCGAAATGGAAATCTAATAAAATGGCAGAGTCATGCATACTGTTTTGGTTCTAGAAATACCTGCAAAAGTGTTATCAATCGAGCTACAAATTTGTTCGAACAACAAAAATGCAATGAACTAGCTACATGCCCTTTGATAAATTTTAGTCCTTAGCTATAACCACAAGAAAAACTTTAGTACATCTTCATGTCCCCCAATCTTTTGTCGAATCTGTAGTAGCATCAAACTTGTGTCTTGATGATTCTAGAAAAGATGTGCCACTAGTCGACTTTTCTTCATACAACAACAAGTTCTGTTGGATCTCAATGACTTGTAGGAAACCTGCTTCGTCATGGAAGTTATCAAATGTTCAACCTATTTCCAAAGAAGGCGACAAGACCGACCCCTCTAACTACCGATCAATTACCATCACTTCTATTCTGTTCATGGAAAAAGATACATTGGAAGGATGCGATGAAACAGTTGTAGTGACTTTGTACATCTCAAGAGCACTTGACCAAGTTTGGCATAAGTGTTTACTTGCCGTACTCATCTCGTTTGGATTAACTGATTCGCTGATCAATTGATTTTACAGTTTTCTTAATAAAGGACGAATACGTTTCGTAGTTTATGGCTTCATTTCAAAAGAAGTTGCCATTAACGCGGGTGTGCCACAAAGATCTTACATTTTTTTCTGCTATACATAAATTATCTCATTTATTCAACAACTAACCTAATCCATTGCTTACGATGGAAATCACGATATTATAGCTGAAATGACAATTTCAATCAACAGAGACATTCAAGGTATACATGAACGAGGAAGCAATAATCTAGTTAAATTTAGTGCTAACCAAACTCAGTGTTGTTTTGTGCCCGCTAAAAAGATTGATCATTTCCTGTTGTAAGTATTAATGGCTCACATTAAGTTTTCCGACTCTATTACTATGTAACGCTTCATATCTACCATGGGTTCACTATTTTTTGTTAGCTGTTCACGCGGTTGCTCGTAAAATATGATTTTATTTACAGATCCGTCCTGATAACTCTTTCTGCTACATAAGGCGCAAATTCCTCCTCATCTAGAATATAATTCTCACCTCTGGGTTGGTGCTCACCAATATACTATCAATATCGTTGACCCTATTCAAAGAGTGGTTGGTCTTATCAATGACCCGTCCTTAATTTCTGACATACAGCTCCTTAAGAATGGAAACATCATTTGTATTCTTTCTTTATATTATCGGTACTACAATGGCAATTGTGTTGTTGAATTACATTGTTTTATTACCAACTTAGGCCACCTTTGCCACTCGCTTTACTTATCCACATATGCAGTAAAATTTTGACCATATCGTACCAATCGGGTGCAATTCACATTATTTTACACAGCTTTTGAACTCTGCAATGATTTTCCTAGTTCCTGTTTTCTTCTCATTTACGATACGAAAAAAATTAAAGTAACACGTTAGGCTAAAGTTAGCCTTTACACGATCACTGTTACTAAAAAATCAATAATTTAAAATTAAAAAATAATCTCTTGTCGTGGCCTCTTTGGCTGATATTATAAGACAGGTATAAGAACTCGTGTCAAGGTCTGCGCCCTCTTGTTGTGGTCCCCTTGGCTGGAAATAGTATTATAATAAGGGGGCCCTAATGTTAACTTGTACGACGGGTATAGGAACTTGTGTTAGGGTCTGCGCCCTCCTGTCGTGGCCCCTTTGGCGCAAAATTTGAATTTGTTTGTAGCGCATCTAGTGGTGTATGGCCTAATGAATATTACTGTAATAAAGGTGGCTCCACCTAGTGGTATTTTGCGCGACATAATGAGAAATAATTATAAGATTTAACCCACTTCACATAGATAAAATGTGTCTCCTGTCTGAGTTACAGGGTGTTTTATTTAATAACTGAAAAATGATTTTTCCCCATTACTTTTAAACTGTTTCACTAATCTTTATCATATTTGGCAGGAAGTGTAGACACTGCAAACCTTGCTGAATTATGGCATTTATCATGGCGTTGTTTTTGGGTTATAGGTTTGCATTTATTACGCAAATGAAACTTTTAAGTTGATTTTTTAGGTTTAATAAGAAGATTAACAAACAATTTTACTAACACGTAATTGTCAAAAAGTCTTTTGCACATTTCTGCTACAATAAATAATATGAACAAACTTTAAAAATACTTATAACAAATAAACTGATTTTTACTTTTTTTATTTACAATATCATAATCAGATAAATGCTACTTGAATCATTTCTGTATATAATTTAGAAGTGCGTACGAATGATCTGAATTAATCGTTTCGGTCTAGTAGGCGGCTGCCATTGCCGTTAGTAGTTTATTTTTACTGTCACGAAATATTTTGATTGTTATAAAATTTAAAAAGCTCATCAAGTAAAAATGCCCCGCCATAACAATTTTACTAATCGTGAAATACGAGATATGATTTGTGTTTATGTACAAGAAAATTATTCCTGTCTTGCTGCTGCTCGAAGATATCGGGAAATGTATCCAGAGTTCAACCACAAAACCTTTAGTAATATTTTTAATAGATTAGGAGATACTAGACAATTTAAGCCCAAAACTGATGTGGGACGACCTAAAAATTTAACTGCTGATCAGGAGGATGACATTTTAGTGTGAATTGCTGATAATCCTCAACTAAGCACTCGGCGTTTAGCGGCAATGACTGGAGTAAGCCATTCTTCAGTTTTTCGCTTACCGAAAAAAGAAAATCTACGACCTTACCACTTTATACCTGTAGAAAACTTATTACCTACAGATTATCCTTTAAGATTAAATTTTGCTCAGTGGATGTTAAATAGAAAAAATGAAAATCGTGATTTTATTAAAAACATTCTTTTTACTGACGAGGCCACTTTTACACGCAGAGGAGTTTTCAACTGGAGAAATAGCCACAGTTGGGATATTGAAAATTCGCATCTATTCCTAGAATCACATTTCCACCATGAATTTAAGGTTAATGCATGGTGCGGTATATTTGGAGATAGTTTATTGGGTCCTTATGAATTACCAGCAAATTTGAATGGTAACTCGTATTTGGACTTTCTACAAACTAGACTTTTCGACGAGTTAGACGAATTGCCCCTTGACCGAAGGAGCGGTATGTGGTTCATGCAGGATGGAGTACCGCCTCATTATCCTTTAATAGTATGGAACTATCTAGATCAGCAATTTCCTCATCGTTGGATTGGCAGAGGTAGTGAATTCCGTGGCCGCCTAGAACTCCCGAAGGTAATCCCTTAGATTTCTATTTCTGGGGGCATATGAAAACATTGGTATACTCACAAGAAATAAATAATTGTCAAGAGCTATGGCAGTAAATAGTAAATTCCGCTAATTTTATTGCTAATCAGCCAAACGTTTTTTAAAGTTAGAAGATTGTTTAGTGAAAGAATAGATAAACTTATTGAGGTAAATGGGGATCACATTGAACATTTGTTAGGTTAAGTATTTTTAAAGTTTGTTCATATTTGATGGCTCAGTTCTTAAGTTTTCAGACTCTATTACTCTGTTGGGTATGACTGTATCTTCAAACCTCTTCTGTCAGCTACCAAAAAAGCTGCTCGTAAAATAGGCTTTTTGTACAGATCTAAGTAGTACTTTATCTCTCGACAACTCCTTCTGCTGTATAAGGCCCAAATTCGGCCTCATCTGGAATATAATTCTCACCTATGGGTTAGTGCTCCCCAATACGCTCTCGATATCGTTGATCGTATTCAAAAGAGAGCGATTAGGCTTATAAATGACCCGTGCTTAACTTCTCACATACAGTTCCTTGAGCATAGAAGGATGGTTTCAGTTCTTTCTTTGTATTATTGTTATTACAATGGCTATTGTGCTGCTGAATTATATTCTTTGATACCATCTCGGGCTATCTTGGCCAGAAACACTCGGTTCGCTCATTCACATCGTCAGTACGCAGTACAAATCTCCACTCGTCGTGCCAAACGGGCGCAATCCATATTTTTCTACACGGCTTCTAAACTCTGGAGATCTCCCTAGTTCCTGTTTTCCTCTCACTTATGATATGAGAAAATTTAAGGTAGCTGTTCATAGACATCTATTGGCAATTCATTATCCCGCTATCTATCCTCCTAAGTGTTCCTGAGTGCTTTAGCACGATAGGCCAAATTTAGCCTGTTCAGGTCCACAATCATAAAAAAAAAATTATTTATTGTAGCAAAAATGTGAAAAAGACTTTTTGATAATTACGTGTTAGTAAAATTGTTTGTTAATCTTCTTATTAAATTTAAAAAATCAACTTAAAAATTTCATGTGCGTAATAAATGCAAACCTGTGACCCAAAAACACGCCATGATAAATATACCTTAAAATTATTATAAGTTTTTGTTATGAACGAATAAGTTCAAAGGTAAATATGTAATTAAAAATTATTATTAATTTTTAATAAAAATAAAAATTATGTTTAGAATTTACATCAGTTCTACATACATAAAGACAAAATTTGCATCGATTGGGGCTTGAACCTTGGTGGCGCAGTTGGTAGCGCGGTACTCTAGCAAAGTAAAGGTCGTAGGTTCTAATCCTACTCGAGGTAAACTTTTTATTTATGTATTTAATAAAATTAATAATAATTTTTAATTATACCTTAAATTTGTGCAACCTTATGTTTAACTTTAAATATCTCGAAAAATAATGACTTTATCATTACGAAGGTAGAGTATGTTATTTACATAGAAAGTATTGGAGAATAGAAAAATTGTGCTAAAATGACAATTTCGCCAGAGGCGTAGAATTTAGGAAAGGTCAAGCTCTGACTTGCCCCTGTCGTACGCCTCTGGTAGTAGCCAGAAACGTTTATTTACCATAATTTAGTAAGGTTTGCAGTGTCTACACTTCCTGCTAAATATGATAAAGATTAGTCAAACAGTTTAAAAGTAATGTGGAAAAATCATTTTTAAATTATTACATAAAACACCCTGTAACTCAGACAGGAGACACATTTTGTTTAAGTGAATTGGGTTAAATCTTATTATTTTGAACCCAAGATTCTACAGTTTAATTATTTCCCATTATTAATGAAACACCCTGTATATATATATATATATATATATATGTTCGGAACAGTTGAGTTTTTTAAAAAAATTTCTTTGCGGAAAGGAAGTTGAAGAACATGTTGACTTTGATATTGTAGAAAATCAGTCAACTGCCAAACCAAATTAAGGATTTAGGTCCAGCAAACTCAACCAAAAAGAGACCAAGAAAAATAAAAAGTCGACCTTAAATGGATAATGGGAAGGAGGAGTGACAATTCCACACTAGTCTCCATTTGTTTCACCTGTCTCGTCTGCTTCAGTGTCAACTCAAGATTCACCAATCATTTTATTAATCGATGAATTAGATTTTCAACTGCTAAAGTTAGATTCAGAAAATAGTCAAAATGCACAACAATAGTTTCAACAGTTTCAAAGCAATATACAATAAAATTATGTATCGTAACAGGTTTTATTTTTATTTTTAAATTTACATAGCTTAAACAAACCGTTAAACGATCTTTGGGTGATATGGATTTTCTCCAGTGAGTAACTTGTTTTTTATGAAGTATTTTAAAACAGTCACTCTAAAATACTGAAAAAACTTTCTATGATCATCAATCAATTCTTTAAATAAGGTGATAATTTCTCTTTCTTTGTTTCGTTTTTACCATGCCTCCTGCACCAATTTTTTTTCTTCTTCTTCTTCTGAGGAAGCTCCTCATCTTCGTCCAAAATTAATGCAATTACGCACAGGTTATTTTCCGAAAACACAAAAATAAAAAATAGGGTATACTATTGGTTAGGTAAAATTAATTATTGACAAAGAAAATGACTGAAGGACGTTTGTGAATGGAGCCATGATGTTGACTGAGACTGGACGGCGACTATCCGGATTCGTAACTGTGATGTGACTGGTGTGTATATTACATTTATGAACATTTTGTAATTATATTTTACTAAATAAATGTGGGACCTGAACATTTCGCCGAATTATGATATCTGTATTTATTGGTCCAAAACGCCGAACGTGAGCAAAACGCCGGCGATCATTTCGACAACTGCGACAATTTCGCTTAAGACCATTCCGCCGAATGCGCCCATTCTACCGAATTTTTATGTTGGACCATTACGCCGACAATGATCAAAGCGCGAAATTTCCAAAACTCCGAAACTGAAAGGAAAAACTGGCAGTTATGCGTTCATTTACATATCAAAATAAATACCTGGTTTTTAGTAGTTATCTTCCGTCTGTAAACAGATCGCTGAAGTTCTGTTGGTAGGACGTAACATCTGAGGTTATTTAACAGATTTTTGATAGATTCTAGTCTAAACGTCTAAGAAGACCGTTTTGGCAGCTCTAAGCTCCTAAGGATGATTCTTGAAATTGCTTCAGCATCTAAGGTCTTTTTGACAAATTTTTGCTCCAATTCTTGGTTCTTCTGTAGGGATGATGCTTCAAAATGTTCCAATATCTAAGGTTCGGCGTTTTGAACATTCGGGGTTTTAGGAATTCGTCGCTTTGGTGATTTGGCGCTTTGGTCATTGTCTGCGTAATGGATAAACATTAAAATGGCAGCATGGGCGCATTCGGCGAAACGATCTTCGGCGCTTTGATCACATTCGGCGTAATGGTACAATATTGAAGTTCGGCGGAATGGGCGCAGTGTGCGAAATGGTCGTTGGGGTTTTGGTAACTTTCGACGTTTTGGACCATTAAAATATAAATTCGGCATTTTGGTAATACAGCGGAATGTTCTAGACCCCAAATACTTCAAATTTATGGTAGTTGTATGGGGGATACGAACGTTACTGGATGTAACTCTTTATTTTTGAAAAAGATGAGTGATAATCACAGATCGTAAAAAAAATAGCCTGGTATGTAGATATAAGCGATCCAACTTTTTTCAGGTGTTATAGAAAATACCTATACCGAGTGTTTTTGAAAGGTCACGTAAAACATCATAAACGTTTCATAACGAACCTTATAAATATCTATTCTACGGGAAAACTGAATTTTGTTCACTCTTAAGATGCGTTTGGAGATAGGAAGTTTCATTATTAATGTTATATATTTTTGTGCTTGATGTAATTTTATAAACATTCCATTAGCGATGTTTTTTTACCATTTTTACCTTATATATCCGAAGAACAAACAGTTATAGTGCTTATTCACAGTTTTACGTAACTATGATTTTTCACATATTGATAAAATCTACATATTAATTTGTGAATAAAATTAATAAAGGTCAAATTTTTCATAAACACACCAAATATGGTAATATTCCCAAATTTAATCATGTTGGTGATATACCTACCGTGAACAACGAAGACGCCAACCTCATATTTAAGTAAATAAATGTTATGTTATTCCACTAATTAAAACACTTCAAAATACAGACATTCATATGCTATTAATCATTTTAATTGTGAATAGATGATGTAACAAAACAGTTTTCGTAACTCATACGTCATAAGTTTTAGTCGTAAATACATTAGTATGTGTATTCGATAAGCTACCCCCAAAAGTTACGGTTAAAACTTTTTACCACTTAAATAGCGTTATTGAAATAGCGATGATTTCACATTGAAGCGCTTTTTCACCTCCAACAAGTCGACTTTATTTTTAATTTCGAATTACCAGTCAGTGAATGAAGGTGTTCGATGTATGTCAACTGAACTAATTATAATCTATTGTTTGTTTATAAGTTTTGTTGCTAAACAATAACAAAGGTAGGACTGAACGGTATTTTTTTTAATTTAAATAAATTTTGGTGATTCTAAGGATGACTGATCTACCTTTGAATTTTTTAATATAAATTAGATTTATTGTTCTTGTGTGATAATTACGTAATAATTTTGATGTGCTCGGTAATTGTTGATCTTAATTATTAATTAACCAATATAATAGCAATTACGCAAATTTATATACCCACATTTATTTTGTTTCAGATGACTCGATTCATATTAGCGATTTTGGCAGTAGTCACTTATGTGAGTGTTGTTAATGCAGTTTTTAATTATGAAGACTTACCCCCTGGACCTTACTGTGGGGCTTTGCCTAGAGGATGCTGTAGAGGAAGACGAGATGAATGCGCTGCCCCTATCATAGGTAAATATTACTAAATAATCACTTTTGAATGCTACATCTCGACTTTAGGTACCTTATGTTATTGCGATGATTTTTGTGATCGAGGAAGGACAGATGATTGCTGTCCAGATTTCCTTCCAGTATGCCGTGGAAACTATACAATACAAGAAATGCGAGTATGTCATTATAAGGGACAGTATTATGCTTACGGAAAAACAGCCAAAGAAAATTGTAACATATGGTAAATATTGTTTCTTATTTTTATTTTACCTCTATCTTGCTATTGATTTAGTAAGTGCGAGCAAATGGGGCAAAAAGTCGAAATGTTATGCGAAAGAAATGCTTGCATTATAGAAGAAAATATAATTAATGCAGTTAACGAAAGGCCCGATCAATTCCAATGGAGAGCGTCTAATTACACGGAATTTTGGGGAAGACGTTTAGAAGAAGGAATTAAGCTCAGACTGGGTACGTTACAACCTCATCGTTTTGTAAGGAGAATGAATCCTGTAAGAAGAATTTACGATGCTCGTTTGTTACCACGTCAATTTGATTCTAATCAAAAATGGCGTGGGTATATCTCGCCTATTCAGGACCAAGGCTGGTGTGGTTCTTCCTGGGCAATGTCTACAACTGCTACTGCTTCTGATCGGTAACTAATGCAATCGTAACGTTTTCCTTAAATAACTTCTCATTTAGCTTTGCAGTACAATCACAAGGACTTGAAAGAGTACTCCTAAGTACTCAAAATCTGCTTTCCTGCAATAACAGAGGACAACAAAGTTGTAGCGGTGGTTATTTGGATAAGGCTTGGTTATTTTTGCGCAAATATGGGTAATAAATTATATTAATTGTTACGCAGTATTTGGAAAAGGCTACTTTTAGAATCGTGGACGAAAATTGTTACCCTTACATTGGACATGACGCAAGCTGTCGTATACCAAAACGAGGTAACCTTTTCACAGCTAGATGTTCACCTCCTCTTAATGTTGGTAGGAAAGAGAAATACAAAGTAGGACCTGCATACCGTTTAGGCAACGAAACGGATATTATGTATGAAATAATGGAGTCAGGACCTGTGCAAGGTAAGCAATCTTTTAGGTTTTCACACAAAACGGTATTAACGGTGTTTTAGCTACCATGAGGGTTTATCATGATTTCTTCACATATAACAGTGGAATTTACAGGCATACGGGATTATCAAGCGATGATAGAACAGGTTACCATTCTGTAAGAATTGTTGGATGGGGTGAGGAACTCGATCACTATGGACTAAACCAAAAATATTGGGTAAGGTTTTATATAGCTTGTCTGCATTATTTGTGTTATTGCTTTTTTTGATAAACTTTAAAATGAATAAACTTTTATGTTATTTAACCTTTTGACTCATAGTTTAATGATTTTTGTTACGGATATTTTGATCCGGGATTTTTTTACCATCCACAAATTTTTGTTAAACAATAAGTTCAAAGTTTGCCCACCAAATGCAATTGTAGACAACAGACAATGATATTTCAGGGGGCTACCTAAAATAGCTAAATTGCAAATAAAGCGCACTCACAAACGTCGACTTGCACATATGTATTTACCGATTCTGAACCGCAAACTTCAATATTTTTTTTATTTCTCTAAATTGCCAATAAATCAAAAATAATTGATATAAAACCGTAACGCAAGCATAATTTACGTAAAAAAAATCGTCAAGTTCATATTTGCGCTCGTGTATTGTTAAACCGTGGCCATGACGGAAATAAAAAAAGAACACACATAACAAAACATTGTTATGTAAGCGTTATTAAAAACAACAAAGAAGAATTCACACAATTCGCCCTCGTACATTCGTGACCAAATCTAAGAGCCAAAAAATGTTCAAGTTGTTATTTAATCATTATACAGAATAAGGCAGAGCAATAACATTAATTAATTGATTATAATCGATTACAGTCGATTAATCAGGTTTTGATAAGTTTTTTAAAATAATCGATTAATCTATTACTTGACTAATTGATTTTTTAATCGATTATTTGATTAATCGATTATTTTATTGATCAATTATTTGATGAATCGATTAATTAAAAAATGGATAATTTTCAGTACTTGATTTGGTCTGCCTTTATTCCACTTTAAATTTTCTGCTCATACAGCTCCAGTTTATACGGGGTGATTTATAATAGGTGTACAAAACTTTGACATCGTGTTCGGGAAGTCTTTTTAAGAAAAAATGTTATATGAGGATAGGTCGTATTTTGTTTATTATTGAACTACATCAGATTTGAATTTTATTGAATTAGAAATAATCATTAAAGTACAACTTTAAAATCTGTTAGCCATGGAAATAAACAACATAATTTGTGAAACATTTAAGTTGATGGTTGTCAAAATGAGTGAGTTTAGTATAGCTGAATATGCAGATATTGTTTATCTGTATGCGTATTGTAATGGTAACGGTCTTAAGGCGTCTAGAAAGTATCGCCGAAGATTTCCTGATAGACGTCAACCGTGTCCCACAGTTTTGGGCCGTACTTTCCAACGACTCAAAGAAACTGGTTCAATTGTTGTTTCACGTAATGATCAAGGTAATCACTCTAGAGACGATATTGTCAATAACGAAGAAAATGTAATTAATGCAGTGTTGGACAACCCCACACTGAGCACTAGACGCATCGCAGCGCATTTTCGTCTATCTCAAAACTTTGTATGGCGAACACTACATCGTGAACAATTACACCCCTATCATATTAAACGTGTCCAGGCATTACGCCCGGAAGATTACGGCCAGCGTGTAGAGTTTTGTACTTGGTTGTTACAAAAAATTGCCGAAGATCCAATATTTTTAACTAGAATAGTATGGACAGATGAGGCCCAATTTACTAAAGAGGGTATTAATAGCACTCATAACTACGATGTATGGGATTTCCAGAATCCACATGCTGTTAGCCAATCGCGATTTCAACACCGTTTTAGTGTGAATACTTGGGCTGGTATCTTTAACGGAGAACTGCTTGAATTAGAAGTTTTACCACACAGGCTAAATGCAGAACACTATTTAACTTTCCTTGATGAAACGCTTTTTGAGGAAAGTGAACATATTCCTCTTTTTGTTCGACAATAAATGTTATTTCAGCACGATGGCGCTCCATCTCACTATGGTAGACAAGTACGTCAATGGTTGAATGGACATTATCCTGAACGATGGATTGGTCGGGGAGGTTTTATTGCTTGACCCAAGATCTCCCGACCTAAACCCTTTGGGTTTTTTCTTTGGGCCATTTGAAGCAACTGGTTTACAGTGTCGAAATTAATACACGTGAACAATTACTTAACCAAATAACAAATAGATTTAACGAAATTCGGGAAGATGGTGCAACAATAGCGCGTGTTTACGACTCAATGGTTCGCAGGTGTCATGCTTGCATTACAGCTCAAGGGGGGCATCTTGAACAACTATTATAGACAATATTTTTCTTTCTGTCATTTACTTTTCTTGTTATCCATTTTTAAAGTCTTAAGTTTACTTTCTAATTAAATAAAATTTCAAACATATGCAGTTCTGTAAATAAACAAAATACGACCTTTTTCTTAAAATGACTTTTTGAACACGATGTCAAAGTTTTGTACACCTATTATAAATCACCCTGTATATTATATTTCACTATATTCTACGTATTATTTGCAGTAAATACTTAAATATATAACTAAATTTAACTTTTACCCAATTATATTATTTTCCTCCAGACTGACGTTCTCCAATTAACTGACGTTTGATTAATGTATTATACGGTTAATCGATTACTTGATTAATCGATTATTGGATTAAGTGATTCTTCGATTAATCGATAATTTGATTAATCGATAAACTTCAGTACTTCATTATCGATTACTCAAACTTACAATCGTCCACCTGTATTCCACTTTAAATTTTCTGCTCATACATCCTTAGTTTACATATTATATTTCGCTATGTTCTACGTATGATTGATTTGCAGTAACTAAATTTAAATCTTATCCAATTATATTCTTAATGATATTTTCCGCTAGACTGACGTTGTGCAATTAACTAACGTTGATTAATCGACTGTTTCATTAATCGATTATTTGGTTAATCTATTATGACTAATTGATTAATAAGAAATAGTGATCGATTATCGATTGTTTAAACCTATAATCGCCGATGGTTCAATTTTTATTTCACTATTATGAAGAACAAATGATACAATACGTAATAACAAAAAATCTGTTATGTAAGCATTTTTGCAACGTCAACAAAATTTACAAAGATTGCCTTAGCCATTGACGACCCCTGACTTCAAATGTTTCAATCTTTACTGAAGTGTTGTAAACGGCATATGAAAAAATAAGTGATGACAAAAGTACATGATTATCGATTGCTCAAACTTGACAATCGTCCACGCTTGTTCTACATTAAGTTTTCTGCTCATACAGCCCTAGTTTATATATTATATTTCACTATGTTCTACATATTATTTGCAGTAAATACTTAAATACATAACTAAATTTAACTTTTGTCCGATTACATTCTTAATGTATGCACTATGTTAATTTCCTCTAGACTGACGTTCTCCAATTAACTAACGTTTGATTAATCGATTGTTTGATTAATGGATTATATGACTAATTGATTATTTGATTAATCGGTTGTTTCATCAATGGATTATTTCATTAAATGAGTATTTGATTATTAGATTATTGGATAAATCGGTTATTTGATTTATCGAATACTATAATAGCCCACCCCTAATGTAGAACACATAATAAAATCGATAATAACAAAAAACCACGATGTAAGTTTATTTAAGAAGTCGAAAAATTTAACTATTATAAATGCCACATAATAAAATGCCTACGATGTAACTATTTTTTATAATGTTAAGAATATGTACCAGGTACGCCTTTACGCTCGCATATTGATTTGGAGACCAAAAATGATTCAATTCAATTGCAATTATTTCACTATTGTAAAGAACATTTAATATAATACGTAATAACAAAAAAATCTACTATATAAGTATTTTGGTAACGTCAACAAAATTTGCAAAAAATTAAGTTAGCACATTTATCATCCCTGGCTTAGGCGAAAATCTAAAAATGTTTCAATCTTTATTTAACTGTTACAACAGACATACAATAAAATAAGTGCTAGCAAAAAATTGCGACGTAAGCATTTTTTATTTTATTTTGCCACCATAATGTTCTTTATACGCCCCCAAATGCGGGCGTAATGTGGTCTTTATAGCACGGAAATGTCATTGTTGCTAAGCAGCATGATTGACAGCAAACACATGACATATGTCACGTAAGTTGAAAGAATTATTGAAACAACAACCTTACTATACAACCTTTATTAATAAAGATAATAGATATTTATGTATTAAGGGCATAATCAAAAGATTATGGCTTCGCGTCGGGCTTTTATATTCCTGAGAGCCATAATCTACAATTATGCCCGTGGTACATACAATGTTTTATTTTATTTTGCACCATGAAACTGGAACAAAATATTAAAAAGATTCAGTATTTTCGGCAAGTTTTTAAATGCAAATGCAATGAAATAAAGTCGACAGTAGGCTAATTTGTTGTTACTAAGATACTGTGATATTGCTATTATATATCATGACATGTGTTTGCTGTCAATCATGATGCTTAGCATCAATAACATTTCCGTGCTATAAAGACCACATTACGCCCGCATTTGGAGGCGTATAAAGAACATTATGGTGGCAAAATAAAATAAAAGTAATGAAACTTATTCTTTATAAAAATTGAAAATACAGTTGGATGGATTTGAAATTGTAACTCCAGATGAGCCAACACCAAAGCTGACAGTTCCTTCGCCGTTTTGTGGTATACTTATAGCTGCTGTACCAGTAATGTCCTGAGCAATTTTAATTTTATTTTGCAGAGAATTCTCTACATATGATTCGGTTACTTTATCCGATCGCCATCCACCAAGCTGCTTCAGTGCCCTTGTATCACCGCCGCTTTCTGCAAAGATCGTCGCCGCACTCCTGCGAAAGCAGTGCCCTGTGTACTTATGGGCATGCGGTAGATGAGGAACTCTGCTATTATCCTCGGCATTTTACCTAAGGTGTTTTTCCCAACAGTCTGAGCACTACATTTGCCATTATGATACGACAAAAACAAGCTGTCAATTTTAGTATGTTCCGGTCGTAATGCTGCATATTTTCGGTACAAAGAGACGTAATCAACCAATCCATCGCTTGGTACAATTGTAAATTGCGTCGAAGTATAAGTTTTGGTTTTTTTGATCTTCACTAATAGCACTGATCCCTCACTTGTTACGTCCTGTACAGCCAAATCGTGCAGTTCTTCGCGACGACATGCTCCAAAAATACCAAAGGTTGTGACAACCTATAAAACACAATAATTTTTATAATGAGAATTGAAAAAAAAAACTAAAATCGTCATACCTTAACTAACAAATACGTATGATCAGGCGCCTTCAACATGAATTCTTCAATTTGATGTCGTTGCAATACATAGGACTTTTTAGCTTGATCACCTACAGAATTATTCTTCATGAATTCTGTGAGTATGGAAAAACGAGATATATCAACATCTTCCTTCAACTTGAACATCTTTTTCAATTTAGAATATAAACACCACAGTGACGACGGCTTATAGATCTTTGACTGCAAAAATAGATATTTATTGAATAGAGATAATTGACTAATGTATATATACAATCCCTTACCATTTGAGACAAGTATGCCATCACAACTTTTTCATCACATTTTGTGGACACATTTTTGTATAAATATTTCGACTTATTTGGAATTATTTTTGCCTGGGCGGCCTCAAATTCATCTAAAATTTCTTGTGAATAAGTTTTTGCGTTTTCACCTTCCATTTTAGAATGCAAATTATTTACAAACAAACAGTACCTTAGCAACAATTTAGCAATATCACAGTATCTTAGTAACAACAAATTAGCCTACTGTCGACTTTATTTCACTGCATTTGCATTTAAAAACTTGCCGAAAATACTGAATCTTTCTAATATTTTGTTCCAGTTTCATGGTGCAATATAAAATAAAACATTGTATGTACCACGGGCATAATTGTAGATTATGGCTCTTAGGAATATAAAAGCCCTCCGCTTCGCGTCGGGCTTTTAACATTCCCTCGAGCCATAATCTTCTGATTATGCCCTTAATACATAAATATCTATTATAACACATATGATCACCGGTGGGAGAGTCGAAGACCATAATATTTTTAAAATTTTATTTAACTGTTATAAAGTTCACATAATAAAATATGTATTAACAATAAAGAAACTGCCATGTAAGCTTTACTTAAAACGTTAAAAAATATTACAATACTGACCACCGGTGGCCTGGTTGAAGATCCAAAATGTGTTATTTATTTAAGTATTATAAGGAACCAATAATATACGTAATCACAAAAAGTGCAGTGTACGTATTTTTTAAAACGTCCAAAATTATATAACGTGCGCCTTTGCGCACCCTTTTGATTACATGTGACCAAGTCGAAGATGTTACACAATCAAACCGCGCTAGCGTCGTGTCGTGCTTACAAAATAAGCATGTTATCAACTAACTTTAGTGCAGATGGGCGTGATAAGACGAAAAATATACGAAGTTGATCTTACCATAAAACAAAACCAAAAATCGGTGATACATATCCTAAGAGCACCACCGGTGTGTAATACTCTGAACCTTCAGTATAAACTTCCTTCACTTTAAACATAAGCAAGTACGCTGAGTACTTTTTGAAGAAAAAAACAATGAATTATAACTAAACTATTTGTTTCGCCCTCGTATGATTAGAGCTAATATTTGTGATTACCCACAAGAATCCAAAATAACACTTACATTTAGTTTCTGACTTCCATTGTGTCAATGCTTTTTTAACATTTTATTCGATCCAGAAAAGGAAAAAATACATAGTTGATTATCGGATTCAGTAAACTTGTACGTGTAAAACGGTAGCGCTATGCTTTTTACTTGCATAAACCAATCAATGTTTTGACAACGAACAGCTTGTGAATGCACAGCCTTTCGAGGTCTTCCAAATATTAATTGAAACTGAATTTGGTCTAATCGTACCAAACTTTGACTGTAACCTTCTGTAAATGTTTATCTGTATACTATTGTCAACACAATAATTGATATGAAGGAAAGTTAGACCCCTATACTAAATTACATGCCAATTCGATAATCAATAGGGTTCAACGTTTAGACATAATCAGTACGATCAAACGCAATTTCTTATAATATAATTCTTACATTAATCTCCGTGATGCAGTTAAATCCTTTTATATGGTGATAAATTATGGTATCCATTATAGGCAACTAAATCTTACATTTACGACACGTCAAATGGAGAATGCCCAATTTCTTAAATAGGTGTTCAGAAGTCATCAATCGTATAGAGCTCATTCAAAATTAACCACTCTTAAAAGGGTTTATGTATCATATGATCGAGAAGAAAATCTGAAAGGACCCCAACGCAACGAAAACTGCCAAAAGAACGCTATTTTGAAATTAAAAAAAAAATCTAATAACCTCATGAAATTCCAAGATTAGATTTTCGAATTTACCCCAAAGAATGTCCAAGACTAGTCTAAACTTTCTACGACAATTTTACGCGTGGATGGTTTCTTTTTTGTACAAAACAGTAAATTTTGAATGTTAAAGTATATTTATACTCATAAACCATGCGTTTACATTTAATTCTTAGTTTCAAAACATCCTAGATACATACGCTATCGATGTTTCAACATATTCCAGTAGGGTAACATATTACGTACCTTGCAAGGTATACTAAAAAAAAAAAAATCCGTGCGTAAATCGTTAGTTACGATATTCCTATGTTACTTATTTATGTGTCAACGTTACCTTACTAACCACTATTGCGGCTGTCGTCGCCCTGAATTAAAAGAGCCTAACAAATAAACTTACAAAATGCCCTTTGCATTCGAAAATTAATACATGTAGCATTGTCAAAGACCTAAGATTTTTCGGCTTTTATTTAAATATCATAAAAAAATAAATAAAATACGTAATAACAAAGAATTCGGATATAAGTATTTTTTACAACGACAAAAAACTTGCCGCTCACATCTTGATCACTCGTGGCCAAGTTGAAGGTTGAAAGATGTTTTAATTTTTATTTAATTATTATAAAGGACTCAATAAGATATTAAAAACTGCAATGTAAGTATTTTTATAATGCCAAAAAAAGTATGCAAACTACGCTTTTACACTCACACATTGATCACCCGTGGTGGTCAAGGCGAACATCAAAATATTTTTCAATTTTTATGTATCGATTACAAAGTATATATAATAAGAGAAGTAATATATTTTAAAAAAACATTTAAAAAGTTACAAAGTGCTCGCAGATTGAACGCGCGTGGGCAATCAAGGGTACAAATAATTTTAAAATATTTGTGTAACTATTACACACGATTTGAAATATTACCAGGTAAGTAATTTTATATAACATAAAAAACAAATTACATGTGCGCCATTGCGCTCGGATATAGATCACCTGTAGCTTAGTCGAAGATCAAAAAATGGTCCAATTGTTCAACACGCAAGCACATGTGCACCTTGGCGCTCACACAATGTTATTCGTGTGCGTATAACAAAAAACCACCAGAGGAGTAATTGATACGTAAAAAAAATTTGATGTTCGCCTTTGCGCCCGTATATTGCTCAATTGCTCACCCATGGCTTAATCGGAGATCTAATAATGGTTCAGTTTTTATTTAGCTATTATAAGGAACATAATAAAATACGTAATAACAAAAACTGCGATGTAAGTATTTTTATGGCGTCAAAACATATTGATTAAACGTTGCGAGTAGAAGCTCAACCATTTTTTAATTCTTATTACCTGCTATAAAGGACGCACAGTAAAGTTTGATTTTTGCCACCCCATTTGCAGAAGCTAAATTCTTAGGGGGGGGGGGGAATTTCACATGAGCAACATCTCTTTACTTTGGACAAGGAATTTCCCTCTAGACTGGTTACCATTTATTTATAAACGTCCTATATACTTGTGATAGTTAAAGAAAATTGGAAAATTTATTTGGGGTATTCGATTCGGCCGTATTTGAGCAAAACCTGCGTGCGAAGATATGTATTTCACATTTTTTTTACTATTGCGTTTCTTATTATGTGAACAAGAAAATCTAAACAATATTTGGCTTTTCGTTTCAGTTACAGGTAATTAAAATGCGAGCGCAAATGCGCCCTTTGTGAATTTTTTGTAACATTTGTTTGTTATGGACCTTCGCTCAAACATCGGCGGATATGTTCAGGTTCACGTGTTCGAGAGACCTTTATACTCTTAATTTTGTAACTTTTGACAATTATTATTATCCGTAGAATACATTTAATCTTTTGAAATATTATAACTTACCTTGCAAAGAAAGTATCTGTGGATGGAAAAAAAATCGTTGATAACTTAACGCAGATTCTCTTGCTTATGTTAAAACATTTATTTTTTTGAAATAGGTAATGCTTGACGTGATATTCAAAATTAGAAAAAATCCATTTCGGAAAATCCCTTAACAAAATTTTGATATTTTAACGTCAATAATATTTATTTTAATACTGACTAGTTTACAGGGTGGCCTGATTTCGTACGAATTGTAGGTAAAGTGTACGGTATAAAGTATACATAAAAACTGATATATATGTCATGCCTTTTAAAAATTGTCACAACTCGCTTAAAGTATATACTGGATCGCTCAGTGGCTCAGTGGTCAAGGTATCAGACTAGTAAGTGAAAGGTACTAGGTTCGAATCGGAGAGTAGTCAAATGCTTGAGAAAAAATCATAGTAAATAAAATCGATTTACGTGCGAAATCAATACTTCTTAGGACTAAACCTGATGATAGAAGCAGAGTCCGCTTTCGAAACGTCGCTCTACAAAAGCGTAAACTGTAGAAACAGGCCGATCAACTCAACTAATATGAGACTACAGTTACAAAACACTTGAAATATCTTTTGATCATTACACATCATTTTTTTAAAATATTTTTAATTGCTTTAAATCAAGAAAATTAATCAGTAAAAACCTTACAAAATGGTATTTAGGCATTCTCTTACAATTCACTTTTTTAAATAGTATTTAAACTTTAAAAGAAGTCTTAAATGGAATACAAATTGATATTGTTCATATGTTATTGAAATAACATATGATTTCTATTTAAAAAACCATAAGTTTATGCCATAAGTCAGAAACTTTGCCATATATTTCATTTTTGACTAGTTAGACCATCATAATCTCTGCTAAAAATGATATAAATAGTATTTTTGGTATTATTTCTGTATCTCTTCAAATAAAGGAGTGATAACATTTTTTGGAAATAGGCAAAAGTTGACAATTGAAAGTTAGCAAACAAACTACAAAGGAAAAGAGATAAAAAGCAATTGATAATCCACAGAAGGAATCGTTTCAAATACGACCCATGACATCAAAAGGGTGATCCAAATTAAACTTTACGATTTGAATTGCCTGCCATTTGCCATTTGCGTTGTGTGCGTGCATTTGTACAGTTGATAGCGAAACATATGGCAAATTCATTATGGTACCGTATACTGTGCAGCAACGCATAAATATCGTACAAATTTATTATGAAAACAGGCGATCAGTTGCGATTACTTTAAGAAAACTTCGACCAATTTTTGGACGCAATAATGTGCCCAGTGAGCGTGTAATTCGTGATCTAGTGCAAAGGTTTGAAATAAGTGGTATGGTTATTGACAAACCAAGGGTCCTATATCAACGTAGAGGCCGTTCAGATGAAAATATTGCTCGCGTAAGTGATAGTGTGTGTCAAGAACCAACCACGTCAATTCGTCACCGTTCGTAGCAATTGATTCTTCATACGCCATTACTCAACGAATTTTAACAAAATATTTGCATTTAAAGCCGTTTAAAATTCACTTCACACAAGAACTTAAAGAAACTGACCACCACAAACGCTGTATATTTGTGAACTGGGTTTTAGAGAAGTTGACGCTGATTTTTGTAAAAAAAAAAAATCATATTGTCCGATGAAGCCCATTTTCATTTAAATGGTTTTCTAAAACGCCACAATTGTCGCATTTGGGTTAGTGAAAATCCCCATGTTATTCAAGAAAAACCAATGCATCCACAAAAATGCATTGTCTGGTGTGCACTATGGGCTGGAGGAATCATTGGCCCATACTTTTTTGAGGACGAAGGTGGCAACGCTGTTACTGTCAATGGTGTACGCTATCGGAAGATGCTAAACGGCTTTTTTTCAATGAACCCATGGATTTGAACTTGCGTGACATGTGGTTTCAACAGGATGGAGCCACATCTCGCACAGCACGTGAAACATTCATTTTACTTCAAACCAAATATCTTAGTCATATTATCTTTCAGAGGGCTGACATCAATTGACCACCGAGGTTCTGTCTTTCTTCTGTGGGGATATTTGAAGGAAAGGGTTTATGCCAACAAACCTGCTACGATTCCAGAGCTAAAAGAAAACATCAGACAATTGCAATTGCTGAAATATTTTTAATACTTAACTGCTCAGTTTGTACTTTATACTGATAGCAATAAAATTCGGATTATTCCAATATTTAAATTTTTATTCAGAAAGCAAATCCTAAAGTTCAATTTGGATCACCCGTTTTTGTGTATCTCTACTCTTTCACAGACTTTACCTACAATTCGATCGAACTCTGGCCACCCTGTACATAATAAAGTGTACAAAACTAATCCGAACAATAACATATTAATCTAATTTCATGTTTCCTAGCATGTTGCCAACAGCTGGGGAGAACGATGGGGTGAAAGTGGTTACTTTAAAATAGCACGAGGAATCAATGAATGTGAAATTGAATCATTTGTATTAGCTGCTTGGCCTTTCACAGTGGATCCCGTTAGTAAAAACGACGTTTACTGAACCACTTAGGATAAAATTACTATAATTTTGTGCCATTTTTCTTTATTTGTTGATTTATTAGTAATACATACTGCCAGTTAAACAAAAAAAAATATGCAATTAACTGTGTTCGTGGAAACTGCCAAAATCGAAATTTATGTAATGCGTTAGAAATTTAAAGAATTTTTATTATCTAATCACTTAACTGTTGCCTGCCTTTATTATTTTATTTATTAAATTCAATGGCAACTCGTATTATTTTCAAATCGTGTTATATTAAACCTAAATAATGACGTATACCGATAGTGCTAGCGTATAATTAATTGTTACTTATTAAGAAAATTATTTTTATATATTATAATAATCTGTTAATAAATACATTTTACCTATGTATTTTTAAGTCTGAATAAATAGCATAAAAAGTTTGGTTTAATCAATAATCCGTTGCTATTAGTGAATACAGTTACAACAAGTGAGTTGTACAGCAAGAGAATGGATAAAATTGTAAGACCCGTATTTACTCTTGAATTAAATCACAAAGTAGTGCCTGGTTTAGTAACAATAGGCAAATATGATGGAACGCACCCTTGTCTAACAGCTGCAACAACTGCTGATAAGGTAAGTAGTGCAATATTTAATCAGAGTTGGGCACATATTTTTAGGTGCTAATTCACAGTCCGCACAGAAGATCGACAGCAGTTGTTGGACGAGTCGTTTGGTCAGAATCTAATAGGGAAATTGCAACATTAAGCGTTAATCAAGCTTTAAGTGCTTTAGTTGCTGGAAAATTTCTGCCAAATGAAGATAAGGATATACTTATTATAGGTATCAAGTATTATCTAATATGAATGAGTAGGTAAATGAATCGTTTCATGGTCTAGGAACCCCAACCCACGTGTTAGCTTACCATGTGCATGATAATCGTGATGTTTTTTACAAAGAATGTCAAGACGGCGTTAAGGCAATGGCTATTGGATATTTTAGTGATTTCAAGAACCCCCTTGTCTTTATTGGAGGTAATTCGAGCGTGCACGGATTAAATCATGAAGGGGAAGAAGTATTTTGGACAGCTGTTGGTGATGTTGTCACAAGCATAGCACTTGTCGATTTTTACAAAAACGGCATTAATGAGGTGAGAATGACCACAATTTAGAATTGGTTCATTTGTCTTTTTAGTTGCTTGTCAGTTCAGAAGATTATAATATACGTGTCTATAAAGGAGATAAAGTAACTTCTGAAAATGTTGAAACGGAAGTTGTAACTGGGTTAGCATGCTTGCCGGAAAATAGATTCGCATATTCGGTTTCAAACGGAACGGTTGGTGTTTATGAACAGGAAATCAGACTGTGGCGAGTTAAGGTAAGTTTAGTGCACTTTATCAAAAACATTTGGTTAAAAATGGATACCTTGTGGTTAAAATTGTGAATCTGAATCATTTAGTATCATTTAATGCGGTTAGAAAATGTAACATTTGTTCTATTATTTAGGTCAATACCAAGATTATTGAATGGGATTTGTAAAATTATAACTATAATTTATGGTTTTTGGTCTAATTAAAATTTTTTTGATATTGAGGTCAATTAAGCTATTTTTCTTATACGCATATCAATCATGCTAGTGACTTCGTTTCAATTGCGTGTGTAGAAAAAATACGACTCAGCATTTAGGTTTATTGATGTTAAACACTTATTGATTGTGGTATATGTTAAGGTCATGTCTTATTAACTGCCGAAAATCTTTATTTTATAACCATCAATAATTGTTAGAATACATTTTATTAGACAATTACTACTCAACACATATGGTTATATGAGCATTCAAATAATGACGTTAAATAATACGATTTGAATTCATCAAAAAAGAGATATGCAAAAGAATTACTGTTAAACTTTATTACATAAAGAGAAAAATTATAAATCAAAAGAAGTATGTTATATTTAAACGGTTTTTCTAAGAATTAAAGCGACAGCAGCATTCAGCCATTAAGCCCAGTTTCCTATTTATTAGAAAGGGAACTTCGTAAATTTAATGACGTTACTACGTTATTATACCGGGTGTCCGGATAAGAGTACGGAGCGGCTATATCTCGTCAATGGTAAGACCTAGAAGTTTGGGAAAAAGTAAAGCAAGTAAGAGAAATGACCGGAAATTATTTCGTAACTCGACCGATAGGGGGCGTAACTGCTACGAAGACATAAAATTCTTGTTATCTCGAAAAATTGGCCGATGAGCTATAATTTTGAAAATATCATTTGAGAGCTTGGGTGCTACCGCATCATTTTGCTTTGGGACATTTTTCCGTATCTCTCGTAATAAAGGAGGGGAAGGCCAATGCATTTTCCAACATTCACATTTTAATATCTCCTCAACCACTCCACGGATTCGTTTTAAAGAGCAATTTATAGTCTTTTGAAGGGTGTTTTTGTTGAAGCGTTCAGTTTTAGACAAATAAACTAGAGGGCGTTCTATGCGGTGATTACACATTTTTGTAATTTTTTGGAAAAAACTAAATACAACGGTACTATTTATTTGACAGACCGTTACTCGGCTTAAAAATACCTCAATTTTAGTGAAAACTCCTTCGCGATAACCTCATCCGTTCTCGATTTATACGAAAAAATGTTAAAAATTTGAATAACGCAATCAGAACAATTTACCTTGTGGGGAAAACAACCTGAAAGTTACTTCTCAGAGTTTCTGTGTTTTGTATGTATTTTTAATCCATCTTTTTTTTTGGGAAAAATATGGCATTTACTAACGCGGAAACGTGTGATAAGTTGCGCATTTATTTCCAATGCTTCGAAAGTGCTGCAATTGCATCGCGACAATATCCAATGCAATTTACACGGAGAAGACTTTTTTCTCGAGAAGCGTTTTCAAGATTTACCAGGCGATTACGGGAAGCTGGCACCGTGTAACCGATTCAACCACCTGTAAGAGTTTGTAGAACACGCACCGAGGAAAATATAATCAAAGTTTTGGCCTACGTGCAATACGATCCCACCTTAAGCACCAGAAGCTGGTGCTCTCTAAATATTTCATTAGTTATTGATTTATGATTTTTTCCATTATTTTTGAGACAATTACGGCGAGTAGTACTCGCTTTACTCCGAAGATCCAAAGTGGAATTAAATGTGTAAACTTCCCCACTCTATCGGCTTTTTCTATCTCGATTATAGCTATGGTAAAATTGTTAATCTGAAGAAACCCTATCTGGCCTTTATTCAATTGCGTGGGTCACATCAGACCATGTGATTCAATATTTCCTTACACTGATATACCTGATTTCACTTATATCTTTGTGCGTGAAAGGGATTGCAATTTTTGGTTGTCGACGTGGTAAGTTGAATTTTTCAGTTAACTGCTTCTGTGCTTCTTGTTGAAAGACAATGTAGTGAGAATGCTTGTGATAAGATTCGAGTTACATTCATCCCTGCTCCAAAAGACCATTACCAAAATTGGGGGATACAGTGTTCCATGGAAATAAGTAAAAAAATCCCAGAGGTTGTATAAAGCTGTATAAACGAGTAACTAATCGCATAACCTTTAGCATCTTGACCCCTATTGTCGTGTCTGCTTAACTATTATGGCTGTAGTTTGGGGTTATAATCTGCGCGTAGTCGACTAATCGATTGGCTAAGTATGGAACCAAATATCTGATAATGTATGGTCAGTAACTCAAAATTTAGCACTAAATCGAGCATTTGCGGTATCCAGAATGTGAATTGAACACGTGATGTGGAATAATTGATCTGTTTCCGCTAATCTTAGAATATGAACCATATTTGCTTTCCTTGTAGATATAATATTGCAGAAATTGATGTAGAAATTTTTGTTCTTCTAAAAATACCATTATAGTGTCTACACCAGATTAGCTTTTATGCGGGAAGCCAAGTTGATTAAGATTTTGATCATAGCATTTTGTCCCTACTTCGAAAACCAGACCTTGCGGTTACAGCAACAAAACGTGAACCATGGGTTAATGGTTGTTTTATTGTCAAAATGTATGCAATATTTTTAATGTTGTGAGTGTTCTTTTTCTTATTATTAAATGTATTCAATTAATTGTGTTGCCCTTCAGTTCTCTCCTTTTCACGCACATACTACAAACATTTTATCCTGTACGTGATCGAGTCAGTGGGCTTGTGGTTACACCAGCTGCGCATTGGGGAAGTAATGGGTTCGATTCTCGGTACCGTCTACACTGTATGAGGTTTGCTAGAGGTTTTTCCTCATATACTTGTAACGCCATTATCACGGTGTATACGCGCATCATGTGCCGATATTTAGGCAAATGCTGGGGTAGTATCTTCCCCCTCATAATCCTAACTACGTTCCTTCCAATCCTATCTTCACCGCACGTATCCTTAATCCCACTATACATATGCACTTAATGTATGTATGTTGGGAAACGATGATTGGTGAAGGAGCTTAGAAAGCTCTTAGCAGCACGCCCGCCCCCTTGAGGAGTGAATGAAACAGTTTTGACTAATAAAATGTACAGCCAAATTTGTTTTTTCTTTCGTTTTGTAACTTAATATGTAGCTTAACTGTAAATTTTTGGACGAACTGTTCTTTTACTACTGATATTTAGATTTTTTTTATCTACGTTCACTTGTTGGACGCTTGACATAGCTTAATGTAAGAATTTGTGACTTGCTTACTTTTTGTTCTTTACTATTTGTTTCAAATTTGTTAGTTTCAATGTTCAAATCTAGTAGTTCTACTTAATTATTTTTCTAAATTACGCATAATTCATATTTTACTTACTTATGCATAAATCAATGTGGGTTTTCAACGGATTTACACGTTTTCAGTTTGAAAACTATCTAGACCACTTTCCATTTTGTGATTGGGCGTGGGTAAGTAGGTAGGTACGTGGGTGCGTGCGTACGCGCGCGTGGTCGCGCGTGCGCGTTCGCGCGTGTGTGTGGTGTGGTGTGTTTGTGTGACTGTACGCTCGTGTGTGTGTGTGTCTGTGTGTAGGGGGGAGGCGGGGGCGTACGTGCGTGCGTGCGTGTTTGTGTGTGTGTGCTTGTGTGTAGATGTTTGTGGGGTTGTATGTCTAAGGGTGTGTGTGGCAGTGTTTGGAGGAATGTATGTGCGTGTGTGCGTGCTTGTTCATAATGTAAGTCATCTATCCTAACTATATCTCTAAATTTTAACTTGAGGATAATACACGGAGTGTACCTTACGGACGTAAAATAGGTGCTTCCCTAAATAAAAAATGGATTTTTAACTGTAACACGTGGAAAAGGAAAATTTGGGTGTCTCTGTTAAGCTCAATTGCCTGGTTTTCTATCGATTTTTTTCGGTTCCAAATGTCATTAGATTACAATTGATAAGGAGGTGTAAATTAAAAATTTTGCTCAGATACACACTGAATGTTTCTATCTTCTTTTAGGATTCCTCCTGAGGATTAAAATTATACTCGCATGTGCGTAGGGCTTATCTCACTACGATGTGGAGTCAAGAAGCATTGCAACACTAATTAGATGCTTAAACTTGCTCTAACAATCAATAATCTATCCTACCTTTATTTATAGATATACTGCACATCTATATTCTGAGTTAACTACTGAGTCAGGTGCTTTGTTCTCCGTAGCATGCATGTATCGTTTTTGACTTAATCTTCAAGATCCAGATGAGTGCTTGTTTTCTTTATATTTATACTCGTTAAACTATTTACAAATCGCTTACGTTTCCGAGGCAAAGCCAATTCGGATAATCTATGTGATGAAATTACATACGTAACTACTCGCATAGTTGTGCCATCGTAATTGTAAACTTTCCGATTAATATTCAGTGGCCGTAGCTGTAATTAGAAAATGACGCAAAAATCAACTTATCAACTTATAACCTACGTATGCTCTAAGTTTCCTACTTTGGAATGAACTTTTGGTTAATTTGTTTATGTTGCTTATTATTGATGTACGTTTGTGATCCATGATGTTGGAATAATACATACGTCCACACCTACGATTTCGTCATACTCTAGTGAAGTCGACATTGGAGACTAAAATCACCAGGTTTATTATTTAATATTTTTTACTAAGATTTGTATACTAGGTGTGGTTTTAATTACATGAAATTCCTGATAGGCGCGCTCCCTTTGCGGCACCACAAAAATAATACTAAATTACGATTTTCTTTCTTTCATTTTCTTCCAAAATGCAAATTTTCAAAGTGATTCGATTAAAACTTTAGCGATTATTAAAAAAAAAACTAAAATTTTTTACTTTAACGCTCTATATGTCTCTTATTCAATGTTGGACCAAGGTATCTTGGACTATATTGAGTTACTTTAAACTGAGGAATCTCTGGTTGTACGTTGCACACATAATTTTCTGGTACCCTGTACATTAAACCGAAATTTAAATTTTTTTATTAATTGCAACTATTTTTTAGTCTAAGAATTTTGCGATTTCAATGCACTACTACGATTTGCTTGGACAAGGTAACAGTCAACTAATTACAGGATGGTCAAATGGTAAAATAGATTGTAGATCCATTAAAACAGGAGAAGTGTTATTTAAAGATGCCCTAAAACACAGTATAGCTGGTATTGTCGACGCTGATTACAGATCAATTGGAAAAACTGACCTAATATGCCTAACAGTTGAAGGAGAAGGTATGTGTGGAATGTTTGTAGGTATATGTTTCTATTTAAATTAATATTTAGTGCGTGGTTATACCACAACTAAATGCGTAGGTGACACTGGTTCTATGTCAGAACAAGAAACTGTAAGAGATTTAATGTCACAAAAACAAGCTCTCTTATTAGAATTAAAGCAGTATGAAAATAACACCAGGTACAATGAAGAATCGGCTAAAGCAGACAAAGCACTAGAAGATATGGGAGTTATTCCTGCATGTACTCGTTTACAGATTGGTATTGCCACAAATGATGACTCATCTAAGGTACCTAATGTAGTTGTAAAGTTAATAGCTTACATTTAAACGTTTTAGCCTCATGTTGAAATTTTTATCACGACTAATAACAGCACTATTATTAGAGCCGTGGTTATCTTCGCAGAGGGGATATTTAAAGGTGAAACAAATATAGTACATCCTCCGCATTCAAAATTAAGCCCCAGTCTCTCAGTACCATTAATTTTACCTAAAGACATACCAATTGACATACATATAAAGGTAAGAAATCCAATTAATTTAATTACGGCACCTTCTGAAATATTCTTAGGCTTTTGTTGGTTATTCAAGCAGTATTCAGTACCACGTTTTTGAGTTGACACGTCAACTTCCTCGATTTTCAATGTATAGCTTAAGAGATGTCAAGGAAAAATACGGTGATAGTCATGTTGAGTTTAAAATTAACGAACGTCTTCAGAGGATTTGTATGTGGATTAATCAAAATTTCTTGCTACCCAGTGATATTGAGTATGAAACTGGACCGTATCTGGAAGTTTATTTAAAATGCCTTAGGGATTCAACAGATTTGGTGTTACACTTTGATGTCAGTGGAAAAACCACTTTTTATACGTCTAATTTACTATTAGCTGCAGATTTGACCCAATCCTTGGCGAGTTTTTGTAATATTGATTCGCTTGAGGTAACGTAGAGTGTGTGATAGAATTATTTGCATAATTAGACTTTGCAGTCGAAAGCATGTTTTCCAGAAGAAGAGGAGAAGTTGACGAAATTAATGGAAGTTTTATCAGATATTCAGGATTCTCGTTTACGATTGGGTACTGATATTGCGGATAAATTGGGACAGATTCGTAATTTGGTTGTTCGCGCGGAAGACAGCAGAATAAACGCCTTGTAAGCTTAACGGATTAGTAAGCTGATACCTAGCATCTATGTTTTCAGGCACGAAATGTGTAAGTACTACGATGAACTGAATGTTTTGAATAAAGAGTTAATTACTGGTTACAATATACGTTTATCCAATTACACGGAAGGACGGGAATCAATGAAATCAATAAATTCAATAATACAAAAGGCTTCAAGACTTAGAGGTAAGTTACACTTTTCAGCTGTAATTTTTTTAAATTTCATACTTTTTAGTTGGACAAAAAGCTGCAAATATGATTGGTCATTGCAGAACAGCAATAAAACTGAATAACATTGAAATGTTAATTAAGATTATAAAAAATGGTGAACCTTGAAACATTTTTTAAATTTTTATTTAAATTATGACTACAGTGTGTGATTTTCCTGTTAGTACTGTAATTTATTCCCTATAGGAGAGGCGTGCCTTACATCAAATAGTATTAGGATTTCCACGAATCCAAGTTCTTGAGTTTGGAAATCCTCGGGATCTTAGTGAAATTTTTGATATATCTTCTAGTTGCTACAATTTAAAACAAGAAGTTTAGTGTCGATCTACTAGTAACCGAGGCACATGTGTTCAAACTTTCACATTTTTTTACCATTTGTAGCGATTTTTCCAGTGTAACTACATACGATCTGCCTTAAAACATGGGTACCCAGTTTTTCTTACATATACATTGTTAATCAATTGATTATATTTTCATAAATTTTAACTTATTACACACTTTTTAAATAAATGCACCTTATTATCCTTCCTTGAAATGATCTTTAAATAGGATTGAGTAACGAAACAAAAATAATAAATAATCTTAATTGATACAAAACGTCGCATCATACTCAGGGCCTATTATGTTTAATACGAGGGTAAGGTAAAAATTTCTCGGCCTGACAATGACAGACTGCGACTTTTAGTTAAAAAATGATTTTATTTTTCTACCTAAGGGAGATCCTTAACTTCAACACCCAGCGTTTCTCCAACAGCAGTATTCCTTCGCGAAAGTGATAGTCTGGAAGGTTGTGAAAATATCTATCTACGGCCGTCTCAACTTCTTCATTGGATGCGAAGCGCTTCCCAGAAACAAATTTCTTCAAGTTTGGGAACAGATGGAAGTCTGAGGGTGCCAAATCAGCAGAATAGGGAGGATGGCCGAGCAAATCGTACCCCAAATCCCGCACCCGTGTAGGTGCGTTGTCCTGGCGAAAGATGATATTTTTCTTCTTCAAGCCATCCAGCCGGTGAAGGAGGTTGTGGTAATATTCGTCTGTAATTGTTCTGCCTTTTGCAAGGTAATCAATTAACAGGATCCCTTTCGCATTCCAAAAAAAAATCCTGGCCATGACCTTGGTTTGGAGCGCCACCTCTGTGTCAGGCCGAGAACTATTCACCTTACCCTCGTATTCGGCCATCCTGTGGTAGGCACGTTCCGGGCACCGCATACTACGGTAATGATCTCAAAAAATAAAACATCCACAGCAGTAACTTTTTTTGAACTTAAAGTGGTTTGTTGTTAATCCGCATTCTACGGAAATAAGTTAGTATTGAGTGGGATCGGAACACCAAATTAATTAATCTGGAGTGCACAATACTCAGCATGGCGCCTATCGGACACGACAAATGTTAATCTGGAGTGATAATACTCAGTCTAGTGACCATTGGACTCGGCAAGTGTTAATCTGGAGTACACAACAATCAGTTAAACACTGAGTTCAAGCGAATATTTAATTGTTACTCTGGAGTGTACAATACTCAAAGAATCATGAGCTCATTTTTTTTTGCTCATAAGCGAATATTGGACTCGACAAGTGTTAATCTGGAGTGCACAATACCTCATTTTGAAAAATCATTAATCACACAAGCGAGTATTGTACTCAACAGGTGTTAATTTGTACTGTACAATACTCAATGAATTTCTAAGCTGACTTTTTGTAAATAAGTAAATTGGTAAGCTTAACATGTGTTAACCTGGAGTGTACAATACTCCGCATAATGACTATTGAACTTAACAGGTGTTAATCTGGAGTACACAATACTCAGCCTAGTGGCCACTGGACTCGATAAGTGTTAATCTGGAGTGCAAAATAATCAATGAATCCTGAGCATACTTTTTGGTCAGATAGCTTGTAAGATACATGTGATTTGAGTTATTATACGCCTATTTTACGCATAATGGTAAATGGCAAGTGACAAATATACCGATAACCTATTTTCTGTTTTGAATTTTGAAGGGTTTCATCTTGTCACTTGCGACACCCCTCTAAATCGCCTATCGTCTCTTGATAGACTGTAGACTATAATGATCATTTGGTAAACATTCCAACACCTGAAGAGGTTGAATTTCGTCAAAGCCTTCTTTCGTATTGTCTTTAACTGATTGGATAGAAGTAACATAGTGGGTCATATTAATACCACGCTGTACGGCCGGAAGTTTGTTTTCTCAAGCATCATAGTCGTCGCCAACAGAGGTATTTAACATAGCTAAATTAAATATTTCTAATTTTCCATTTCTCTAGGGCCTGCTATAGCATTCAATATGTGCTTAAGTCCTTCATTCTTGCAGAACCCGGGTAGCTGTTTATTCTCTCTCGGTGCTAATTCTTACAGGATTTCAGAAAAGTTTCATTAATAATTTCAAACATTTTATAATACTGGCTTAGTGCTAGTCGTTCGAGCCAAAAAAATTTTGTAAAACCATCAACGGTTATCAAGGTATAGGTATTACCGCTCAGAGTTCTGCAGAATGGTCCTAAATTAAGGAATTGAAAGGGTTTATTGGCTTTTACAATCGGGTGCAGATACGTACGCTTTCTGCCCGTAGGTTTTTTAACACATAAACATGAGATACACATATTTACGTACTTGGTTTTTAGAAATCATTACTCTTGATGGCTTCCAGGGTTTTCTTTGAGCCTGGATGGTGTTGCGTTACAACTCTCCATTGAACATCTTTAGGAATTAGGAATTTATTGTCGTTATTAACTACTCTACAGAGTTTATCTTCGACTAAAAGACAACACTTCTCGTAAATACCACTTTGAATTTCCTTTATTAAACGTTTTTCAACTAAGCGATTGCTTCATTTAATTTCCAGGCCGGTAGATCACATCAACGTTGTATTTTTGAAGTACCATCGCCTGATTCTAGGTGACAAGTCTCGTTTTGTGCGTTACAATCAGTTACAATTGAGAACTTAAGTTCGTATAAATAATTATTATATGCTTATATGAATAAACCCTTTTCTCTAAAAGCAACTCGTTAAGTAATCCGTTCTGAAGACTGGTTAGACCTGACACAAGATCATCACCGACCAAAGGTTTGAAGTGAGATCGTACGCATTTCACTGTGGATGAAGCCATGGTACATATTTTGTCCTAGCTTGATGAGCACTCAGAAGAATGCAAGTTACTGCTGGCGTTGCTCAACTCATTGACCATATAGAAGAACAGCCTGACATTTGTAGTACCAAAAATTACCTTTTACAAACATACGGGTAAATGCGCTGCTGGTGTCATATCAGAGGATATTCGAGTATGTACAGCTTATGATACACTCAATTCTCATTCTCCGATGACCGTTAATGTTAATTCAGTAATTTCTAAATCAACTTTTCCTTGCAAGTAGTAATTCTAAAAAATAAATTAGGCTGTGTGATCGAATGGAGAGATGCATGCACCTCCATTAATATGCATGGCGTTAGTATGTATTTGTATATTCATATTCAAACATTTTGTTGAATGGTTATCAACACTTAGGGTAACAAGGCTACCATTGGACTGTAAAAATTATTACAGTATAGCATAGTCTTTGCCAAATCATTGGTTCATTTGAGCTAAAATTGACAAAAATAAAAAAGGATAAAAAATTTCGCAGCTTTGGAGATTTTTGATGATCTGGTCTGCGAAGGCCGAAAATTTGGATGTATCGTTAAGCCTTTAGTATATCATTCCAATATATACAGCACACGTTTAATAAATAGCTATACGTGGAACATGCATTATTAGTTTAATTATCGATGTCGTTGATGACTTTAATTTTATAAAAATATTTTACTAAAGAATAACAAAAAATGAATTCGATAGTTAGCTTTATACGTTTCTCAAACTGTTATGTCGATAGCAGGCTGAAGTTTATGTTTTAATTTTTCAACTTTCGCAAAATTGTTTCAACATGTTTAACAATTTTAATAGATAATACCATACGCTGTTCACTCCTTTAATAAAATTGGTATTAAGTTTGGTTCCAAACACCATAGTTATGTATAACATGTATTACAAATCCCAGTTCCAGTGTTCCATATTTTTCAAGTAAAGTAAGGATAGTCTAATACATGTTGCATTTTTAACTAGCTCTAACATTGGCGACCTTAAACTATCAATTATGTTACCCACATAATGATGCTCAAGCTATAGTTGTAGCTGCCACTTGCATTTCGAATAGTGTAATCTAGTGTATCTGTTTAGGTTTTCAATTCACTCATTCCCTTGGTCATTATTATTGCTTTCACACGATTCTTTTATCTATCTAAATTGTGGCCGCAATCATGGGATGTCTGCGCCCATAACCTGTCATGGTCATAGAAACCCATAAAACGTAACTTTATATTAACAAACATGCTTTAAAGAACCTTCAACTTTTCAGAAATTGTTAAACGCACACAGTTTGATCCTTATTATAAGAATGTTAGTTTTGGAGTGGACCATTTATTGCATTATGTATTTATTTACCTTTAAAACTTTTCCACAATTAATATTCAGGGCCTTCCGGAGAATGTTTACTTTTCTCTATTTTAGCTAACATTCTTCTACAAATCCGAGTAGATACCGTAAACAAGTGCTGTCTGTGCCATAACCAAAAGCAATTTACTGCACTTACTCAAAAGAAAGGAGTATACACTTTGAACAAACCGCAGCGTATTGTTGACTGACTTTGTGACAACCACTCGCGTTCTCAGCGGTGTTATCACGTTCATTTGTCAACAAATAGTGAGCGAATACAGTGTAGACTAAAAACACGTTTTTAAACGTGCACAATATACAAGGCAGAGTTTATTATAAAACAAATAAATAAATAATCAATACTAGGAAATAATTACCCTGTCAAAAGTCAAATACGTAAAAATCAAACATCTATTAGCATTGAGTAAAAGTTTTCAGTCAGTGCTATTAGTCAGTCAACAAAATATACGGCTATGTATAATATAACTACAAAATACCATACATTAACTACAACAACTGAGTTCGTATAAATTAATGGGGAATCTACCTCAATTAAATATCAACACACATTATGTGCAATATATCAAAGTTAATACCACCAGTTACCATAAATAACGTAACTGGCTACGTTCACTTGCCTAAAAGCTCTTACACTTGTGTAGTAGTGCTTATAAAATAAACAGGTTGCCGACTAACTACAATGGAGATGGGAGGGGCAGGATAAGACGTAAACCGGCTGAAATTTGGCTTCAAACACCTTAAACTTACCCTAAAACTAATCCCAAAATCGGAGATATATGTCCTATGAGCGTCATCACGATATAACATCTTGAAAATTATCTTCAGCTGAGATGTTGATCTTGTGAGATCGTGGACCGCAAGATGTTCGCTTACTCAGCATATAAAACTTCCTGTATAAACCTCTTTGAATATAATGAAACACAACTCCAAAATATTATCAATCCTATCTGTGCATAAATTGGAATTATATTCCATCAACTATTGTTTAAAATTTTATCATTAATATACTAAACGCACACAAGCGTGATTTACTTTGCTTGAAGTTGAAACTTTTATTTTTATATAAAAATAAATTGATAATGACTAATAATGTGATAAACAGCAACTGAAAATAAGATTTGTAACGGCATGTCTAAAAGAAAGCTAACTTCAAACCAATATTCATAAAAAATGTAATCATAAGTAACAAAAGATTTATTACACTAAACTTTTGTGATGCTTTGTGTAACATCACACACAATAGGGACTACTGCCCTGCAACACTTAAATTTAACAATTCTTTTTAAAAAACCTCTAAATAAAATTGTTGGGAAAGGTCTGTTACAACCCAAATGAAAAGATGAGTCGGCCTTAGCGCTGCCTGCGCTAGCTTAAAGGTTAATTAATTTTTATATACCGCGGCTAAGAACACATCGAAATGAGAAGAAAACTCTTTAATCTAACAGGACCAATGGGGTGTTTTGATGCATTTATAATCACAATAAAGCCTTAATACATTTATTTAAAACAATAGACAAAACGATTTTAAATCGTAGTTACGAAGGAACCAGACCGCGCGAAACTAAGTGCACGCCGCCCAACGCTACTACTGACGTAATAACCTGACGTAATAATCCTCTAGATGCCAATTCAATCCAACAATGGAACCACGCTCATCAGATTATTAAGTCGACTATTTCATTCTTAAGCATTAAAACAAAATACATGCAAAAAACTGTTTAAACCCGCGTTCTTCGGTCTTCGCTTAGGCAAGTCCGTCGTACAAAGGATGGCTGCTACTTGTATTGTTGCCTTGATACGATTGTTAACTTCAAGAAAACAAAAGCTAGTTGATACTACACAAGCTAGGCGAATTAACGACAAAGTTTCTTGTAGCAGGTGTAGATTGCAGTTGCATTCTCAAAGAGAAAAAGCAATCACTAATATATATATATATATATATATATATATATATATATATATATATATATATATATATATATATATCGTACTTACGAATCTTTATGACTAATATTTTACATCGTTATAATCCCTTTAACACTTTTATAGCCGTTATCAGTAAATGTTTATGTCTGACTGTCAACAACTTACCGATCTGCGCGTTCGTTGGCGTCTGTCTCTTTCTGTTACGCATACGTAAGTTAATCTATATAACATAATACTACAATATACAAGGTGAGTTTTATAAAGGCACTTTATACAGAGTCTACAGAATAATAAATCTCATACGAAAAAATTAAAATAAACTCCTACGCTCATTCACGAGGTGTTACAATGTTGACTATCAATCTCCGTAAATGCCGATTGCCCCAGCTTTTTTATAGATAAACACGCCATTTTGGTCAACTTGACTAAATATTATTCCGTCAAAACAAAATCAATCCCTCGTGAGGGGTTTAAATGTCACATGAAACGGCACCAACGCAACAATACTTCTCCATCTACCCCCAATTGAAATTTTTAAGAAAAGGCGCCACCAACACCGTACTCATGTTTCTGGTTTCCGCTATATTTTTTTTGCGGATAAAGATTTTGAAAGACTTGTTAACATTTCTGAAAGGTCACTTTATTCTCTTTAAAATAGGTACTCGTATTGTATATCGTTAGCTAAATGGTTCCGCTTTAGAGGAAAATGCACTTAAAGTGAACTCTGAGAATGTACATATTTCATTTGCATAAAATTTAATGTCAATTTAATCTAGTAGGTATCCATCATAAAATCGTAATTCTGATTTGACTTCTCATAAAATATCTTTGGTGTGTTTTTACGTTGTTTTGTTTGTTGTTAGTTGTTTTGAGTATTTCATTGTTTAAGTATTCAGTTTCCGTTTTACGAATGCCGTGAATAATTTGTTCTCAAATAGTGAAATGAGTCATATTGAGGCAATTTACGCTTAACAATGAACGTGCTGCGGCCAGAAGTTACGAAAATAGTTTTCCAAATCGTAGACAACCAAACAGAAAACTATTTTTAAGATTGCGAGAATTAGATAGCTTTCGTCCTCGCCAGCATTATGGACGACCTATAGTGCGTTCTGTTAGACAAGAAGGGGTTTCACTAGGTCTATCTAGTTGAAATTGATTCGTCCATTAGCATTCGGCAAATATCTGCAAATACTGGGTTATCTCGCCGGGCAATATTAATCGTTTTGCATGAACAGCTACACTCGTACCATTACACACCAGTACAAAATTTATCGACTGATGATTTTTTGGTAAGAGCGAATTTTCTCACTGGATCTTAAGTCATCATCGACGTGATCAATCTTTTATAAACCTTTACCAGAAGGGGTATTTAACAGCAGAAATTGCCATATCTATTCTGACGAAAACTCAAAGTCCACAAGGGACTGCCATTTTCAACATGCATTTAAAATTAATATTTGGTGTGGGATAGTGAACGCTAGTATCTAAACTTCCTACAGCATAACCTGTTTAACCTGCTGGTGGAAGTTCCTTTAAACGTTAGTCGTGAGATGGGGTTTATTCAAGGCGATGGCCCTGCCCATTATCGTTTCACGGTGCAAAATCACCCTGTAGGTGAAAGCAATAGGGTACATAAGCAACCGCACACAACAGGAAGTTAGTTCCGTTCGAGTAACTCGAAGCAGGAGCAGAAAGTTACCAACCTGAGGATGACAAATGAGACTTTGCCGAAACGTCGTTTTCTAACAGTCATTTGGATACTAGAAGAGCTACGCGGACCAACACCCGAGAAACCAGCAGTACATACAGTAGCCGCGAAAACCTAAAGATATATATATATATATATATATATATATATATATATATATCGCACTAGCTATTTTCAAGCATTTTACTTATTGATCGAGTGATTCGAACAGAACTGACGTTGTTTGCTTCTGGTTCAAGTTTATATACTGTACTGCTTTCTCTTTTTGTTTCACTTTCCCTTTTTTCCGGAGTTGGTGTTGACTTTCCCTTTTTAGTAGTTATTTCATTATTTACTTTCTTTTTCGTACCCGTTTTGCGGGCACCTATACTTCGTGCACGTGACACACTCACTAATACAGCAGGCAAATGCGGTTTGTAGCGTAGTATCCCAACCTCGCATTTATCCACCACCAGACAACGGTAAGTGCTGGCTAGTAGTAAAGGATCACAGTCTTCTAACACCCGGGTTTACGTGTATTGCAGGGTAGCCGCCCAGTGATCGCACTTGTCCGCCATAGACTGGACAGGAAGTTTTCTCTTCTGTTGACACCAGGCTCTCCTAGAAAGTGATTGGGTATACGCCCAAGTCAACGTGTAAATCTATTAGAAATTATACAAATCTACACGCCGCCGTAGTGCGTAGGGATATAACACGTGGTCCCGGTATTATTTCCCGTCATAACACTTCAAACATTAGATGCTACCCAGAAGTGAATAATGTTTATATTCGCTTATTCTAAATCCTGTTTGAAAAATAATTACTTCATTACGAAGTCCCTATCGAAACCTTATTTATCAAAATCAAAACCTCAAGAGTAAAAAACTGTACGCATTTGCGTAAAATCATTCTCCCGGAATATTAATTTTATATTACCTGAAACATTTAATGCAGAGTTATTTAAATTGCCAGTCAGATATATTTACGTAAAGTAAATTTCTGTTTCCTGAAGGTATAAATACCTATCTGTTAATTTTATGTTTTGATTTGTTAAACACCTGCTTTTTAAATGCGTAATAAAGTGTTTCCGTAACCACTCGTGAAAATATAAGTCCTACCCTGCGCAATTAAGCAGGACGCCAAATCAGCTTAGGAAGTTAATGTAGATTTCCTTCCTTAATAATCCAATTGTATTGTTAACATAATTTAAAAATTAAACAAATCGCTTTGCATAATATTTTTATTAAATTAATTTCACTAAATAGAGGCAAAGTCAATAGAGACACACTTGTAAACATCAAGTAAATGTTAAGATTTTTAGTTAGCATCTAGAAATTATTTATTGTACATATTTCATAATTAGTTTAATTAAGTCTAAAGTACGTCTTTTTTTAATTTCCGAGAATAATTAAAAAAATTACATTTCCCGTCGTTTGATCAAATGTCTTCCTGTCCGGCTCGATGTAAATCGCATGATTTACTTAGTCTTTTCCTGTATATCTGAAGAGTAATAACTGCCTGGCTTGTAAGAATCTACCATCACTAGACAGCCCCGCGAAAATGTTATTGTTGTAATAAACGTTTGTTTGTTACCACGATAGAAAAGATAATTAGTGGATTTTCAATATTTTAAACAATAATACGTCGTAATTTGCTAATGTTTTCAAAATATTTTATTTATATGTAAGGAATGTAGGATTGTTTGTAACTAATATTTGTCTAGGGTTGTAAAACATATGTTGGGGGTGAGTGGCAGCTGCACGCTTAAAAATGCTTTACTGAAGGGGCGTAACGAATCATTGGAATGTCTTATGCGCGCTCTTGATGTAAAAATGTCATTGATCTAATGATTAATTGTAGCGGTACAGACCACAATCAAAATATATCTTTGTTACTTGGAAACTCGAGAAAGAAATGTAGGGTTTGTTACGAACGAATGCATATTTTTAAAATTAAGATGTCGTGCAATAATAATATGAAACTGTTCCAACGGAAATTAATGTTTCTTGTTTTTGAAAAACGGGGGTGGTTTTTCGGGAGTAGATATAGTTAGTTTTGAAGTCGGAGGGCAGGTACAGTTAAGGGTGTCAATCGAGCCAGATCGATTTTTGGGTTAATTAAATCATTGTAAACAGTTTGTCTTTAAAAATATTTCGTGCGTGTAGATTTTTTTTTGAATTAGTCAACACTAATTTGTCTTTTCTTTCGAGTGTTAGTTGCAATGTGCGTTTCAAATATTGATCCATAAATAACAGTCACCTTTTTTGAAGTTAAACCCCGTAGGTTAACGATTTATGTCTGTGACCAGTTAAGGGAATATTTATTCTAGTGTAAGTATGTATTTTTATATAACTGAAAGCTGACAACAAATCATTTACCAGCGTAGATAATATATTAAATACCAAACATTGTCTTGCAAATGTATCTTATTCGTACACGGACCCATTAAGCGGAAATCTGCAAAAATAAAAAGACTGTACAGCCCCCTCTCACTCTGGTATTTGTGCAAATTAGCATTGTTGGTTGTTGGTTATATTTATAATTGTGTAGGGGTGGCTGTTGAATGGGTGTATGATACCGTTGGTTACTAATTGTAAAAGGCAACTGCCAGTAGGTACACACTCCCAAGCCAGACCATTAAACACCTCGAATTTTTATTTCTATTGTTTTTGTTTGTTGTATAGATCAATGTGTAACCTGAGCGAGGAGCACTGTATTTTTCTAACGCACTCAAAGTTATATATCGGTCACGATGTTAGTGATCTATTTATAACACCCTTGTAAGGCTTTGTTTCAATGTGTCAGTTTGTTTAAGTAGAATTATTTGCCTGCAAGGTGATTTCTCTTTGTATCTGCTTTATTGTAATTTGATTTAAGTATTCTGTGCTTTAGTGGTCACTAAACAATTGGGTACGTCCAAATTCCTTGTCTGTTTTCTTTTGTCCTTGCCTTTACCTTATCATCTGTGCAATTTTAATGTTGTATTTTATATGTACCGTAATTTGATTTATTGTTTTATATGCTTATTTACTTATAGGCCGGCATGGTTGATTTTTAAAGGGCCACATCTTTGGTGTTACGATTTTTATTATGATTTTTATTGTGATTATTTATAATCCAATTGTGCGTGTGACTACATGTGGGTTTTTGTATTATTGTGTTTCTGTGTAACTAAACTGATTTTTATTCATTTCCTCTTAATGTTATAATTTTGACCGCACTTTAACCTGATTTAATGGTGTTCTGTTATATATTTAACCCTTTTTTGTTTTTTTTGTGTTATTTGATTTATTAATGTACTTGTGCAATTACTTCTTTATGAATAAAGTGAGTTTTATTGGTGGTTTTTTCCCACAAGAGCATATTAACGGGCTGAACCACCGCTGTGCAATGCTCGTTGGTTTTAATTTGAGTAGTTTCAATTTTTTTACCTGCCCCTCATGATGCAACACTTACCTCATCCAGCCTATCTAATTTAGATAGCACAACGTACCTACCACTAAACGGTCACTTCTTTTAATCAGATTTGAGGTTTGCGAGTAATTAAATATCAGACTTGTAAATAAATTCTAATGTTTGAATTATTGCCTGGAAAGTCAAAGTAAGGCAGGCAATTCATTTGAGTAATATTGACATTATTGTCAGTCAAGTCAAGATAAATCACTTAGCAAATAAGTTCAAATTACGCTTTTCAAGATAGGGTACCTGGGGGACGCTACAACCTCAATACCATTAATTGCATCTCCTATTCCTCATGACCACCTAGATCCATTACGTACATCATTCGACTCCTTTAATTAAGATTTTCAATTAACATTTACTAATTTCTCCTTCTATTTACGTAATTAGTTTAATTAGAATCTCTCGATCACCTTATCCATGTTAAAAATTAGGTTTCGCTTGCTAGAGTCAGAGAGTAATTAAGACTTACGTTAATAAATTACCCCCAAAAGAATTATACTAAGTTAGCGTAAACTTAAAGTAAAGAACATCGATTGTTTTTTCTAAAAATGACAATGATCTAGCAAAGGAAAAGGAGTAGGCAACGTGTTTCATTTCCTCCTCAAGGAGCTTTCCAAGCTCCTTCAGCTACAGTGAGGGATTGTACCGCATGCATTTATGTATGGTAGGATTAAAGATAAGATTGGAAGGAATACAGTTAGGGTTATGAGGGGGAATTTAATACCCTAGAATTCGCCTAAATATACAAACAAGATGTGTGAATAAGTAGTGCTCCTGTTACTACTGATCTATCATCTCGGTAACCTAGTAAAGAATTTTGTATAGAAAGGATAACGACTTGAATACACGACTGATAACATACAATTGAAAATACCAATCAAAAATAATTTTGAGAAAGAAATATATCATTTTAATCACATTCGAATGTTCTGTTATTTCCTACCGTAAAATCACAGACGTATTCAATCAAAATCAGAAACTTTAATAAATTTGTTATTATAAGTTTTTTGTTATGAACGAAATAAGTTCAAAAGTAAATACATAAATAAAATTAATAATAATTTTTAATTTAATAAACTTGGATTAGGTTTTTTTAAATCACCCATTAGTGGTGTTACTAATCATATTTCCCTCAGTAACCCGCTGCAGATGACCGAGTAGGAACACCCTCGGTCCTACAGATAGGCCCAGCTGCAGTCCACACGAAGAAAAGTTTGTGTTTATACATTTTTGAAGCTATAATTTTATTTTTTGTTAGTATTGATTTTGTTGTTATTAGAATAAAATATTATAAATTGAGATATTTAGTTTATTTAGAATCATATCTACAAGAAACACAAGAAATCCTTTCTGGCGTATTCGTCAGTGTAGCAAATTATTTAAGGGAACCACCCATCACTCCGAATTTTGGGTTAAAGCCATGGAAACACTTAAAAGTAATTGCGTGAGAAACATGCACATTACAAGTTCAATTCCAAGTACCGGTCACTTCGCATACCGTAACTCAACAGTTAAACATGATGAGTCACAAAACCCGTCGCTGGAGCTGAACCTGCGGGGTACGTAGTAAGAGCTTCTTTCGGACCAATAACTCATAGAATTGAAAAGCAATTACGTTTGCGGGGTAAGCAGTAAATGTTATTTACTTTCGGTCGTAATAACTCAAAACCTTAAAAGCAATTTTAGTTACATTTGGCAAACGTTCTTAGGACATGTTTAGACCTCAGAGATTTTTTGTGGAAGTGGATTTGTGGGGTAAGGAGTGTGAGGGGTGAATAAGATTTTATTCCACCCCAATAGCACTAAATACTAAATTTAACAAAGTTGCTCCAAGAACAACTTTGAAAGTCTCGGAAAGAGATCAATATTCATACAGATACAGATTTGTTAATTACCTGGATGATCTGGTATAAGAAAATATGGCGGTACTCGAAAATGTTAATTTTAACCGTTATAGGGCACTAGTTGTTGACTCTCAGGTACCATCATATCATCCCCGTATGTGACGTAGGCTTTATATGTAGTGAAGTTTGCTAATGATAAAAAATCAAAAACTAATTTCAGAAATTTTTAAACCCGAATTTTATTTAGCACACGTAGTTCAAAAATGTGAAGGTTTTGTAATGTTCTCATATGAAGGGCACTATACCCAGGAGCAATTTGGCTTTTGTTGATTAGAAAGTAACTATTAACTTAATAGAAGAATTTCAAAATTGTAGAACTGGTCTTCAAAACAGGATGCATTAATTCACTCACAGTCTGATGTGCATATTAAAACTTTCTATTTTTTGCTTTGTGTATGTGAATTATGATACTGAATCAAATATGCAGTTTTTATTTGAATAAATATAAACAATTACCATTAATCTTTTTTTGCGTCAATGTGACCTTTGCAAAATTTGAAACAATTGTTAAGACGGCTCCAGCTTATGGAAAACTGCCCTTACCTTTAGACAAAAAAAAACATCATGGTGAAGATCGTCTCCTTATTAACATTATCTTCCTCAATTTGTATGAAAACGCGGGAAATAAAGGTGCATTTGAAGTTACCAGTGATAATAAAATATTATTAACGTTTACACTTAATGATATGTATATTACAAAATGTTATTTAAAATTGTACACAAGTATCGCTAATGGAAAATTCATCCGTCACAAATTATGTAGGTAGGAATTATAATACAATTACAGGAACTTGCTGAATATTGGCCTTCATACACTAACACTGCCACTTATTATTTTGTTATATAAATCTTTTGTGAGATCCACATACTTCCCTTCTTTTGAATTATAAAAGTAAATTTTATCCTTGATATTTTCTATATCATACCCCTCACTTTGTAGTTCTACTTTTTTCAATTTATAAGTTCCTGTTAGTGGTACTTCCTTTAGTACCCGTACGAAAATAGGTACTGAGTACGAAGGCAAATTATTGCGTAAACCTTCACTCAGTAAATCTAGATCCAAATTTTGACTAGAATCAACAATAGCAACCATACCGCATTTACCTTCCGTTTTTGGAATCTGTAAAGACGTAAGGTAATCGTACACTTTGGATGTTTGTATTACTTACCTCAACACCATACACAACCGCATCATTTAATTCAAATATTTTGCTAATGATACCTTCAACTTCTGAAGTTGATACATTTTCACCTTTCCATCTGTAAGAGGAAACTAAATGATGGAAATACAATAGCCAATTATACCTAAACGTGTCACCAGTGCGGTCTTTAAAGAAATAATTTCCAAATTCGTTGCATTCTAGAATATCACCAGAGTTAAAATACATATCTCCCTTTTTAAAAACGTCTTGTAACATTTTCTTTTCGGTTGCTTTTTTATCAGCATATCCTTTAAAAGCTCGGTATGGGCTTCTTTGACTGATTTTTGCTATTACCAAGCCAGGTTCGTTAATGTCACATTCTACACAAAAACCGTCCTCGTTACGAATAGGCTCCCCTGTTGCTTCATTACATTTGACTAAAGTCATGGGGTAGATAACGCGAGCATATCTAGGTACAAATCCAATACATCCGGGAGTATTGTCCAAATTTACTAAAAACTATTACTCTCAGTCTCTGGTACATGCTATGGATAAAGTTCCTTTTACTTATATTAGATATTCCTTCAGTTGCTCCATAAAATTCAAATACATCTTGAATTCCAAACGTATTTATAAATTCATTCCATATTTGTGGTTTTAAACCGTTACCAATAATTGCACGGACAGAATGTTTTACTGGTGGTCCTTTTCGGGGTGAAGCCAGAATATATCTACAAATTTCACCGACATATTGTCCAACCTAAAAAAATATTGCGTTAAAAATTTTATAGTATATTAAGTATAAAGAGCGGTAAGGGCAGTTTAATGCTTATGATGCTTATACATTTTTTTTGCACGATCGGCACGGTAAACATTAAATTAAAAATGTATTGATTACCTGCATTTGTAATAGGTACTGCCAACTTTTTGTCGAAATTACCTTTGGTTCGCAGTTTCAATGGTGTAATTGGAGATTATTTGCCATGGGGTGCAATTCAATACTTCCGGAGAGGTGTGATGAAAAGCTTATTAACGTTATTGACAAGGTATTAGTGATGTCTTTTTACAACGGAACATGAAGTTGAAGTCTCCTAGCATTGTTAAAATGGGAAAATTTTGGATATCGATCAAGGGAAGCACATATATTTAACGGAGAAAACATGAATACATTTTTAACGGAAGCTCTTGATAACGATATCCTATTAATGAAGTTATAAGCAGAGAATACAATTGATCATCAAATTTGGTTAATTTCACATAGTTTTGAGAATGGGTGTAGGCTTGTGATTTAACCGTTTCTGGTATAGAAGATCGAGGTTCCTTGATTGTGATCACAATTCCCAAGAAAAAAAAACAGGTCTTGACCGAACCTTTACAAGTACGAACCACCAACCGCGTTTATTCTAGACGCTTCTTTCTAAAATATCATATTGGACGATGTTTCCGGTCTAGAAGTGCTACTTATCTGAAAAATGAAAATCCGGATGTCTACACTGGCCATTCGTTTAGGTGGACGTTCGCTACGTTATTGGCGATCAAGGAGGTGGATGTGCTGGCCCTGAAAAGCCACGAGGGCTGCTGCACAAACGTACGTACAGGAAACCAAATACAATTTGCCAATAAAATTTTACACAACCGCAATAACAGTGCCTAATAATTCAGTTCTTAATAATTCTGTGCGTAATAATAATAACGCTGCAGTTAAAAACAATACAGATCATTCAGCTGGAACTGAATTTGAAAAAATTAAAAAACCATTTATTCTGAATAATTATGGTGGTAATCGTTCTATAGATTTTAAGTTTGATAATTAATAATTTGAGGTGATAAATGAGAAAGGTATTTTATTATTTTGCCATGGTCGGCAAGTAAGCTTTTATGGAGAAAAACGACCGATCGTGTAAAAAATACGTTAACATACCGTGCATTTATATTTTGCACAATCAACCCAGTAATTTGATGCCGAAAATTTCTTTCGGATAGCAAGAGTACGTCCATGTATAATTGTTTGTCCTATCCCTACCATACCGCCTGCAGAATGGTAAAGAGGAAGAGGGGCATAAACAATATCATCAGACCGCAGATTGACCATATAAGTCACACCACTTGACATAAACGTATATCTGAAACAGAAATGCGTAATAAAATAAAATAAAATTTTTCTTACCTTATATGTGAAATAACAGCCGCTTTAGGTAATCCTGTCGTGCCTGATGTATAAATATAGACTAAAGGGTCCCTGACCGACATATTAATATTGTCTTCTATTTTTTTAGTAGATAGAGTTAACAGCTCGTTTCTTAAATCTACACAGTCTTCTAAAATTTGTTTATCACAATTTATATCTTCCTGAAACTGGTACCGCTTCAGCGATTGTAATTCACACATAATTTGCTTTACAGCTATAATAAATAATATTATTTGTCTGTCTAATACACGTAACAATTTTCTTACCTCCAGAATGATTAGAACCAAATATTATACCTTTACAATTTGCTATTTTAATAGAATGTAAGAGAGGATCATTAACTAAGTTTGTATTAATTAAAGCGGCCACAACCCCAATTTTTGAGAGACCTAACCATATACAAGGATATTCGTGTCGATTTTCAAGTAATAAGGCAACTGTATCACCTTTTCTGAAACCTTCTTTTTTGAAATACCTAGAAATTTGATTGGAAAATTCATCTACCTAAAAATGGTATAATAAATTCGAATTTAACCAAAAATACAGTTACTTGTCTAAAGGTCCAAGCGGTATCTTCAAAATAAAATGCAATTTTGTTAGGGTATTTTTCAACAATGGATGAAAATAGTTTCGGAACTGTTTTTCCTTGTCGTTGCCACCACCACAACTTCAGGTTTAGTTTTGAAAATCCTAGTAGAGCTCTAAAATATAAATAACTCTGTTTTATACAATTTTTCGAAACATTTTTGTCATGACGATTCAATCGAGAACCAAAGCCAGAACAATCTCGAGCCATTAATTCCCTTTGGTTCGAGAGAGAATGGCCCAAATGTTGAGTGATATTAAAAATTCATTAATGGATTAAAAGTAGTTCCTCAGTCTCTTAATATATAACATACTATTAATAAATGGTCGAAATCCTAAAAATCTGAATATTTTGTGGTGTTCTTAAATCAAGACATTAAATAAATGTGGTAGAGATTCCCGACTTTACATTAAAAATCACATCTTTATTAAAATAGAATTTTAATAATTGATGGATTATGAATGATTAGCAAAATTCGAAAATATGTCAAAGATAATGAAAGGTCTTTTATCGTATAAATGGCATTTAGATAAATGGTTTTAAAGAAAATTACAAATGTATTTGATAAGTTTTATAGTGTAAAAGGTTGCTTGCACAAATGAAAGTGTGCGTATGTAGTGATGAAGCTTCATTGCCATTGGGGAAAACGTAATAATAGCATTCATAGAAATTAACATGATGCAAAGCAGTTACAATAAAGCTAGGAGCAAGCTTACCGTTACAGAAATGCGAAAGAACGCAATTGGTTGAAGAAATGTTACCTTAGGGGTTCCTAATATAACACGTAATGCGGTTAATACAATAGATCGAAGTCGGATCGGCAAAAGCCAAACTTTGTTAATTAAAACGACTACTAGCATAAAAAGGAATGACAGAAGGGATGAACAATAGTGAACAATCAAACGCTTTCTTCTGATATAAGCAAGGAATAATTTCTTTGATTAAACAATGGATTAATATCGCCCAAAGTTGTATGTAACTTTTGATTGCTACTGGCGTACTTTTGCTGTTGTTTGGTGAATGGTAGATGTTACTATGTAATCTTATACAAGGTTGCTCATTAGTGCGTCAAAGTGCGATATCTCAGTAAATATAAATTTTAGAAGGAAATGTTTCATATAAAAGTTTTTGGTCATTGAGGGGTGCATATGTTAAAATTATTTTCAAATGTACAGGGTGGGTTATAAAAGTGTGGTAGTACCAAGTTATGTTTTTTAAATGGTACCACCTAATTTTTTTACCATTTTTGGATTTGTCGTCAAATTTTAAGGTTAGTTTATGTAAAGAGTCTTATATCAAAAACTTACCATTTTCGAGTTATTCGGAAAACTTCAAAAATTTTGATAACTGCAAGGTCTCACGAAAATCGGTGTTCTACCCTAACCGATGTGAATTTCGGAATCCGTGAGAAAATTGGTGCATTCCATTTGAAATAACCAAGTTATTGAAGATTGAAGTCATGCAACTTCGGAGATTGATTTCGGGGATTTTGGAAAACTTTTTTTTTAAGTAAACAAGTCAGGACGTAGCTTATTAGGTCCTCTTCGAGACTCATAGCACGGATTCCGAAATTCGCACCAGTTAAGGTACAACACCGATTTCCGTGAGACCTTGCAGCCATAAAAATTTTCGAATTTTCCCGAATAACTCCAAAATTATATCGCACTTTGACGCACTAATGAGCAACCCTGTATAATATGTACCCACACAACCAAAGTTAACCGTAAGTGTCCCCATAGTGATCATACTCAATCCAATCTTCTACAAATATCTACGAGGTCTTATATACAACTGTGTTAGCTTTTAAACGTATTCATCCAGGTTTACCTATGTGTATCATTTAGCACATCTCCTGAAGCGTTCCAAAAATTAACTGCTTGGAGTTAATATTTGAGCAGCATTTAAAGTTGACAGTTTACTGAACATACAAAAGCTAACCACAAAGGATACATAATAGTGTTTCTATCCTTTTATTGCCCATCAAGAACACCCAAAAGTTAGCTTAAAACGATATACGTTTGTTTTCATTGAAAGATGCCTTTTGATTGTTTTTTTTTTGGTAAACAACGCATTCATTTCATATATGTTATTTTAAATCTGAGTGAAGAAAGATAACATAACTGACAAACGTAAGATTTAAAAATGATTTAATGATAACATAATTTTATAATTTAGTTCTTGAAAGTTGTGTAATAAATATAAATACATCTTCAGTATCGCATAGTAAACTGTTATCCACAGGTCCTCTACAGATTGTGTGAATTATTTATACTAATTTCATTACTATCCTCGCCAGGAGTGTTTACCGCTACGTCATTACATACAATCATATGATGTAATATGAAAAACATGAGTCAAAATTATTTTCGTTACAATAAATTCTGATTAGAAAATTAGCCACGACATGGCAGCATTTAAAGCTGCAGAATTCCAAAATACAATTACCTATTTATTGTGATTTTTTTTTGTAAAAATTAGAGAACGTTGATTATCGTCATGATAACGGTTGAAAAACAATATTCTTGAAATCTAACAGGTACATTATTTTTGTAGTCTGCAGATTATGTATGTTATAACATATTGCAGCCCTATTGCAAAAGATGCAATTTTCAACAAAATGTAAACATTTAATAATTTCAGCGGAATTATAAAAACAGGAGAATGGTTGTATTGCAAGTTGCAACAATCGTACAATTGATGATTTGAAAATTCAATTGATAGGATAAACAATTCGCATGAAACTATCGAGCTGCACTGTTTACACCTCACAAGGCTACTACATTTCATAATCATAATTTCTTATTGTCGTTACCAATTCAGTAACAATGATGGCCCGCAATAAGATGGCAACATTATTACACAAAATGGATGTTAAGTTACGTGCCTAAATAAAATGAAACTCTTATTCGTACGAAGATGGCATATAATGTGGAACATAAATTCTATGGGAAATGTGTGAATTAACATCTTGAAAAGCATTTTACCACAAAATATATTCTACTTACATAATTGAAATACATTACTAATAGAAATTATATTAAATATGAACTAACACACTTGGATTACTAATTGTAGGTTGTAGAAACATCGTTATCAAAGTGTAAAGCTTCTAATTGGAGTCACTATCTACATCCGAGCTTTTACAATAGTTTCCGGTTTTATTAATCAGTTTGTCAACTGTGATGTCCAACATTTCTTCCCGTTTATATTATTGCTTTATTGTTTCTTCAGTATATCGCACACAATTAGCCCACAATGATTTTAAAATAGTTTACTTGCTGACGATTAGGTGAATTGATAGTTTTAATGTATTGTTTAAGAAATTAAAACTTTTTTTTAATAAAGTTCTACGGTTGGAGTCTTTTTTGAATTTGAATCCTAGCGGCTGGGTTGCACGAGACAGTGATGTAATATAACTCACTTTGTACATACTAACGTATTCCTTATACCCATTTTGGATGTTTCAGGTAGTTCGTCAGATTTTGTTTTCTTGCGTGGTCGTTTTTTACCCGGACTTGTTAAAACAAAGTTAGATGCAGCTCAAGACTTGATATTTCTCACCGTCTTCTCAGATATACCCAAGCCGCTTGCTACACGCTGCAAATTTGGTGATAGTAATGAATTAAGATATAAACACTTAATGTCATACTTACTTTTTGTTCAGCAGATACTGATATCAGAGGACCCCTTTTCTTTAAAGTGTGTAATAAATGATGATAGAGGTTATGTAGCATTAGTCAAATGAGAATTAAATTCATATGCATATAAAACAAATTGATTTCGCGTTTATAGGTTTACTCTTTTTACTACATTTGCTTATTCAATACTGTCAATTACGTCAAATGCACTACGAATGTTTACCATCCTTACTTAACTTACTGGTTTATATGAAAAGACGGTATAAGCAAATTGGGTAGCTAAATTCATAAATTAATGACGTAGCGGTAAACACACCTGATGCGGATAATATAGCAAAGAACTTAATATACAGGTATTACGTTCTGTGCTTATAATGTTAACTTCAGTGAATGAAGTGTTAAAAACTATTTTGTAGCAAACAAGTTTCAAACTGGTTTCAATAAATTCGCATGATCAGCTGTCTCTCTTTACATTTAAAGAATTTTCATTTGTCATCAAATCTAAGATTTATATACGACCGGTATTTTAACTAAGGAAACGTTAGAGTAGTTAAGTTGTTGTTCACCACTTCTTGTATGTCGTCAACATAATTAATCGAAAGTTTTTAAAAATTTGTAAATAATAAAATTCCACTTTTTTCATAAATATTCAAAGATTATTATTTGCAGAGTAAATGCTAAAGTGAACATGGTAGACTACCTCAGCCTTACCTATTTTCCGAGGAAAGAAAAAGGAAAAGGGCACGTATTTAATTCCCTCCCCAAAGGGGAGGGCGGGCTGCTCGAGCTTTCCTAGCTCCTTCAGCCACAATCACGGATTTCCAGCATACATACATTACGTATATTTGAATGGTGGGCTTAAGGATGGGGGTGGTCAGGATAGGATCGGACGGAACGGAGTTAGGGTTCTGAGGGGGAAAACCCCCTGAAAAAACCTCACACAAGGTAGACGGTTTTCCGAGAATATAAACTGATCTGAAATTGAGAATGCCTCATTAATTTGTTATTTACATTTGCTTTATTATTATTATATTTTGTAGAATATTTTTTTTAATTTAAAGAAAACTATCATTATATTTACATAATACACAATTTTATTTATTAGATATTAATTCATATTTATCCATCTCCATGCGTGCGTGTGCGTGTGCGCGTGTGCGCGTGTGCGTGCGTGCGTGTGTGTGTGTAACTCTTAAGATTTTCATTACGTAACCGTATTACGTAATGGAGAATTTAGACATATAGTAGAGTTTCATTATTCGTGTGTTACGTATATAGAAAAGTATTTTTTAATACATTGTAGCAACTTATTTCCCATTTCAAGATACAGAAGATGTGATAGAATTCTGAAGTGGTCCCTCAATAATATATCTTCAATATACAAAAAATAATTGCATTATTTGATTGATTAATGGTTAGTACGTGCGCCTAAATGGAGATTAGAAAATCAGACGAGTGATGGAAAAACAGCAGAATGCATTACCTGTTTCTAGTGTTTCCACTGTTTAGAAGCATAATAGTTTTATTTGTATACATAATCGCTTTTCATTAGTGTTTTCATTTTTTATGTTAAAGCTTCTTGTAATGTACATAACTACTATAGTTTTTTATTTTATAAGTAAATAAAGTGTTATTTAATCGAAACTATTTCACTTTTATTAACTTCTATGTAGCTATGCATTCCCAAAAGTCAGCATGAAGAAATCTGAATAGAGCAACCAAAAGATATTCTTCTAGTACGGATTATTTCTAACCATAATATTTACTCTTTGTACACCTTTTGAAGTCGATCATTATTTAACAATTATAGTTAACTCTTAACCAGTTTTATAAAATGTACGAAAGATATTCTTCTAGTATGAGTTTATATAAACCGCAACGGTTAACATTTTGATATATTTTACAGTTGATCAAGGGCGGTTTAGGACAACTGGCCGCCGCCAACTGGCCGGCGCCAACTGGCCGCGGCTAACTGACCGCGAGACAAGTGGCCGACAGGACAACTGGCCACCGAACCAACTGGCCGCCGACTGCTTATAATCGAATATTGTAGATTTATCCACTTTGTATTTTATTAGAGTTAACCTTAATTAGTGGGGTTTCCAAGAAATTTGTAAAAATTTAACAAAGAACGGAATTTGCCCCTTTAGAAATTAGTCAACGACAATAAACATGCCATTAACATTCTAGAATAATGGCATACCGATCCCACAAACTACTTATTTGTGAAGATTTTCAAGTAACTTCCTATAATCGAATATTGTAGATTTATCCACTTTGTATTTTATTAGAGTTATTACTTCACTATCAGTTTGTTTGTTTTCAATAAATGAAATTAGCCATTTATTTATTTGAGGTCAAGTGTTGTACCTACTTACAGCGACGCGACGGCCACTTGTCCCGGCGGTTACTTGTCTCGGCGGCCAGTTCTCCCAGCGGCCAGTTGTCCCAGCGGCCAGTTGTTCCGGCGGCCAGTTGGCCGCGGCCATTCGGCAGCGGCCAGTAGGCGGCGGCCACTTGTCCCATTCCGGATCAAGGGATATCACGTCAACTTATGGACACTTTTTCGATAAAGACTTTTAGATTAGTTTTTGGATATATATTGTTATTGTTAGCTTTTAGACACTTAGTTGTGTGGGAAGTAACTGGTCTGTGATAAATATACATTCGTTTCCTATTTTGTGTGACGTTGCCTTAGAAATGCTATAAGAATAAAAAAAACAGTTGCAAAATATAACACCAAAAAACGTTATGCAAGTAAATAATAAATCTACTTATCGGTTATTTAACATTAGTAGTAATACTCATAATACACATGGGCAAGTTCATGCTGTAACAATTTCTGTATAGAATCTTATCAAAGGACCTCATCGAGATAACACGTTATCGTAATTTTAAGTGTGTAAAAATCAATATATAAATCTTGAGTCAGACGACCTTTAAGTTATTTATATACGAAAACTGTATAAATAATAAATTTGTATAAAATCGCATAGTCAATTTGCCTATGTGCTAAATAACTGTACTGTAATAGGAATGAAATAAAGGTTATAACGTCTTAATTCTTAAGGTTTGCATAATTACTCAATTTTTATGCTGGAAAAATACTTAAATAAATATTTAATTATACATTTATGTATAATTGTGTTTATGAGTTTATTATTTAAAAATTAATTTACAACCTCATTTCTAGCTTAATAAACGACAAACGAAAAATATATTGAGAATAGCCACTAGAAATACAACATCCGTTAACAGCAGAGACCCGGAAATATAAAAAACATATCAGAGCATACAATTGACATTTGTGTTACAAGTAGGAAAGAAAATGACAAGTTAATTTAAAAAGATGTATATAATAGAAGGAGCAAAGTCCAAATATATGTAATTATATATATATATATATATATATATATATACATATATACATATGTAAGTAGTAAGGGGTCCGCATAGGACAAAATCCTACGCGCATGCGTCCTATGTAGTTTAAAATTTCGAACCCCTGGAGAGTATGCAACCGTGAACACGTATCTTAATTGCCGGGATGAGATGGTGGTGCTCCAATAAACCACTTGAATGTTAATTTCAACATGCAACCTGTTGAACACAATAATTGGGCAGCCATAAAATCCATGCAACGCAATGCGTTTCTAATGATACCTTGAGATTACACACACATCCCTACTACCGCTCAAATTAAGGTGTGGCACTATTGTCGAGTTTTGCACACATTTACAGTAAATTTAGTAAAAAAGGACTATACAATAACGAAAGAGTTTTACGGTATCTTGTATTATACGTTAAAATATATATCTAAAAATATCTGGAGTGGAGCACAACACTACCTTCCAGCCTACAAAATGAAATCAAAAGAAATAAAATAATTTTATTAACACTTTTTTAAATATAATACGCAACCTCGTATATAAGTAGTTCATTACGAAAATAGGCAACATTGTAAACGCAAAGCAATAATCTATGCCAGACAGACTTTTAAAACTTCATGACAGACAGAAGTAAATAGATATCTAGATTCTAACTTAAATTAAAAGATATTACATAATTTTGATTTCAATTTTATAGGATAACTACTCAACCTATTTTTTATATGTTACAAAAACAATAATTTATGTCAGAATGACGTTTAAAATTTCATGTCAAATAGAGATTAATAGACATAAATACATGTTAAAGTAAAACAAATTCCAAGGCCGCCCACTTCTATAAATATATCGATAATACAGCTTCAGCATTTCCAATCAGTTTTATTTAATTTTTACATTTATACGACTTTACATAAAAACACTTTGTCAAGAAAATTTATGTATAACTAAATTTTTGTTCAAAAATACGTCTACACTGTTTCTTATAAAATTAATCGTTATTTAGATAATGAAAAAATTTGAACTAACACATAAATTCTACACACAACCACAACCACACCCACAAACACGCACGTGCGCACGCGCGCGCGCACAACACACCACACAAACACAACACACAACACACAAACGCGCAAACGCGCAAATTATATCTAATTTATAAAATCTTGTGTAGTATCTTAATCAAATTCATAAACAGATTTTTAATAACAATTCAATTTTATTATCATCAAGTAATATAGAAATAAATGTAAGGGGTTGCTCTGAATCCAACTTCTATCAAGGCATCTTCATTATAGAGACAAGATTTAAAATTCGTTCTTAAGATATTGATTTGATAATATTTAAATGAAAACAAACATAGTTTTGATATTAAAAAAACCCGCAGCTAGTGGGTAGAATCTAATATTGATCATACCAATGATTTCATTTCATTATTTAAACTGTGTTTTAAGATAGCCTTTAAAATTGTTTTCGCGATGTGTTGCATAATTATATTGGACGTGCTTGAATTTGTTACTTGAAGAGTGTTTTTTTAAAGATGAGCATTAAACACTATTTTCACGTTTCGCTGAATAATTGCCTTGGATGCATTTGTATTTATCACTTGAAGCGTGTTTTAGAAAATGGGCATTAAAATTATTTTCGCGATGAGTTGCATAATTACACTGGCCGAATTTGAATTCTCTACTTGAACAGCTTCTACCAACATCTTATATATAGAAATAAGATTTAAAAATTCAATTCTAAAATGTTAGTTTGAATTAATTTACAGTTTGAACAAGTCATAATATCGTGTTATCGTTAATTAGGAAATTATGTGAAAGGTAAAAGGACCTTGAACATGTAATTACGGTGTTGACTTTGTTTACGTAACTTGTTTTTCCTGTTTAAACCTGTTCAAGACAAATACCCGGGTAATTAGATTGTGCCCATAAAAGCCGATGAATCGCGCTCTAATTTCATTTACAGTTCATACGTTGTGTTAAACTGTGTCAAGTTCAACAATTTCATCACTTTTAAATATTTTCGAGAGTGGATTAATGTTCGAAGACGAGATTATACAAATGCACTATCACATTATTGATCGTGTAGTTGGTGGTGAAACCATAACTGAAGTTGATATAGGGCGTGATGCTGTGAAAAAATTCAATCTCAATTGTTGACTGGTAGGTAACATTTCAGTTTTTAAAATTTATTGTTAATATTTCTTTATCATTCCAGATGTTAGCCAAAGTGGAAGGCCGTGTTGGTAATGGTGGCTATGGTGGTGGTCCACCATCGTTTAAAAATACGGGATGTGACGCAGTAAGTAGAAATAATTTTCATAAAAATACAAAACTTTAATTTTTTTGCTGTACGCACTAATATTTTAAATATTACCGTGATTTTAAGATAGTAATCGATGTATTGTTTTAGAAGCCGTCGACATATTCACCCACCGATGATTTTTGTGCCGTTTATATTCAACCGGCGTCTACATGTGAAGCCGTGGATATTGCTGTAAGTACAAACAATACGTTTTTGAAGTTACGTATTTGTATTTAAAGATGATACTTATATTTTTCGTATCGTAAGCTGTATTTTTAATTACAGGGTACACATTGAGTAACGACAACATAGGCCTTATGTGGTGGTGGTGATGGTGGAATTAACTCATCACCCTTAGAGAATAATCAATATTTTAAAACAGTGTTAAGGTAAGCAGTAACAGATTTCTGTTGAACTAAGATATATTACTAAAATTACATTTTAGTTACAGAACTCGTTAGATGCATTGATATCAAGAGTGTGTACAGGGTTTAATCCAGCGGACTTGGTTGGTATGGTGCTGACTAACGCCGATTTCCACTGGGATTATGGCAACACTTGAGAAAATCTTGCAGAGTAATTATTTTACCTGTGGCGCAACGCATCAGGGAATGACGGGTGTTAGTTTTGCAGTTTTGCACGCGTAACATAGGCATTATAACTATCAACAATAGCGATCATTTATGTTTAGGGCGGGCATTAGCGGTGAACATAGCTGTAGCCGAGGGCGATCCTCAATTGGCATATCTTAAAAAAGGTATGCCAATTGAGGCATTTAACTATTTAACACAAAAGACAAAAATGCACGTAAAATAACGAGGTGACAAACAAAAATGGTTACAGTTGTTCAAAATGAGATCCACACTTAAAAATCGTAAGAGCAATTTTGGTTGCCCAGCAAGTATTAAGACAATAAACTGAGAAAATGTGTCTTATTTGACGTTTCATGTCATTTGTATCAAACATTATTTGAATGTAAATACAATTTATCATCTGCTTTGTAACAATTAGAATTAATTTAATTACAATTAAATCATGCGTTATCAATTTTCAAATGAGGAATACGGTCATATGGTATTCCTGCACGGCTTGTTTAACGGTAATTGTTATGCAGCAGTAGCAGAGTGCAAAAATCGTTTTCCAAATCGTTGTGCTCCTACTGACAAAACGATAGCGCGGACTTTTCACTGCCTTCGAGAAACAGGAAGTTTTCTTACTCATCGAAGTGATCGAGAGTCTCCACGACATGGGTTTGCAGAAGAGGTGTTGAGAGAAGTTGAAATCGATAGCCGTACGAGCATTAGACGGATACAAGCAGCCACTGGTAGAAGCAGGGTCACTATTTCGAAAATTATTCGCGAAAAGGAATGCATCTGTATCACCTTCAATCCATTAAGAACCTTCCCGGCGATTTGGCTCCAAGAGTTCGGTTTTGTGAATGGATGATCATACATGATGATAACATTCCTGTTACACTCTTTTGTGTTGAGGCAACTTTTTCTCGGGCTGGAGTGAACAATACTTACAATGAAATTACTATTACCGGATTTCAACATCGTTTCACGGTAAATGTTTGGGCCGGGATTATCAGAGACAGTCTCATTCGACCCCACATTTTAATGGGCACTTAAACTCCGAAATGTAAAAACAATTCTTGAAAACAATTTTTGAAAATGTTCCCTTAATTGTACCTTAAAATATGTGGTATTTGCAAGATGGGTCTCCTGCACACTAAGGGCGTGTTTTAACGGAGTTTTTACACAGAAAATTTTCTAACGGATGGATTCGTAGAAACGGATCTGTACACTGGCCGCCCAGATCACCAGAGCTCACACCTTTACACTTTTATCTGTGGGGCCATGTTAAGTCGTTAATGTAAGGGCGGAGTAAACCATCTTCAAGAGAAGAATTGATGGAACGAATTTTTGATGACAATTTCGCAAAAATCGAATGGAAAAGAGAGCGGCGAAGGCGTGTGGAGGTTGGTGGATCTCATTTTGAACAACTGTAACCATTTTTGTTTGTCACCTCGTTATTTTATATGCATTTTTATGCTATGTTGTGTTCTTGTTAATTTGTTAATGAAAATTGTTATTAAAAGTTTTGTTTTATGATAATTTTAAGACCTAAGCAGCTGTTAAGAGTATTCTCTTTATTTACTTTTACATTTTTCTCCAACCGCCAATATCTCCTTAGGGGTTAGGAATTAGGAAAAATTGAACATAATCATATTTAATCAAAATTTTTCAAAGAATACGTATACGAATTCTTCGTAGTTCCCTCGCGGACACCCTGTATGCAGAGTGTCCCGTAAAGAATGGGCCCTAGTTCTCATTTTTAGAGATTCCTTGTTTCAACTTGGTACAAGGATGTTTTTGGGTAGGCAAACATGAATATCTATTTACTTTCAACGTAAAAGACAAAGGGCACCACCAACAACTTTTGCCATGTTTCTGGTTTCCGCTGTATTTTCTTTGTGGATAATGATTTTGAAAGGCTTTTGAGCATTTCTGAAAGGTCATTTTATTTTCTTTAAAAAAGGTACTCTTATGGTATATAGCTAAATGGTTCCGCTTTATACAACGATGTGTATCATCTAAACAGTTAGTTAAAATAAATAAAACACAGATCGTACGTTCAAATCATGATAAGATATATTTTTGTATCGTCTGGAAAAATATTGAAGTTTGTTTATTCAGTTCTTTATATGGAGCGGAGTCTGACGTGTTATTGATATTTCAGACGTTGGTTCCAATTCTGACTCGGAGTCTGATCCCCCGGAGCGTTTTAAGAGGATTCGGTTTAACCGTTAAGTTTCTGATTCCGCGTCGGATTCAAAAGAGCAAATGTGTGCGAGTAGACAGCCTGACCCAATCGATATTGCCCTAGGCGAGGACCCTGTCCTCAAGGTATAACAATTGACGATAAACCTGTTTCGAGTTTGTCTAGCTACCTTACGGCTGGATTTACTGAAAGAGACCAGAGATAGGTTGATCAACGAGTGGACATACCCAAACAACATAAAAAGCCTTACGCCTCTCAAAACGAATGAAGAAGTAAAGTTACTAGCCTCACCTGATGATATTAAGAGGGATTCATACTTAGAACACATAATATAATCGTGTTTGGTTAAAGGATTAAGTGCTGTTGGAGCAGCATTTAACCAAATTTTAAAAATTCCGGTAGACAGTATTACTGAATGCGTAGGCCCTTTGGCGGATGTAATGGAGGCAGTAGAAATTCGAATTTCGTGCCGTTATATGACATTAATGGTTATTGGTTATTTGTATTTGAACATAATTAATATTAAGATAAAAAGTTTGAGCTATTTCGACGAGTATATACATTATAGGTTATTAAATTGGAAAGATTTTAAATATACGCGGTAATTGGCGGGATGACTGTTTTGTAACAGGAGCAAGTAGAAACGCTGTTATAATGAGGTGTATTTGTTAGTCGCCTCTAGTAAGCGATCAGAGTTGGTTGAAACGTGATTACTGCGGCTTGATTTATGCTGCAATTAATATTGTGTAATTATAACGAAATGTCACTTAGTATTATGTAAAGAGAATATAAGATATAAGATGTAAGAATGAAGATAACGCGTTTTATCTATGTCGGAGCAGTAATCAATTGTGTTTAAAGAGTGAATAATAAATATAATAGAGAGTAATCGATCCAAATTGGCAAATCAAAGTATAAAGGACAATAACTCGAATTTATTGATGTATAAAAAAGGGAGCATTCGCGGTTTGTAAATAGCTTGCATTTTGTTGCGCAAGCTATTTGTAGTTCAACGGAACAATTAAGTAAAAACTGGACAGTGTAAATATATCAAGCGGTTATTTAGAAAAAAATCATTAAATTGTGGAAAGAAAGTTAGGAGCGCCCTCTATAACAACGAGATAAGGAGAACAAAGGAAGCGTTGCCCAGTTGGCGGGAACAACAAAAATAACAAGTAAGAACCCTTTTTGTTTGTGTGAATAAATAAAACATTTTTGTGTTTGATTTTCTCGAAACCTTACATTTGACCACAATTAAACGAAAAACTATCGTTTAATTCTGATAAAGATTTTACATGCTAGTTTTAAGAATGTTGTTTTACATTATAGGTTTGAGTTTTATATATAATACTGTAAACAAAACAGTGTGCATTTAAAATTGGGCTTAATTAAATATTATCGCTTTTGATTCATTTTTATTATTAACTGTTGCAAATATTAAAAGCTTATACAAGCACTGCATGTGTGAATACTGAAGAAATCAAGATCAATTAATTGCAAAGTACAGGTAATTAATAACATGAGATTGAGGATAATTTTGATGAATGATAACAATAACCATTTATCGCATTGTTAAGCTAGCTGGAGCGTCCCGATAAAAGAAAAAGGGAATTTGTTGTGTAATTATTAAAGTTCATTTACACGAACAGAAATGCGATAACAATAAAAGTAAAGTTTAGCCAATGAATGTTGACTTTATGAATTAAAATCACTTACTTAACGTTGAATCATTTCACATTTTCATAAAAACAATATAAAATTTTTACTCAATGATTTTGGAAATTGTAAAAGATTGAAATAGAACCCAAATATTATTCTTTGTAGTCAGGTGTATACAAGCAAGGTAATAATCGCAGGTAATCACGCCTGTCACAAAAAAATCCCCAACGTGTGACTTATCACAAAGTAGCCCCCACTAGAAGGACGAACAAAGAGAACCATTACACGGATGCCGCCAAGCTCCTTGCGCACTCTATTTATTTGTCCACGTTGCAATTAGAGGTAGAATATGCAGGTAAACTTAAGAAATTTGTAGCAGACTGGAGCAAAATGACTCAAGATCGGTTTATTTTAGACGCTAATAAAGGTTACAAAAGTCCGCTCGATGTAAGGCGCTGCCAAAATCAGAAACCGTATTTTAAAAATTACCGTTATCATAGCAACGAGGCAATGGCGACAGCTATCAAGGAATTAATTAGAATTGGTACTGTATTACCTGTATTACCTTGTAAGGCAAATAAGAGACTTTATATCTTCATTTTTTTCTGGTGCCGAAGCCTAATGGCGGAAGTAAATTTGTACTAAATTTAAAACTATTAAATTCACTCTTCACAGCTCCTCATTTCAAACTCAATGATTACAGGTCGGTGAAGAATTTAATGACTCAGATTGCTATATGGTCTCTCTACACCTGAAAAATGCATATTTTTGTGTTCCAATCAATAATAAACATCGAAAATATTTAAAATTTCTATACAAGAATAAAATGTTGTTCCAAACCTTTTTGAGTTGTATTAAAGTGTACAATAATTTAGGCAACTTCGTTCATTTTTGTGTCATGTGAATTGCATATCTTAGTGGCTGAAAAAGTATACGTTTAGATATGTTAAAGTGGGGTAGTACGTCGTTGTTGTTACCATATGAAAGCAAAGAGCGTCCATTTTTGCTCTTGATTATTTTTATTAAAAAGTATCGTAAATTTTACGGCACTTTTATTTTTACTTTTAATTTACTTTTATTTTACTTTGGTTTTACTTTTATGTTACACTTTCCTATTACGTAATTTCATTGTATTATTATGTTTCAATTTAACGAGGATGACGTAATAGAAGTTGTTGCTATGCTGAAAATTATATATAAATGGTACATTAACCCATTTAAATCCACCAAGTTTGGCTTTTTGTAAAGGAATTTACTTATTTGGGATCAACGAATATCAAAACTCTTATTATATTTCCATTTCAAGATTAATTGCACAACCAAAATTGAAAGCGTGGCCTCGTCAGCATTCTTTATCCGTAACAGTATACCAGTGACATCCAAAATTTTAAGGTGCAACAGATATTCAATTTCTAATTATTAGTATATGGTGTTTTTTAAGTTACTAACATTAGCATTAAGATTTTCTAATTTACTACTTATCTTAAAGATTTTATAATAAACCTTGTCATTGTTTTCAATTTCACATTTATTACATTAACGATTTACTTGTTTTCCATAAAATAAGTTGGCGTCCGAGGTATTTTAACATTTATTTACAGGTTGAAGTTACATTTTTTTTGTAAAGCGAACATATCTAATCACACACACATTTTCTAATTAAAGCAAATCAAAGTTTAAGAACATGGACATGATTAATCACTGGATGTGTTGAAGGCACAAAATCTTCTATTTATTATTAGGAGTATAAGTAATATTAGGGGTGAAATTACTAATAACAACCGCCACACCCTATTAATATTTTTTTATTACAATGTTTCAATTTAACGTTTTACCATACGGCTTATCAATCGCACCATATGTATTTACAAAAATTTTAAACCCTGTTACTCAATACCTAAAAGATACGTCTTTATCTCTATCTCAGGCCAAAGTTACTAATATTTTAATTTTAGGATCTCAATCTTGTAGAATCCGTCGATTTGCTAGAATTATTGGATCTCCAATATCCATTTGTACTGCGGTTAAATATGGTTATCTCTATACCAAAATCCTCGAAAGGAAAAAAAATATTGAGCTTTAAGAAAGGGAAGGGGGGACTATAATAGAAATTTATTGATAGATGACGAAATTAGATCTGAACTAAAATGCTGAATTGGGACCATAGCAAAAGCTAACAGTTCTCTGCTGCAACCTACATTTAAATTAGTAATTTATTCGGACGCTTCCTTATCTGGATGGGGAGTTTGTTGCAATGGCGAAAAAATTGATGGTTTTTGGTCACAAGATACAAAAATGGTTAACATCAGCCTTTATGGGGCTTAAACGTTTCGATAACATGAAAAATTGTGCACCATACCTTTAAGAATTGATAATACTACTGCTATCTCTTATATTAATAGGATGGGAGCCATAAAATATCCAAAGTTAGCCGATTTAGCCCGTTCCATATGGCAGTGGGGTGAGAATAAAAATATTTAAATTTTTGTGTCATACATAGAGTCAATAAATAATTTAGTAGCGAATGCGTAATCACGTTCACTAAATATTGAAACGGAATACTCGTTAAATCAATTAGCACACAAAAAAATAATAAAAACATTTAGTATACCGCAGATAGGTTTATTTGCCTCTATATCTAATGCTAAATGCGCAAAGTACGTATCTTAGAAGAAAGACCCGTTATAGACGCTTTTACTATAAATTGGAGTACTTACAAATTTTGTGCTTTTCCCCCATTTTCTTTGGTTATGAAAGTGCTTAATAAAATAATATTAGATAAAGCAGAAGGAATTCTTGTGGTTCCTCTTTGGGAAGCTCAGTGTTGGTATCCAGGTTTCAAAAAGCTTCTAAAATTTAGACCCATCGTCTTTGAACCAAAAGAGGATATAATAATATCTCGCTTTAATTGCAGCCACCCCATATGGACGAAGATTTCCCTGGTGGTAGGAATTGTATCCGGCAAGTTTACCTAAATCAAGGCTTCTCTGTAGAACTAGCGGATATAATGTTAGCTGCTCTGTCAGATTCTACAGTAGAACAGTACAGTGTAGCTTACAAAAATGATGCACTTAATGCCAGGAAAACTTATCGTCATATTTTGAGGTCTCGAATAAAGAAGTTATGCAATTTTTGTTTATAGAGTATAATAAAGGAAGTAGTTATTCTACCTTAAATACATTCCGATCGGCTATGTCCTTAATAGCACCAAATATAAATCTCTCGCACTTGACAGATATTTAAAAGGCATTTTTAAATTAAGGCCATCATTCCCAAAATATACTAAAACTTGGAATCCAGATAAGTTCTGCAATATTTGTCAACATTGTATCCTTTGGAAAGTATTACTTTAGAGCAATCAATTGTCGCTAAGATTTGTCACCATTATGTCTTTGTGTACTGCACAACGAGTCCAAACTCTTAACAGCATTAATATTAACAGTATTTCCAATCTCGGTGACAGAATTGAAATAATACTAAGAGTTACTGAAAACTAAATCACCTAATAAAAGTCAACCTAAACTTTGCCTACCTACCTTTTTCGATAACAAACCCGAGCTTTGTGTGGCCTCCATATTACTACATTACATTAAGATTACTAAACCTTTGAGGGGAAAATATCGCGACTATTTATAATTCACTAGAAACCACATTGGGCTACTTCTACTCAGTCACTTTCTCGATGGATAAAATCAGTACTAAAAATGAGTGGTATTATAAATACCTTTATCCCATATAGTACAAGACAATCGTCATCTTCGGCATCTCTTAGATGTGGAGTGTCAATAGATAAAATAAAAACTATTGCGGGACGGTCTAAAAATTCAGAAGTATTTTTTAATTGCTACAATACACCAATCGACCACTCTGCGGAATTTGCTAAGAATATTTTCAAAATGTAGAAAATGATTGTAATTACAAGAATAAGTTTCATTATTAGGATTATGTACACATGTAGTATAGTATATATAACTTTCCTTTCGTATTATTTGTTTATACTAGGTAGTTTTGATTTATTAAATGTTGATACTTGATATTCTATAAATTATTTAAAGCCTTGTCGATCATGTATATACTCTAAACATCTATCACTTGTATTCTAGACTGATGGAATGAAACGAAGTATAATTTGAGGTTAAACGACTTACTTGTAAGGAATGATGAGTTTCATTCCATCAGTCTAGAGCAACCCACCCTCCAAAAGAATATATTTCTACCCCCATTACATAATCGACTTTCACTAACACAAGAATGAAGGGCTGCGAGAATTGGCGATAAGGTTTGGTTCTTTTTCTTTTAACTAGTGCGTATTTTACTACAAATTCAACGTTGCCACTTGTGTTCTAGACTGATGGGATGAAACTCGTATAACTCCGATTGAACTTCCTTACAGGTAAGTTGTTTAATCACAAATTATAATTTTATATATTTAGGTTGATAATTTCAAACTTCATCAGAAAATTGTAAAATGACAAATCCATAATCATATACAAGTTCTTTCATAATTCCGTGAAACATTTTAAAATGTAATTATAAACTATACAATGGATAATTATAATTCTTATGCTAATAGAACCAGAAACTCTCCAAATTTTGATAACAAAACAGCATCGCTTTCTTGCGCCAGTTTGCCACTAGGACTAAAATTACTTACATAGTTCCTTAGAAACGGTAACAAAAACAAGTAACAAGAACATCCTCCGTTGTGACTGTACAACGACGATTTCGAGCACAATTCAACAAGGGGCCGCCTGTTTATAACAGCATAAGGAAATGGTATGCGACATTTAGGGATGAAGGCTACCTATGTATCAATCATCGGTCAGGACGTCCAGGACCCAGTCAAGAAACGGAGTCCGGTTATTTCCCCGCCGGTCAATTGCCCGCCGGAAAATTGTTTGCCTGGTAAAAATCCCGCGCGGTGAAATGTCCGCTGGTAAAATGCCCGCCATGACGAAATCCCGTCGGTCATTTGCCCGCCACTGCCTGTAGCTAAAATGATTCCCCCGATATTCCTCTATTTTCGTGAAAAAGCTCGTTACGTATTTTATGTTATAATTTCCTTATGCGTGTATAGTTAGAAGATAGAGTTAATAGTTTCAAATGCCAATCGTTTTCGCTTGTTTTTGCAAGTAAGGTAGATTTATTATTTATATTAAGTATCTCGTGGATGGGACTTTCTAATTCTCGTAGAAATCATTAAAAAATCTTTACACTAATAACAAAATGAAAGGAAGAGCTTTCATAATACATTTTATTATATTCGAATAAGTATGCATACCTAGAAACATTATGCATTATATTATACTAAATTATACATTTAAATTTAAATTAGAGGCGATTCCTAATGCATACCTAGAAACACTACATTATATTATACTAAATTATACATTTAAATGTAAATTAGAGGCGATTCCCCTTAAAAACGTTATTTTATCATTAGCGTCGTACCTAGCCATACAATTTTTAATTCTTACATTAATATCGCAATATACTTTCTTTTGTGGTGGCCCATCTCTGCCTTGAATGTATTGCGTGATGGCTACTTTATATAAACTTCCATATACTTGGATGTTGAGCAGATACAAGTTCCACAAAACGCCGATGCCAGCCTTCCACAGAGTTATTTGTTCGAGGAAGGTCATTTTCTGTTGCTTCATGGCAATTCCATAATATGGGTGGAAATAAAGCCGGTCTCCGAAAACGTCTATTCAGGCGACCAATCCAAACATCTTCAAAATAATCACTTATAGATTGTAAGTCACCATCATTTCTGTAATATTGGCTATCAGTCAGTTCCTCGAAGCCGGTAGAGTTGGTGCTAAGGCACTCAACATCTTCACCTGAAGAGCAAATACAACATCATTAGCGTATCGTACTGCTTTCCCATTTTCCTGCACTTTCCTCCAAATGCACTGACTCAAGTGAAAGAAGCAACTTTTTTTAAAATACGACAAAATTAGGACCATACAACATTTTATGGATTTTTTAAATCTCACCTCTAATTGCGACGCCCGGGAATTCAGTTTCAAAAGCATTCATTGCGGCACGTTCGAAGTCCATCATAACAGTGATAGGTTGCAAATTTGGTTTTATTTCTTTTAATGCTTGTATCATTTGTTGGTATATTAATTCAGTTTTCCCAGTCAGTAATACAAAAACGGACGGTATGCAATTATTGAAGTTCACTCCGTGAATGGTGTACACTTGCGAAAAAAGTGGCGGTGTTGTTTTAAAGGTGCCATCCGCATACCAATGGTCAGAGCTGTAATAAATTATGAACATTAACACAAATAAAGCAGGACTGAATTTAGAGATTATATTAAATTTGAACTAAATTAGAGACGTGGGAGACTTACCTTCCGAGCAATTCTAAGTTCCTTTGAGTTCCAAAAATTAATATTCTGTTATCGTTGGCCACTCCATTGTCGTACAGAAGGAATTGTTCTTCTTGACCATTCACACTTATACGGCACATATCTTCAGGGATATTGAGTTCACGCAGTGAATTAGGGTTTGCCGGAAAGTGCCCTTGCACTTGCCGTTGTCGTCGAATAGTGCGTTTCATACATTCAATATTGGGCAACTTCCCTTGTATAGGCTCAACTAACCCAGACACCCCTTCAGAAATAACCGCGTAACCAGCATCTCTGGTCACCTTTGCGCGCTCTTTAATAGAGAACAATGTTTTCCTTGCTTCTATGGCGGCAACATCTGGGACATGATTGTGTTGTTTAACTGACTTCACTATTTCATTCTGTAATGTATGACGTCGTGCTGGACATTTTCCCTTTTTAACTTCAATGCATTTCCGAAAAACGCGCCCATCATCAGTAGTTTTATCCTTTTCAAATAAGTATCCTCCCTCAACTAACATGTCCTTTCCTAAACAAAAAAAAAAAAACAATACAAATAATAATATCTACAACTAGTGTCAAATTAAAGCTTCGTTGCTTACATGTAAGAAAAAAATTCAAAAAAATTTAACCATTGAGGACGGTATTAAAAAATAAATTAACTTACCCTTTTGGCTTTTGACAAATTCACCATCCCAATAAAAGCACTTGATAATTGTAACGATATTCAGCTGAATTGACCAACTAAACTAATGACTTCAGATTTAAAAATTCTCTATATATACCAACCTTCATTGTGTACTAATAACGCTTAATGGTCATATTGATAATTAATGATTTTAATTGACCAGTTTCTTGCACATTAATAGTATACAAGGAATCGCATTAACAATAATTATTGCACATAGTTAACTAATGACATTTTCATTTTGTCATTACTGTAAAGATTTTTGAATGATTTCTACGAGAATTAGAAAGTCACATTAACGAGATACTTAATATAAATAATAAATGTGCCTTACTTGCAAAAACAAGCGAAAACGATTGAAATTTGAAACTATTAGCTCTATCTTCTAACTATACAAGCACAAGGAAATTATAACATAAAATACGTAACGAGCTTTTCATGAAAATAGGGGAATATCGGGGAAATCATTTTAGCTACAGGCAGTGGCGGGCAAATGACCGACGGGATGTCGTCATGGCGGGCATTTTACCAGCGAACATTTCACCGCGCGGGGTTTTTACCAAGCGAACAATATGCCGGCGGGCAATTGACCGGCGGGATTTTGTCGGCGAGAAAATGACCGTAAACTTCAAGAAACAGTGTATCGCGTCAGAGAAGCTTGTGAGCGTAATCCCCAAAAGCCCATTAAACGTGGGAGTTTACACCTTGGCCTCGTACAAACAAAAGTGTGGCGAATTCTCAGTAAGAGGCTAAGGTTTACACCCTACAAGCTTCAGCTACGTCAGATTCAGCGTTAATGACAAACAAGTCCGTATCAATTTCTGCACTGAAATGCAGGAAGGGTTTGAAGTTGATGATTTCGCAGACAGACTCATATTTTTCGACGAAGCTCATTTCATGTGCCCGGAAAGGTACATCGGCACAATGTTCGGTTCTGGGGGACTGAAAATCCCACGCCATAATTGAGCATGTGCGAGATTCGCTTAAGGTGAATGTTTTCTGCGCAATTTCTAAGATGAAAGTGTACGGATCATTTACCTTTATTGAGCACACCATCACTTGAAGAACTTACTTAGACATGCTAGGAAATTGGCACATTTCCATAATGACGTACGAGACTATCTCAGCACAAATTTGCGAAAACGTTGGATAGGACGCATTGGACAAAAAGATGCGTTAATGCGTTGGCCACCTAGATCACCAAATCTAATGCCTTGTGATCTTTTCCTGTGGGGATTTGTAAATAACACTGTTTTTGTACCTCCCTCCCCGCTAATCTTCAGGAGCTTCGCGTCCGTATCACCGCAGCTGTGGCACTGATTGATCGCGACATGCTGACAAGTGTGTGGAATGAATTTTATTATCGGTTAGATGTCAGTGGGAGAGGAGAATAAGACAAATCCTCGATGCACGCGCCCTGTGTGGTTTTTAATCCCAGCCCCTAGAGGGTAGACAACAGCAGACACGTTTAATGTATCTTAATTGTCGGCTTTTCTTCAGGTGCCATCTTCAAACCCTTGATGACGTATTTATGGTCCTCATCCCGTATTTAGCACCTTTTTGGCAGAATTAAGTGTATGCCTGTGTGCCTGTGTGCCTGTGTGCCTGCGTGTCTGCGTGGCTGCGTGTCTGCGCGTCTGCGCGTCTGCGCGTCTGCGCGTGTGCGCGTGTGCGCGTGTGCGCGTGTGCGCGTGTGCGCGTGTGCGCGCGTGCGCGCGTGGGCGCGTGGGCGCGTGGGCGCGTGGGCGCGTGGGCGCGTGGGCGCGTGGGCGCGTGGGCGCGTGGGCGCGTGGGCGCGTGGGCGCGTGGGCGCGTGGGCGCGTGGGCGCGTGGGCGCGTGGGCGCGTGCGCGTGGGCGCGTGGGCGCGTGGGCGCGTGGGCGGTGCGCGTGCGCGTGGGCGCGTGGCGCGTGCGCGTGCGCGTGCGCGTGTGCGCGTGTGCGCGTGTGCGGTGTGCGTGTGTGCGTGTGTGCGTGTGTGCGTGTGTGCGTGTGTGCGTGTGTGCGTGTGTGCGTGTGTGCGTGTGTGCGTGTGTGCGTGTGTGTGTGTGTGTGTGTGTGTGTGTGTGTGTGTGTGTGTGTGTGTGTGTGTGTGTGTGTGTGTGTGTGTGTGTGTGTGTGTGTGTGTGTGTGTGTGTGTGTGTGTGTGTGTGTGTGTGTGTGTGTGTGTGTGTGTGTGTGTGTGTGTGTGTGTGTGTGTGTGTGTGTGTGTGTGTGTGTGTGTGTGTGTGTGTGTGTGTGTGTGTGTGTGTGTGTGTGTGTGTGTGTGTGTGTGTGTGTGTGTGTGTGTGTGTGTGTGTGTGTGTGTGTGTGTGTGTGTGTGTGTGTGTGGTGTGTGTGTGTGTCTGCGTGTGGTGTGTGCGTGTGTGTGCTGCGTGTGCGTGTTGCGTGTGTGCGTGTGTGTCGTGTGCGTGTGTGTGTGCTGCGTGTGTGCGTGTGTGCTGTGTCGTGTGTGGTGTGTGCGGTGTGCGTGTGGTGCGTGTGCGCGTGGTGCGTGTGTGCTGTGTGCGTGTGTGTGTGCGTGTGTCTGTGTGTGTCTGTTGGTGTCTGCGTGTGTGTGTGCTGTGCGTGTGTGTGTGTGCGTGTGTGTGTGTGCGTGTGTGTGTGTGCGTGTGTGTGTGCGTGTGTGCGTTGCGTGTGTGTGTGTGGTGTGTGCGTGTGTCGGTGTGTGCGTGGTGTGTGTGCTGTGTGTGCTGTGTGCGTGTGCGTGCGTGGTGCGTGTGTGTGCGTGTGCGTGTGTGCGTGTCGTGCGTGTGTCGTGTGTGCGTGTGTGCGTGTGTGCGTGTGTGCGTGTGTGCGTGTCGTGTGTGCGTGTGTGCGTGTGTGCGTGTGTGCGTGTGCGTGTGTGTTTGTGGTGTGTCGTGTGTGTGTGTGTCGTGTGTGGTGTGTGCGTGTGTCGTGTGTCGTGTGTCGTGTGTGCTGTGTCGTGTCGTGTCGTGTGTCGTGTTGCGTGTGTCGTGTGTGCGTGTGTGCGTGTGTCTGTGTGTTTGTGTGTCTGTGTGCGTGTGCGTGTGTGCGTGTGTGCGTGCTGCGTACGTGTGCGATGTGTGCGTGTCGTGTGTGCGTGTGTGCGTGTGTGCGTGTGTGCTGTGTGCGTGTGTGGTGCGTTGCGTGTGTGCGTGTGTGCTGTGCGTGTGTGCGTGTGTGCGTGCTGTGCGTGCTGTGTGTGTGTGTGCTGTGTCGTGTCGTGTGTGTGCTGTGCTGTGTGTGTGTGTGTGTCGTGTGTGTGTGTGCTGTGTGTGTGTGTGTGTGCTGTTGTGTGTGCTGTGTGCATGTGTGTGTGTGTGTGTGTGTGTGTGTGTGTGTGTGTGTGTGTGTGTGTGTGTGTGTGTGTGTGTGTGTGTGTGTGTGTGTGTGTGTGTGTGTGTGTGTGTGTGTGTGTGTGTGTGTGTGTGTGTGTGTGTGTGTGTGTGTGTGTGTGTGTGTGTGTGTGTGTGTGTGTGTGTGTGTGTGTGTGTGTGTGTGTGTGTGTGTGTGTGTGTGTGTGTGTGTGTGTGTGTGTGTGTGTGTGTGTGTGTGTGTGTGTGTGTGTGTGTGTGTGTGTGTTCTGCGTGTGTGTGTCTGCGTGTGTGTGACTGCGTGTGTGTGTGTCTCGTGTGTGTCGTGTGTGTGTCTGCGTGTGTGTGTCTGTGTGTGTGTGTGTCTGTGTGTGTGTGCGTGCGTGTTGCGCGTGCGTTCGTGGGTGCTGTCTTGCGTGTGTCTGTGTGTTCTTTGTGTGTGTCTGCGTGTGTGTGCTGCGTGTGTGACTGCGTGTGTGTGTCTGCGTGTTGTGTCTGCGTGTGTGTCTCGTGTGTCTGCGTGTGTGTGTGTGTGTCTGGTGTGTTTGTGTGTTGGTGTGGGGTGTGCGTGGTGCGGCTGCGTGGTGGGTGGGGTGTGTGTGTGTGGTGTGTGGGCCGTGTGTGTGTGTGTGTCGGGTGTGTGGTGTGTGTCGTGTGTGTGGTGGTCGTGGTCCTGCGTGTGTTGTGGGTTTGGTTGTGGTTGTTGTGGCGCGGTGGTCCTGTGTGGTCTTGTCGCCTGTGTGGCTTGTGTGCGTTTGTGCTTTGGGTGTGCGTTGTGGGTCTCTGGTGTGGGTGTTGTGGGTCTGTGGCGTCTGTGGCGTCTTGTGCGTCTGTGTGCGTCTGTGGGCGTCTGTTTCTGTTTGCGTCTGTGCGCCTGTGTGCTCTGTGGCGTCTTTGTGCTCTGTGTGCGTCTGTGTGCCGTTGTGTGTGGCGTCGTGTGCGCGTGCGTTTGTGCGTTGTGTCGTTGTGTGCGTTGTGTGCGTTGTGCGTTGTGGCGTTGTTGCGTGTGTGCGTTGTTGGTTGTTGGTTGTTGGGGGTGGGTGTGGGTGGTGTTGGTGTGTGTGTTGGTGTGTGGTGTGTGGTGTGGGTGTGTGGTTGGTGTGTTGGTGTGTTTGGTGTGTTTGGTGTGTTGGTGGTTGGTGGGTTGGGGTTGGTGTGTTGGTGTGTTGGGTGTGTTGGTGTGTTGGTGTGTGTTGGTGGGTTGGTGTGTTGGTGTGGCCCGGGCGGTGGTGGGCGTGGTCGCCCCGGTTTGTTGGTTGGTTTGCGCTGCGGTTTCTTTGGTGTTTTGTTGAAAGTGGTTTTGTGTGTTTTCCAAACCGTTTTTGTTGGTGGTTTTCAACGGTTATTTTGATTGAGTTGTTTGATTAATTAATTTTGGTTATTTATGAAATTTTTTCCATGTAACGTTTAAATATAATTTTTATGATTCAAAGTAACGGTGTATAAGTTTATATACAGTGGGAGAATCGTTACTTGAAGGATAAGAAGAATTGTTAGCTCAGATTCTTGATTGATTTGGTTGATATTGATTGATTTGGTTAATTGATTTGATTGATTGCTTTGATTAATTGATTTGATTTCCAGCCATAATGATTACAGTGACCTACATGTACTTTTAAAAATATACCGCTTGGTGGAGCCACGATCAACCTCTATTACGGAAAACATTCGTTAGTCCAAGAAATACACCACCATATGGCGCCGCAAATAAAGCCAACCAATCAGAAGGCAGAGCCCTAGACCTCCAAACAGAGCACAGAGCCTGGAGGCTGCGTGCAGTCTAAGGACCAATCAGAAACCAGCGAGTGTGTGGTGACCTGTCTTTAGGCCCACCAATCAGAACGCGCACCCTGGGGCTGTATGTGTGCACACAACTGGATCATTCAGAAGCCAAGGGTATGGCCTATCCTCAGGCGCTACAATCAGAACCATAACTATTACGATGAAGTTGGCCGCTGGCACAGGGATGTTTTGATTTGATTGAGATTAATCCGCCCAATCATGTGGAAGGGGCGTGGCCTACCCTTAGGTCCTCAAATCAAAACGGACGGCCTGGACGTTAATACTGCCAAAAAGGCGCTAAATACGGGGCGAAGACGATAAACATGTCATCAGGGGTTGAAAATGGCACTTGAAACGAAGCCGACAATTAAGATACATCAAATGTGTCTGCCGTTGCCTACCCTCCAGGGGCTGGGATAAAAAACTACACAGGGCGCATTCGCGGAGTATTTGTATTCTCCTCTCCTCTCCTTCTACTGACTTATAATTAAATTTTAAAATGTTTCACGGGATTATGAAAGACGCTGTATAATTTGGATTCTTTTTTTCGTATTATTTTCAACCAATCAGAACGTCTAATTAAGTTAAGTTACCGTATATAATTTCGATAATACACGATTTTATACCTAAAATAGAGTATCCCTTCGAATAGAAATTTTTGCATTATTCCCATTTCCATAGCAACCAATTTAAATTGGTTCATACAAACTACACGAGATGTCGTGGTATTTGCTGTACTAATATGTACTTAAACTAATAAATTGTTTCCATTTGGTCAAATTTACTCAAGAGAATAATCGCAATAATTCATACCTCAAAATAATTATGGTTATACATCACAAACTTCCTGCATAATTACAATTGATGATTATTTTGAAGTACTTATAGTATTACTACCGATTACCTAAAAACTACTTACAAATTAACTAGAGCGATTTTGAATGCTTTAATATGAAAATGTCAATACATTACTATGATAACGTTACAATTGATGAAATAACAATAATGTAAAGTAAGTTAACAATTAAGGTTTATATAAAATTATAAAAAATTAATTAAAGAATAAAACTTAAGATTTAAAACATATGATAATAATAATTTCTATTAAATATCGTTTACTTTCTTCTTTTTTTTAGTGTAAGGTTGTGATAAAAGATATGTATAAATAAATGGTTTAGAGTTTTAGAGTTCACAATTGAATTAACGTTATTAAATATGTGGCACGTTTCAAGAAATTTTCTTCTTGAATTATCACTTTTATGGTCTAAAGTTCGTATAGAAATCAAATTTGTGCCCAGTGTCATGTGAATGTAGACTTAATGCAATAGAATTCAGTTTAAGATTAACATCACTTTTGTGTAACGCAGTTCTTTTAGAAAGTTTGTGGAAAGTTTGTCCAATGTAAAAGCAATAACACTGATTTCATGGAATGACATAAACTAAATCTGAACTATTTGACATACAAGATTTATCTTTTAATTAATTTGGTTCGTCTGATTTATTAGTATTAGTTGTAATTGTGATATTAACTTGTGCAAATAGTAACCTTTTTAATAGACTAGTAGGATAACCATTTTCTAGTAATATTTTGTATAATTTTTAAGACTCTTATTTAAAAATGATGTGTGGCAAATCCTATTAATTCTATTTTTGAGTCCCTTTATAATATTAACTTTTTGTTTGTAAGGGTGGTCAGATAAATACGGAATATATCGTCCTGAACTAGATGTTTTCATATACTAATCAAGTATGTTTGAATTTTCTCTAATTACTAATGTATCTAAGAAAGGAACACAATTATTAACTTCTTTTTCTACGGAAAAAATTAAACGGCTGTTGTATGAATGAAAAATATTTAAAGTGTATAGTAGCGCCGGGGAGAGGTGTCTCATGGCGGACTCGAGAATGGGGATATAATTATTACTGTGAAATGCATCTGTTTCCCTTTATCTTAGTGCAAAGTTCCCACTTAAAGAAAGACGGGTTATAATTTATACGCCTGCTATATATTTTAAATGCAGGGCTTAAAAACGTATGTCGATTTTAAAGTCAAAGCACATGACGCTGTCAGATATCTTCTTGGCTATTTAACCTCAAATTATTCTTCGTATTTCGTTTTGTAGTTATAATAATTTATCTTTCGCTTCGTAATTTATTAGTTTCCATTGGATTTGTAAACAACAGTTTTTTTCAAAAGTATTATTATTAACATTCACTATTACGAGGTAAGTTTATAATGCAAAATGTATTTCCAATTTATTGAATGCATTTATTTATTTTGCAGCAAATAATGATGTCATTAAAAGGTAAATCTTTGAAAAGCCAAACTCAAGTAATGTTAATGAATATACTGCATTATTTCGAGATGGACCGCGATAAGGGGGGGCCAAGTTTACCTTTAACTTTCATTATCCAGGTACGCTAATAATTTTCACTATTTAAATTTATGTTTATGCAATATTATGTTGTAGCGAACTGCTCTCGCATGCGGCATTTCGGAGAAAACCGTAACTCGGACAAAGGCAAGAATGGCTCTCGCTTTAGAATCTGGGAAATCGGCGCCGGATTCACCGCAAAAACATAGGCTGCGTTTGAAGTCGAAGTCAGAGGATGTCGACGAATACGTTTTGAAACGAAGAATTTACACCATGTATGCAACTAGTAAATAATTTAGAAATTATTGATGAAATGGACTTAATCACTGTTTAATTTTAGGCTCAGATATTACTATCGAAAAACTCCAAACTGAACTTAAAGACGATAAAATATTTACCTTCAGTAAAACGAGTTTGAAACAATTGTTACACAAAATTGGTTTTTAATTCTAAGTTGACGATGGAAGAAGGCGTTTAATGGAGCAGGTTCATATTGCTGGTGCTCGAGCAACATTTTTGCGAAAATATTTTGCTAATAAGAGTTGTGACATTAGTTACGATCCTGTCTTTTTGGATGAGACGTGGATTTTTGGTCGAGGAAGCGTTCGAAAATCATGGATGGTTTTATACCTAATTCATCATTGGTATTTTCCAGTAAAATTAAGACAGCAGACTACCATGATTTATTTCAAAAATGGTTTCAAGAATAGCTCTTACCAAATTTAGAAAAACCAAGTTTGATAGTTCTTGACAATGCTAGTTATCATTCTACATTAGTAGAAAAATTACCTTCAAGGAGTTGGAAGAAAGAAGATCTTCAATTTTTAAGAAAACACGACATTCCTCGTTCGAATGATATGCAGAAATAATTATTACATTTTATTTGTTAAAAAAATTATATATATATATATATATATATATATATATATATATATATATATATATATATATATATATATATATATATATATATATATATATATATATATATCAATTGATGAAATCGCTCATCAATGGAGACATCAAATTTTACGTTTACCTCCGTATCACTGCCAGTTCAACTCTATCGAGTTAATATGGGCAAATTGTAAACAGTATTACAACAAAAACGTTGGAACACAGGACTTCGGGGACGAGAATGTTTTATCGCTATGGAAGGATTCATTAAATCAAGTAGCTGGAGAACTGTGGCAAAAGTGTATTTTACATGCTGAAAAGGAAATGAACCAGCGATGGGACGTTCAAAAAAGAGCTGAGGAAATGCTAAAACCTCTAGTAATCAATGTCGGAGAGTTGAGTGAAGATGATAGTGAAAGTGAAGGTGATGAGTTTTAATTATAAGATGTCAAAGTTAAAGCAAAAATTAGAATCTTAGTTACTTTATAACATTGTAAAGAATTATTATATTTAACATATACCTATAGCTGTACTTAGGTTTACATTTTATATATATATATATATATATATATATATATATATATATATATATATATATATATATATATATTATACAGTGCTAGTCAAAGTCCCTCCCCTTGTATCTTTTGAACGGTTTTACTTGTACTAATGAAATTTGGAGGGTGAATATAAACGGATATAAGCTTCTCAACTAGTCATGACAAGTGACGTAATAGTCACAGGGCCACAGTGACCAATAATTTTAAATAGTACCTTATGGCAAGTGACATCTCGTTTGAAAGGTATTATAATTACCTATTCAGTAATACTAATTTTGTTAGGGTTGTAAATGCTTTCTAGTTTTGTTAGTTATTGTTTGATATTATTTGCATTGCGATTCATGTATAACTGAATTTGTTATTTAACGTTCTTTTTTTATAAATAACAGTAGGTATTAATAATTAATGAAATTATTGTATAATCGTACAAAGTTTCTTTTGTCCATTGGTCGCAAATTAGGAAACATTTCGTTGAACTTCCTGCATGTTCTCGCTATAATTTGGTGACATTGTCCATGAAAAATAAATAGTTTTATCAAAACTTGAATTGTGTAGTAATTTCCTGCTATTTTGACCATTTTCAAATTTCTCCCGTTAATAAACACCCGAATGTTTTACTATTAGTGCACTAATTGTGACAGAAAAAACAGAATAGTGCGATTTTTATAGGAACATGCTTCTGTTTCGGAAACCTTACTGTTTAAGTATAGGAATATGATATATCATTTTAAAGGGACTTCAACGGTCTATCAGAATATTCGAACGACCCTGTACAATATGGAACCAATTTAGTTATGCAGAACTGATGAAGAGCTTATTCATAGAGTGCATCCAGAATTTCAACTTTCTACAAATTTAAACACCACAATAATGAACATTCGATTGGAACCATGTTTTTGCTAAAAAATAAGGAAATTAATTAATTACCCAAAAACGGTTGAAGATAGGTACAGGAATGTGTGAGGCAAAAATAATTTAAAAGTAATAGCGAACCCAAAAATGTAATAATATAAAGGCCGTCTCATTAAAAATATCAAAGGTGATGCCACTTTTCCACATAAGCGACAACGTCGCAACGCTTAGTATATTTTAGATCGATAGATCCAAGCCAGCCATTCAAGTGACCAAATTTTCAAAAAGATCCCATGTCTCGTTTTCCGTAAACGCCTAAGGTATCATCGACGTGAATCACCCTGTTATGTATATATATATATATATATATATATATATATATATATATATATATATATATATATATATATATATTCAAACAAACTGAGATTTTTAAAATCAGTTATATTATTAACTAATAATAAATCTCATTTTAACAAAATTTATGGCAAAATCAGTTATTAATAAGTGGCTTCGATAACCAAATTACAGTCTTAACTCTTATAACGCAGTGAGATCTGTCGGCTAAAAACGATCCTCCGCAATTAACCAAACTTTTCGCACTTCATTCCATGCCTACCTAGCTAATACGTATCTTCTTGAAAATTATTGATATAATTAATTTGTAAAACAGATCCAAAACGAAATTTTGTTGACCCGGTCTCGGTTCTGATAATCATTTACAGTTGTACAATATATTTTTATTATATGACTACCCACACTCGGTGGGCTTTACATGCGAGAATAAGTGCGAACAGACCCTAAACGAAATTCGACTTTATTTATACGAGTGAATGGGGATTTTTAAGACCTTTAGGATACCAAATCCCGAGATATTCGAACAAAAATTTTATTTAAATTTTACAGCGCGGCTTAAATTTGAAAATAACCTAGAAACATTGACGATGTTTTGTTGGTATTCAAAATTACTAACTATATGAACCAATAACGACATACGTTTTTAAAATCTTAAACCATGCTTTACTAAAAGATGAGTCATAAGACACCTCTCGCCGGCCCTACTTTAATCTATTTTATCATGTGGTTTTGCACATATTAAGTCATCTACATACTGCCAAATAAATGGATATTAAAAACCTATTTTGTTAACAACAAAGTAAATTAAATCATTTATCACAATTTTTGCAATAGAGGGAGATAATAGCATAGTTGATGTGAAAGATAGATTACTTGATCTAACTTTTACTAACGTAAATTGCATTGTGGAACATGATAACACTCCTATTGTTGTCGAGGACGTTTATCATCCTGTGTTGAATATTAAATTAAGTTTTGATATTTCATATGCTAACCAATTTTCTATCAATAATGCAAATAAGAAATATAATTTTAGAAAAGCTGATTATAACAACCTTTACAACTCAATCCTGCTGTACGATTGGTCTTTACTTCCATCATTACAGTTGCCGACACTGTATGTGAAAAGCTCTTCTATATTTTATACAATCTTTTCGATTCATTTGTTCCTATCTACGGAACTACGTTATTTCAATATCCCACTTGGTATACATCATAATTAAAACGTAACCTGCGGCTCAAAACCAAAGCTCTCAAACGATATAAAATAAATGGCTCATTATCAGACAGAGGATTTTAAGCACCGACGGAAGCTAATCAAGACTAAACTCAGAGAGGCTTACAACAAGTTTATAATAGGTCAGAAAACTCAATTACGATCGATCCTAAACACTTTTGGAATTTTATTAACTTTAGAAAGGGTTCATGCAGAATACCAAGAACTGTCAAATCTAATGATGAGGCTTTCACTACGCCCGAATCTATTGTAAGAGCATTTAGAAATTTTTTTAGCAATGTTAGACGCAGTCCACTAATAGGGATGTTTCAAACTTTATTCAGTTTAACAATTTTCCCAATATTTTTGTGTCCAATATAACTATAGGCGAAACAATTTTTGCCGTACGCAAATTAAAAGATAACACAACCGGTCCTGATCAAGTTCCTGCTTTCCAAGTCAAAAAGTACTGTATTGGCTGCGTCGTTATGCTACATTTTTAATGTATGCTTAACTTCTCACATATTCCCCAAACTTTGGAAAATTGCTAATATATGCCCCGTACTGAGAAGTGGAAATTCCAGCGAGGTAATTAACTACCGGCCGATTAGAATTCTAAACAATTTTGCTAAACTAAACTATTATTCACAGTAGAGTATATCCTTCACTGAAAAGATTAATTTCAGAACATCAACATGGATTTATGCAACAGCGGTAGACGGCTACTAATTTAGCATGTCTGTCAGATGTCCTAGCTACCTCACTTGACAATCGTGGTCAAGTAGATGTTATCTATACAGATTTTAGCATGACATTGTCATCGCGTAACTTAACAATTTTGGTTTTCATTATTCTCTAATCAGGTTTTTTGAATCATATTTAAGTAACAGAGTGCTGTAATGTGTGATTGAGCGCCCTGTATATATATATATATATATATATATATATATATTTTTTCTATTTACTCAGTTCTCGCTTTTACGCTAACGAAATGTGTTGTTTTTATGTGTCTTCATAAAGCTAAATTAAATTGATATATCGTTTACTTTATAGTGTATTTCGGATTAGAATTTGTCGTATTTAGTTTAAATTGTATTTCTTTGTTAGAATTAATTTACATTAGGATTGAAATTATATAAATTTTCGTAGGGTTTAAAACTAAAAACGCAGTTTGTGATTGAGATAAAATTCCAAGTTTGTATTCATATTAAGTTTTTGGTGCCAAGGTTCTAATGCAGTACAGTTTACCGATTCACTTTCAATTAAAAATCGTCATTATAGGAGAAGGTAATATTTAGCTGAGTTACAATAGGTACTAAGGAAAAATAACTTAACAATAACATTTTGTAGGGATTGCTGTGAAAGCTGACGTTACTTTTGCATTCTGAGGTACCCTTTAGGATTACAGTTCATAGCATGACGTAATTTCTCTTAATCATTTACGGGAAGGGGCATATCGTTTCTACCGCGTTTCATAATTTGAATGCATGAGTAATATGATTGGTTGTCGTTTTTAAAATCAAGTATGGCGTAACTGAAGAAGTTTAGAATGTATGTTCTCGACCTTGGAATGATGCCGTAAGGGCCAAGGCTCGTTTGCGCTGCGTCGTATACACGAAGTTTGGTGCGTGGAGGTAGTGAAATATTTACGCCCTTCTTGGAAGTATCGGTGTCGTACATAGCGACATATTCTCGTCCATGGAATTTCGGTTCAGTGTCGAATGGTGATGGTTTTGGAGTTCTATCGCGCCTGGTGTGCGGATCACAAGTAAATAGTACAAGTAAAGTAGATGGTTCTAGTGTCAGTTGATGTTGATGTTGATGACTTCGTATAAATGTCTAAGCGCATAACAAACAATTATCGCTGTAAATAAAGAAAGTGTTTAGTTTAAGTGTAACCATAATATTTGTCAAGAACTTTGTAAATATCGTTAATAAGAAGACCCCGTTTAAATAGATATACCGAATTTTAATATTAAGTTTAAATGAGTAAAATTAATCAAGTAACGCTTTGTAAACAGTTGTGCATTTACGTTGAATCAAATGCAGAATTAGTTAACGTAGTTTTAGTTAAAGTAATTGTCGTAAATTAAGTTCGAGTAAATATGAATAAGATTTGTCGTTTGTGAAATTTCACATGGAAAGCGTACTGTAATAGCCCACTGTCGAACTATTTATAATACCTGGTGGACCTGGTGTGCGACCGATTGTTGTAGTTCAGAAAAGGAAGAACATCTTTTTGTTGTTGGTATTATGGCAGCTAATTTATGTATCACATCCCGATATCGACATTTGATAAATTTTAGAATTTCATAGATTTGTAATCGGGTTTATTTAGTTTGTGGTAATGTATATTTTTAGTTTTAATTGAATAATTAAATTGCCGTATTCCCAATTATTCTTGGATTAATTGAGCGTTTCTTGAAACTGTTTATTTACAGCATTATCCACAACAGATTAGATACTCCTAAGTTGTTGTGTCTCATTAATTTTGTTGTTCCAGTTTATAAAACACGCTTGCATTTATTTTTTTATCACGCTGCACCCAAAACTAATATTTTGTATTCGTCACCAATTATTAATTCTTGTCGCATTTACAATAAACAATATTCGAATGTGGATTTATTTACTTGTACTTTGAACAGTTTGTTAAGTTATTTAGAATCTGAAACTCAATGTTAAATTTGTTTATTACTATCTTAATAATTTAAGTATTTAATTTTTAATTTTTAGTTAATTGTTGCCTTCTTTCACCTATAATGCTATGTTTACTTGTTGGACAGTAAATACATATTATGATTATGTACTTTTTGGAATTATACCTCTATATGATTTTAGATTTCTAGGTACTTCTTTTGAAATAAAATTTTTCTTTTTAAGTCTATTAGCAATGTCATTAACTTTAGTTTTAACAGTAGTGGTAGGATGTTTATTAATTATTTTATAAGTGCTAATATCTTGAAGTAATTCTAATGATTTATTATGATAACATTCTTTATACATTAATTAATACTGAGACGTTGGATTTATCTGATTTAGTAAGAAAGACATTGGGATTATTTTTGAAAAATTCTTTAGTTTTAATTACAACATTTTAAAGGATCTGATTATTATTGATATAGTTAGTAATAAGATTGGTAGTTTATGCCCTAATAAGATTTTTATTAGTAGTCTCACGAATAACATCTAAAATGTCATCTATTTCTGCAAGAACCGTATAAATATATCAATATGTTTATTATTAACAGTAGGTACAAACTTTGGACCAAGTGAAAGAAATTTTTTAACACCTTCTGTTTATTGACAATGATTATTGTTTTTGTTTTTACAATGTTGCCAATTTTCGTAATGAACTTATTATAGTAGAGGTTGCAAAATTATCCTAAAAAAAAGTGTTATTAAAATTATTTCATTTCTTTTAATTTCCATTTTGTAGGTTGGAAGGTCGTGTGGTGTTCCACACCAGATATTTTTGAAAAGCAGAAAGCAAAACAAAGCATTTAAATGTTAAAATATGAATTTAATCATATCAAACAAAACATATGTTGCTATGGAAAATATACATTTGTTATTTTCCCATAACAAAATCCGACGTAAACGTCTTAAATCAATCATTTGTGAATCGTTGTATAGTTTGAAATAAACTACATTAATTCAAAGTTTAAAATCATGCCTCATGTATTTACTAACGAAGAATACGCCGACATTCATTTTAATTATGGCTTCCGCAATGGACACGCATTAGATGCTTCGAAAGAATATATAAGATTTCCAAACAGAAGACAGCCCAGTCATCAATTTTTTTTTGTTGCGCATCATCATCCAAGTCAAGTCAAATCTGTCATCGAGACGCTGATCAATCGATCGAAGAAATTAGCAGACGCCGACAACATCAAAAAGAGATGACAAAAATAAGAAAGGCTTTGATTAGTAATGGATTCCACCACCACAACATACAAAGGACTTTGAGGCCTTCAAGTAGAGAAGACAAAGAACCAGCTGTTCCTGCAACTCCCACGGCATACCTACCATACATCAAAGGGGCAACGGACAAGATTACCCGTATTCTTACAAAACATAAAATCAATACAACTTTCACGGAGTATCAAAAAAAAATTCGATCTTAAGAAATCCTGACGAGATCTCGTTGGAGAGTCAAGGAGTGTACGAAAATCCATGTGGAGGCTGCGGGCTATCGTATCGTATATTGGATAGACTAACAGAAAAATTAGCGCAATGTTAATCGATTTGACACTCTCTCTCTCTCTCTCTCTCTCAAAAAAATATATATATATATATATATATATATATATATATATATATTATATTGTCTAGAATCTACCCACGTTCTATCTATCTTTGTTATTATAAGAGATACAGAGATGGTTAAATTAACAAGTTGGGCTGAATCACATGATAATTCAAATACCGATAAGAAAATTCAACATTGTTGCCAACTTTCTAAGATATCTGAAAATAACTAAAATTCCAAATTTTCAATCGGCTATATCTTTTTAATATTCAAAATACGAAAGTTATAAGAGAGACTTTTGATAGCTATTTTTACGCAAAATTGGAAAATGTGAATAACAAATTTTTTTAGTAATTATTTTTCGAGCTGCAACTCAAACATGCATTTTTTTTTAATAACTACAGGTGGTTATGAACTCATTCGATGGCTTATTTTTTTCTGATTTCAAAAATGTATAGCTTTGCATGTTTAGTATTATTAGTTAACTCAAAATTTTCAAAAAATTGTAATTATAGTATTTACTAAACAAATGCAATGTTTGCCGTGGCGCCCTGTGGCAATTAAAAACAAAACTCTGCATTGATTGACTTTCAAATAGTAGATATTGAATTATTTGTTGTAACCAGACGTAGTTCGTATTTAAATACTGAATATAAATTTATCAATGGCTTATTCTTCTGAAGAAAGAATTGATATGCTTTTTACTATTACGTGTCTAACAGAGATGCTAATGCTGCTTCGGAATTATATCTTCAAACTTATATGGAAAAAAGACAACCCGATGTGAAATTATTTACCAAACTCGAATTGAATTTAAAAAAATATGGGGCTTTTACTAAACCTCAAAATTTTAAAATTAATATTAACACAGAAACAGAAGAACATGTTTTAGCTTATGTCGAATTTAAACCTACTACATCTCTTCGCGAAATTGCGAACGAGTGCAACACTTCCAAAGATGAAACTCACGTTATTTTGAAACAAAATAATTTTAACCCATATCTTTTTCATATAGGAAACACATTGTATGTTGAAGATTATCAGAAAACATTACGTTTTGCTACATGGTTGATTAATGAAAGTAGAGCAAACAATCTATTCTCGAAAACCATTCTTTTCACCGATGAAGCAAAATTTACAAATAACGGCATCTTCAATAGAAAAAATCATATCCAATGGTCCTAAGAAAATCCTCATATTACTGTTGAGAGGAGAGATCAATATGCTTTATTAGTAAGCGTTTGGTGCGGTATTATTGGTACCAAAATTCTTGCGCCGTTTTTTTATGAATACAATTTAAATTCCGAAAGATATCTAACTTTTATACGAAACGAATTTGAAGAAATTTTGGACAACCTTCCGTTGAACGTAATTCAAAATTTGAATTATTTTCAACACGACGGGGCACCAGCACACAATGGATTACTTGTGTGTAACTATTTACAGGAACGATTTAATAATTGGATAGAAAATCGAGGCCCAATAGCTTGGCCGCCGCGATCTTCAAACTTAACCCTCCTGGATTTTTTCTTGTGGGGTGCAATTAAAGATAAAGTGTAACGAGTAAAACCTGGTAATCTAGACGATTTAAAAAATAAAATTCGTGTTGCTATACAACAAATTAGAACCTAAAGTTTATTAAAAGTTCAAAACAAAATTTTAAAACGATGTCAAATGTGTGTTCAAAATAATGGAGGGCATTTTGAAGCACTTCTATGATTGTGTCATCTGTTTATATTTTTTGCTGTTACTCTTCCTTGTAAGTTAAATTTATTTAGAACTTTTTTATTTTGATAATGTAGTACATTATTTCTTGTTGTTTCCACAAATTTAGTAGTAGAATATGAGCTTATTTTGTTATTTAAATGTTCACGGCACACTTTAATTTGTTTAATAAATATTATAATTACCTTTTTTTTTTTAAATTAACTAATAATATTAAACATACAAAGCTATACATTTTTAAAAACAGAAAAAAATAAGCCATCGAATGAGTTCATAGCCACCTACAGTTGCTATTTAAAAAAATGTATGTTTGGGTTGTAGCTCGAAAAATAATTACTACAAAAATTTTTTATTAGCATTTTCCAATTTTGCGTAGAAATAGCTATCAAAAGTCTCTCTTATAACTTTTTCGTATTTTGCATATTAAAAAAGATATAGTCGATTGAAAACTTGGACGATTTTTAGTTATTTTCAGATATCTTAGAAAGTTGGCAACAATGTTGAATTTTCTTATCGGTATTTGAATTATCATGTAATTCTGCCCAATTTTGTTAATTTAACAGGCTCTATATCTTTTATAATAACAAAGATAGCCATAGAACGTGGATAGATTCTAGACACCGGTATAATATATATATATATATATATATATATATATATATATATATATATATATATATATATAGAGAGAGAGAGAGAGAGAGAGAGAGAGAGAGAGAGAGACAATCCCAAATCGATTACCATTGTATGGGTAACTTTGTCATTAATAAAGATGCAGATTTGGTTTAATGGGCAATGTTGTACAGTTTTTCATACTGGTTCAGATGATGCTTAGAAATATCAAAAATTCCAAGTATAGGACATTCGTTTAACTTATCCCGATTGATCGATGAATCAAACGCGCACTTGTGTATGACTATCCTTTTCTACATATTGAATACAATGTACACTATTAGCTAACGTATTATTCCAAGAGTGTCGGTTTGTATGACTCTTATTAACTCAAGTAACTAACAAGGATAACGTTAACAACAAATTAAGTTTTCTTTATACGAACAGTTTTGATACCAACATTACCAACTTTAACTTAACTACTTCATATAAATATAAATGTCATAATGTTTGCAAATAAAAGGCAAAAATTTTATTTACATATCGTAGATGTACGCACATAAAAGCATATTATTTTCAATAAAACTTAATACGTAGCAGATGAACTTTGGTAAGTTATTATATATTCTAAAATATTATATGTTCTAAAATTTTGTAAATAGGTATTTGTAGGTTAAGACCAATGAACTCTTCCAAAGAAAGGAAGTAATTGTTCCAATACTTTTCTACATGAAAGTGGTGATTATATATCTTTCACGGCAATACATTTGTGAGTTAATGGTTATTTATTTGATTTATTCATAAAGATTGAATTTTTTAGGAACGCTACTAATCATGCTTTGAGAAAACATTCGAATTCCAAAATACGTAATGATAATTTCAGTCATCAGTGTTTATTTATACACTTGTTTGTGTAGAAGATTATTATACTGCAATTCAAAATTATTGGTGTATTTAATGTAATTGAATTATAGTGCTTTTTTAAACTTATTCAAAGTATCGTTTCAAACACAATATAACCAATAATGTAATAAAACGTAAATTTGTCCATTCACATTTAAACATGACTGTGTTGAAAATAATATATTGTTATAAATTATAATGTTAATGTACAATAAGATTATTATTAAGTTTTTGGAGAAAACTGTTTGCGTTAAGAATTCAATTAAAAACAAGAAATTAAATGTTCACTACACTTCATTTTCTGTATCTGTGTTATCGTTTGGAACTATATAACGTTTGCCTTCCCCATCAAGATTCTTAAAGCATTTTGAACTGGAATCTTGCCATATTCTTTTGTTTCTTCCTTTTGCAAATATCCATGTTTCGTCGAGATAAACGAACTGCTTGTAGATATCTTGTTTCATATAAGTGATGTAACTTCTCAAAAATTTTAACCTCATCGATGCTATTGAAGTTTTTTAGCAAAGAGCTTTTCTATTGTTATTTGCTTGAAATGAAATCAATGTCGAACAAAACGTGATAGAGGCTAGTCCTTTTACACTCAACGATACCTCTTTCTTTAATTTTTGTTAAAGTATCTAATGTAACATGTTCATGGTTAATACATGTTGTAAATTGTAGTACAGTTCACTTTTTGTCGTTGATCCATGTCTTTTGTTTTTAGACTTTTCCTTGTTTTCTTCTTGATTTTGATGTCGTCGTAAAGCATTAGAAATAGTTTTCGTGTCAATTTTCAAAGCATCGCTAACCTTGCATGCACTGCTGTTAATGGTGATAAGGGCCCGTTGTCTGTTTTCTTTATTAAAGTATTCGACTAAGTTATGGATCAATTCCTCTACGGTAATTGACCTACGAGGCATGTTCATAGCTACAAATGAAAACATAAATGTTATCTCTTTCTGTAAAACGAATTAATCTTTACCTTAAATGAACACTAAAAGTAATGTGGTTCTGAAAAGAACCGATCTTTAATATTAACTCAAGAAGGAATGAATAAACGAAGAAACAAACCAACCGGCGAGCGTACGTAACCTCAATCAACGTATAATCAAATAAAGCAAAGTTGTTCTGTGGAAAGGTTGGTATCAGTGCTTATATTTTTGTTTTAAATTACAGACGACGGTCATTTCGTGATTTAATGCATACATGACGTCATCGGGATAAGTTAAACGAATGAACTTTACTTTCGAAGATAATCGAGAAAAACTGAAAAATTTTTTTTAACGAAAGTGACTTCTTTCTTAAAGCGAACTGAGATGCATTTTCAAAAAAATTATTGCAACTACGCTCTTGGAGATAATGATAACAATTTTCTTATGTTCAATAGGCGCCATATTGCATTTTGAAATAAATAAATTGCATTTTTTTTGTTTTCAACGATGTATAACAATCTACACATGAAATAATAGATTTCGTTATATTTTATATTATTTGTTTTAAAATGCGGAACCCATAAAAACAAATGAATTTAACAAAAATCAAATCTGTCATTTTAATTATTAAATCAGTTATTGCATTTTGAATAAGTGTTGTTATCAACTTTTAGTAAAGGTGAAAATTAATATTGTGTAAGAAATGCCAACTTTGCGTTAAATGAACAATATGATGTCTTTTGTACTTACATGAAATGTAACAAAACCACCCGCCTTCTGCTTAACAATATCGAGATAACTTCCCAGCAAGAGGACAACGGCATATTAGAATATGAATAGATTAGACATAAATATGCAGCAATATGGATGTTTAAAGAAACCCCCTCCTGAAAGAAATGTACCTGACCGTGGGGAATGTCAAAGAATTGACACTGGATTGGGTTAATATCGATCCAAAATTCGACAAATGGAAGATCTAGTTGATGTAAAAATTGACAGTATGTAGAATTTTAAATAAACGTCACTTTAACCCTTATAAGCTGCATGTAGCTCACACTCTACACCCAAATGATCATCTGTGTAGAAGAACATTTTGCAGGTGGGTCAAAATAAAATGGCAGAAAACGATGGTTTTATTAACAGCACTTTGGAGTGTTGGATCACATTTTACGAACTGTGGTTTATTTTATCGCCATAATGAATACCACTATGCTCAAGAAAATCTACACGTGATTACATCACGGCGTTTAATTAGACCTATAACTTTTAATGGGAACAACGATATAAGGTTTTTTAGATGAATTGCCCTTGGCACAAAATTGGCAATATGGTCAAGATGGTGCGCCTGCTCACAATTCCAGGCATGTTATTAATTATTTAAGTAATTGTTTTAAAGACAGTGTAATAGCTACTAACACTCATATTACATGGTCGCCCAGTTCAGACGACCTCACACCTCTTGATTTTACTTATAATAATATTAATAAATTACAAGTATCTGTGCAAGACCCGTTAAATAATGTTAATAGCCACACATTGCGAAAAGTGACTACCAGCATTTTAAAACGATGTGAATTGTGTTTGGTGAACAATCGCCATCATTTTGAACAATTGCTGTTATTCAATTAGCTATTTTTAGTTTTAAGATTAGTTCTGTTTGGTTATAATTCATTTGTTTTCATAGCTTACTTTAATCTCAAGCAAATAATATAAAATATGTCGGAATCTATTATTTCAAGTATAGATTGTTATATATCGTTGAAAGCAGGAAAAAATGCGATTTATTTATTTCAAAATCCAGTATGGCGTCTAATTAACACAAAAAATCGCCTTTTTCAAAAAACTCATTTTTCAGTTTTTGTCGATTATCTTCGAAAGTACTCCGAAGTTTTGATATTTCTAAGCAGCGCCTAAATCAGTATGAAGAATTTGGGACGTACTGTATATATACATACATACATACAGTGTGTCCCACTTAAAACTCCGGCGTCATTTTCTCGACGACTGAAAGAGATATTCGATTTCTGTAAATGGAATTCACTATAATGTGTAAATGATTAGTTTTGGGTGACAACGACCTTTCTTTTCATTGTGATATAGATGGCGTTGAGATGTAAAGAAATTAATCGATTCCACGAAGCTTGAAAATAGGTGACTGTGAAAGGGCACTTAATTCTAAGACTTTTTTATAACATAAACATTTTTCGAAAAGTCAATAGTTTTCGAGAAAATTTAACTTTAATATAATTTTTTTTTAATGCCAAATATTGTCACAATTTTTTTTAATCAAATTTTAGACGATACGTCCTTCCAGACATTTTTCATAGTAAAATAGTCTGATTTAGATACTAATGAAAATTACATTATTGTGCCATTTTCATTTTCAATGGTATATCCTGTACAATTTGACAAAAAATGAAAGAAAACATTATTTTCAGCATCTTTTCAAATGTAACCATACATTTACAATCAATAATAATAAAGTTAATAAAACAATTAGGTAGATAATTAATTTTTATTTTACACAACCCAAATAAGTGAACAGCTACTTAAGAAGGCAAATGGAGATTTCATCTAAAAAGTCAGATTAAATGTTCAAAACTGTTTCCATCGTTCTGAATACATATATTATATCTCTTTACGAGTTCAGTGCTAAAAACTTTTAATAAAGTCTCACTGCCACGTAAATTTTGTTATAAAAGTTAGCCATATCTTCAATGGGTTGTTCGCAAACAGTAGTTTTCAAATAATCCCTCAAAAAACGTCTAATGGAGTTAGATCAGGTGACCGAGCTGGCCACCTGACAACGATGTACTAATTTTCAACAATTTCAGCATTATGCGGTGGCGCGCAATATTGTTAAAACTAAATATTAGGTAACTCAATTGGAACATTATTTAATAATAAGGCAAAACATTTTCTCAAAAATCTAAATATCGCTGCCCGTTTAACCTGCCATGAAAAAGATGTGGTCCTATTGTATAAATTGACGATTCCACACCAAACATTTACTCCAAAGATTGGTTTCGTGTTTGTCTCAACCATAGAGGATATTCCTCTGCCCAATATCTACGGTTATGTTTGGATACTACACCATTATTGAACGATGGAAACAATTTTGAACATTTAATCTGACTTTTTAGATGAAATCTCTGTTTGCCTTCTTAAGTAATTTGTTCACTTGTTTGGGTTATGTAAAATAAAAATTAATTATTCACCTAATTGTTTTATTAACTTTGTTATTATTAATTGTAGATGTATGGTTACATTTGAAAAGATGCTGAAAATAATGTTTTCTTTCATTTTTTATCAAACTGTACAGGGTATCCCGTTGAAAATAAAACAATAATGTAATTTCCGAGCAAACGGGGAGCTTAAATAAACCTGTTTCATTACTATCTAAATCAGACTATTTTATTATGAAAAATATCCGAAAGGGCCTATCGTCTAAAATTTGATTTAAAAAAATTGTGACAGTATTTGTCATTAAAAAAATTATATTAAAATTAAAATATGTCGAAAACTATTAACTTTTCGAAAACTATTCGTATTATAAAAAATTCATAGCATTAAGTGCCTTTTCACATTCACGTATTTTCAAGGGACCGAATAATTTTTGCATCTCAACGCCATCTATATCTGAATGAGGAGACAAGCGTCGATCAAAATCATCTTCGTTCAATTCATATATTAAGGAAACTGTATGGATGAAACATACAGTTTTTCAATATGTCAATATGAGCTAATTTGCGGGAGGAAGTACGTGAAAGTAAAACATCAAGACCCTTCTCAGGCTTTAAGGCTGTTTTTGGTTTACCTGGAATTGGCCGATTTTTTACCTTCCAGTTTCTTCAAATGTATTGTTTAGGCAATTGTTGACTTGGATATTCGTGTATGACCAATTCGAAATGTTTCGCTAACATCACGTACGATAAATGTAAATATGTCACTGTTTACAGATGATGATGATACAGAATTGAAAGCTATTACTAATTTTTTATTTACAATTGTTTAAAATAAAAAATATAAATTTATAAACAGCATCTAATTTAGTTAATAATCATTTAATAGAAAACCGTAAATTATTGTTTTTAAGCATAAACGCAGACGTTATAGTATATTATATTATACAGTAAGGACAGTTTACCGATCGACGATAATGTTTGGAGGAGATCGGTAAACTCCTTACTGTTCGAAATGCTTATGCTATTTTTTGTGTGATCAACAATACACTTGATGGCAAAATGTAGGCAAAACACATTTTATTTTATCTCAAAATTGCTTAAAAGATGACCACAAGCCGAGCCACAAGCGTATGTATTGTTTCCTTAGTAACCTGAATGTTAATGTGACAGTTGTAAAATAATTGTGTCAGAAATTTTAATCAGTAAACTATTATTATTATTATTATTATTAAACTATTATTATTATTATTATTATTATATTATTATTATTATTATTATTATTACCATTTCCAATTGTAACAATTGTACATTTAAGTTTAATATTAATAAATAATACTATACCCAAAACTCTGGCAGGTGTTTCAGTAAACTATGAATTTCACTTACTGTTCGCTGAACGGTAAGTAAATTACTTACCGTTCAGTTAGAATCATTAAACAGTAAATGCCACCTACTGTTGTCAAAACAGTGACAGTAGGTTGACAAAAATGAACGATCGCACAAAAATAAATATTAATTTAACTTTTTCGGTGAAAGAAAGATCATTTAAAATTTTTATTTAATATTCCACCATTTCCAAACGTTCCTGTAAGAATCATCGTTGATTCGACGATGTGGAAATCTCTCATTTGCATTCTTCAGGTCAGAAATAATCTTGTGCTTCGCGTTATTCGAATGAATTGAACTGATGCCTGCTATACTTTGTTAATTATACTTCCGCCCAGTTTCACTTTCTACTTTCTCTGCCTTATTAAGGCTGTTTGGGCATTTTCGATTTCTACAACTTCTCGTATTATTTTCCTAGTTAGATATTTTGATAATGTTTTCGTTCTGGTCTTATCGAAATTGATATTGTGTGGTGTAGATCGAACTTGTGCTAACGATGAGGTTGTGGTGTTTTTCCTTACTGCTAAGCGATGTTATTCCAGCCTAGCACTGATTCGTCTGTTTGTTTGATCTATGTACGTATGGTCACAGTCTCAACATGACATCTTGTCTATTCCATGATCTTGTAGGTGGATTCTTGTTCGTTGGGCAATATAATTTCGATATTTTTTAGAATTCTACTAATCTGGTCTGATGTTCCCTTTATATACGGTTGTAACAAACTTCGAACGTGTTGTTAATAATTCACCTCTCGGTAGGTAAACGTGCATTTGGTGCCATGTGTGCTGTGTATGATAGCTGCATAAAAATAATTTACTTATTTAAAGTGAAGCCTTCACGCATATCGTTTGCACATTCAGTTTCAGACAAGTTCATCGTCGTTTCTTGTGCGATACTGAAAGGTAGTAGAGCATCCATTTTTGCTCTGTTAAATATTTTTTATTAAAACTGCTGCAAATTTTACAATGTTTGAGACGTTTGAATTTCAGGCACCTTTACTTTTACTTTCACTTTTTATTTTTTAATTTTTACTTTAACTTCACCTTTTTCTGTTACTCTTCACACGTTTACACATCTACGCAATTAATTATCTTACCGTTAATGCAATTTACGGTATCAGCACGATTAATCAAGAGTGAGATAATCACCTGCGTTAATGGGAAGTGGAATTTTAAAACTCCTTAATTTATTCATTTGGGAAATATAAAGCATAGAAATCCAGATTTATTTCAACCCTGAAGTAATATTACGCAACAATTTCCAAAACGTTGACCCAGCATGCAGCCATTTCGTTATCTACAGTGTGACCAAGAATAAGGTGTTCTGCTTCCATTACCCATTATGTACCGGTGTCATATATATATATATATATATATATATATATATATATATATAGGACAGCAAAAATAGAAATTTTTATTTCTTAGTTGTAATTCAAAAATGTATTTTTTTTAAATTGTATATTACTTTGTCATCTTTTAGGAGCAAGATTGTACCTTTACTTTTATAAGAAATTAGTAATTATAAACAGAAAATAATTTACAAGAAAGGTTGTTTTTTCTCCGCTTGTTTTTTTGAAAATTCAATAAATTATGTAACTTTTCTGTTCAGAATTCATAAATAGAAAGTTTGTTTGCTAAAACTGCATAATTTCAAACGTTGATCTTATCATAAACAGGAATAAATAAGTACAAAATATGATGTCATATTTATAGGACACTGGTCCAATTCGTATACGTTTATATCTTGAATTTACACGTCCAGACTAGATGATTCTTGCAGAGATTGTAGATATATAAATTAAAGGCGATGCTCCCTTATTCATTTAGTGCATTTATTGTGGTGTAAAACATGGCAAGTAAGCGGTTTTTAAGTGTTAAAGATATTGAAGCGTTATTCGAAGATAAGGAATTTTATAAGCATTTGGAAAATGCGGATAGTGTAGATATAGCTGTTTTGCCATCGAATCTTGACGTTTTAAGTGAATGTGATGAAGGCGACAAAGACATAACAGGTGAAAATGAAATCAATGATATTCTTGGAAATTAAAATGATTAGTATCGAAATACATGATTTATCTTCTATATAATTGTTGGAAACATTTTTCTCCGACGATGTTTATAATTTATTGCAAGAAGAAACCGAAAGATATGCTAAATTTGTTGATTTTACTGTGACTGTTCAGGAATTAAAAACGTTTATTGGATTTTTAATATTTTCTGGTTACCATATTTTACCTTCTGAAAAGCTATATTGGAGTACAGGCGAACACACCAGATACAACTTGTAGCGGATGCAATGTCTCGAAATAGATACTTGCAATTGAAATCAGTTTTTCACTGTTGTAATACCGACGAAATTGATTTGACTGATAGGTAAATAAAATAACGTATAATAACAATGTCAGAATTCTAACATGTGTTTCATTGCGGGTACTATAAAATTCGTCCACTAATAAATAAAATAAACCAAGAATTTCAACAATAGGGTACATTTTCTACTCATTTATCAATTGATGAAATGATTGTGAAATACTATGGGCACAATCGTATGAAGCAATTTATACAAGCAAAACCAATTCAATTTGGATATAAATAATGGGCGCTATGTAGTTCAGATGAATATTGCTACAAATTTTCTGTTTATACTGGCAAAGATAAAAATGCAACTCCTTCGCAAGTTATTACAGATCTTTTAGGAATTGTTGAAAATCTTAATGACCATTTGGTATATTTTCAAAACAGGTATATACTGCCATAATTTATACTTTTCTTATCCTACTTGTTACAGGAACAATGCGTGAAAACCGAACAGATAAATGCCCACTTTTAAATTCAAAAGAACTTTCAAAGAAAGACTATCGATTTGACAAAAATGTTGAAATTTGAATCTTAAAATGGAACGATAACAAATGCGTCACAGTTGGTAAAAATTTTTACACCGTTGAACCACTAGGCAATGCTTCAAGGTGGTGTAAATCTAAACAACAAAAAATTCATGCCCCCCCAACCTAATGTTATCAAAATGTACAATCAATATATGGTATGGGAGGTGTTGATCATCATGACTGGATAGTTGGCAAATATGCTAATAGGATTAGAGGCAAAAAATGGTACTGGTCGTTAATTACAAGAATGATCGACATGTCCATAACAAATGCATGGATTTTGTACAGAAAAATTCACTTGTTTAGATTTCCGAAGAAGTGTTGCCACATTTTATTTAAAACAAGGCCATTCTAGCCAACGGAAACACAACGTGCATGGCGTAGTGTGATGGAAACAGCCATTGGATAATACGGAGGGGAAAATAGCGTAGATGCCAATTTCCAAATTGTCAGAAAAAAACCTTTGACTTTTTGTTCCAAATGCGATGTAACCTGTGTGTAGAATGTTTGAATCCTACCGTAAATAAAAATAATTTTTTGTTTCATGAGTCGTTAAACCGAAACTATTTCAGATTGCGCGTAATAAGTTTATTGTTATAGGGAGTGCAATCCTACCTACATTGTACCAGTGTCAAATATATAGGACACTTAATTTCTTGTAAACCAAAAGCGACAAAAAATCGGATTATTTTTATCTAATAAAAATAGGATTATAATTGATAATTAGTAACAATTTTCTAAATTTCATTATCATTTATGATACCGGTACTTAATGGTTTAATAACCCATAATATTAATTATTCATTAGGTTATAACGCTATTAACATTAGCATTAATGTATTTACGTTTATAATTAAATATAGGTGGTGTAATAAAATTTGTTATTGTAGAAATTTTCTTTTAACTTTAATGTATAATGGTTTACTTGTCTATTCCATATTTAAAAACAAGTTGGCGTCCGAGTATTTTACAATTAGTTTCAGGAAGAAGCAACCCCAATTTTAAAGCGAACATATCTAGGTACATGTAAATATTTTTTTGCCCACTTTAATCTACGACTGAGCATAAGGCATAAAATCTTCTAGTTATTACCCAAATTGTATTAGTAGCTAAAATTGGTGTAGAAGTATACTTATAGAACTTAAGGGTTTTACACAAGAGTACTTTGTTCCTCCTCTTTTTCTTCTTAAGTTTTCTTCTTCGATTGGCCTTTTGGATATGTTTTTTAACTGTAGTGTTTGAATTTCTTTATGTATGTTTTGATGGTCTGCCAGTCGCTTGGATTTCGTAACTAGTGCTTTGACCACAGCCTGTAGTTATGCTGGTTGAGGATAACATTGAGCACACCTGTTGGTGTGTGCGGCTTTTCTATAAACTGTGTATCCTCGCTGTTGTAGAAATCGATGAAACTCTTCTCGTCTGTGTGTCCAGATCATAAAAGTCTCGTCCACATGTCTTAACTGTAACTTAGGTTTGTCATATGCCGTTTGTATTGCTCGTTCTGCATGATAAATAAATTTGCTAGAACTGGCGATAATGAAGTAAATGTTTTACGCATTGTTCCGATAGAATGATGATGTTCTCTTACGCATGGTGCTTTTGTTTCATTATATCGATTGTTTCCTTTATAGGCAGGTTGGTAGATAGTGACACGACATCGAATATAACTAATAGATGACCTTTGTTGAGTGTTTCCTTTTTAATAAAGTCTAAGATGTAACACGAATTGTTTACGTATGATTGTGACTTTTCGGCGTAAGATTGCAGCTGTTTTTCGATGTATCTTGCAAGTTACTGTAAAGGTGAACCAATTAAGCTCACTATTAGTCTCAGTTGTGCCCAGATCTGTGAAGCTTTGGTAGTCCATAGAATTTCCGGCATTGCGATGACTTCTAACGTGGTATACGTTTTTTTGAATTTTTGGTTCGATCTTGTTGTTCCTTACTTTCGTTTTTGCTGTTTTTTACAAATATGTTGTAGGATCTGTTACATTAGTTTACTATGTTCGATATTGAGGATGGTTTATCTTATAATTGCACTCCTCGACATCCATAACGACTGTAGTATTTCGTTTGTCTGCGGGAAATATTACGGTATCTGCGTTTTTCTTTAAAATTTTTAATGTTTTGACTTTTTTTGCAATTAACTTCCTCTTTGGTGGTTGGGATATGAAATATGAAGACAACATAGAAACAAGCTGCATGAATCTTAGAAACAATATTGTGGAAGCAGCTTAGGAAACCCTAACAAACAAATAATTAACAGAAATAAGAATTGGACATCAACAAACCATGGTTTCTTACTAGAGAAATAATACAAAAACGCGAAAAAAGGATAAAGCGTTCTTACAATTAAATCAGTAAAACAAAAAGCATATCATAAAAATTAGACAAAAGACAAAAATACATCGACTGGTCCGAAAAATAAAACCATAATTTACCGAACTATTGAGTCGAACTTTTACGAACAAAAAACGTTTTTTTTTAAATTAAAAAATCCCGGAATAAATTTTTAAATGAGTTCGATTCCAAGTAAATGTAAAGGGTAAAACCGGAAAATTACAAAATTACCAAGAATGCTTTGAAGGAAAATAACCGTTCTTGTCTAAGGATCTGGGTAATGAGAACTCTCGTTTTGCCATTAAAAGTTCATTCCAATTCTTAATGTAACTTAAAGGGCAACGGTACTGCTCATATAAAAAATTTTTAGAACGGGATAATGAAGTAAATTTGGCATTTTCCAAGGTGGTAGGTGCTCCATGGCCGGGAGGCCACCATTAATCTCCTTTATTGGGTTGATTTTTGAGCCTAATCCGGACCTTTACATCCCAATTATTTCATTTATTCTTCCTTTCGCCCCATGCTTCCATCGGATTAAAAGTAAATTAAAAAAAGTCTGTGGTTTCTATTTAAATTGGAGTAAAACCGCCCCTTTATTCCAGGAGGGAACACCCGGTATGAAAGTTAATTTTACAACTCAAATGGGTATAGGCTAACTTAATGCATTCCCAACATTTGAAAATTACAATGAATTTGTTTTATTAAAAAGTTTTAAAGCTCCGAGACCCGACTTGAACCTAATCCAATCAACTTTCATTAAAACTAAAAAGGCGAATTGCTTCAAAGGGGTTTCTTTTGAAAATAAAATTTTAGGATTTGGAAACATTCTTCCAATTTTTAAAACGTTGCAAAGGCTCCTAATAAGCAACCAAGATTTTCCGTTACCTTTAAGGTTCATTCCCTGTTAGTTTACTTGGAATCTCATTTGTAGGCGTTTCAATTTCAAACCAATTGGTTCAATTTTATTACACAAAGCGGGTAGTGGAAACATTTCTATTTCAGGTTAACTTTTCTAAAAAAACCCTGAAACCCTAACCAATTAATTTCGATTTTTACACAAACCCTTTGTTTTAAAATTCCGTTCTTTCCCTTTATTTTCCACCATTTTAAAAAAACTTTTATTACCTAAACTTTAAAAATAGAACCTTTTTTTTAAGCATATAATTTTCGGATTTTTTGAATTTCCTTGAAATTTTTTGTGTCCCTTTTGGAATCCCTTTAGTATCGGCACCTATAAGGGTTTTCTTAAAAACGACCTGTATATTATTCCCAACCCGGTTAATAAGGTTTTTGTGCAAATTTTAAAAATAAATGTTAATTAAATGGAAACAATAAACTTGACTCATTGAATCGTTTCTAAAATTTGAAAATGAACTAAAATAAAAAGTTGTTCAAAACAAAATCTGAATATCATTTTTAATCGTAAATTTTGGTCTTTGAAAGCCAAGTAAAATTTCAAATTTCATTTCCCCTGACATCTATTGACGGATCGGTAGTTGCTGATTCTGTAGACAAAGCCAACGTTTTTGTGGATTTGTTTGCATCAAACTCGTGTCTCAATGATTCTGGAAAAGATGTGCCCCTAGTCAACTCTTCTTCATACGTTATGAAACCAATTCATTTTCGGTACAAGCTCTTGGAATCGATCATCAGTAGGCTTGATCTCAATAAGGCGACTGGCCCAGACGGTATCCCAGCTATTGTCTTAAAGAAATGTTCCCCGAACTAGTACCAGTCCTATCTAAGCTCTATACGATCTCTATATCTTCTGGGGAATTCCTTCATCATGGAAGTTAGCAAATGTTCAACCTATTCCCAAAAAGGTGATAAGACCGATCCTCAAATTACAGACCAATTGCCATCACTTCCATTTTGTCTAAAATCATGGAAAAGCCATCAATCAGCAACTGCTCACGTTTCTTGAAACTAACAAACTCCTTAGTGACCACCAATATTGGTTTAATCAAAGACGTTCAACAGGCGATCTTCTTTCATATGTGACCCAAGTTTGGAACAATACAGTAGAGCAGTCCGGTGAAACAGTTGTAGTCGCTTTAGATATCTTAAAGGCATTTGACCAAGTTTGGCATAAGTGTTTACTTGCCAAACTCACCTCGTTTGGGTTAAATGATACGCTCATCAACTGGGTTTCTAGTTTCCTTGATGTAAGACGAATACGTGTCGTAGTTGATGGCTTTTTTCAAAAGAAGTTAGCATTAACGCGGGCGTACCACAGGGATCCGTTATAGCGCCTACACTTTTTCTGCTGTACATAAACGACCTTATTTCTTCAACAACTAACCCCATCCATTGCTTTGCTGACGATAGCACTCTTCACTGTAGTTCATCTCAGTCTACTCATAGTGATAATCCACCTTCTATGTCAAATCAAGAAATTAAAGCTGAAATGGCAAATTCAATCAACAAAGACATTCAACGTATTCTCGAATGGGGAAGCAATAATCTAGTTAAATTTAATGCTAACAAAACTCAGTGTTGCCTTATGTCCGCCAAAAAGATCGATCATTTCCTGTTGTAAGTATGAATGGCTCAGTTCTTAAGTTTTCAGACTCTATTACTCTGTTGGGTATGACTGTATCTTCAAATCTCTCATGGGTTAACCATCTTCTGCCAGCTACCAAAACAGCTGCTCGTAAAATAGGCTTTTTGTACAGATCTAAGCAGTACTTTACCTCTCGACAACTCCTTTGCTGTATAAGGCCCAAATTCGGCCTCATCTGGAATATAATTCTCACCTTTGGGTTAGTGCTCCCCAATACGCTCTCGATATCGTTGATCGTATTCAAAAGAGAGCGATTAGGCTTATAAATGACCCGTCTTTAACTTCTCACATACAGTCCCTTGAGCATAGAAGGATGGTTTCAGTTCTTTCTTTGTATTATCGTTATTACAACGGCTATTGTGCTGGTGAATTACATTCTTTGATACCATCTCCGGCTATCTTTGCGAGAAACACTCGGTTCGCTCAATCACATCATCAGTATGCAGTACAAATCTCCACTTGTCGTACCAAACGGGCGCAATCCACATTTTTCTACACGGCTTCTAAACTCTGGAATGATCTCCTAGTTCCTGTTTTCCTCTCACTTATGATATGAGAAAATTTAAGGTAGCTGTTCATAGGCATCTATTGGCAATTCATTATCCCTCTATCCATCCTCCTAAGTGTTCCTGAGTGCTTTAGCACGATAGGCCTTATTTAGCCTGTTCAGGTCCACAATCATAAAAAAAAAAAAAAAAAAGAATGATGATGTTCTCTTACGCATGGTGCTTTTTTTCATTATATCGATTATTTTCTTCATAGGCAGGTTGGTAGATAGTGACACGACATCGAATATAACTAATAGATGGCCTTTGTTGAGTGTTTCCTTTTTAATAAAGTCTAAGATGTAACACGAATTGTTTACGTATGATTGTGACTTTTCGGCGTAAGATTGCAGCTGTTTTTCGATGTATCTTGCAAGTTACTTAAAGGTGATCCAATTAAGCTCACTATTAGTCTCAGTTTTGCCCAGATCTGTGAAGCTTTGGTAGTCCATAGAATTTCGGGCATTGCGATGACTTCTCACGTGGTATACGTTTTTTTGAATTTTTGGATCGATCTTGTTGTTCCTTACTTTCGTTTTTGCTGTTTTTTTACAAATATGTTGTAGGATCTGTTACAATAGTTTACTATGTTCGATATTGAGAATGGTTTATCTTATAATTGCACTCCTCGACATTCATAACGACTGTAGTATTTCGTTTGTCTGCGGGAAATATTACGGTATCTGCGTTTTTCTTTAAAATTTTTAATGCTTTGATTTTTTCTGCAATTAACTTCCTCTTTGGTGGTTGGGATATGAAATATGAAGACAACATAGAAACAAGCTGTATGAATCTTAGAAACAATATTGTGGAAACAGCTTAGGATACCCTAACAAACAAATAATTAACAGAAATAAGAATTGGACATCAACAAACCATGGTTTCTTACTAGAGAAATAATGCAAAAACGCGAAAAAAAGAATAAAGCGTTCTTACAATTACATCAATAAAAACAAAAAAGCATATCATAAAAATTAGACAAAAAGACAAAAAATACATCGACTGGTCCGAAAAATAAAACCATAATTTACCGAACTATTGGAGTCGAACTTTTACGAACAATAAAAATAGATATAACTTAATAAAATAACATCATCAAATTCAACAGTAAACGTGGGTCTCTTTCAAGAAGAAAGCTGATATTTATGAAATTCTAGATACAATCAAGAAAAGAAGATATGTGGGAAAAAAATTTAAACGTAGAGAAGCAGCTATAGAGGACCAAATAGGTAACGAACTTTTAAAATACGGAAATGACGCACTCATACAAGTATTGATCTGTAAATGAATACCAAAGGAATGCAGAAATGAAATAATGGGAATGTTCTGCAAGATAGAGATAAAAAGACCCAGATAATTACAGGAAAGTACATATGCTTAAAACACCAAAACTAATGAAAAAATAAAAATACAACAGAAACCACAGGTTCAGAGCAGGAAGGTTTTGGAATGCAATAAAACAGCTTATATGTGTGTGTTAAATTAAAAAAGGCAATCACCAGAGAATAAATCTGCTATGAAATAGAGTATATACAAAGTATATGCCAAGTAAATGAATAAAGGGTAAAAATACCAGGAAAATTGACAAAAAATATACCATACGAATGCTGTTGTTATTCGAAGGAATTATTTAAAAGCTCAACAAGATAACTTAGTACGTAGGAGACAAAATCATGGGTATGATGAGAACGATCTACGTGTATTGGCCATTTTAGAATCAGTTCACTTCAATCCTCATAATAGTAGCTACCAAATGGAGAAACAACAGGTATACCTAGAACTACCATCCTAAGAATTTTAAGAAAGCAAGGATATGATCCATATCGCATAACGTTAATGCAAGCTATTACACCAAATGGTGTGAGGTTGCGCTTACAGTTTTGCCGATGGGCCCAACAAATGATTATAGATAATCTATCCTTTTTTTATTATGTAATGATTAGTGATGAAGCAACATTTCAAAATACCGGAGAACTAAACATACACAATTGTCATTATTGGGCAGATGTTAATCCTCGTTGGTACAGACAAATTGACAATCAACATCGCTGGAGTATTAACGTGTGGTGGAATATTATTAACGGCTACCTGCTTGGTCCATACATCTTTAATGGTAATGTAAACGGTCAGACCTTTTTAACCTTTCTAAGGAATGAACTACCAGGATTACTTGAAGGTGTTGATTTGTACACAAGACTCAGAATGTGGATTCAATTAGATGGGACCCCGTCACATTATGCGGGAATTGCAAGACATTATCGAAATAGACGCTACAATGGCATGTGGAATTTTATTTATAGGGTTATTTAAAAAATGTCGTGTACGAGCGGAAGCCCACGACTCGAGAAAACATGATCCAGAGAATCAAAACTGCATGTACAAACATACCACGAGCCGTAATGCTAACAACTGTTAGCCATTTTGAGCGAAGAATCGCGTTATATATTCAAGAAAATGGAAACATCTTCGAACACCTTTTATAAAAAAAATCGTGAGAGGCAAGGGGACTCACGCTAATAAAGCACCCCAAAGGGATTAAAGCCCCGTCACGTCCACGTCGTTCATCCTGGGTAATGCTAAGCATGGGAAAATGCGTGTCAATCAGCCTAGAGCTGGTTGACCATCAAACAGAATCGGTCCAGATAACGGATAGAAACAACACAGAGAGGGAGAGAGAAGGCGGAGTAGTGTGGAGTTACAAAATACGTACAGTTCAGGGGTGGAAACTTTACTTAATTTATAAACTTTGGAACACCGTAACTCAGTGAAAAGTGATCCGATGAAGAAACACAAAAAACTGTTGAATTCGTCTTATTGCCAGCTACACTTTTCCTTTTGAAAAAAAATCCACTACCATTTAAAAAAATGGCCGCCTTGATGAAATATCTAAGAAAATCTACAATTAAATTTATAATGTCATCATTTTTCCCCTTAAAGCCATAATAAAACTTTTGTCTGAAACATTATTTGAAAAAACTTCCCTTTTTCGAAATATTTGCGTGTATCACTTAAAATGGTATACCCCGTATGTATACAGGGTGGCGCACCATATACGCGTCGATCGTTTAAAGCGGAACTGTAATAATTTGTGAAAATATTTCAATACAGTAATATATAGGGTCTTTATGTGCACATTTTAAAATTACTTTGGTATATACAGGCTGTGTCAACAATCAAACATATGACTTTCTAAATTGAGCATCCTGTATTTTTTCTCATTTTTGAATTCTAGAGACTAAAAAAAGTTTAGTTACTGTTATGGTTCCTATAACTAAAACTTACCGTTCTCGAAATATTTCAATTTTTTAAAAAATACAGATTCAAAATTAAATGTCCCGTATGCCCAGTAGATTACAAAATTTCATTCGCAGCTGACATGACTGTTTTACCATAAGAATAAGGTTTAAATGACATATGAAAATACTGCAAAAATATTGTACAGGGCGTTATAAAATTTACTTTCAACTTGATAAACTTTTATGTCAAATAACTTTTTTATTTTAAATAGAACATCCTGTATTTGATAGCACAGTTCGATGGGGATATAAGTTGGCTTTCAATCTCTGTATTAGGGTTCCCTATACCTACCTATCATAGTGCCTCTGTAAAAGATCATGTTTCCTTTCACATAACATTACGTCCATTCCTGTATTAAAATTAAGGAAAAAAAAAATGTTAACATTTATTGCCCGTTACAAAATAAATTACAAATGTCAGTTTGACTTGTGTTAGTTGTTTAGACGCTGGTTGTAAACAAATCTGAAATCTTAAAATGAAAAGTGTTTCGAACAACAGCTTATCCCAAAAAACCCATAGGGGAAAACCCATTCTTGGTGATGAAGATAATCAATCTGCAGTTCTTGGAAATATAATAGAAAATCCTCACGTAAGTCAACGTATTTTAGCCAATGAGACGGGAATGAGTAGACGAAGCATCGGCCGAATTATAAAAAAATACAAATTTTACCCGTATCATATCCAACTACATCAAGAACTTTACGAAAGAGACTTCATCACCCGGTTTAACTTCTGTCTGTGGGTTTTGGACAAAATGGGTGAAGACAATAACTTTTTCGTACTTTTCTCCGATGAATTCACTTTTCATAATAATGGCTTAGTGAACAGGCATAACTTTCATTATTATACGGACAATAACTCATATCTTTTTCGTACGCTTGATTGCCAAAATAGATGATGTGTCAATGTATGAGAAGAATATTGTCTCGTGTAATAGGCCCTTATTTTTTCGACGGCAATCTGAATGGTGAAATGTCTGGAAGGTTTATCGGACAAATACTTCCAGAATTATTGGAAAATGTTCCTCTCGATATCAGACACAGGATGTGGATGCAGTTGGATGGTGCTCCTGCACATTTTCACGTGAATGTAACTAAACAGATGTTTTCCTAATAGATGGATAGGAAGAGGGCAGAAAATTCGCAAGGTCCTCGGATTTAACATGTGTAGACTTCTTTCTATGGGGATATGTTAACGATATTGTTTATGAGACTTCGGCGACGAAACCTGAAGACATGAAACAAAGAATATATATCTATATATATATATATATATATATATATATATATATATATATATAATAACATTAACATTAACCCACGACCTCCACTTTGGTAGAGTAGAGCTCTTTCCACTGAGCTATCAAGGAGGCAAGTCAGAATCGATTCAAACTTAAACTGTATGTACCTCTAGTATAGGGTCCAGTATAGCGTTTAATTACGTTGTAAGTGTATTTCAAAGTTATGGTCAATTGTACACGAAAATCATTCTCATTTCAACGTCCTAACAACCTAAACAATAATTTTTTCCAGGCATAACTTTTTGACATTGGTACAGTGTTACGAGAAAGTGCTATTTCTTTATTATTGTACCAGTTGAACATAGAGCGAACCAAAACTCGATTTTGTCTTTGTCAATTTTTTCAAATGAATCACCCTGTATTTTATTTTAAAAAGTGAAAACACTTTATGTTCTTTCATTTTTATTAAGCACCTGTAGCTAAAATCGCAAATTTCTGAGATATTTTCAATTTAATAACAGAAAGAGATTTTTAAATTTCTATTATAACAAGTTAGCCGTGAACAAATAAAAGTGTTCAACATTTTTATAATTAATTTCATAATAAATGTTCAAAATGTCCACCGAAAACATCAATACAGTATTGCGGTCGATCTTCGAATTTTCGACTGACATTTGTTAAGATTTCTACACTAATACTCTGGAATGCTTCTGGTATTGTATTCTTCATATCATCTTTTTTTGTGGTTGCAGGTATTTGATACACACGGATTTTCACTTGAAGAAGTCAATTTTATTTAACTCTGGTGAACGAGCTGGCCATGCAATGGGTCTTCTTCTTCCCACCCATCTTCCAGGAAAATGGGTATTAAGATGATGATGAAGTAATCTAGTGTGATGTACCGGAGCTCCATCTTGTAACAACCACATTCTTTGACGAATGATATGAAGAATAGAATGCGAGAAGCATTCTAGAGTAATAATGCAGAAGTGTTACGAAATGTCAGTCGAGAATTTGAAGATTGACTCCAATGCTGTATTGATGTTTTCGGTGGACATTTTGAACATTTATTATGAAATGAATTAATTTTATAAACTTTTTGTCTTAAATACCGATGTCTCTTGAATTTTTTCAAATAATTTGTCACACGTTTATTTGGTCACGGCTAACTTGTTATAGTAGAAATTAAAAAAAAAATCTCTTTCTGTTAATAAAAAATGAATGAAAAAAAAAATGAAAAAAATTGACAAAAATCATGTGTTCGAGTTTTGGCTCGCTCTATATTCAATTGGTGCAATAATAAAGAAATAGCACTTTCTCGTTAGCACTTTCTCGTTAACACTGTACCAATGTCAAAAAGTTATGCTTGGAAAAAATTATTCTTAGGTTGTTCTGTCTAGAGTATACAGGACGTTGAAATGAGAATGATTTTCGTGTACAATTGACCATAACTTTTGAAATACCCTGCATAACGCAATGAAACCCTATACTAGAAGTATGGGGGATATGAGCTTTATCTAAATTTGAAATAATAGATAGGGTGCCCCATTTAAAAAAAGTATGTTTGGTTCACCCTGGTAATATGTAACACCCTGTAAATACGAAAATAATTTTATAATGTGTAGTTTGAAGTCTATAAGTCTATAATTTTTGTAAATAACTTTTTGATGCCTCTTTAATAATGGATATATCGTACTTCGACGCACTAATGTCAATTTATATACAGGGTGTATTTAAAATCACCGACAAACGAAAACTGGAGATTCTATGATTCAAAATAAGACAAAATGATCATAAACGCTTTTCCGAAAATGCTTCCTAACGAGATACAGGTTGATTAAAAATACTTTTTTAAGGTTTTTAAGATTCCTCAAAAACTACAAAAGATATTACACTGAGATTTGGAACACCTAAATGTCTAAATAAATGCAATTAATCAGATGAGTTTGAGTCAATTGACTCCATCCAGTGGCGTAGAATATTTTAAGTTAACCAGTTTAAGTAAAAAAAAACGCACGCCCTGGTTTTTTGAAGAAATATTTTTTGACAGATTCAACATTTAATTCTGCAAATAAAATCATACTTAGTATTTTTCGATTCGGCACCCTGTTTTTGAAATATTTTGCATTAACATAAACGACCACATTATTCAATAAAATCAAAATTTGTTTTATTTTACAAAAAAATAACACAGTTAACTATTAGGTACATTATTAAAGAGATATTGAAGGAATCAAAAGCAAAATAATAATTATTTTATACATATTCTTCAAAATGTCCTTCTTCCTTTTGAATGCAAGCTTGTATTCTTCTTAGCAAATGAAACCTAACACGCTGAAAAATTTGTGGCATAGCCCTAATCTCATCTCATGCCATCTGTATGCGATTCCAAAGTTACTCGATTATCAATTTGAGCAGAATAGAGTTTTCAGATACCCCACACAAAAAACCCAATGGGTTTAAATCTGGCGATCGTGACGGCCACGGTACTTCACTTCCTCGTCCAATCCAGCGTCCAGGGAACCATGCATTTAAAATTCTCTGACGTTTCGTCGTCAAACAATTCTGGCAAATCTTCTCTCAAAAATTTAAATAGAATTCGCCAGTAAGTCTTTGAGGAAAACGGATAGGTCCGATTAGGTGATCGTCTAGTATACCTATCCAAATAATTTCGCTAAATCTATGTTGGTGAGCTGTAACTACAGTTGGAATTATGCAAGTTTATTATTCCATTTCGGGAAAAAATACACTCATCAGAGGTCAATAAGTTTCTGACAAATTGTACATCTTCAGCATCTTTATTTAAAAATCATTCGCAAAAATTCATTCGACGAGAATGGTCTAAAATTCTAAATTCTAAATTTGTTCCTCAATTTCAACTGGTACACGAGCATTTTGTCCGGAATTTTTCTTTCCGTTTAAACTTCCATACTCTAACATGTTACGATGAACGGTTCTAAACGTAGTATGATGTGGACGTCTTCTACTTGGAAATCTTTGTTCATAAAGTCGGGCAGCTGCACGAGCATTGCAATTAGTATTACCATAACATAAATGCATATTGACCAATTCTCGATTGGAATAATTCATTTTTTCACAATAATTAGACACAAACAATGAATTACAAAACACGCGTAAATGCAACTAGTTTAGCAAACATAAGATACGTAACTGTCAAATGAAAAGCAATCTCTGATTTATTTAATTTGGTTATTACTGAATAATGTAGTCGTTTATGTTAATGCAAAATATTTCAAAAACGGGTGCCGAATCGAAAAAATACTAAGTATGATTTTATTTGCAGAATTGAATGTTGAATTTAACAAAAAAATATTTCTTCAAAAAAAAAGCAGAGACGTGCGTTTTTTTTGCTTAACCTTGCTGTTACCTTTGGGTCTATATGACCCGAAATCAAATTGTTGTTTAGATAACTTTTTTGTTCATTAATATCTAAACTTCGTAGTTAATGACTTTGTTTCTTATCCATTGAAGAATAAGGTGGTTTGTTTGTTTTAATAAAATTTTTTTTCCTTATTTTTTTAAACATGATTGTTACATTGATGTTCCTCGGGTCATTACGACCCGAGGCTGTAATACATTAGTAAGACGTATAAATTTGTATTTCCAATTATTTTATATTGAAATTTGAGGATAGATAATATGCATATCATCACATGCTTGTTCAAATGTACCTACCTATGTGAGTTACTACAGGATTTTCGGCAGGTCTGTAGCCGCGTGTGCAAGTCGAAACAGGAACAGACTTGCAACTTGCAGCAGGTATAAATATCATATCGCAGTATGCAACCGACGGTTTTGTTGTTATGTTGCAGAGTAAAGTGCGGTTTGTTGTACGTACTACTAGTTCTTCTAAAGTGCTGAAATAACAATAAGGGCAAAAAATATCTTAGTGGCGAAGAAAAAACTTATTGATAATTTGAGTGACATTAGTGACGATGAAGCTTCTGAAGAGGAAGATCATATCAGTGAAGATAGTGATTATGAACAGTCAGACGATGATTTTTTGACGATGCTGGATGGACAAATCCTACGCAATTGATGCCACCTGCTCAATCGGTTCAATCTAGAGATAATGCCATAACTTGGATGTTAGATCCATTTCCTCAATCAGGGCGTGCAACTAGTGCAAATAGCATAAAAGTCATTTCAACTATTTTTCAATAGTTCTCTGGAAACTATAATTTTGAAAATGACTAACATCGAAGGTCGTAGAGTGTACGGTGACAAGTGGCAAGAATTAGATGACATTGCGTTGCAGGCGTATATAGGTTTGTTACTGTTACAGATCGCATGATGAATCTACCAGAAGTTTGTGGAATGCAGAAACAGGCAGACCTCTTTTTCGCGCAACAATGTCGTTGAAACGATTTTATCACATATCACGCGTGTTATGGTTTGATAATAAAGAAGATCGTCAAGAAAGAAGGCTATGGGATAAGTTGGCTCCTATTAGAAAATTTTGGGACAAATGGGCTGAAATACTACCAAAATTGTACAATCCTGGGTAAAACGTAACTGTGGATGAGCAGCTGGTTGCATTTAGAGGTCGTTGTCCATTCAAGAAGTATATACCAAGCAAGCCAGCAAAATATGGCATCAAATTATGGACGCTTTGTGATAGTGCAAGTTCTTATGCTTTAGAAGTTAAACTATATACAGGAAAACCACCTGGGGTAAAACCTGAGAAGGATCAGGGGCTGAGAGTAGTTTTAGACCTTACTTGTGGACTAAGAGGCCAGAATGTAACTTGTGACAATTTCTTTACATCGTATAAATTGGGTCAAATGGTTCTCAAAAGAAATCTTACTATGTTAGGGACTGTCAGGAAAAGCTAGCCTGAGCTACCTATCATGGAAGTAAATAACGTTGTGTATAGTTCCAAATTTTATTTTACTAAAGATACCGCAGTTGTGTCTTATATTCCAAAAAATACGAGAAGGTCATTCTAATGAATACGTTTCATAACCAGAAACAAATAAGCGACAGAGAAAACAAAAAACCACAAATTATACTTGATTATAATTCTACCAAAGGAGCAGTTGATACATTAGATCAGCTAATCGGTGCAATACATATGCAAACGAAAAACAAATCGATGGCCCATAATCTTATTTTACAACATTTTAGATACCAGTGCCTATAATGCTTTCCTCTTATGGCGCGAAATAAATCCAGACTGGAATAAAAATGTTTTGTTCAAAAGAAAACTGTTTTTGGAACAACTGGGCAAACAATTGGTAAATCCTTACATTTTGTCCAGAAAACATCTTCCCCGTAATCAACAAGCAGCTGCAATTGTAACAGCTATTCAACAACCATTGGTGGAAAGTTCCGCACCTCCTCCTGGAACTAGCAACAAAAACAAACAAGCACGCTGCAAATTTTGCCCTTCTAAATGTGATAACAAAACTAACATGACCTGCATTAAGTGTAAAAAATATTTGTGTAAAGAACACGTGACCTATTATTGTCCCGACTGTAAGAAGTAGTTGATCAAATTGTTGTTATTTTGGTTTTAATTCATATTTACGGAGTTCGGTCATTATGACCGAAGACAAGTGTATAGTCTTGTCGAGGAGAACAGTAGGGTTAAAGTGACTAACTTAACATATTCTACGTCACTTGATGAAGCCAGTTCACTCAAACTCACCTGATTAATTGTACATAATTAGACATTTAGGTGTACCAAATCTCAGTGTAATATCTTTTGTAGCTTTTGAGGAATTTTAAAAAAATAAAAAAAAAATTATTTTTTAATCAACCTGTATCTCGGTTAGGAAGCGTTTTCGAAAAAGCGTTTATGATAATTTTGATCTTATTTTGAATCATAGAATCTCCAGTTTTCGTTTGTCAGTGATTTTAAAATACACCCTGTATATATATATATATATATATATATATATATATATAGGTTTAATGATATTTAATAGATAGAAAATCTAGTTATTACTGGCGACTGAAACCCTTGAGACTGATATACAATAGTATCGAAACTGATCGAATAAATATTGTGGAGTTTAATAGAATTTATTTTATTTATTTATTCAAGAAGGAAAGTTTACAAAATACTGAATGATCAAATGGTACACCTTCTACAAGTAGGTGACTGTGTCATGTCAATTAATGGACAAAGTAAAAATACAAATAAGAATAAGTTAAGACATGCTACAATAAATAAACTTAAATGTATATTGAGTACAGACTATACACATTAGAATGTTACACATTATTAATCAATTAGTTACCTATTGCACTTGAGAGAGGAATACATTATTGAATGGGTCAGTAAGTGACACATGGTATAAATAGGCGGGGATAACATTATATTCGTCTTTATTGGAGGAAGATCAAAGGTCTCGAAACATCTTGCAGCTAATCATGGAACATGAAAATTAATGTTTGCTAAAAGGTCAGAGCAATAAATGTTTGATACCCGACGTGTAACATCAAGTGAAGGTAATGCATTGGCATTTAAAAGATTATCATGCTTAAAACCTTTAGCAAAATCAATTTACTTTGAAGTATAGAAATTTTAAGAATTTACGTTGTACACGTTCAGTTGTAGATATTTGAGATAAAATGTCTGGACTCCATATTGTCGACACGTACTCGAGTTTAAAATTCACAAACGTTAAGTAGAGATTAGATAACGAGTCGGGATTTGAGAAAGATAAACAAATTCCACAAATGAACACCATCAATTTTAAGAGATCATTAACTATAAAATTAATGTGGTTTTTAAAATCAAGTTGTCGTCTATGGTAACATAAACCTGTAATAGATGAACAACGAGAAAGAAGTTCGTCGTCAAGCTTACAGTGATATATGTTAGGACCGTCTTACGTTTAAGTGAGTTAATGTTGAGGTTGTTATCGGCGCACCAATTGTTAAGTACATTAAGATGGTTTTACAAAAATAAGCAATTTATAATAGAGTTAATTTTTATAAATACTTCATTTAGGAACACAAATAGTAGTGGTCCTATATTCGATCCTTGAGGTACTTCTGATGAGGTGAAAATTTTTGTTCCACTTTAATGTATCAAGCTTACTAAACAGCTGTGAATGATCAACTTGAAATACCTTTTGAAATACCAGCGTATATCACATCTATTTGTCCTGTATTCGTAGTGCATAAAATAATTCAAATTAGTATTAGTGGACCGCCTAGATATAAATTCATGCTAGAATGGGGATATAGATTTAGACATCGCAAATTCGGTCGTAATAGGGCGATAGTAGTTAATTTTATGACCATCAAATTTTCAGTGGACACCCTTCCAAATATTTGCACATAGTGCAGGTTGCATCCTTTGCAATGTCCTTGAGATATCCACATAATTCTTCTTTCTTTCAAAAGTTAGAGTGACAATTGTATTCCGGAAATTGTAAGTAGTGTGTAAGAGACTTTTTGAAGGAGACTTCTGTTTCGGATAAAAACAAAATGTCAGATTATAATTGATCATAATGTTGGTGAACATCATTATTAGACCTGATACTGCGGATGTTACAATAATGGATAAGAAGTGTATTTTAAGACCGATGCCACTAATGATCCTCTTGTGGGCATTTAACATTTGAATATTATCGTCCAAAGTATTACTTGAAATATCTATAAATATAAGGCTGATTGTATGTTTAAATTTGACTCTCAATGAAATATACTTGGATATTTGTTAACTATTAAAAATTGTAACCTGAAAACATAGTATATTATTGCGTCAATATTCGGAACTAAAGTGATAACATATGTAAATTTATATATATATATACGTCCATATATAGATATATATATATGATATATACCTATATATATATAAATCTGATTTTGACGATGTATGCCAAGCATTTGATTCATCTATAGAACGTATTTTGAGTGCATTTAGTTAACTATTACCAAAAAGTCTTGTAACCTAGAAATTACAGGATCTCTATTGCGTCAATATTCGCTGACACATAAGTGAAGTGTCTTGCAATTTTATGTAGTGTAGTCTATATATATATATATATATATATATATATCTATATATATATATTATATATAGTGTAAGGTTATTTTGATGCATCATGTATGTGCAGTATTTTGATAACGTATGTAACGTATTTTGAGTGCAGCTGAAGTGAGTTTGCATAAAAAGAATTTTTGTTGTGTGTGCTTAAGGTAAGTTGTGTAAACGATACGCCTCTGGATTTTTAATCAAGCCTTAGTTATCGTATGAAGTAATATGTAAATGTTATAGAAAGATTTTTTCGTGCAGAAAGCGTTAAATTTGGTTGAGAAATAATGTTTTGAGTAAATTTTTATAGATACGGCACTGGTAAAACTACTGGTCTTTTTACTACTGTGCACGAAGGAATTTGAACTAAAGAAATGGTTGTAGACGTACGAATGAGTGAGTTTGTGGTATATTAAAATTGTATTAACGTGCAGTAAGGAATATGGATGCATGTTTTTGATTGTGAAAATTTTTGGAAACGTTGTGCAATATTTGTAAATTGAATGCGTATGTGGACGTAAAGGGACATTAGAATGGGATGATTTCGCGAAAATGATGCGGAAATAAGATACGCGAACATGCAAGATATGTATGAAAAGACGAAGAACGACCTGGTGAATATACTGAATGAATGTGGTGAGGATGGGTGATTTCCTCGAGGAGATTTTATAAATGTTCACGTAAAATAAAGATGGCGGCGGGTGTCGTACAGGGCAACGTGGTTGAGTCCATGTTGGACATTGTAACGCGATCTAGAGACGCAGTGAATACGCGATGATGATCGGTAGATTTTGAATTTAGCGCGAGATGCATTTGGAAAGGAGGGCTAAAACCATATAAGGGAGTGTCCTTCTTGAGATAAGGGGAAGAGGAGCTTAAGCAATCAAGTAGTAAAGTGAGGATAGAAGGAAAAACTATTTTACTTTCTTTTTCTTCAATAAATTAAAAGTGCTTATGCAGATCTGAAAATTAAACAAGTATTTTGTTAAAAGTGTTTAGTACAGCGAGTGACATTACAAAAATGTTTTAAGCTTAAGTAACCACTTAAGTTAACGGACCGAAAATTGTAAAAATAGCTTAAAGAAGTGGTGGTTTTATGAACGTTCGAAGTATAGTCGTACAATTGTCACCAAATACAATTCGATTGTATAAAAAGCAAATAAGGGATTCGATATCCAAAGGGGGAAGCAAACATACCCTTTGTGTTAAACGTGTATGCAGTGAAGAGCTAACATCTATACATAAATACGATGTTATGCTAAATTAAAGAAAAACAAAAGGGACCATAAAGACATGTGTATGAAGAACTGTTCGCGGGTGCCTTAAGGGAATACGGTTGTTGTGTGTGTGTGCCCAAAGTGTTGGCCGATTTAAAGACCGTTAGCAAATACAGTATTACATCTCACCGATTAAATGGGCTACAAATCATACCGGCAGAAAACGGATTAAATGACCTTTATTGTAAGAATTAGCTATAAGACTTATTAACGAATACGAGCACGACCACCTTTTTCAAGATAATTTTCTTTCTTTGCTTTGACGATTATTCATTTAAGTTAAATTCAAAAAAAAGGTAGTCAAGCTGTATCGATATTTTTTTTTGTATATGTTTAGTTCTAAGATTTGGGGATTTTTTTAATTAGGGCTATTTGGCGGTTTCGACCACGGCTGTGTAAATATTTCTCCACAATATATGCACAGAGTGTTTAAATTATTTCGTTGTTTATTTGTGATATTGACTTGACTGGTTACATATTTTTAATAACTGTAAGTAATCTTGAGGTTATTTTATTTTATTTTATTTTGGAGATTAAGGATCGATTTGTCATTTTGTATTGGCCCATCGTTCACAAAATTTTAGTAAAACCTTGGAAAGTAAAGCAGAACAGTAGTAACAAAATACTCAATTTTGATTTAATATTTCCATAAAGCACAACGTTTATATTTGAAGCGATAAAGCATAAATATATTTATGAACGTCTAACTACGATCACTAAAATTGGTATTTTAATAAAATATAAAGAAATCATTGATGAGGAAAGCACTAATCACTCTAACGTTCAGTTCTTCAGGAATTAACGCATAGTTTTCGTTGGGATAACGAATATGATTAAATAGTTTCGTTTATTCATTTTGCGTTAGAGGTTTTTCTAAATTACGTATTGACTATTTATTTAATTTTAAAGTTCATTAACCGTTGCAGATTTAAATTTGTAGATATACGAGGGACATTTTAAGAACTACATAAGTTAAGGTTTTATTTTTATGAATTAGAGTTTCCATTTATACATGGTGTGTTCAGTAAGTTATAACGACCGGTGTATCCCTAAATGTTTTGAGTTGATTTGTTTGGAAGTGTGTTTGACTTTGAGAAGTTAGTGTATGAGTTTACTGAATAGCTTCAATGCTGTTTTCCACGATCAAACAGGATTAATTTACCATCTCGCCTAAGACGATTTATTTTAGCAGAATTCAAGATTGTGGTGGTTTTATTTTATGAATAGAGTTTCCATTTATACAGGGTGTGTTCAGTAAGTTATAAAGACCCGTGTATCCCTAAATTTTCTGAGTTGATTTGTTTGGAAGTGTGTTTATCTTTGAGAAGTTAGTGTATGAGTTTACTGAGTCGGCTTCAATGCTGTTTTCCACGATCAAACAGGATTAATTTACCATCTCGCCTAAGACGATTTATTTTAGCAGAATTCAAGATTGTGGTGGCGCCAAGAGACATCTTTCCCGGACTGAGCTGTATAAGTTGTGAATTTATGGTAAGTGTAAGGTGTGTGAGCTTCAATCATTTTACTCCTTATCTCGACCACGTCCATTTCCACTGTAGCTGACTTGGCAACCCGCTTACTAATGTAAGCATACGCGACGCCTATATATATATATATATATATATATATATATATATATATATATATATGTTTCTATTTAGATTTTCACAAATATTAATGTTTAAATAGCTCATGTTTTCGGAAAACTTGCGTTAAATAAACGTAAAAATTAATTCAACGTTTCGAGAACGTTCTTTGTTTCCTTGGTCAAGAATTTATATTGACCAGTACAGCTGTGAAACAAGGCAACTAATTTAAATTCAATCTGGACGAGCGTGTTCGACTTCGGGTGGTTGGTTTAGTATATGATGTAGTAGGTGTAGAATCGAGGACGTCAGGAATAGTTTTTGCATAGGTGGTTGGAATGTCTGAAGGATTTGGAGTTGGTTGAAATCTCGAATAAAGTTGATTGATGATATTCTTCCAAATTTGGAAGTGTCAGCACGTTTATTGAAGGCGTTGGATCTTCCTTAAATTTCAACTGATTCTTTAATAATTCGTTCGTGTAAGGTATGTCGAGGTGTAGTTAAATGGATATTGTTGGGGTTAATTTGGTGCTCGGTGTCTAAATAATGAACAGCTAAAAATGATGAATGATTGTGTTGTTTAATTTCTAGTTTGTGTTTATGAGCTTTTGCATATATTTTGCTATTAGTTTGTCCGATATAAGTTCTTGGGCAGTTGTTGCACGGTATCTCCAACACAGTTTGGTTTTCATTGGGAATTTTATCTTTGGGGTTTCTTAAAAGTTGGGACAAAGTTGAGTGTGGTTTGAATACCGGTCTAAAGTCGTTTTTGGGAAGTTGGCTTGCTATTTTATCTGTAATTCCTTTTGTATAAGGTAGAATAAGAGGAATCTTGTCTTCACTGTTTGACAAGTTATTACTTTCGGTTCTTATTACTTCGGCGGCAATTTTCGATATTTCTTGATCTTTGTATCCATCTTGAAGTAATATTTTATTAATACTGTTCATCTCTTCAATTTTAGAATATAAGTCAGATAAGTGGTAAGAGGGGTATATCAAAGATGTCATAACGTTATGTAATTTACCAGGATGGTGGTGCGAAAGAGAGTTCAAGTATATATTCGTATGAGTTGGTTTTCGATAAACTCTGTGTGTAAATTTATCATTAGGAAGTCTTGTTATCAGGGTGTCCAAAAAAGGGAGTGAATTATTTTCTTCAACTTCCATAGTAAAATTGGTGTTGTCGTGAATCTGGTTAATGTGCCCTAGAAAACTATTCAAGTTTCAAACTACAAATGTGTCAACAAAACATAAGTAACATTTAGGTTTTAAAACTGCAGGATTTAAAGCAGTGGTTTTAAAATGTTCCATGTATACATTCGCAAAAGCTGGACAGAGTGGAGATCCCATAGGTGCTCCTTGAATTTGTTTGTAGAATTGTCCTTTGTATGTAAAATAGGTTGAGTGGATAGTTTGTGTACAAAAACCTAAGTTTTTGATCTAGGATGTAGCATTTTCACAAATCAGTAGAATAATTTTTGGTAGATAACGAGCAAGGTAACGAGTCGGGGAACTGAATGCACCTATTGTTCGCCACTCTCTCCAGCCTCTGCTGTAACATTTTGAAACCACTGCTTTAAATTCTGCAGATTTAAAACTTAAATGTTGGTTTCGTTACGTTGACGACACTCAACTTTGTCCCAACTTTTAAGAAACCCAAAAGACAAGATTCCCAATGAAAACCAAGGAGTGTATGAGATACCGTGCAACAACATTCCAAGAACTTACATTGGACAAACTAATAGAAAATTACATGCGAGAGGCGATGAACTCAAACTAACAATTAAACAGCACAATCCTTCATCGCCTTTAGGAGCACATCATTTAGACACAGGACACCAAATTAACTCCAACAATATTCATTTAATTGCACCTCTACATACCACGAATTATTAGAGAAGCAGTTGAAAATGAAAAAAGACTCAACGCCCTCAATAAACGAGATGACACATCCAGAATGTCTAAACTTTAGAAGAATATCATGAAACAAGTTTATTCGAGACTTCAACAAACTCCAGACATTCCAACTATCCGAAGTCGAACACGCTCTTCCAGATTGAATTTAAATTAGTTGCCTTGTTTTAAATTTTGTACTTATCAAAATAAATCCTTGACGGAGAAAACTAAGAACGTTCCCGAAACGTTGAATTAGTTTTTACCTTTATTTAACACACGTTTTCCGAAAAATGTTTTATATATATATATATATATATATATATATATATACATATATATATATATATATATATATATATATATATATATACATACAGGGTGAGTCAGTTTTTTGTAGACAAACTTTAACAGGAGATAGAACACATGTTTCTAAAAAGAAAAGTTCCTATAAACATATGTCGTAGAAGGCTTCGTTTCCGAGATACTGGGTGTTGAATATAATTTTATTTTCTCAAATTTTCATTATAACTCATAAACGAATGCTTAGATTTTTTCATGTTGGGGGGATAATGTCTATTAATTAAGGGGCATAAAACAAGCGATAAGAATGTTCACAAACTTGCACAGTGTCGGAGTGGAGGGGGTGCTCAACTCCTTTCATAAACAGAACTTATACGCCAATGACTATTTTTTAAAAAAAAATTATTTTCATTATCTACATACAGTTTAACAAAAATAATGTACCTTCTTCTGTTTCGAAATTCCTGTGCGTTTCCGAGTTATTTTGATTTTTAGTGTTTGATGTGGTACTAAGTTAAGTAATGTACTTTATTTGAATAATTGAATATAAAGTTTTTAATAAAAAAGATATAATAAAACATTTAGAGCCATTTTAGTACCTAACGATCGTTTCTTTAAAATTTCAAATACATTTTCATTTATAAATACGTAGGTAGGTTATCGGTTTTTTTTAGTATCCATTGTTATTACCCTCGTATAAAAAGAAATGCATAATTATTATTGTTATGCGGTCAATACTTTCTGTATAATTATGTATGTATCAATTTCGCCATAAACATGTATGTAGTTTTTAAGTGAGATTCTAATAAGTTATAGACCGCTGCTCACTTGCTCTCATTAAAGAGCCGCCACTGTATCAAGCCATACTCAAATACAAGACTGTTGTAAATTGAAATCTGTTTAGTACACTAATTTTAACAATCCTTATTTATTATTGTAACAATACTTAAATAATAATTGTGAAATTAATAAGAATTCTTAGCAATAACGATTTATAAATAAATAACAATAACACTAGTATAATAAAATTAGGCACTTTGTTCAAAATGTAAACCGTTCTTTTCAATACACATTTCACAACGACGTACAATATAACGTCTTAAGTTAATTAAATGATGCACCCCGCAACCACAGGAATATTTAAAAATTTAAACTGTTATTTTATTAATTTTCACAACTGAATTATTATTGCAATTAATAAAATATGAAGCGAACTAATTTGGATTTATACATAGAGAGTCAAAGGTACCGCATAAATTCAATTAAAAATTAGGTGTTTGTTTTTTGCAAAAACGCTCGGACACGTCGATTTTAATTTTTTGTAGCGATTTTTTTGTTCATGTATACAGGGTGGCCCAAAAACAACTTTTGACTACCAACTTCATTTTTTCAAATGGAAACACCTATTTTTTATTTAATTTTTGAATTCTGCTTTAAATTTTAAGTAAGCTTTATGTACCATGTCCTATACCTAAACTTAGCAGTTATCGAGAAATACACATAAGAGAGGGTCAAAAGTCTCGCATAAATTTGTTAAAACTGAAGGAAATATTTTCATGAAAATGCTGGAACACGTCAAATATTGTTTTAGTTATCCATTTTATCCATTTTTGACGTAACACACATGTATACAGGGTGACCCATGTAGAAGATAAATTTACTTTTCATTTTAATTAATGACGTTTGAGTTCTGAACTGAACATATTTCATGTAACATACTCATATCTAAATTCAGCAGTGTTCGAAAAAATTACACAAAATAGAAATAACCAAAGAACTTTAATACTTAATAAATAACAAATGTTTCAATAACAGTTGAATATCGACATGGCTATATTACATAAAATATGTTTCTACATTAATAGTTCTATCGTTATTTCTATTTTATGTAATTTTTTCGAACACTGTTGAATTTAGATATGGGTATCAGAGTTTCTCAGAGAACTCAAAAACGTCATAATATACTTGGGGTTCCATAAAAAAATGAAAAAGTAAATTTATCTTCTATATGGGTCACCATGTATACGTGAAAAAATGGATAAAAATGGATAACTAAAAACAATATTTGACGTGTTCCAGCATTTTCATGAAAAATATTTTCTTCAGTTTTTAACAAATTTATGCGGGACTTTTGACCCTCTGTATGTCTATTTCTCCATAACTGTTAAGTTTAGGTATAAGACATGGTACATAAAACTTACTTAAAATTTAAAGCAGAATCCAAAAATGAAATAAAAATAGGTGTTTCCATTTAAAAAATGAATTTGGTAGTCATAAATTGTTTTGGGCCACCTATACATGAACTTAAAAATCGCTACAAAAAATTAAAATCGATGTGTCCGAGAGTTTTTCCAAAAAACAAACACCTAATTTTTAATTGAATTTATGCGGTACTTTTGGCCCTCTCTGTATATAGATGTCTAAAGAGGAAAAAGAAAAAAGAGACTTTCCGGATATGAAAACTTATTAAACAAACGAAAACGAGAAGAAAACTACACGTTTTCTCAAGAAAATAAAAACCTTCTGTCTACATCGACGGCCGATTTAGAAACTAAACCAAGTAACAGCAAAATAGTGTCCAATTTTTTGATTCCTACAGTATGCTTAACTACGGCTGAAGAAGTGCTGGAGAAGGAATTTGAAGGCAGTGCCAGTATCCAGCTTTAATCAACTTCTAGGAAAGATTGTCGACTTGATGACTGTGAAAGTAAATTTTTGCCACTTTCTGAGGATCCAGAGTTATGGCCAAAAGTTTGATTTCTCCATCATGTTCAATTATTAGTAGATAATGGGCCAGGTCATTATCAGATTAAAAATCAGGACATAAGCTTTCTGACTCGTATTTTACTAGAATTTTACAAAATAATGAAAAGAGAGAGAATGGTTGTTATATTCTAAAGAAAAGAATTCTGTATTGTTTCTATTACAAAATCTTTAATGATACAAATTCTGCGAAAACTATAAAATTAAGTAACGATAATGGATTTAATGATTGACATCATTTAAATGGATATTTAAGTTACCACGAAAAAAGTCTTGGGGACAAAATCCAAAACGAAGTTATAACTTTATTAGGAAGTAACGTTAGATCTAACATTTTAAACATGGCGGAAAAAGCTAAACATTTTTCTATCATCCTCGACTGTACAGGGTGTCCTATTTTCGATGTAATTGGGGGATTTTAGGTATTTCTCAAATAGATAGAGTAAAATCATGGTCGGGATCCTTGGACCGATTTTTGAAAAAAATTTAATAATCTAAAGAACATTTCAATATCTCGACTCGTTTGGGAAATATAGGGTGTTTTTCGTTTTATGCCGTTAAAATCCCGTAACTTTTTTGTTTGTGAATATTTAAAATTTTGGTAAAAACATCTTTTGTGCCTTTTTTTATGTGCAATTTAGTGGCGTACTCGATTTTTTTCTAACTTAATTTGTTTCCGAGTTACAGACCAAAGTTGCATTTTTTTAAATGGTAGCCATAGTTGGCTATTACTCCATTAGTTAGAGATTTCTTTTAGCTTTCTGAAAATATATAGTTTCATATATTTATCTCGGTAAATAAGAAAATTATAAACGATTTTTTGAAAAATACCTCTTGATCAAGTCATCTATGAACCTTTGTTTACTGCACGCATTCGTTGCTAGTTATTTGACATTTCACGCAGTTGTTTCATATAAATAAATGGTGGAAACGTAAATGTGATTAGATTTATTGTTTCAAAACTTTGCTTAATTAATTAATTATTTAAGTTAATAACTTTTTTGTGATGGCTGTCAATATTACGAAGTATGAAAATTTTGAAAAGTTGAATATGATTGGCATATACTATCAGTGTAATTTTAATGCAGACCAAGCTGCAGAGGCATATTTTAATAGGTAGGTTGTGCGTTTAATACTTTAATAATGCTAGTATTTATAAAAACGCAAAATAATAAAGCTACTTTATTGAAGATTCCCTGAACGAAGACATCCCAACAAGAATATATTCGCCAGATTAAAAGAACATCTATTAACTTATGGATAAAGAAGCCTAGGATCAAAAATTATGCAAAAATGAACCAACAAGACGACGAAATAACTGTTTTAGCAAGAGTTGAAGAAAATCCTAATACCTCCTGCCGACAAATAGAAACAGAAGTTGGCGTTTCTAAATCAAGAGTACAAAAAATTAAAAAAATTTATAATTATACTCCGTACAAAAAAAGAGTAATTCAGCACCTTAATGATGGATAGGAATTTTGGGCGCAATATCATTTGGTCTGATGAGAGTCATATTACGAGTGCAGGAATTTTTAATCGCAACAACAATCGATATTGGTCAAAAAATAACAATTTTGTAACATTAGCACGCCAAAATCAAGGTAGATTTGGTTTTAATGTATCATGCTTTATTTTGGGGGGTAGATTTGTTTACCACATTTTTAACGGCAACCTTAACGGCGAGAGGTATATGGAAATATTAAACATTTGTCTTCCACAACTGCTAGAAGAAATTCCATTAGCGCAGAGGGTAAATGCTTATCTTCAACAAGATGATGCGCCTAGTCATAATACTGTTTTAGTCCGAGATTACTTAAACGGAAACTTTAACAATCAATGGATTGTCCATAACGGACCTATTCAGTGGCCAGCAAGATCTCCAGATCTTTCAATACTGGATTTCTTTTTGTGGGGATTTTTAAAAAATAAAATATATCATACTCGCCACGAAACATACGAACAATTGGTCAATTCAACCAGGGCAGCATTTGAAGATTTAAGGCATACATATATTTATTTCATTAAGGCAATTGAGTGTATTTCGCGCCGATGTGAAGTTTGTTTACATCATAATGGACATCAGTTTGAACAATACCTAAAATAAGAAAAAACTGATATAAAATAAAAATGTTGTTATTTTTTTCTAAATCAATAAGTTTTTAATATGGCATAAAATGCTATGAGGACATTTTTATCTAGTTTTAAAATAAGTTCTGAGCATAGTAATATACTTCCTTTTGAATATATGAAACTATACTATACATAAGTGATTTGATCAAGAGGTTTTTTTCAAAAAATCGTTTATAATTTTCTTATTTACCGAGATAAATATATGAAACTGTATATTTTCAGAAAGCTAAAAGAAATCTCTAATCAATGGAGTCATAGCCAACTATGGTTACCATTTAAAAAAATGCAACTTTGGTCTGTAACTCGGAAACAAATTAAGTTAGAAAAACTACAGTATATTGTTGAAAATCTACTACAGTCAGCGCGTTAAAAAATATTTGTAACGTATTTCCTCATTAAATTTAAACGAAAGGTATTTTTTATTGCATAAAAAATGTTTAATAGCGAATATTTTCTAAACGGCTAGAGATGGGTATAGGCTATTTTATACAAAGTTACCTTAATATTTTGTGAACATTTGAAATCGGCAATGATATACAGGGTGTTACATTTAAAATTATCGACTTATAGGTGATTTTATATATCCCGATGGGACCAATTTCTGACATCACCTTGTATAATTTATAGCCAAAGTAAACAACTAGAATTATATATTGTGGTATTGTCTGTAATATAAAAATGGCAGATTCGCCAAATATGATATACTTATATTTTTTCCTACTACCTTAAACAAATACGTTTTTAGCAAAAAAATAAATAAAACGGCTATTAAATCCTAAACGACGAGAGATAGCTATACAATATCTTATTGAGAGTAACCATTATTTTTTATGAGGAATCCATATCCAAAATAATATACAGGGTGTCCCGTTTAATTTTTAAGAGTTGATTCCTGACCATAAAACACCGAGCACCCTGTATACGTGAAAGGTATATAATATAAACGTTCCCTTAGAAACAATAACACCTTGTATTTAACTTTTTTTCCTAAACAGAATATCTTTCGAGATAAGGGGATACAGGATCGTATGTGAGACACCCTGTACACATGATGTCAGCCACCAAGAACAGATTTCAGTATGAATCAGAGTCGTCAATTTAAACGATTCGGGAATTAGTATAGAAGAACACTTCCGAACTTTTTATTCTGTTACTGATGCTACCCGTGAAGGTTTGACAAACTTTTTGTTATCGACGTTAGAAAATTATGGATTAGATATTTTTAATTTACGCGGTCAAGGCTACGACAACGGGGCAAACATGAAGGGTAAGCATAATGGTTTGCAAAAAAAAATAAATATCAAAGAGCATTCTTTGTACTCTATTGTAAGCATAGTTTGAACCTTATTGTTAACGATGGCGCAAAGTCAAATATATTATTTGTAATTATTTTTTTTATAGTTCAAGAACTTTATAACTTTTTGTCTGCTCCAACACATCGAGGGGTGATTTTGTTAGATACCAGATGGTCGAGACGAATTGATGCTATACCAGCTTTAAGGTAAGTAGAAGGGGGACACCATGGCCGCTATTTTGTTGTTTTCTGACGTCACCTCTAGGACACCTTAGTCGTAATTTTTTTTCTGACGTCATAGGCCATTTTACGCCTATTTTTGACGGCTTCTTTCCGGGGGCCATTTTCAGCCCTTTGATGGAATTTTCACCCTAATTAGGGCCTTTTGGTTGTATTAAGAGCCTTTTTGGCAGCCCCTGGAAGGTAGGCAAATGCCTGCACATACAAAGTTCTGATTAGTGGTCCTAAGGACAGCCCCTCTTACCTGATTAGTTTCTCGTTGGATCTTAACCCCACCCAGCTTCTAAGCTCTGAGTGGAGACCTAAAGCTCTGCAAATGGTTACGGTGGGGAAATTTGAATATGTTCTAATAAGGTGCCCTAATGCTATCTCATAAGACAGCTATAAGAACTTGCGTTAGATCTGCGCCCTCTTGCCGTAGCCCGCTTGTTGCGAAACTTGAATTTCTATGTAAGATCATCTAGAGGTGTATGGACTAATGAATATTTTTTCTGTAATAAAGGTAACGTCACCTAGCGGTAGGACTAATTAGGGATTGTTTGTGGCGCCATCTAGTGGTGTATAGGCTCATGAACATTTTCTGCAATAGAAGTTGATCATGCACGCCACTCTCTCGGCTTTTTCTCAAACAAAGAAATCAATCAATCAAATCAAATTTATTAAGTGTATCAATCTCAACCAAACAAATCATGCTCAATCAAATCAATCAATCAGATCAATCTCAATCAATCAATCAATCTCAATAAAACCAGATCATACCTTACAGTTTATAAAAACCAGCTTATAGTTCAAAAAATATTGATTTGGTTTAATGAATTACAGCTTGCTTGCTCAAAATCAGCCACAGCTTAAGATACCAAATTTGCTATACCGGAAATAAAAGACCATAGGTTTTAACGGTTTATTATTATATGGGAATCAATAACTACGAAGTTTAAAACCAACAAATACGTACCGCGTAATGCTATTAATTAATTAATTAATTAAAAAATAGCGTAATACTCACACCTTTATCTAATTAACTAAACAAATGAGTAGAGATCGAGTAGAATAAGAGCTGATGCAGAGTTGTTCGGTTTATGACGTCCATCTCCTATAAGGATAATAATACCTTCAGATGTGTTTTTCTTTCGGCTGTTCTAATAGTAACTGTGTGGGAACTAAACTAAACTAAATATTGAAATATTTTATACAGCTCACTAAACCCGTTTTGTGATTTTACTTATGAATAGTTGATATAAAACTGGCTATTGGCTTTCCTATTAAGTTATTTGTAGAATGTAAATATACAAACCTAATTATCTCTATTACACTTACTACAACTCGCATTTACCTTTCCCTTTCGCGGACTACTTAGTGCGGCCTTATATGAATTTATATAAAACCATGTTTGTTATTTACAACATACATTTAATTTGATTTCACCTATATGATATGATTATTATTTCACCTAATATTTAATTTAGACCTTAATGTACTTTGCAGTAGCAAAATTTTAAAATATTTATAAACACATTAGTTAACACGATGGCGACGGCTGATTGCTACTTCCTCATTTATAATCAAATTGTATAACTTTGTTTAACTGCATTCCATAAAAACAGCTTTATCATATACGTGAAATCGTTTTAAATGTATGTTGTAAATAACAAACATGGTTTTATATCAATTTATATAAGGCCGTTCTAAGTAGTCAGCGAAAAGGAAAGGTAAATACGAGTTGCAGCAAGTACAATAGAGATAATTAGGTTTGTATATTTATATTCTACAAATTACTTAATGGGAAAGCCAATAGCTTTTATATCAACTATTCATAAGTAAAAACACAAAATGGGTTTAGTCAGATGTATAAAATATTTCAATATTTAGTTTAGTTTAGTTCTCCAACACAGTTATTATTAGAACAGCCGAAAGAAAAACACATCTGAAGTGATGCGTATTATATTTAATATATATTTTACGTGATATTGTGATAACGGTGTGAGTGTTACGCTATTAATTAATTCATTAATTAATAGCATTATGCGGTACGTATTCGTTGGTTTTAAACTTCGTAGTTATTGATTCGCATATAATAATAAACCGTTAAACCTTTTGTCTTTTATTTCCCTTATAGCAAATTTGGTATTTTGAACTGTGGCTGATGTTGAGCAAGCAAGCTGTAATTAATTAAATCAAATCAGTATTTTTTGAACTGGAAGCTGGTTTTCGTAAACTGTAAGGTATGATCTGGTTTTATTGATATTGATTGATTGAGATTGATCTGATTGATTGATTTGATTGAACATGATTTGTTTGGTTGAGATTGATATGCTTAATTAACTTGATCTGATTGATTTGTGTGTTTGTTTGAGAAAGAGCCGAGAGAAAGGCGTGCATGATCCACCTCTATTGCAGAAAATGTTCATTAATCTATACACCACTAGATGGCGCCACAAACATCTCTAATTAGTCCTACCGCTAGGTGACGCTACCTTTATTACAGAAAAAAATATTCATTAGTCCATACACCACTAGATGACCCTAAAAATATGTTCAAATTTCGCGACAAGGGGGCCACGACAAGAGGGCGCAGACCTAACACAAGTTCTTATAGTTGTCACTCAGAAACTGGGTGGGCTAAGAACCAACCAGAAACTAATCAGGTAAAAGCGGCTGTCCTTAGGACCACCAATCAGAACATTGTATCAGCACGTATTTGCCTACCTTCCAGGGGCTAAACTGTCAAAAAGGCTCTTAATACAACCAAAAGGGTTCTAATTAGGGTGAAAATTCCATCAAGGGGCTGAAAATGCCCCCCCCCCGAAAAGAATCCGTCAAAAAAGGGGCGGAAAATGGGCCGAGTTTATGATGTCAGAAAAAAATGGCGACTTAGGTGTCCCAGAGGTGACGTCACAAAAAAACAGAATGACAACCATGGTGTCCCCCTTTTACTAAGGTATCAACTAGGCGAAATCTACGATGCTCTTTTTGAAATTACGTCTGCGCAAAATTTTGATAATGCTGTAAAGACTGTAGATAAGGCACTGGCTAAAAACTTTTTATGGTTTAATGTATTAAGCAAAGTTAATATAGTGTCCAAAATTTTAATATTGTGCCGGTTTAAGTAATTTAATTGATTAAAAAAACTGTCGTTCAGATAACAGTTTTAATGATTTTTTAGAAGAAGCTAGGAAAGTCGCGATTTTATTAGATATCGATCCAAAATTTAAAGATGAAGACGTTTTAAGACCCCGAAAAGTTACAAAACAATTTAGTTACGAAGGTGATGATGAAACAATACAAAATGAAGAATTAATTTAAAGTAAATTGTTTTTTTAACTTGATAGATATTACTACAACATTTTGTAACGATAGATTCGAACTGTTATGTGCCCATGCGGCAATTTTTACATTTGTATTGAATATTTCGGAATTTAATAGTCACTCTGAATCGGAACAGCTAGAGTTTTGTACAAAACTTGAGGGTGTATTAAGTGATAAAAATCGAAATAATTTGATATAAATAGGATGGAACTTAAGCAAGAATTGCAGTTTTTGAGAAAAGCGTCACTTATTCGCCAATTACTACCTATGTGAAGTTAGCCATAAATTTCATCCATAAATTTTTTTTTCGTTTTTCCGAAAAATTTCGATAAAAACCAATAAAAAATTAATAATCCAAATCAGATTAAGAGGAATATTGATATAAATCACACATTTTCCACTTATTTAAAATTAAAAACTTATCGCGATCTCCTCGGTCAAGCGCATGAACAAATTCTTTATGGATGATATGTGGGACCACTTTTTTAAAAATTTTTTTGTCAAATCCTTGAAGAGTACATAATATTACATAACATATCCAAAAATTGGGATGTAGTTATCTTTTATAAGATTAGAAAATGACTTTGCATTTGGATGTATTTCGGGATCAAAATTTAGTCAACGCGTATGCTCAAATTGTTTATGGATGACATGTGGAGAACTCTTTTTAATTTTTGTCAAATCCCGAAGAGTACATAATAATACATAACATATCACAAATTGGGATGTAATTATTTTTATAAGTCCAGAAAATGACTTTGAATTTGGTGTATTTCGGATCAAAATTCAGTAACGTCAATTCGATGGATATATGACAACTTAATTGTTGTATATATCCATAATAACAATTTGTTAATTTTTTAAGTCAAGTTCTGAAGATGTACATCAAATTCAAAGTACATTTATGGACTATAAAAATAATTACATTCCAATTTTTATAAGTCAGAATGACTTTGAATTTGTGTATTTCGGATTGGAATATTCTAATTACAAAAAAAGTTGTCCCATATCATCCATAAACAATTTGTTATGCGTTTTACTGCAATTGATCGAAATACACAAATTCAAAGTCATTTCTGATCTTATAAAAATAATTACATCCTAATTTTGGATATGTTATGTAATTATGTACTCTTCGAGATTGCAAAATAAAATTGCATATAAAATATTGTATCCTTACAATTTATCGAAATCACAATTCAAAGTCATTTGACTATCAAAAATTACTATGATTATTTATCTCATAAAAATTAAATGTATTAAATTTGTTATACTTACTGAAATAATTGAAACACCAAATTCAAAGCCACTTTCTGGACTTATAAAAAATAATTACATCCTAATTTTTGGATATGTTATGTATTATTATGTACTCTTCCAGGATTTGACAAAAAAAAATTAAAAAAATGTTGTCCCACATATCATCCATAAACGATTTGTTCATACGTGTTTATTAAATTTCAATTCCGAAAAACACCAAATTCAAAGCCACTTTCTGGACCTATAAAAAATAATTACATCCTAATTTTTGGATTTGTTATGTATTATTATGTACTCTTCGGGGATTTGACAAAACAATTAAAACAAAAGTTGTCCCACATGTCATCCATAAACAATTTGAGCATATGCGTTGACTAAATTTTGATACCGAAATACATCCAAATTCAAAGTCATTTTCTAATCTTATAAAAGATAATTACATCCCAATTTTTGGATATGTTATGTAATATTATGTACTTTTCAAGGATTTGACAAAAAAATTAAAAAAAAAGTGGTCCCATATATCATCCATAAAGAATTTGTTCATGCGCTTGACCGAGGAGATCGCGATAAGTTTTTAATTTTAAATAAGTGGAAAATGTGTGATTTATACCAATATTCCTCTTAATATGTTTTGGCCTATTAATTTTTTATAGGTTTTTATCGAAATTTTTCAGAAAAACAAAAAAAAAATTATGGATGAAATTTATGGCTAACTTCACATAGGTCCAATTACTACCCTAAATTACATTGTAACCAATAGTTTACATTATTCTTACCCAAACATTTTTGTGGCATTACGAATTTTATTGACAATGCCAGTTTCCACAGCCACAGATCGTTCTACTATGCTACAAGAACGATTGGAAAATCTTGCCATCATTTCAATCGAGTTAGACATTGAAACGTTAATATAACAATTTAAAAAAAAGCGCGTATGAAAAATTATGTGAAAAATTTTTAAAATTTAAAATTAGTTACTGTATAATGTTATTTTAAAAATAATTTTATCCATTATCTAACATCCAATATTAATTCATTGCTATTAACAGTTGTGATTATTTCGGTAAGTATTCCTATGATTTTAACTTGAAAAATTCTAAGCTGAATGTGTGTAAAATAAAGTTAAAACAAAAAAAAATCTACTATTTTATAACAAGGTTTATTAATTTTTTTATAACAAAGTATAAATCTGCACTACTTTTTGTTTTTGCACGACTGCCACGGAATCACCCACTGCAATATGGCCGTGCGATTTTCGAACACTTTCTACAAAGTGTTTCTAATATCTTCGAATAAAACTTTTGAAAAAGAGTTGAGGCAGTTTGAATTAACTACAGAAATACATGCATTTGTAAAAATTGCAGCATCAGTCCATAGGTCAAAGTCCCTTCATGATTATTTGTTCACATAAAAAAAATGGCTGCAGTAAATAAGTGCGCGTTGCAGAAATTTTCAGAAAACTTTAAATGTCTCAAAATTGGCTAAATTTAGGTATAAGGCAAACCTATGAAAAAAGTCCATCTAAAATAGAGAATAGAAGTTAGTAGTGAAAATATATTCACTAGATGAAGAACCATAATGGTCTATAAAGGTTAGTTACATAAAAACTAAAATTACATCAATACAAATTCAATCAAATGATTGATTTATTGATTTGGGTTTATATTTCAACACACTAGTGTATACAAAAGCATGATTAACAAAATGTTACTTGACTGCCGTCGTAAAGATAACGCTTTATCAAAATTTTATATTACAAACACTAAAGAACTATTGATTTACACAAGCTAATACACAAGAGAAATAAATACCTCTTTACTATCTACAAAAACATAAAACGGGCAAAAAAAGTTTCATTTATTAGTATCACCACGATTAAACTTGAATTGTATCTCTTATCATAATAATAGGCGAACTCCTACATTTTGCTATAGAAAAATATATTGACGTATTTGCAAATTTACTTTGTAATGAAAAGCAACAAACGTATTGTTTTTTAACAAAACTGGTTTGATTTTGGTAACGTACATTTAATCGAGAATGCAAATGTCAAAGGGGAAAAAGATACTTTTGCTATGCAAGATTTATGATGTACGAGTTAGTGTCCTTATAACAATCTAATAACGTGCTTGAAACAATAAAGTGCCTGATAATAGTTACTTCCTACAGCACAATTCAAACATTTATCTAATCGTAAACTTGATATCAAAATAAAAATTATAGTTCAAAAGTTTAAAACACTATCTTGATTTACATAATCATATTAGAAATTTACAATTATTTTATATTTCGAAAGTTACATTATGTAAGATGAAATCATTCACATATCGTCACTACGCATTTTCAAAATACATATACCCAAACAAAAAAACCCCGCGAAGTTTAAAAAATTTAAAAAACAAACATGTAAGGTTAGGTACATACCGCAAATCCCGTTTGTATGTTTTCATTATGATATACACCCATCTATACCATTTATTTTTAGCAATAAACGCAATTGTTATTGCAACTAATGCGCCCAAAAACCACTAAAACAAATCAATGAGTAAAAAAACTTCTCGAAAAATCAACTTACCATTTTTGGCAGTTAGTCTATAACTAATTGTTCATAAACAACAAAATACTTCCTGATTGAACGATAGCGCTTGTAGAAATCCATTTCGTAAGGCGCACTTTGCTTTAAACGGTTATTGTGTGATCATTTTCGTTTCAATTCGAGAGTTGTCGGAACTATAAGAGAAACTTATCGTCGATGAAGATGCTATTTTTGTGTACATTGCTTAGATTGTTGCTATCATTTGCAATAACTACATTGAACTGATCGCATGCGCTCAACTGATCGCATGCGCTACTAGTTAGTTGGTTTAGTTGTTTTAAGGACTTCCGTTACATTAAAGTAAGCTAATAATGGCTGCGAATGTTCAGTTTTTATTTTAAAAGATAAACTTTACACTGTAGTTGTGCTTTAATCCGGAATTAATTAACTTCAATAAACTTGTATAATAACAGTTCGTGATACAAATAAAATGAGCCCGATTTAATACAAGATTAATGATTTAATTATTCATCACCTAATGATGGCCTTTGTAAATCTATAGTTTCCTCTAATAAATATGTTACGCTTACACTCGCGGTTTTGCTTACGTAAATCTGTATGTATTTAATTAAATCTCACTAAAAAAAAATTTAGTTTCGGCTCGAGAATAACAATTTTTTGAGCATTCAAATCTTTAGAAAGTTTTAAAATAACGCGTTTCATTGAAAACCTCAAAAATTGCTAAATTTCTGTTAATAATAAATATCAGCAGTAGAACACCACATGGTATTCCAATCTACAAAATAGAAATTAAAAGAAGTGAAATAATTTTAATAACAATTTCTTTAGGATACTTATGCCACCTGTTTTATAATTAGTTCATTACGAAAATAGGCAACTTTGTGAAATCAAAAACAATAATCTATGTCAAACAAAAAAAAAATTCCAAAGCCGCCCATTCCTATAAGATAGGTATCATACAGTTTAACCATTTTCATTGAAATTTAATTAATTTTTAAACTTACCTTGCATTATATTAAGAAACTTTATCAAGAAAATTTATGTAAAATTATATTTTAGAAATATTTGATAAAAATAAAAAACTGCACCTAACAAACCACCCGTCTACGACACTGGTTTTCTCCCAAATTCTCATCAAATCCAAGCCAAATGAAAACAAGCTTAAATACAAAATTTTAAGTACAAAACAGTTTTCGTTCTGGAGTTATCGTGGATACTACCATAAATCCACACACACGCAAGTAGGCACACACACACACTCACACATCCACACACACGCACACACGCACACACTGACACTCACACGCACAAACGCACACACACACACACACACACACACACACACACACACACACCCGCAAGCACACACGCACGCACGCACACGCGCATACGCGCACAGGCGCACACGCGCACGAGCACACGCGCACACGCACACACACCCACATACCCCCCACACACCCCCACACATCCCCACACAGGCATACACCCACACAGATACGCAGACACGCAGATACACAGACACACAGACACACGGACACACAGACACACAGACACACAGACACACAGACACATAGACAGACAGGCAGACATACAGACACACACACATACGCACACGCACACCCACGCGCACGCGCACGCCCGCGCCCACGCGCACGCGCACGCGCACACGCGCACGCACACGCACGGGCACACATACACGCACACGTACACGCACACGCACACGCAGAAGCAGACGCAGACTCAGACGCAGACGCAGACGCAGACGCTGTCGCAGACGCAGACGCAGACGCAGACGCAGACGCAGACACAGATGCTGACGCAAACGCAGACTCTGACGCTGACGCAGACGCTGACGCAGACGCAGACGCAGACGCAGACGCAGTCGCAGACGCAGGCGCAGGCGCAGACGCAGGCGCAGACGCAGACGCAGACCCAGAACCAGACCCAGACGCAGATGCAGACGCAGGCGTAGACCGAGACGCAGACGCAGACACACAGACACACAGACACACAGACACACAGACACGCAGACACGCAGACACGCAGACACGCAGACACGCATACACGCAGACACGCAGACACGCAGACACGCAGACACGCAGACACGCAAACACGCAGACACGTAGACACGCAGACACGCAGACACGCAGACACGCAGACACACTGACACACTGACACACAGACACACAGACACACAGACACACAGACACAGACACACAGACACACAGACACACAGACACAGACACACAGACACACAGACACACAGACACACAGACACACAGACACACAGACACACAGACACACAGACACACAGACACACAGACACAGACGCACAGACGCACAGACACACAGACACACAGACACACAGACACACAGACACACAGACACTCACACAGACATGCAGACACGCAGACACGAAGACACACAGACACACAGGCACTCAGACATACAGACACACAAATACACAGACACACAGACACACAGACACACAGACACACAGATACACAGACACACAGACACACAGACACACAGACACACAGAGGTACACAGAGATACAGACACACGGACACACAGAGGTACACAGGCAGACAGAATAGTCGCCAAATTTCTGAAGTTAAGCAATAATCAAGAATATATGGGTCACTGTTGAAGGAGTACTTCGGCTGATGTATGGTGGGGGAAGTATGGACTCGTTGAAGTGTCACGGGGATTGGATGTCGACCTCCGTGGCGGAAGGATACATAGAAGAGTATTTCTAACAAGAAAGAGAATGCTGCCCGAATGTTAAATTTACTGTAGTAAAGGAAACACGCATATAATACAATAGCATAGTCATCGCCGAGGTCATCGCTCAAATCCACAGTTATACCATCAGTAAATACTTTAACAGGGTGTAGTTCATAGCTGCACGGCTTCAATTTTCAAGATGCAACACTTACCAATTGTGCATTTAATATTACATTAATGAATAGGTGTGAAAATTAATTATAATTATTTGAATAAATGAAAATTAAATTGTTGTTTCCATAACACCTTTCCCTCCGGAGACAGGATGGGGAAAATTAAAATCTGCTTTAATCAAACGTAGGCCCACTACTCAGTCGAACATTGACCTAATATTTTGACATTTGAAGGAAAACATAGTAAATTTGAAACCGAATTAAAACAACTTAAAAACCATATGTCCCCAATTCAAATATATCAAATTGATTTAACTTACAGCTTGCAAAACCAACTTTCAATTCAAGCGCGCACACACACACACACACGCACACGCTCCGATACCTGTCTTATGAGATGACCTTTAACATTGTTGTCAATATGCGAACATCAAAATAGCGTGTAACACTTGCCGCGTTTTGCATACAATGATAAAAATACGTTTTATAATTTAATTTAAAATTAGTAAAAATACCTATACAATAACAAATACAATCAAACTCGAAGTCAGACCACTGTATTAATTTACGTGCAAGGGTTGTCTTATCGAAAGTACCTCTGGAAAAAGGGTCCTAGATTTATAAACTAGCTTGAACGCACAATTTCGTTTTTTAAAAGTGGACAACTGCCCGGGGGCAAATAAACAACCTGACGTTCACTTCCAATTTTGATAATACACATGTGATTTGAAACTAACATCGATTTCATCTCGTAAGTAAGGTATAGGAATATAAGAATATCACTAAAATTAGCGTGTAATACTATTGTCGAGTTTTTGCACACAAGTGTTAAAAATACGTTTTACAGTTAAATTAGTAAAAGTACCTGGGTATACAATATTAAATACAACTAAACTTGAAATCAGGCCTATCTCTTATATTACATGCAAGGACTGTCGTATCGGAAATACCTCAATCAAAATGGGGCCTAGATTTAAGGTTGAACGCACTAAGGTGCGTTTGTGTTTGCCTTTGCGTTTGAAAATTGCATTTGCATTTACGTTTGCGTTTGCGTTTGCATCTGCGTTTGTCCTACACTAATTTAAAAATGCTCACACACACACACAGTTAAATTTACTATTAAAGATATACCACTAGGTGAAGCCACGATTAACTTCTATTACAGAAAACATTCGTTAGTTTAAAAATACATCACTAGCTGACGTCACAAACAAACAAATCTGCTTTTAAAAATAAGTGTAATGTAATTGTCACGCGCAAAAAACGTGAATACCATATTTACATTTTCGAGAACAGTCTATCACGTAATCAGCTAATTACATTTTTTCCAAACACATTAGATGTACTTGAATAGTGAAAGGTTGTTATGGTGGTTACATAACTGCATAACTACAGAAAATAACTACTTCATGTTAATGATTGTAGGAAACCGTTAAGTATTTTATATTGTCCATTTACAATCAAAACGCAGAAAGCAGATCAATCAATTTCAATCAAAGTAATCTCAATGAAATCAATTAAAAGTAACGACTCCCCCACTGTATATACTTAACTCATATGACGACCGCTTACCTTGCAGATAAAGTTAACCGACACTCAGAGCTTGTACTCTCCCTAAACGTGGAGACACAGGCGTGGGAAAACAGTCGATCATCCGCAAATCAATCTTAATTAAGTCAATCTCAGTCAACTAAATCATAACTGACCACTTACAAAAAAACGGCTTAGAATTAAAAATGCTGACTTGGTTTAACTTACAGATTACAAAAACCAACTTTCAATTCTAAAATACCGTGTTTGATTTAACTTACAGCTTGTAAAAACCAATCCTCAATTCAAAAACATCAAATTGATTTAACTTGCATCTTGCAAAACCAACTTTCAATTCAAAAATATCTGTTTGGTATAACTTACAGCTTGCAAAAACCAACTTTCATTTCAAAAATACTGATTTGGTTTAACGTACAGCTTGCAAAAAACTAGCTTTCAAAGAAGAAATACCGGTTTGGCTTACACACACACACGCCCAACCACCCACACACACACACACACACACACGCGCGCGCGCGCGGTGTGTCTTATGAGATAACCTTCGGCATTGCTGTCAAAACACAAAGATCAAATTAGCGTGTACCACTTGGTGCGTTTTGCATACAGTGAAACTGTCTATACAATAACAAATATAAACATACTCGAAATTAGATTACTATATTATTTTACATACTGGGATTGTCTTATCGGAAATACCTCTGGTAAAAACGGCCCTAGATGGATAAACAAGGTTGAACGCACTAAGTCTTCATTTAAAAATGGACAAATGCCTGGGGACAAATAAACAGGTTGACTTTGATTTGCAATCTTGATAATGCAACTAACACCGATTTCATCTCGTAAGGCAACTATAGGACCCTGTGTTTTATTTTACCCAACGCTCATCATCATTAGACTACCGTAATAATTACATAACATTGTAGATGTACGGATTAAGGTATAACAAGGGAGTGTTGATCGCGTGAAGGTTTACGACAGGATTAGACTGAGATGCGTTGGTTGTGGTGATGAATCATAAGATTTAAAATTTTGCACTAGTAATTAAATAAAATAAATAAAATAAGGGGAAAGGGTTAAAATAAAAAAACGATCACTTACCCGGCTTGTCGATAAACGTATTGAAAGAAAGTCTTGACAGGGGTGACAGCTGGCTTTTGATGCTTACAATCACGGCACATTCACTTTCTGCGTTTTGATTGTAAATGGACAACATAAAATATTTAACGTTTACAGCAATCATTAATATGAAGTAGATATTTTCTGGATTTCCCAGTTATGTAACCACCATAACAACCTTTCACTATTCAAGTACATCTAATGTGTTTGTAAAAAACGTAATTACGTGATATGTAGACTGTCCTCGAAAATGGAAATATGATATTCAGGTTTTTTGCGCGTGACAAAAAATTCCTCTAATTAGATTGCACTTATTTTTAAAAGCAGACTTGTTTGTTTGAGACGTCATCTAGTGGTGTATTTTTAAACTAACGAATGTTTTCTGTAACGGAAGTTGATCGTAGCTTCACCTAGTAGTATATTTTTAAACGTACATTTAACTATCACGGTGAGCATTTTTGAAATAGTATGGGTCAAACGCATTTGCAAATGCAAACTCAAAAACAAACACAAACACACACAAGCACACACGCACGCATGTACGTACGCACTCGACTTAGTGTGTTCAACCTTGTTCATAAATCTAGGTCCCTTCTTGACTGAGGTATTTCCGATAAGACAGTCCTTGCATGTAATATAATATAGAGGCTTGATTTCAAGTTTCGTTATGTTTAATATTGTATAGGCACTTTTACTAATTTAAGTGTAAAACGTATTTTTATCACTGTATGCAAAAACTCGACAATAGTATTACACGCTAATTTGAGTGATATTCTTATTTATGGTTGTCTAATGATAATGATGATTAATGGGTAAAATAAAATACAGTCCTATACCTGACTTATGAGATGAAATCGATGTTAGTTTCAAATCACATGTGAATTATCAAAATTGGCAGTGAACGTCAGCTTGTTTGTTTACCCCGGGTATTTGTCCATTTTCAAAAACGAAATAGTGCGTTCATGCCGGTTTACAAATCTAGGGCCCTTTTGCCCGAGGTATTTCCGATAAGACAATCCTTGTATGTAAAATAATATAGTGGTCTGACTTCGAGTTTGGTTATATTTGTTATTGTATATGCATTTCTACTAATTCAATTGTAAAACGTACCTTTATCATTGCAAACAAAACGTGGCAAGTGTTACACGTTAATTTGATGTTCGCATATTGACAGTAATGTCAAAGACAGGTATCGGAGAGTGTGCGTGTGTAGCAGCGCTTAAATTGAAAGTTGGTTTTGCAAGCTGTAAATTAAATCAATTGATATTTTTGAATTGAGGATTGGTTTTTGAAAGGTGTAAGTTAAGTCAAACCGGTATTTTAGAAGTGAAAGTTGGTTTTTGTACTCTGTGAGTTAAACCAAACCAGTATTTTCGAATTTAAGCTGGTTTTTGCAAGTGGTAAGTTATGATCGGATTTCCTAAGGCTAGGTAGAGATGAACGATAGCGTGACGTCGAACGTCAGACACGCTGTAATTTCGCCGCCAAAGGATGGCTTGCTACTCTTCTTTGTTGAGCTTACAGGGAGCTCTATGTGTTGTTCCTTGTTCGACACATTGGAATGCGTTGTAAACGTTAATCTACAAATCAGCGGAGTACTTTAGCGTTTTAATTGCTTACGGCAAAAAACGTAGGACCAGATGGCATCGGATCAAATGTATTGTCGATCCACGGGACTGGAATGTGACATCCAAGCTTAAAAATAAGAAATCCGGTACAAAAACCACTTTGTAGCGTCGTATATTGTAAAAAATAGACGTACATAACAAGAATGCAATGAACAGAGAGCTTGAATTAACATTTTTTAATAGTTAAATTTAACAGTAACAATTGTGCTAAGCAAGGAATTTGCGCGTAGCAATATTACTTTCGACGGTCAGTTGGATACTGACAGGGTTGCCAGACTTCAAAACAGAGCTCTCGCCAAACCAAATAACAACGGTAGCCAAAAGTAGCCAAGTTACATAAAACTCTTTATATACAACATATGTATATGTAAGCACATTATGAATACAAACTGATAAAAAACAAACTTCACCTAATTTTATTTAGCAAACTAGCAAACAAAAAATTATCAGGTATTGCAAATTACAGTAGTATCAGAAACAGATATACAAGGAAAATCGTCAGTTTCAAAGAGATCGTAAATATAATCTTTGTCTTCTGTTTGACCTTTCGGTTTTGTGGTAACGGACATTAGATTTGCGTTGAACTGTTTAAGCATATCTGGAGTTACTTGAAATTGCTTACAGCAAATTTCTTTAGAATACATATCAATTCTAATTTTGATTAATGCACGAAGTAGTGGAGTTTGAATTTGGTTGCGACATTTAGTTTTAAATGCATTCATTATTGAAAAAGATCGTTTAACAGTATCATTACTAGATGGCAAACTTAAGACAGCTAAAACAAAGTCTGCTAATTCTTTAAATGCATAAAAGTTAGTGGCGCCTTTAAAAGATGCAACTATTGGCCAAAACTTCAAACTGTTATTTAAAGTTCCTTCACCACATATTTCCTTCCAGACAAAAGTTTGCTGTACGGAAAATCCATATCCAAATCCAAATACATTCAAAAACGTGCTCGTGCTGAACCTGCAAAGTAATAATCACACGATAGCAAGACTTCGTCGCTAAAAAATTGTTTACAGAGACCAATCACATGAATACAAATTTGTATGAAAGCAACTTAGGTTAGATGTCCAAAGTTAGAAACGTTTTTAATTGGAGAGTAGCCAAATACAGTGCGATCATCATTGTTTGACCGTGCCGCTCCTAGAACAGTACTACTGTTCCGCAGCCTTAAAATGAAAATTGTGCTATTTCCAGTGGCGTAAATGCAGATACTAAAATAAATACTACCATAAATGACAAAAACTTTGGTGAATGACGAATTGCATATTATGTAGACGTACAAAAACTTGTAATTTAGTCTGTCTTAAGACTAAAGGGAACTTGTTATAAGGTATCTAAAAATTTGGTTAAAAATGATCATTTTTTATTTTTTTTTTTGATATTACAGATTTTCTGGATTTCCAAGGCGTATTTCTGGTGTATTAAACCAATACATGGTATTTACTCGTCGAATTCAAGTTTTGTAAGTGCTTTTATATACTAAAAGTAACGTTTAAAACAAATTTTGCTTTTTAACCTCAATTTGGTTACGAGAATAATGTACAGTTTAGAGAGTAAAAACTGTTTAGATGAGCGTTTAATGATCTTTTGGTTTATATTGACATGAGTGGTTTGAAATAGGCAATAATGTATGAATTTTGTTGTCAGGCTGAAAATGAATAATCGAAAGGTAATTCATAGCCAAGGGCGGCAAATTATCTACAGTGTGTACCAATTTATGAAAAAAGAAAAAGAAGGAACGATGACAATGCCATTATCCTAATTACAAGAATGTGTTGCTGAAGAAACCGTTCTAGACAAGCTACTAGTTGAAAATGGTCATGCTGTCCTTCGTCTCCCTTTGTACCACTCTGAATTAAATCCCATTGAAAAATCGGATAGCAGTGAGGAATGTGACATTTCAAATGGAAGGTGTTAAGCAATTGGCAATGAAGAATTGAAAAAATTACAGCTGAGAACTCGAAGAAAGTGTGTGAATATGTGGAAAGTGAATATTTAAAAAAAGGAGTGATATTGGATGATATTACCTTTACAATGACATTAAAACATTTAAATGAATTTTTAAAATGAATTTGTCATTAATCAGAATTCAATGTATGATATATTTGTTAAACAATATTAGTGAAAACAAATTACATGTATGATTGGTTAGTTTATTATAAATGCATAAGTCAATTACACCATTTTTGCTGACCACCTTTGAATGTACACTGGTGAACATCACAAATACATTATAAGGGAAAAAAAAGAACTTATTTAACTTAATGCTAGATATCACTTTTGCATTGCATTCTAATTTTTGAACAAAAACTTATTTCAGATTATATACCACTGATTCAGTCCTTCTCATATGGAACTAGTCACCATGTCTACTTTATGATGTACCTATTGTTTTTTAAGATAACTCAAATCTGTATATATTGATCTAAAGCACAGCAAATAAATCTGTATATATTGATCTAAAGCACAGCAAATAATGAATTAATAATGCATTGTTTTTTTAGATCTCAAACGTGCATGTAAATGAGATCAATTCAGCTAAAGTATATTAAATAATGAGTAAAGATTTTCAATTAGTGCACATAGATTTTCCCTTGCAAACACTACCATGCTCATGAAAACGACTAACAATTCTTCGAATGTGTCGGCATAAAACATCATCATCTAATTCGATGTTCTGAAAGTGATGTTGATATTCTTCAACACATAATCGTACTGAATACTTCCAGTTTCCATCTACATCTTTTTCGGCGTTTCGGAAATAAGCTTCCAAAATAAACTTGTCTTGTTCCACAGTAAAAGGCATTATAACCTAAAAAAATTTATTTACGAAAAAAGGCATAAAATACACGAATAAATTTACCTTGAAAGTCCTGGTTAATTTATTAACGAGTTTTGAAAAAAACTATTTTATTGTAATACAAATGTAGATAAAGGATAATAATTGAAAAAGGAAAAATCTATGTACGTTTATGAAATGTCAATCGAAGATGAAATAAATATTTGTGCCTAATTTCATTAGTAACTTGGAATAAACTTTTGATAAAAATTCTGTAAAAATCAGTTTTTTTCGGTCATTCATTGTTGATATCCTGGTATAACCACGCGTCATTTGCTACTAGTCAAAATTAGTCGCCAATCGCCACATTAAAAAAATTGTCAAAATTGTCGATAAATCGCCACATCTGACAACCCTGCTGCTTTTAGTGTGCAAAGGCAAACTCACAGCTGCGCACTTTATCGAGCCGAGATAAAGCGCGGGTCACACTAGGCTAGCTGCCAGCCGCGAGTTGTGGAAGCCGCTACTGTCAGCCATCAATCAGCTTGACGTGAGCATGAAAATCGCCGCTGGCGCTACCAGCCGGCGAGTATTTGTCAGCGGCTGGTGAAACTGGACATGTTCTTAATTAAAAAAAAGGTGAGATCATAAATTAGCACGGATTTCGATACTTTAAATGCAAAACTGTGCACACAGTTTTTATGCCATTAGTAATTCTATTTTAAACTCATCAAAATAAAATTTTAAAACAAATGCGGTATTCTAACATTGATTTATTATACTGCTATCTATTAATATTTAACATTTATTATCTAGGTTCTAACCATTAGTTATTTTTGAAATCTCTTACAATAAAGTATTATTTAAACTCAGCCACCAAAAAATAATAAGGTAGAAAAATTGCAACCACATTTAAAGTAACTTAAGGTTGATTAAGTTCAATTAGTTGGTGACATATTAAATTGAAGGAAATGTAATTTTAAATGTTAAAAAGAAAAGAGATTCTGGAAATGCATAATATAGTTGTAAATAGTAAATACTAAAATTTTAATTGGTTTTTGAAAAATGAATTGGCAAAAAATCATAACCTCATTTTACCACTATTGATCTCCTCATAAATTGTAGGTGTTAAAATCACATATTTTCCCAATGCTAAGTTATAAAAATAAATAACATCACTTATAGCGTTTATGTTAAATCCTTCACTTCTCAGTTGGTATTTCTGTAATTTACAGGTTGAGGTTAAAGAAAGAGATGATTTAAACCGTATAAACAGAGGTATTGCGTACGTTGGAAGACTTTCTTTTAAATGTTGAAGAAATTGGTCCATATCAAGGGATGTATGTTCTTGGACTATTGAGACCATTCCAGCTTTTCCTTCAGTACCTGGAATCTACAGGACAAGGCTTAAGCCAATGCCTATGCTGATTTTTATTTATACCTCAACACCATACGCTGTTGCATCTTTGAGTCCAATTGCATTACTGATTACAGCTTCAATTTCATTTGTCGAAACATTTTCTCCTTTCCACCTACAAACATTTATTAAAAAAACGAAGCTTTCAAATTGTTCTAACCTAAACGTATCACCCAACCTATCGACAAAGTAATAATAACCAAATTCGTCATATGAAAAAACATCACCAGAATTGTAATATTTATCACCTTTTTTAAATACATCTTCCAAAACTTTCCTTTTCGTTTCATCTGGATCAGAATAACCAACGTAGTCACTGGTAGGTTCACCACTTTTCTTCTTGATTATTAATCCAATGGCTAAACCAGGTTCATTTTCTTTCACTTTAATACATAATCCTTCCGCATTTCGAATAGGTTCACCAGTAACTTCCGAATATTTTACAAGTTGAAGAAACGAATATTTTAGTAAGTATGGCGGCATAAAGCCTATACTTCCGACTTTGTTGTCTATATTAACTGTAAATCAATAGTGTGTAAAGTGCATAATGAAAATATTTAATAGTACTTAAAAAGAAATTTCCCTCGGTGCATCCATAAAATTCGTAAATCTGTTGTATTTTGTACTTTTCTTGAAATTTTTTCCATATTTGTGGTTTTAATCCGTTACCAAACATAAGCTTAACGGGATGTTTAATATTTTCTTCCGGAGAATTGTGAAGAATATATCTACACATTTCACCTATATATTGGGCAGTCTGTAAATTAGTTAACACATAAACTTAAATTAGTTGTCACGTGCTCGTGGATTTTGTATGTGAAGATATAATTTAACTATACCTGAATAATTAAAAAAGGATTGTTATATTTTAATACCGAATTGTGTTCGTATTTAAGGACTGATGTTTTTTCGTTAGAATTGAGCCATTTGTTAAGTAGTGATTTTGTTAATTTTTATGAAACTTGTATCACTTTATCTTAGCGACGTTTAGATCAACGTTGAGTAGAATACAGTATGTAATGTTCAAGTTCATTACAATTTTTTCAGTGCAGGATGAGAATTTGTTTGGATTAGTGTTGTTGAAGCTATCTCTAAAGGAAGATTTTCGTGGAAACTGATACGTCAGTCTTTTAAAGAAGTTTTTGGGTAGCCTAGGTATCTAACGAACGTAAGAAATTTTAAAGGACGGAAAAAGCGTTGCTTCCTTTGAGTCTGTTTATACCCAGATTTCATAGGGGTTAGGGCTACACGGGAGGTGTTAATAGCGCTCTCCGCAGCTTGGTTGTTAAGTAATCCGTTGGGTTTTAAAACTTAGTGTTTAGCATTGCAGATAAAGGATATATTACGAATCCGTCGAACATTTCTGTTTTCTTTCCCTTGGGACTGTCAGTTTTTAATCAAGTAAAGTAAGGACTTCACAAATTTCGAATTTATCGGTATTTTTGGTTTACAGCTATGTAAAGAACTTCGCCGCCTGGTGTTATTAAAAATAATGTTATTATCGAAAAGTTAACAAAAGCATAAGTTAGCGTCGCTGAACATGGTTAAGTGTGTCGTATTAATCAAATACGAATGGAATTGCTACTGATTGAACTTAATGAACTGATATTAACATATCGTACTTTCAGGACATAAAATAATATACTTGGAGTTTGGTGAATGGATGTAACCACATCTTGTAGTGTTTTTATACTATTGGCGTTTAAGCTAATTAAAGTGAATACCAACATCAGGTTGCATATAGAATTATGAATGCGTAGAATTAAGTGTCAGCCAGGGTGTATTTTCGAAATTACGTTATCTACACCGGCTGGGGAATTTCCAGATTAAGGAGTTTATGAAAGAACTTTAGATAAGAACGCTCGAATTTCTTTGGTTTGAATATTCTTTTGCTTGCTCCGTTATATATGGAGCAATAATAGCATTTAATAACTAATACAGTTATTAAATGATATTAACCTGTACGCCAGTCTTTCCGTTCAACCGTCTGTCCGTCCATCTGGTACTTGTCCGTATAGGTTATAACTGAACATCTGGACTACCTATCGACTTCGGGTTTTTGCTATTTGATATCTTATGTACTCTAGTTATGCAATCTCTATTTTACTCTTTGGTTAATTTATTAAATTAATTAAATTTGCCCTTTTAAGCTGTTTTAAAACAAGCGCTATTTATGTGAATATCCATAGCTACCACCAGCACTGTTAGCACAACCCAGGTATGCACAATCAGTGTCACAGTATATAATCTTTGTTTGACAACCTCAACCCCTCCGTTTATCGCCAATGTATTTACGGAAAAATTTGATTTGCCTTATTTTCCTAGAGTTTGAATTATATACGTGGATGATGTGTTTGAAATCCTTAATACTAAATTTTGTAGTGATGAGAGCTCTGTGGAAACTTTAAATTCTAATTTTCCGACAATCAAATTTACCTATGAGACAGAGGCAAATGGCAATCCCCCCTTTATTGATACTCTGGTAACAATAAATGGTAGTAGACTAGATATAGATAATTATCGTAAGGAAAATAACACTAAAAGATTCATAACCAACGATTGCAATCAGTAGGCAGCATAAACTCGCCGCTTTTAATTTTTTGGTTTATAGATTGCTTAATTTTCCTCTTTCAGATCAAAATTATAATACAGAATTGAGCGCTATTAAATACAATACATAGAGTATGTTTTCAGATGAAGTGGTTATGAATACAGTTAGAAAACAATCACATAGGGTGAGGGTTAAGAATGTAACTACATTAGGTAACACTAGAGAACAAATAGAAACAAAGTATGTAAAATTACCAAACTATCCTCCTCATACAAAACGTCTATCTAAAGTCCTTTCTAAAATTTTGCGTGTGTCTGTGTCTGTGTCTGTGTCTGTGTCTGTGTCTGTGTCTGTGTCTGTGTCTGTGTCTGTGTCTGTGTCTGTGTCTGTGTCTGTGTCTGTGTCTGTGTCTGTGTTTGTGTCTGTGTCTGTGTCTGTGTCTGTCTCTGTGTCTGTGTTTGTGTCTATGTCTGTGTCTGTGTCTGTGACTGTGTCTGTCTCTGTGTCTGTATCTGTTTCTGTGTCTATGCCTGTGCCTGCGTCTGCGTCTGCGTCTGCGTCTGCGTCTGCGTCTGCGTCTGCGTCTGCGTCTGCGTCTGCGTCTGCGTCTGCGTCTGCGTCTGCGTCTGCGCCTGCGTCTGCGCCTGCGTCTGCGTCTGCGTCTGCGTCTGCGTCTGCGTCTGCGTCTGCGTCTGCGTCTGCGTCTGCGTCTGCGTCTGCGTCTGCGTCTGCGTCTGCGTCTGCGTCTGCGTCTGCGTCTGCGCCTGCGCCTGCGCCTGCGTCTGCGTCTGCGCCTGCGTCTGCGCCTGCGTCTGCGCCTGCGTCTGCGTCTGCGTCTGCGTCTACGTCTGCGTCTGCGTCTGCGTCTGAGTCTTCACCTGCGCCTGCGCCTGCGCCTGCGTCTGCGTTTGCTTCTGCGTCTGCGTCTGCGTCTGAGTCTGCGTCTGCGTCTGCGTCTGCGTCTGCGTCTGCGTCTGCGTCTGCGTCTGCGTCTGCGTCTGCGTCTGCGTCTGCGTCTGCGTCTGCGTCTGCGTCTGCGTCTGCGTCTGCGTCTGCGTCTGCCGTCTGCGTCTGCGTCTGATTGTGCGTGTGCGTGTGCGTGTGCGTGTGCGTGTGCGTGTGCGCCTGCGCCTGCTCCTGCGGCTGCGTCTGCGTCTGCGTCTGTGGTGGTCATATAACTCTCGTCGTACATTTGCCAACATGTATTGTGATACATTTGCACAATTTGTAATTACGGCTTCTTTTAATGCGTCACCACTTTCGAATGAATTTTCGCTGTTATAAAGTGTATTCTTAAGGTATTCCCAGAGAAAAAAATCGCTGGGAGACAAATCCGGTGAACGAGCGGGCCAATGTTTTGCGCCACCTCTGCGTATCCAATCTTCTTGCAACTGTGGGTCCAACTTCTTCCTGTATTAATTGCAAATACCGTTCTCCAGTCAATGTTCCGTCTACGAAATACGGACCTATAACGCGATGTCCTAGTACATCAACCCATACATTAACACTTCCACGATATTGGTTTTTATTTGACTTATGCAGATGTTGATTGTATGTGCTGCAGTATCGATACTTTTGTGTATTATGTATACCATGCGTTGAAAATGAACACTCATCCGAGAAAAGTACATGATTTAAAAATTCTATCATTGTTGATAATTTCAACCATATTCTCGCAAAACTGCATTCTATCAAATTTTTATCTGCGACAACATCCAAAACCACTTTTAAATCACGTTCATTGTATCTTCAGCCAAAGGATTATTGCAATTTCACAGTTTATTTACGTTTTCCGTGTATTTGAAATTTTCAATAATGTTTGAAAGCGTTTTAAAGATGGAATTTGCCGTTCAGGGTGCATACCAGCAAATAAATCTCTTAATATTTCTCAAAGAATTGCCAGAATAGCATACTTCAATCAATTTTACTTCTTCTTCAATAGTATAATAATTCATTTTAATTGAGAATTTGAAATAAATGTAATTATTTTGGTACTTCACATAAATTTAACAATAATGTATACAAAGTCAAGGCAATCAGATTTTGAGAATAGAAGTTAAAAATTTATCAAAATTTCTCGAAAACGTTTAAAGTTATTGTAAAGATAATCACTAAATGCATTATTTTTTTTTTAACAACTTATTTATTATATATATATATATATATATATATATATATATATATATTCGATGTAGATGCTATAGGCAACGAATATTACACATGATGGATGTTATAACTCTTCTCTTCAAGCTTATTCCTTTTCTTACAGTTAAAGCACATAGGATGTACGATTCGAACTTGAGAGTATTAATACTTGGTTCAACATTATCCTAAACTCTTAATTTTGTTCATAAAGGAACTATTGAGTATTAATTATGATGAATGACAAAACTGTATGTAATAATAAAGAAAATTGTGAAGATATATAATCAAGTTATGAAAAGATAGCTGAAAATGTCTATCGTTTTCAAGATGCAATGTTGTTAAGAATTTTTAATATTATTTTATGAACATTCCTTAAAACGTAGTAAATAGGTAAGGATTAAAAATGTGCAAATCATTCATTTAATTAATTACTTTTTCGTGTTTTTTTCTAATTTGTTTAAAATACTCAATGTGGACACTATTAACTTCGTGATAAATTTCTATTTTCCTGCAGAATCACACCATTTGTTACAAATCCATTAGACAGAAACATTGTTAATACGTTAAATAGTGACAGAAGTAAGGTTCTGTTTAAAGTTTGCGTTCACTGGTTTAGACTTCACAAATATTGAAAATTCTTAACAATGTACAATGCCTTGAAAAGACAGACATTTTCTTCTTTTTTATAACTTGATCTGGAACTATTTGTATATCTTCGCAATTTTCTTTATTATTACATAGTTTTGTCATTCATCATAATTAATACTTAATAGTTCCCTTATGAGCAAAATTAAGTGTTGAGGATAATGTTGAACTAAGTATACTCCGCAGTTTTAATCGTTCATCCTATTTGCTTTTAACTGTAAGAAAAGGAATAAGCTTGAAGAGAAGAGTCATAAAAAAACATCAGTGTAATGTTAATTGCGTACAACATCTGCATTCCCAATGCATTGACACGTTTTTTTTAAAGTATACATAGCCCATATGTATATATTTAAGGAAAATTCCCTGTAAAATATATATATATATATATATATATATATATATATATATATATATATATATATATATATACAGGTATGGAAAAATATTATCGCGGGTCTGAAATAATAAGTAAAACATAGACAGTACAATCAGTGTTTTTGAAAGTCCGACACAATACTCATGTATTCCACTGAAGAAAAAATACAGATTATTAAGTGGTATCATTCAGGACGCATTGCACAAGAAATAATGGACAGGTTTGCTTTTTCCTTTGAAAACAGGCAAATTCCATCAGAAAGTACGATTATGCGTACTGTTTGTAAATTTTAAAGATGTGGATGTTTAAATAATTGTAGAAAGTGCAGTAGCATTGATGGTAATGATGGTGAGCATCCTGGTCGTAACTTAAACGAACAGCGTGAACTCCAAGAAATTGTAGTGTGTAGTTTAACAGAAACTAATTTCCCGTGCAATAGTACAAAAATTGCTGAAGAAATGAATATTGAACCAAGAACAGTTCGCAATATCTTGAAAAGGAATAAATACCGTTGCTGTAAGGTGCAAACTACACAAGAAATTTTTCCAGAAGATCATCGAAAGCGTATGGAATTTTGTGAAGATATGATGAATCGGGCTAGTGAAAACGAAAGATGTTTTGAAAATATTTTGTTTACCGACGAGTGTTCTTTTAACTTAAATGGCCATCACAATCCGTCTGTCTCTGCTGGTTACTCTCGGGAGAACAAACACATTAGTATTCCTTACCGGATACAATACCCCCAAAACGTTAGTGTGTGGGCAGGAATTTTAGGCAGTTCCATAATTGGTCCATGTTTTATCAACGGAAACTTGAACGCGGACAAATATTTAGAACTGTTGAGAAACCAGATAGTTCCACCTGTTCAACGCCTCAATATAAATTTTGATGACATTTGGTATCAAGAAGATGGCTGTCCTGCTCATACTGCAATAAGAGTTCAACAGTTTTTGGAAACTACGTTCCCTAACCGTATTATTAGTGGAAAAGGTACTATTAAATATCTTCCTCGCTCATCTGATATCGCGTCGAACGACTTTTTTGTTTGGGGATACGTATCCCAGTAAATTTATGGGCACAGGCATGCATGTGCTAACAATTTGGACGAACTTAAAGTCAAAATTACAGACTCTTTAAACAGCATCACCCAAGAAATATTAGAAAACACCCGAGATGAATTTTATCAAAGATTGGGTTACTGCCTCGTGCAAGGTGGAGGTCTTTCCGAAAAGCTTATAGAGTTTTGAAAAAGTGTATTCTGTTCATTTTTAACAATAAAATTATAATGCTAAAGTTAAACCTTAAACCTAAGTTATACTATCAATGTAAATGTTAATGTTCTTATTTGCAGCTCTCGTAAGTTTCTTTTTGGTTTTTTTTACGAGTAGTAATCGAACTGTGTCATAAATTCGCAATCACAATAAACTACGATGTTTGAGGTATTACCATTTAATGTTCAAGTTTAAAATATTTACTTAATATATTATTATTATAAGTTTTGTTATGAACAAATAAGTTCCATATACATAAAGACAAAATTTACATCCATTGGGGCTTGAATCTCGATAGCGCAGTTGGTAAGCGCGGTACTCTAGCAAAGTATAGGTCGTAGGTTCAAATCCTACTCGAGGTAAACTTTTTATTTATGTATTTAATAAAATTAATAATAATTTCTATTTACTTAATAATTTCAAAGAACACGCGACTTTTCAACATCATCTTAATTGTTTTGATTTCGTTAGAAATGCTGAAGCTAGATTGAAGGATAATTAAGTATGTCATATTTTGTGCCTACATGCAAATATGTATATCGATAAAGTTGTGTCTCTCTCACACTCATATAGTGCTTATTGGGTTTGTTTCTAGCTTATAAGTCAGACCCTCAATAATGTTTTTCCATACCTGTATATATGGTGAATTCTAAATGGCGAATAATTGATACCACCTCATTCTACATAGAAAATGGAGGAATAAAGCTTAATTTGCTGTTAACCTCATACATGACAGTATTAAGTTGAATTCCGCGCTTATTGCGAGATATTTTTATGAAATAATTATTTTTTGTTGTAGTTTAATCAACAAAAAAATCATGAGTCTCTAATTGTTACTTAGAATTTCCATCAGAAGTTTAAAGTTTCTGCAATGCTTAGGTTTTACAAAAATTTTGCAACAATGTGCAATACAGTTTTCATATTTTAAAAGGAATGTGGGCTATTACGTCCTTTTTTGAAGTAATTGGACTTTTACTGACATTTCTGTCACAATTTGCTAATCAAACTCCCGTGTTGAACTATCTTCGTCTCTTTATCTTCAGTTTAGTCTAATTTTGGATTCTTAGCGCTTGTTTGAGTTTGTGTTTATTCGTGTTTTTTCCGTTATTTTGTTATTTGTTCTTGAGTTTCGATATTAATTTTTCTGTTAGATTCCTCCAATTAGCGTGTGGGATACAGTTTTACTGAGTATGCGGACATGTAATTTAAGGGAATGTCGTGCCCATTTTATGCCGATGCTAAAAATTGTAAGTAACCGTAAAGTAACAAAACAGTTAAAATCTAATTGATATTTTCTTACGAGTTACGTATTGTTAATTTAAATATGGAAATACCACATTAAAATTGCAATGAAAGAGGTCTAGTGTGCCTGTACGTGTTGTTAAGATTACCAAACTTTAATTAAGAAGCGTTTTCAAGCAAAACGGTTATAGAATTTTTTGGTTAGTTTTTGAAACAGAATCAGGTTGTATGTCTATTATTCGCCATTTAGGATTCACGCTGTACATATATATATATATATATATATATATATATATATATATATATATATATATAATATATATATATATATATATATATATATATATATATAAATGTATTTATTTTCTTGAACCTTATTTATTTAACGAATATGTAAACTTATTTCTGGGAATGAATGGTTCAGTTAATTAAATGCAAAATGTTTGTTTTACGTTTCGCTGACAACTGTCATATTTTGTATGTCTCACATTTCAGATGACAATAAATTTTTGATAATGCTGTAAATCCAAACAGCGAAACGTAAAACAAAGATTTTGCATTTAATTAACTGAACCATTCATTCAGAAATAATTTTATATATATTATATATATATATATATATATATATATATATATATATATATATATATACTATATTGTGTGGTACGTGGGTTTATTTTGTTTGTTAATTTTTACGTTTCAATGTAGTTATAGAAGGTTATGCGATCGACTTTTTTTATTTTTGTTTATCTGCTATTTAGAAGTATTTACTCTGTACTATAAGGTTAACCAAAATCGATGCTAGTTACATTTTTAGTTAGATTATGATATAAGGTATAAGTGGTAAATCAAAATTCAATCTACGTGCGATATATCTTAATAGTGAATATTATTATAATCAGACTGTTACAATCTCATCTTCACCTCACTGTTACACATCCATTTTTTTATGTAACCAACAGCTCAGTTACTCAATTACCTAAGTGATATCCATAAATTCGTTGCTTGTCATTTTTTTTACTAATAGTATTCCTGAACGGGCTAAGATTTGCCTAACGTGCTAAAGCACTCAGGAACACTGGGAGGGGGTTAGGCTGCCGAGAAATGTTTATGAATGGCTACGTTAAATCAAAGTTTGGAGGAAAACAGGAACTGCATTCCACAATTTGGTCGCTATGTGGAAAAATGTAGATTGCGCCCGTTTAGTGTGACACGATGGAATTTTGAGTGCGTAATTATGGTGTGAATGGGCAAACCGAGTGTTCCTAGCGAAAATGGCCTGCGAAGGTATTAAGGAGTGTATTTCGGAGGCATAGTTACCATTGCAATAACGATAGAACAAGGACAGAATCGAAATATTCTTCTATGCTCAAAAGGCTGTAGGTCATAAGTTAGAGACGGGTCATTTATAAGTCTTATATAGCTCTTTTTGGACACGGTTTATCACATCAAGGGCGTATTAGGGAGCACTGACCTAGACGTAGGAATTGTATTCCAAATGAGGTCTAATTTGAGCTTTATACAGTAAAAGGAGTTGTTGCTATGTAAATACTGTTTAGACCAGTATAGAAAGTCCTGTTTACGGGCAGCTGTTTTGCTGGATGAAGAAAGATGAAAACCCATGAAAGGTTCGATGATACGGACATTCCTAACATAGAAATAGAGTTTGAAAACTTAAAATCTAAGCCATTCATATTTACAGCAGGAAATGATCGATCTTTCTTGGCGGACACAAGGCAACTCTGGTTTTTGTCGACGTTGAACGTGATTAGATTATTTCTTCCCTATTCACAGATACGTTCTACGTCACTGTTGATTGAGGCTTCCATTTTCACTTTAACGGTCTGACTAGATTTATTGCTGTGGCAAAACTAAGAAGAACTACTATGTAGAGTGCTGTTGTTTGCAAAGCAATGGATTAGGTTAGTTGTTGGGAAATGGGGTCATTTATGTATAGCAGAAAAAGTGTGGGAGCTACCACCAACCCTTGTGGTGCGCCCGCGTTAATATTACTTCTTTCGAAAAGAAGCCATTGGCGACCACACGTATATGTTTTTTGTCAAGAAATCTGGAGATCCAATTAATGAGCGTATCGGATAAGCCGAACGAGGTGAGCTTGGCAAGTAGGCACTTGTGCCAAACCTGATCAAAAGCCTTCTAAATATCTAAAGCTACTACGACTCTTTCACCGGACCTTTTTAATGTGTTATTCCAAAGTTCGGTGACATATGAAAGAAGATCACCTGTTGAACGACGCTGTCTAAACCCATACTGGTGGTGATTTAGGAGTTTATTGGACGGGGAACGAAAGTGGTTGGTGGTTCATGGCTTTTTTATGATTTTCGATAGAATGGAAGTGGTAGCTATTGGTCGATAGTTTGAGGGATCAGATTTGTCGCCCTATTCAGAGATAGGTTGGACATTTGCCAACTTCCACCAGGAGGGAAACTCTCCAGATGACATGGAGGCCGAAAAGAGTTTGAACAATACAGGTACTAGCTCGGGGTAGCATTTTTTAAGGACGATAGCTGGAATACCGTCAGGGTCAGTCTCCTTATTTGAGTCAAGTTTATTGATAATTGATGATAGGAGCTTGTATCGAAAGTGGATTTGTTTCATAGCGTGTGGGGTAGATTTAAGCGACGGCACAATTTTATCAGAATCGTTGAGACATAAGCAGGATCAGCTACTACAGCTCTGTCAAGAGACGTCGTGGGAATAAAGGAAGATCACAGACTGAGGAAAATCAATTAAATGTACTATTAACAGTTACCGAAAATCCATACATTGGATAACGACCCATTTCTCAGCAGGTTGGTGTTAAACGACGTACGGTACAGCGGATATTGAAGTCTCAAAAAATGCACCCCTATCACATTCAACTACTTCAAGAGCTGGTTCCTGAAGATTATCAAAGACGACTAGAATTTTGCCAATGGGCTCAAAACAAAATAAACCAACAAAGAAATTTTGTTCATTTAATTTTATTTACAGATGAGGCCACATTTCACAGAAACGGAAGTGTAAACATTACTATTCTACCGAAAATCCACATTTTGTAAGATATACTTCTCAAACTAGATGGTCTTTAAATGTTTGGGGAGGTGTTGTCGGTAATCATGTAATTGGACCATATTTTTTTGATCAACGAGTAACAGGGGAAGTATACTTAGATTTTCTGCAAAACCGTCTACCTAATTTGTTGCGTCAAGTGCCATAGGATACGCAACAAGAAATGTGGTTTCTTGATGATGGGGCCCCAGTTCATCATACAGGTGTGATTTTACTGATGGCTTTAGCTAATGACCAAAATTTACGACTAGCCAAAGGACATGAGACTAATTCTTTGCATTTACGTTCTTCGAATGTATTTTTGGCGTTGGTGATGATGCTTTTGTAACTATTCCTTGCGGCAATATAGTCGGCGTGATTTTCGACAGATTTTTTGATTTCCGTTTGGTATAGAGTTTACGCTTTTGCGATAATGCATCAGTGCCTATTAAACCAGCGTTGGGAATGGGTATGACTTACAGTATTATGTTTTTTTGGGAATGTATAACTCCATGCCCATCAAGATAACTTCAGTTATCGAAAGAGCAATGTTTGAAGAGGAGGACCGTTTAAAGCAATACTCTCGCCAGGGGAAGGCAGCAAAAAATCTCGCAGTTTACTCCAGTTAGCTTATTTTTTCGAGTAACAGTGGGATTGGGTACAGAGGAAGTTATTTCCATTTGGCAGTGGTCTCATTGTCCAAATGGAGAAAGGACTCTTGCTTTATAGACAAGTGCGTTAGTAGTAAGGAATAGGTTCAGGAGATGTGGAGTATGGTTAAGGTTGTCAGGGATTCTGGTGGGTTCGGAAATCGTGTGTGTGAGATTAGTGGTAGATGAAAATTGAAGCCAATTGGAGTTGTAGGCATTAGAATCTCCCAGAATTAAGATATCGCAAGATGGAAACAGTGATAAGAGGTAGTCTATTTTCAGACTAAGGTAATCGAAAATATCTTAGAAGTTATTATCATTGGGAGACCTATACAAACAACAGTAGTATTTCACAGAATGTTTGAACCAAATCACGTCAAATTTGTTGTTTTTCAAAGCGGACATCCTCTTACAACCTACGTTTTCCTTGGTATACGCACATACTCCGCCTTTCAGGCCAAAGTTAGAGTGGAAGTTGTATCTGGGAAATTGAAGGTCAGACGAATCAGTGCTTCCAAGGGAGACGTGTTTCTGATAGAAATGGAATGTACGGTTGCACTTGTTCAACGTGTAGGTGAACAGCATTCAGATTCGACTTGATACCACGAATGTTGCAGTAATGTAACCGAATGTAGGTACTTTCGATGACCGAGGTCGCTTGAATCCTGCGCTCCCGGGCATCCGAATGGGGAAAGGAGTAAGGGAGATAGTGACCGGCAGCCCTTATAGAACTCAGAAAATTGGAGCCCAAATATTAAGGAGTCCATGGTAAAGGTGGTGATATTGTACCGGGCGGCATGGGGTATACATGCCTTTCACCTATGAAGTTATAGAATATTAAAGCTGAAAAGAAAACAAAATAGGATATTCATTAACCTAATTAAAAAAAGATCGTGTATTAGTTATATAGTACCCCAATCTGTTTATCATTAGTTGCGTGGGTGTTGACAGCATTAAAATTAAAATAATTTATTTAGTTTGGTTTATAATTTAGGTTTCAACTTGCATATTATTGTCATTTTCAACTAATCAAATTTGTTTTATTATTGTCGTGAATTGTGATAACTTTACTACCTTTGAATTTCATTTTTATTTAATTGAAGGGTAATAATAAATAACGATAATGACCCTGTTAGCCCTCTCGAATTTAATTGCCTACTTTTAGGATTAGTTAATTACAATTAAGGTTAAATATAGTAACATGTAATTTAGGTACATATCTGTAACTTTGAAGACCCTAGGGTATGTAGTGTAAATACTGAATACAATCGTTGATATTGCTGGACCATCAATACGTGGGTGGCTTACCCTCCTTCCAAAGCATCATTACTTTGCTTTTGCTGTCGTTAGTTTGAGAACGTAAATACACTGAAGGGATCAAAATTTTACTCATCTGATGGATTTAAGTCTTAGTGGAAATCCAATCCTAAGGTTTACAGTTCACAACACAGCCAAATTGTAGTAAATGGGAGTAATTCGAGACAAGGCTTCGAAAAGGATAGACTCTTGACAAGGAAAAACAAAATATTGTCTCAAAGGAAACAAAAAAAACAAGAAAAAAGGCAGAATGTTTGATACAAGATTCCTTGCGAAACAAAATCTGGCTTTATATGGTCAGAGAGAAAACGATACAGCAATAAAAGGAAACGAAACATGACCGGACGCAGGAACTTTGTTACTCACAATGCAATCATTTTCCTTTCTTAGTTTCTTATGTTTATGGCAATCTGTGCTACGTAAAGTGGACTATGCACAAAAATATTTACAGACAAATGGATTCGACATACAATTGTGCGCTGACAATGTAAACGAGAGGATTTGACAGACGGCGCTATGCGTTGTAAAAAAAATATGTGTGAAAGACCTTGGAATTTCTATGGAACCTCAGAAGCGCATAACGAGAAGGCACATTTTTGACAATAGACAGTAGAGATGCCAATTTGTCCCATAAAAATAAGTTGTGAGAGGTTTCAGCAGATACGGAATTTGGCGGTAAAGTATTCGTATCTAACGATGACTATAATACTAGATTCGTACGACACTTAATGTAATCTAGACTACGCATCTAGCGAAATTGACGAATATGACCTCAAGCTGGAACGGTTTGGACTACGGACTTTCGTAGCTGCCACAAGCAATGAAAGTAAATTAATTAATGGGTGTCCACTTGGATTAATATAATTTATTGTGAAATCTAATCTGGAAGATATTCTGCCCAATATTTTAGTAATGCTCTGAATATTGCTCATAATCGCCATAATAATACATAATAACAAATGTATTCTTTAGAATTCCTGTAAATTTTGAATTTATATACTAAATAAGTGGGCGGTGAATATCGCCTTCGCCCTGGGCGGCAGAAACCCACGTTACGTTACTGAATACAACACAATATCGTATAAATGGATATTTGGATTTTTTCGTTTTGTTTTTCTGAATACTGGCCATTAAATATTAACCATTATTATAAGTTTTGTTATGTACGAATAAGTTCAAAAGTAAATATGTAATGAAAAATTATTATTAATTTTATTAAATACATAAATAAAATGTTTATCTCAAGTAGGATTTGACCCTACGATATGTACTTTACTAGAGTACCGCTCTAACCAACTGAGCTATATAACAAAATTTACATCGATTGGGGCTTGTATGTCGATAGCTCAGCTGTTAGAACGGTACTCGTATTAATATTTTTATCGCCTATTGATTCTGATAAATATCGGCTTTGATTTGACAAATGAAGTTACCATATTTTCCCATTTATTATTAGTAATCGAGTTGATAACTCCCTAAGAAGATTATACGATAATAATTTTAATAATCGTAAATTTGCGGATTTGAAGAAAGTTTAAAATCATGTTTCAAATACGAGCCCTAACAACTATATATTGGGACGCTTCACAATTTTCATATTTATGAAAGATATTAACTGAAACTACATATATTTTTCAAAAAGCTATTTAATACGCAAGTAAACACTTATAATTAATTCTGCGAATTTATTGTTAAACGTAAGAAATAACTTAAACAAAGAAATAATGCTAATTATGCTTGGCAACTAAATGTTGGGACTTTATATATTTTTTTCTTTTAATAACTGGTAACATCGCCTTTGGATTTTATTACTGCTTGAATTTGTGAAGGCATGCTTCTTACCAATTTTTCGCAGAATTCAGGAGACAATGTGTACAAAATTTCCTGAATCTTAGATCTTAAAGTTTCTATATTTCTCAGGTATCGTTTCATTTCATGCCAAACACATTCAATTACATTCAGATCCGGACTGCTAGATGGCCAAGAAGTAACATTTATATTATTTTCGGCAAACCATTGCTTAGTTCATCGAGCCGTGTGGCATGAGGCGCCGTCTTGTTGGAAAATAAAGTTTCCCGTGGGATAAAGTTGCCGAATACTCGGAATTAATGTATTTTCTAAAACTTGTTTGTACTTTTCAGCGTTCACTGTACCCTCTATAAAGTGCATCTGACCTAATCCCTTAGCAGACATACACCCCCAAATCATTTGACCTTTAGGAAATTTGACAGTCCGTTTCAAACAATCTTTATGAAACGCCTCTTGCTTTGTACGGATTATTCTTTTACGCATATCTCCAACACACACATCGAATTTTGACTCATCGCTGAAAACTATTTTTTTCCAATCTTCAAAAGTCCACGAAATTTTTGATTTTGCCCAAGTTAAGCGATTTTTCTTTTGCTTAGCAGTTAAAAGTGGCTTTTCTTTCGCCTAAGACAGAGTTTATTAATTTCAAGAGGACAATCAGAATGTATTTTGTGTAACATACCTTGTAAAAACCAAGACTGATTTATGAATCCATTTTCTGCAGCATTGTCTCGAAAAGGATAGGTTATTTTCATCGTTCCAACAAGCAGTGATTTCCCGCAAAGTGCCGCGCCTCCCTTTTTTGCATATTTTCACTAATGCACGTCTATCCCTTTCTTTAACTAATTGAGGACGACCGGTGCTTTTCCCCTTTATTTTCAATGTACCTCTATCTTTATAATATATTACAATATTACCGACCGACGATTTCGATAAATTCAATTCACCCGCAATTTTTTCTAAAGATTTGCCCTGAATATGACGGGAAATGATGATTTCCGGTAATTTCTGTGGAATAGGAACACCTTTGACCATATTTTGACACTTACTATCGAACTAAGCTTTTAATACTAACTACTAGACTTGTACAAACTGAGAAATGTCAATTTAATTTTTGTTTTCTACGCCTAGTAAGTATTTTTATTGAGCCGTCCCAACATTTAGTTGCCAAGCATAATTCGCAATATAGCTTTGTTTAAATTATTTTTTATGTTTAACAACACATTCAAAGAATTAGTTATCAGTGTTTACTTGTGTATTAAATAGATTTTTGAAAAATATATGTGGTTTGAATATATTTAGAATTTTTCAGTTAATATCTTTCATAAATATGAAAATTGTAAAGCGTCCCAATATATAGTTGTTAGGGCTCGTATAAGTGAGCATTTACATAAGGATTTGTCAATTAACTTTTCAGGTGAAATTACGTATCTTATTGATTGAACATTTCTGATTTCCTGTTTCAGGAATGATGTAAGATTCGGTTCGTGAATAGTGACACCTTCTTGACTGTTACTTACCAAGTTTTGAAGTTTTGGCGTACCATGACGAGTGCCCCGAGTAAGTATTTTTTTATAAGTACAAACCCCGCCCTTCTCACGAGCTACACCGCACCGCTAAATAATATTTATCTGTGCGGGCTAGTGTGTATTTAGACTACAACATGGTATAGAATAAAAATCATGTAGTAACTGAATTTATGGGTCTTTAGTGTAAATATTTTTCGTTTCAGTAGAATAATAGTATACATACGTTGCAGTTGTATTTAACGCAATCTTTCCAGTAATTTGATCCCGAAAACTTGGATCTTATAACAACTGTGGCACCCAACATGATGGCCAAACCACAACCCATGATTCCACCACTGCCGTGGTATAATGGCAAAGGACAATATACAATCGCATCTTCTGGTTTGGGGAGAATGACTGCCGAAGCTACTTGGTACATATTAACTCTTTAATAAACAAAGAGCGTTAGTGTATCGTAACAGAAGTTATAGTACATACCTCATATGATTGACAATTGCGGCTTTAGGAAATCCTGTTGTTCCAGATGTGTAAATATATAGTAAAGGATCTAATGAAGTGACATTGTAAGAGTGTATCAAAGGTTCGTTTGGATCAATACTACTAATTTCCTTTGAGATATCAAAGCAGTTGTGAGCGACAGGAGTGCTTTCTAATTTTCTGTTGTACTGATAGCATTTTAAATCTAAGCACTTATTTACACAATTAGTAATGCCTAAAAATCACCTAAAGAATTTCACCTATCTCTTTATTTTCTTACTTTCTCCAAAATTTCCACCGAAAATTATTGCTTGGCATTGTCCAATTTTCAACGAACGTAGAAGAGAATCATTTCTGAGATTAGTGTTCATCAAGGCAACTGTAACACCTATTTGTGATAATCCTAACCATATTGCAACATAATCAGGACAATTATTTAAAAGTAAACCAATTGAATCGCCCTTTTTATAGCCTTCCTTCTCAAAAAATAGAGCTATTTTATTGGCTAAATCGCTTACGTCCAAAAATGTCCAAGTTTCATCTTCAAACAGATATGCTGTTTTTTTGGGATGTGTTTTTAATACTTTCTTAAAATAGTAGTGTATTGGTTTATTTTTAGATCTTATTTGATAGCCAATAAAAGCTGCTTTAAATATTCTAGTTAGTGCTCTACCAAAAGTTTAAAACGATATTTAAATTAATAAGAAAAGTATTTTAAACCTTACTTGAAATCTCTATTAAATGTTCTGTAAAGTATGTATAAAAAATGGTATTTTTTTAATACTATCAAAAAGAGTACTGTACATATTAGTTTCAATAGAAAATTCCACTAAAACATTAATATAAATTTACAATTCGTAAGTAATTATAATCAACTTACCATATTTTACTAAATGTGATCTGTCGTGTGAAACGTTATCATTTACGTGATGTGATACTTATTTACATACTGGGAGATAACTGATTCGCGCAAGTAAATAAATGAATATAAAAGTATTTTATATTATAAACTTATGTCCTTTAAAAATGTAGCATTGAAAAAAACATAAAACTAGGTTGTATCAAGACCAAGATGTTGAGTGCTAAATTTCACTTTTGTGATTGCAACATAAGCTTGGAAAATTATCGTGTTTGGTTTAGCTCAATGAAGCAATTTAAATGAAGAAGTTATGTACGTGTACGCTGCATTGGAAGAAGTACTCTAAATCGTCAAGGCCATCAGATAATAGTTTTCCGTCCTGGATAATTATTTGCTCTAGTCAATAAGGCGAATACAAGACAAAGACCTATTAGTGGAGTAATAGCAATATTTGATGATTTGTACGTTCACGTTGAAAAAAATTCTGGTGTGGTAACACATAACTTTTAATGTTTATTACCTTATACATATTAGCTTTATATTAACTGTACAAAATGTATGTAATCAATTAAACATGATATACAGGGTGTCCGGTGAGGAACTGTACAAACTGAAATGGTATGTTCCTTGGGTCAATTTAAGTAAAAAAAGTCCCATAAACATAGGTCTGATTCGCAATAGTTACCCAGATACAAGCGTTAAAGTTTATAAATGATCACATATTTTTTCAAAAGTAATTATTATTGGTCAACTGGAAAAACAAAACCGAAACAATCTGTCATTTATTCGTTTGTGTTCTAATAATGACAAAGTGGATTGTAGTAAATTAAGTGTAATTTAAGTTTAAAACGCCTTTTCAATTTTCTAACGAAGAGTATGCTGACATCATTTACATTTATGGATTTTGTGACCGCAAAGCAAAATCTCCAGGTTCAAGGTGCTGAACGTTTTGTGTATGATAGGGATACAAAAGCCCATCATGTAATGTTTGCCATACTGACATACGGGGGACTCCCGTTCGAGAAGAAATTCTTCTAACACTCAACCCTGGACTCCGATCAACCATCTGTAGAATGTTTTCTTGCTCATTCACATTTAACTCCACAGGACGATCAGATCTTATTGAAACTGATGGAAATGAACCATGAGTTCGAACGTGTTGAAACACAGAAGGTTTGGTGATTTGGAATCCTCCTGTTGGGAAATCTTCGTTCATATTCCCTAACGGCAGCTCTCGCATTTCCGTCACAAAATCCATAAATGTAAATGATGTCAGCATACTCTTCGTTAGAAAATTGAAAAGGCATTTTAAACTTAAATTACACTTAATTTACTACAATCCACTTTGTCATTATTAGAACACAAACGAATAAATGACAGATTGTTTCGGTTTTGTTTTTCCAGTTGACCAATAATAATCAGACCTATGTTTATGGGACAAGTCGGCTAGACCATAGAAACATATTGGGCATAATAATGAGCGTAGAAGATGAATTTTATCGAATTGGAACTGTTCATGGTGTTCTTAAACACTTGTATTCTCGCAAAGAATTCGAAATATGCAAACAATCATTCATCAAATTAAAAAATGTCAAGACAGACACTGAAATAACGTTACGAAGTGATGTAGGAAAATTTTCCGGTTTAATCCAAGACTATGTGGGCTGTCAATGTAAGAAGAGTTGCACAAATAAAAAGTGTAAATATCTTGCATCAGGGTATACGTGTAATAGCCAGTGTCACAATAGTGTAACTTGCTCCAATAAATAATAATAATTTTCTTTGTTTTGTTATTTTAATGTTTTAAGGTTCACTATTATCGTTTTGTTACACAAATAATATTTTTATTTCACTTTTAAGTAGTAATTACAATTATTTATGTTGTACGTATGCACAAATAAACTTTATTTCGATAAAGAATTATTTTACTGTCTTCAACTAAATTAACCAAAATGGAATTGGTTAATTTATATACTAGCCAACGAGTTGGTTATTATGTGTTACTAGGAACATTAAGTTCACGCTTTATCTAATTACTTGGATAATTTGTAAACTAGCCAAAAACACTGGTTAATTTGTATACTTTTCTTGTGGTTTGTACTTTAGCCATAAATTTTGGTTAGTTTGTAAACTAGCTGGATAGTATATATACTAACCAATATTCATAGCTATTTTAGTAGAAATGTGATTTGCCATCAAAATAACCAGTCATTTGGATAGTTTATATACTATCCAGTTAGTGTATAAACTAACCAAGTAAACACTTTAACCGTAACATATACATTCTATCTGATTAAATTCATTTATTTCCTCTTTACATAATATAATATGTATACAGTGCGACCCATTTCAATCGGAAGCACCCCTGTAAAATCCGCATTTTTCAACCGATCTTCAAAAAAATTTTTTTTTATTATATTCAGTGCCAAAAAGCGTATACTGGCACAAATTTTCATAATTTAATTTTCATTTCCGAAGCACTCAATGATTGTGTTTCCTTGTCAAAAAAGGCAAAAGTTTGTTAGGCAATTTTTTTTTCAAATTTGACTAAACCACAGGGTTCACAATTGTTATGAATAGAAACACCCCAAATTCCATAAAGAATATTCATTAACAAGAAAGTTATAACAACATTAATTTTTGAAACGAGGTATTTAAACCTATTTTTTACGTAGATTGCAGACAAATTAGAGAACTGGCAACACGGCATATACGAAGCAGTACATCACCGTAGTTGTACAGTAAAAAACCGAAGTCAGTAACTTATAACTTATAAAGAAATGAAAAATACAGTATAACTTATAAACCTTATTAGAGTTAATAAATAAAACGTAAATACAAACACTTTGCAAGCAAATAGTACGAGTAAGATTATTTAGCGTATAATTACGAATAATTTGTACATATATCTTAAATATTGCTTAATAGGCAAAATGAAATATTCTATTCTATTCTTGTACACATAAGGCGGCCGGCTGGGAAGTTCCACTAGTTAAAATTCTTTTATGCTCTTATCTTATCTCTCCGCTCCGCGCTCTTATCTTATCTCTACGCCCGCCCTCCCTTCATCCTACAGTTTGTCCACACTAATATCTCTCGTCGTCTTCAGATTGTGTTGTATGTGTACAAGCCTATGTGTTGTGTCGTATCAATCTAAAACCAATAGTGCTCGGGATGGATCATGAAAACTGTCTTATACGTGATTTACCTGCCGGTAGTCACGCCGTGAGCCGTGTAACCGAAAAGTGACTGAACTGAAATCATTGTTAAGCGTAAGTTTAACTCGAAGAGATGAGAAAGACGCTGTTGTTAGGGGGAGAAACAGTTGCCTTGTGCATGTGAAGTGTAGAAAACACTACACCAGACCGGCAGACGTCGAAAGAGCAGGTAGGTCGGTGTTGCTTCTTTGCGATCTTCAAAACCTCCATTTGACTGTCAAACGAAATGCACGTTCTATACTGAAACCATTGATGAAACATTTCATGCACAACAGCAACTAATGAAGCAACACCTGCGCCGTAAAATTTACAATGCGAGAACATTAGATTTCGACAAAACTGTGACAAAGCAAGCGCATGATCGAAATGATGATTGGGGTAGGGCAGTGCTTTAGCGCATCTGTAGCGTATCTGATTTGCATCCTGCTGACGCGGTATACCATGAAGACTGTCGCGCTAAATTTTTCTTGACGAAAACTCCTAGTAGTCAGAAAAGAGGGAGACCTGAGGCGGAGTACGTTGCGACAGCACTAGATGAAATTTACCGTTATCTGCAAGGGAACGATAAAGGTCAGTATTCCATGAATGAGTTAATAGACCAAATAACTGGCGAAAAGCCAGCGCTGTTTTTGGTGAAAAAGAAACTGTTAGAAGAGTATAAAGAGAGTAGACTAGAAGAGTAGAGAGAGTAGAATTTTCAGAGAGATTTGCTCACACAAAATAGTTATATGCTTTCGCGATGTGGGTGCAAATATTTTGAACGCTGCGTGGTATGCATCTCGCTTGAATGACGAAGAGGAAGAGAACTTAAGAGTGGTACGAAAAGCTGCAGCAATCATAAGAAGACAGATATAATCTCAAGTATATGAAACAAGCAGTTACCCACAAAGTGATGAGTTCTTGAATAGAGCTGCACAGATGGCACCACCTACACTATTAGCCTTCCTGGAAGCTCTTATTCCGAAGAAAAGAAGATGTACAGAGGAAATAACGAGGAAAGTTGTGTCCGTTTCCCATGCTATTCGACCAAGATCGTTTCTTTCTCCATCGGCTACTACATACATCGAAAGTTTAGGTAAAAAAACTTGATAAGTTTACTGTCTAGCTTGGGATTTAGTGCGACGTACTACCAAGCTGACCAACTGGAAATATCCTCCCTCTACCAACCCTAAAAATCAACACCTGCTAATATGTGTTCGACAGTGCAGACTTCATTGCCACTCTGGATGGACTGGGTAGTTATCATAGCTTGGGAGGTATCAAGTGTGTCACATCAGCAGAAGCTCTTCCCAAATCAGATGGAATTGCACGAATATCGCTCCCTCCCATGTCAGAAGTGGGAAAGTTCGGGGTCCTCAACCTGGAGTCACGAACACGTGCCCCAAAAGGGGCTATGGAATGTGCAACTTATAGATATCAATACTTTGAATCTCATACCTCACAGTGCGTTGGTCCCAAACCTCGAGGATACACGGTGGCTCTGTGGGAAATGCTTGTCAGACGACGGTATCCCCCAATTCTTGCTTGGAAGGGTGACATGGTGTTGGTTTCCAAGCAGATTAACGCGGAAAGAACAGCAATTGTACCCCTTCCTTTCATTAATTTCCCGCCGAGTAATCAAGACACATTATACACTGCGATGAAATATGCAGTAAAGGATGCCTCTGGTCTTGGATTAACTGATTGCTTCGTTACAATGGATCAACCGCTATACTTGAAATCCCGGGAAATCATCGCTGCCAACGCTCCTCTGCTGAACAACATTGAAATGTCGTTTCTGGGGGGTATTGGTCACATAATGGCAGGGAGTGGGCCGAAGGAACTTTTGTGTTGTGTTTTCACAACAAATTCGGTTGACAAAGTGCTAAGTAGAAAAGCCTAGAACAGGGCCGTCAGATGCCACTTACTTGTTCAATCGATATTAGCACAAATAATTCTGGAAGGTGTCCCTCTCTCTCCTGAGGAAAAACAAAGAATTGTGAACAGTTCACATCTGATGAAGATGAACAATGGTCTCCACAAACAGTCTGCTCAAATGCCATCACCCTCAGTCGTGTTAAAAAAAATTTGTGATGAGCTCTCAAGGTTGAAAGGAAATTGACCAACAGTTGCTTTGTGGGTCCAGTATTTCAACTTGATTACTCTGATGAAAAATTTCATAACAGCACAGCGCTGTGGTGATTGGAAAGGACACATAGCGGCCGCCCAACAAATGATTCCGTACTTCCACGCCAGTGGTCACTTCCACTATGCAAAATGCACACATCTTTATGTGCAGGACATGCTGACTCTACGTGAACGCTACCCAGGTGAACACCAGCTTTTCAAGGAGTACATGGATTTTGGCTACTTCACTGTCAATAGAAGTAGCAAACGATGGGAAGGGGTGTGGCCTGATATGACCATTGAACAATCCTTAATGGGTGGTATGAAAAGCGAAGGAGGACTGACTCAAGGACGAGGTATGACGGACTCTGATTTGGCTTAATAGATTGGAGGTGCACGCACTGGAAATTCCACCTGCTCGTCTCTTGGAAACGTTTGCTGGTGCCCATTCCATTAGCGGAGAGCAACATGTTGACTTTCGTCCATCACGTATAAACCCAAGATAGAGCAAAGCTTGCTGCTTGGTTAGCTTACCGTGCTCCTTTTGCTGAACGTGACTGTTGTATCCCTTTCTACTGGAGTGATGGGTGATTCCAACATCAATTGTCACCAAGCATTGGAAATTGGATCATGTACAATGCAAACATTCATTGGGAACAACTTCACAAACATGAAGCAATCTAAGAAAAATGCAGTCGCTCCTCTGTCTGCAACGAGCAACACTGTTATTGTGCATGACAAAACAGTTGTGATTGATCCTTTCATGATTTTTCAAAGAACACTGATAAGCAAGAAAAGTGACGAAGATGTCGCAGACCTCTTGAGATACACGTTTTCTAGATACCTCATGACTATTCGACTTCCGGAAAACGAAGAAATCTGCTCTCTACGACGCCTTCCCTTTATGCAGTGACTCGGAGACATCAAAACGTGTTATACTGTTGTGGATGGCGGCTTCCTCCTTCACAGAGTCAAATGGAATGGTGGGACCTCTTTCTATTCCATCTGTGAGCAGTATGCCTCGTACGTCATCAATCGCTATGGTTCTAACTCTACTGTTGTATTTGATGGGTACGAAGACGTCAATTCCATGAACAGAATCGGAGAGGAGCGTCAAAAAATTCAGCGTTTCTGAACACATTGTACCCAACGTTCAGCGGGAGAACTTCCTTTCGAACGCCACAAACAAAACAAAGATTATTGTGCTGCTGATGAAGACTTTGACTGCTAGAGGGATTGAGACTATAACAGCGGAGATCCAGATGACAGCATCGCACAATGCGGACCGGAAAACGCCACTACTTCTCATTCGGGAGTAGTAGTTATTGGGGAAGACGTCGATCTCATCGTCCTCCTAATGGCTCTGCCACCACCCAATGTCACAATCTTGTTCATCCATAGTTTTTCTGGGTGTGACAGCGGGAGTGCTACATTTGGTAAAAGTAAGAAAACAATTCTGAAATACTTCAAAAAAATGCCAAACGAGGTCAAAGAGATAGTTGACGTCTTTTACAATTCCAACCCGAAGATATGGTCAGAGTCGGAGAAGAAATGTTCCTCATCCTCTATCAGGCCCCCTCTACCACACTGATTTAAACGTGCGGAGGCACAGCTCAACTGTTTCATAAAATCTACGTCCAAAATTAAAGCCAACCTGGCTTCATTGCCGCCGACGAAGGCTGCAGCCGCTCAGCACTCTAAGAGAACGTACCTCCAAACCCAAATCTGGCTGGTGAAGGAAACAATCGAACCTCGCCTATGGGATTGGGTAAGGGATGATAGCGGCTACCCCATCCATGTTAAGACCACTGAGCCGCCTGCACCTACCAACGTCCTAAACACCATATTTTGCCGATACTCTACAGGGCGTGAGAATAGGTATGGCTGCAGGAAGGTGGACACCCACTGCACCCTAACCTGTAGATGTGAAGGAGCCTGCCTCAACCATCCCACCCTTGAAGAGAACTCCGATGAAGAAGACATCCTTTCCCACCGCCACAATTAACTTGTAAATATATGTATTTCTTGATCATTGCTCAATTTCTGTTTTCACATTTCTTTTTCATATGCTTTGTAATAAAATGATTAATTTCGAATTTTATGGCGTCATTTGCTATTAACCACAACTAAACTTTAATCTGGGTCTTCAAAAAATCCACTCAACGAATAAAATGCTTTATCTAACAAACACTTTACCACTGATTTCAAAAAATATTTGATGGATACTACTTTTTAATATGTTTTCAAATGTTGTTAACTACTTTAATGTAATGTCATGTAATGCATTGGTTTTTCAAGTTTTGAAGTACTATGCTGCGTAATTGGTATTAAATTTTGCCTTGTGTTGTGTAGGTTGTTACTATTAGTGAAGTAATTCGCATTGCTAAAGTAAAATTTGCATAGTTTATATATATATATATATATATCGTAAAACGTTTTTTTTTTTGATAACGTTCGTCATTTTGTCAAATTTACTTACTAAAAACAGCAATTCATTCTTAAGAATGCTTCCAATTCACTTATTTCACAAATTTTTACGCATCTCTAATTGCATTTAAATTAACGTACGTACCTTTTGTACACATCATTTAATATAAAGCAATTAAAAAGGAACCTGGGATCTATTAGGGTCAAATAATACATATACATATATAAATACATATTTTCTATTACACATTTTAACTTTTGGCAACAATGATTAAATACAAATTTTCTCAAGTTTGTAAAATTGCTTTTAAGGTGTTGGCCAATTTTCTTTTCTTACTTTTTAAGAACGCCCTTGATGGTGGATGTTGATTCTCTAGAGGAGTTTTCCTGTTTCTCGTTATTGGATGCTGAAGCATCATTTTTTTGGAAAATTCTCACTTAAAGTAATACTTGGTTAAGTAAAAGTATTACTAACGCTTTTAGAAGGCGGACATAATTGAAATTATTCATTCGTCAACGTCTTCGGTAAGTGTCACATGTTTCGATAACCTCATGGTAATTAAAATCGTTTTCAGGTTTTCGAACATAAAAGCATTCAATACTAATTCTTTACATATAAAGACACCTCAATCTAAATTACGTGGAATGTTCACTACCGGCTCGTTTGTCACCTGTAAGAGGTATGAACGGTTATAATTAATTAAACAACGTACTTATATTTACCTTCTTTTAGCATCTCCGCACTACTTACGTTTCTAACGGCATTCCTTCTTAAATTTTCTAACCACATTTTACTGTTACGTTACATCCAAAGTACATGATTATCGTTGGAAGGCGTAAGAGCCTTGCTGACATCCATGACCCCATATACGTGAAGGCTGCTAGATCATTGGAATAGTACCCGAAATTTGCAAGATCATATAAGTAGTTTCGTCAGTAAAGGTCAGATATTTTTCTTTATCACCTGGTTACACGATTGTGTTTCCAAATTTCAAATACACCAACAGGAGGGACTTAGTGAATTTCTACAACGAAAATAAATGTACTGATATTAATTTTGTAATCAAATAATTGACAATTGTTACCTCTTAATGAAATTTATATATATTTAAGGTGCCTCAGCAGTTCACTTTCACAAAATTCTTTTATCTAAAACGGTATATATATATATATATATATATATATATATATATATATATATATTATATATATATATATATATATATATATATATATATATATATTCACTAATTCAGTTTTGAATATTTTGCACTCAATCATAAGTAAAACTTTAATTGAATCATTAAAAGTGACTTGATAGACCGCACCCATCAAGTTGTAGCTTCCATTTCAACCTAATTAATTCTAGCTTCTGTGGCTACATTCACCCAACGATTAACTCCTGTTTTGATTGAAATATACCAGGTGTAACGATTATTTGTATTACCGTGAACTACTGCAAAAGTTAAACATTTAATTTCATATGAATTTGTAATTTTGTCTCGTAATCTTTATGTGTTACGTATATTACTTTTTGCTGTAGACAAGGTTGTTCAGGCCAGTCTTATTTCCTCTAAATTTCGTGATTACTTTAATTGTTACGGTAGTTATTTACTGTGGACAGAACAAGCTTTCCAATTACTGCTATGTAATATAAAACGATTAGTGTTTTACTGAAAAACAATTGGGGTTTTGTTGTATACTGTGTGAAGCGTAAGGCAAGCAAGTTAACTAATTAAAATTTTATTTCTGGTTTTACTAAACATCCCAATGGGATTATGTGTTAAATTGGCCCGTACAGGCTACGAGCAGTAAGATCTTACAGCGGCCGGAAGGGGAATATAATAATTTAATTTTTTTTTTA